>CM061748.1:324528241-325728241 GCA_030979885.1 Lolium multiflorum | reverse complement strand
AAGGAGAAGGGACACTGGAAGCGTAATTGCTCCAAGTATCGGCTGATGAAGAGCGGCCTTGTCAAGAAGAAGAAAGAAGGTATATCGATATACATGTTATAGATGTTCATTTCTGGTTCTCGTTCTAGTACCTGGGTATTTGATACTGGTTCGGTTGCTCATATTTGTAACTCGAAACAGGAACTAAAGAATAAACGACAACTGCTGAAAGATGAAGTGACGATGCGCGTTGGAAACGGATCCAAGGTCAATGTGATCGCAGTCGGCACACTTCCTCTACATCTACCTTCGGGATTAGTTTTAAGCCTAAATAATTGCTATTATGTACTGCGTTGAGCATGAACATTATATCTGGATCTTGTTTAATGCAAGACGGTTATTCATTCAAGTCTGAGAATAATGGTTGTTCTATTTTTATGAATAATATCTTTTATGGTCGAGCACCACAAAAGAATGGCTTATTTCTGTTAGATCTTGATAGTAGTGATACGCATATACATAACATTGATGCTAAGCGAATTAAATTGAATGATAATTCTACTTATATGTGGCACTGTCGTCTTGGTCATATTGGAGTGAAACGCATGAAGAAACTCCATCGATGGATTACTTGAATCACTTGACTTTGAGTCACTTGATAGATGCGAAGCATGTCTAATGGGTAAAATGACAAAGACTCCATTTTCTGGTATGATGGAGCGAGCTACTGACTTATTGGAAATCATACATACCGATGTATGTGGACCAATGAGCGTAGCATCGCGCGGTGGTTATCGTTATGTTCTAACCTTCACAGATGATCTGAGTAGATATGGGTATATCTATTTCATGAAACATAAATCCGAAACTTTCGAGAAGTTTAAGGAATTTCAAAGTGAAGTAGAAAATCAACGTAACAAGAAGATTAAATTTCTACGATCTGATCGTGGAGGTGAATATCTGAGTTATGAGTTTGGCATGCATTTAAAGAAATGCGGAATACTTTCACAATTGACACCGCCGGGAACACCTCAACGTAATGGTGTGTCCGAACGTCGTAATCGAACTCTCTTAGATATGGTTCGTAGTATGATGTCTCTTACTGATTTGCCGTTATCATTTTGGAGTTATGCATTAGAGACAGCCGCATTCACTTTAAATAGAGCACCATCAAAATCCGTAGAAACGACACCGTATGAATTATGGTTTAATAAGAAACCTAAGCTGTCGTTTCTGAAAGTTTGGGGTTGCGAAGCCTATGTAAAGAAGTTACAACCAAGCTAGAACCCAAAGCGGAGAAATGCGTCTTCATAGGATACCCTAAGGAAACTATAGGGTACACTTTCTATCACAGATCCGAAGGCAAAATCTTTGTTGCTAAGAACGGAACCTTTCTTGAGAAAGAATTTCTCACTAAAGAAGTGACTGGAAGAAAAGTAGAACTCGATGAGATTGATGAATCTATACTCGTTGATCAGAGTAGCGCAGACCGGAAGTTGTACCTGTACCGCCTACACCGACAACAGAGGAAGCTAATGATAATGATCATGAAACTTCGAACGAGGAAACTACTGAACCTCGCAGATCGACAAGGGAACGTGCCACTCTGATTGGTATGATCCTTGTCTAAATGTCATGATTGTGGATAACAATGATGAGGACCCTGCAACGTATGAAGAAGCGATGATGAGCCCAGATTCCAACAAATAGCAAGAAGCCATGAAATCCGAAATGGGATCCATGTATGATAACAAAGTATGGACTTTGGTAGACTTACCTGATAGCCGAAAGGCTGTCGAAAATAAATGGATCTTCAAGAGAAAAACAGATGTTGATGGTAATATTATTGTCTATAAAGCTCGACTTGTCGCAAAGGGTTTCCGACAAATTCAAGGAGTTGACTACGATGAGACATTCTCACCTAGCGAAGCTAAAATCTGTGAGGATTTTGTTAGCAATAGCTGCATTTTTCGATTATGAGATTTGGAGATGGATGTCAAAACGGCGTTCCTTAATGGAGACATTGAGGAAGAGTTGTATATGGTACAACCCAAAGGTTTTGTTGATCCTAAAAATGCTGACAAAGTATGCAAACTTCAGCGTTCAATCTATGGACTGAAGCAAGCATCAAGAAGTTGGAACCGGCGCTTTGATAAGGTGATCAAAGACTTCGGGTTTATACGTGTCATGGAGAGGCCTGTATTTACAAGAAAGTGAGTGGGAGCTCGTAGCATTCCTGATATTATATGTAGATGACATATTATTGATCGGGAATGATATAGAACTATTAAGCAGTGTTAAAGGTTATTTGAATAATAGTTTTTCAATGAAAGACCTTGGTGAAGCATCGTATATATTAGGCATCAAGATTTATAAAGATAGATCAAGACGTCTAATAGGGCTATCACAGTACATATCTGGACAAGATTCTAAAGAAGTTTAGAATGGACGAAAGTAAGAAAGGGTTCTTACCTATGTTACCAGGCAAGGTATTGAGTAAGACTCAAGGACCGGCTACGGCAGAAGAAAGAGAAAGGATGAGTAATATCCCCTATGCCTCGGCAGTAGGATCTATCATGTATGCCATACTATGTACTAGACCGGATATAGCACATGCTGTTAGTTTGACTAGCAGATATCAAAGTGATCCAGGAATGGAACACTGGACAGTCAAGAATATCAAGTACTTGAAAAGAACTAAGGATATGTTTCTTTGTTATGGAGGTGACCAAGAGCTCGTTGTAAACGGTTACACCGATGCAAGTTGGAACACCGATCCTGATGACTCTAAGTCACAATCTGGGTACGTGTTTATATTGAATGGTGCTGCAGTAAGCTGGGCAAGCTCGAAGCAGGCACGGTGGCGAAATCTTCAACGAATCTGAATACATAGCGCTTGAGGCTTCATCGGTATGGATGAAGAGGTTCATTGTAGAGCTCGGTGTGGTTCCTAGTGCATTGGACCCATTAATCATTTCCGTGATAACATGGGTGCCATCGCCAATGCACAAGAGCCAAGGTCACACAAGAGGCTGAAGCATATCAAGCTGCGTTACCACTCGATTCGCGAGTACATCGAAGATGGAGAAGTAAAGATTTGCAAAGTACACACTGATCTGAATGTAGCAGATCCGTTGACTAAAGCTCTCCCTAGGGCAAAGCATGACCAACACCAGAATGCCATGGGTGTTAGGTATATTACAATGTAATCTAGATTATTGACTCTAGTGCAAGTGGGAGACTGAAGGAGATATGCCCTAGAGGCAATAATAAAGTGGTTGTTATTTATATCTTTATGTTTATGATAAATGTTTATATATCATGCTAGAATTTGTATTAACCGAAACATTAGTACATGTGTGATATATAGACAAACAAGAAGTCCCTAGTATGCCTCTTAAACTAGCTTGTTGATTAATGGATGATTAGTTTCATAATCATGAACATTGGATGTTATTGATAACAAGGTTATATCATTATATGAATGATGTAATGGACACACCCAATTAAGCGTAGCATAAGATCTCGTCATTAAGTTATTTGCTATAAGCTTTCGATACATAGTTACCTAGTCCTTATGACCATGAGATCATGTAAATCACTTATACCGGAAAGGTACTTTGATTACACCAAACACCACTGCGTAAATGGGTGGCTATAAAGGTGGGATTAAGTATCGGAAAGTATGAGTTGAGGCATATGGATCAACGTGGGATTTGTCCATCCCGATGACGGATAGATATACTCTGGGCCCTCTCGGTGGAATGTCGTCTAATGTCTTGCAAGCATATGAATGAGTTCATAAGAGACCACATACCACGGTACGAGTAAAGAGTACTTGTCGAGACGAGGTTGAACAAGGTATAGAGTGATACGAAGATCAAACCTCGGACAAGTAAAATATCGCGAGACAAAGGGAATTGGTATTATATGTAAATGGTTCATTCGATCACTAAAGTCATCGTTGAATATGTGGGAGCCATTATGGATCTCCAGATCCCGCTATTGGTTATTGGTCGGAGTGAGTACTCAACCATGTCCGCATAGTTCACGAACCGTAGGGTGACACACTTAAAGTTGGATGTTGAAATGGTAGTACTTGAATATGGAATGGAGTTCGAATATTTGTTCGGGGTCCCGGATGAGATCCCGGACATCACGGGGAGTTCCGGAATAGTCCGGAGAATAAGATTCATATATAGGATGTCATTTTATGTGAATTAAAATGTCGCGGAAGGTTCTATGGAAGGTTCTAGAAGGTTCTAGAAAAGTCCGGAAGAAACCACCAAGGAAGGTGGAGTCCACATGGGACTCCACCTCCATGGCCGGCCAAGCCTAGTGGGGGAGGAGTCCCAAGTGGACTCCCCGGGGCCACCCCCCATGGGAGGTGGAACTCCCTTTGGTGGGAGTCCTAGTTGGGAGGTTTCCCTCTTATGGAAGGTTTTTGGTTCGGGTCTTATTCGAAGACTTGGACACCAACACTTGGGGATCCACCTATATAATGAGGGGCCAAGGGAGGGGGCGGCCACCCCAAGACCACAAGCTGGCCGCCCCCCTTGAAGTGGCTGGCCACCCCCTCCCAAACCCTAGCCGCCCCCCTCTCCTCCATATAGCCCGTGTAGCTTAGCGAAGCTCCACCGGACTTCTCCACCACCACCGACACCACGCCGTCGTGCTGTCGGATTCAAGAGGAGCTACTACTTCCGCTGCCCGCTGGAATGGGAGGTGGACGTTGTCTTCATCAACAACCGAACGTGTGACCGAGTACGGAGGTGCTGCCCGTTCGTGGCGCCGGAACCGATCGTGATCAAGATCTTCTACGCGCTTTTGCAAGCGGCAAGTGAACGTCTACCGCAGCAACAAGAGCCTCATCTTGTAGGCTTTGGAATCTCTTCAAGGGTGAGACTCGATAATCCCCTCGTTGCTACCGTCTTCTAGATTGCATCTTGGCTTGGATTTCGTGTTCGCGGTAGGAAAATTTTTGTTTTCTATGCAACGTTATCCTACAATTTTTCCTAAATATGTGTTTCTTAATTTCCGTACCAGAAATTATATGGCTTATATTTAGGACCGGAGGGAGTAATGATGAACTATTTGTGTCATGTAACAATTAGTAAGGTTCGGATTTTATTTGTGTTTTCAAATCATTTAGATATGAGTTTCATCAATACGTTTGCAAATCTAAAATTTACATCACCTAAAATATACATCATCTGTTGGAGCACTTTCGGAAGAGAGGTGGTGTAATTTACAACATCTGACTTTTGAGAGCAAAAATAGATGATGTAAAAACCTGAAAAAAGTGAAAACAGGTGATGTATCATTGCTCAAGTGATTATACATCATCCGCTAGAGATGCTCTTAACTTTTAATTCCTCTAGGCCTCTTCTGGCACCCGTGGTAGCCAGCGCATGGGTTTGGTGATACCCATATCTCTATCAAATGAGGCGTTTGCTCCGGTACAACCCCTTCCTCAAACTAGACAAACTCTAACACAAAGACAACTAAGATTACTCGATATTCCTTCATAATTAAGGGCATGATTCATATTTTAAAAAACTGAAAAGGTATGGATAGCATATACAAAACCTGTACGATCCAACTTATATATAGGAATATGTAGTGTACCTATAGGTAGGACTAGTATGTATGTCTGTAGTGTACCTGTAGGTAGGAGGCACTACGAGACGGTGCAGGCCGACACGAGCCTCGTAGGTGCGTGCAGACATGGGTGGCGGCACCGCACGCGGTCTGATGTCGGACTGTCCGGCGTGTTGGGAACGAACGCAAAGTGCCGGACAATCCATCTCCCATACGTCGGCCTATCCATCATTGCCGAACATGCCTGCAAATGTAGCCGCACATGTCAGGTGGTGTTGTTAGGCCCATAGCCACAAGCTTTAAAAATGAAACCCTACCTTGACGGCGACAAGGAGAGATGAGATCGTTACGACGATAGATCACAATCACGAGGAGATGGTCCGTGAGAGAGAGAGAGAGATGGGATCTTGGCAGCTCTTTTTTTTTTCTTTCTTGGCAGCTCTCTATTCAGCTAGTTTGAATATGGGCTTAGGTGCTCACAATTAATTAATTAATGGTTAATTATCTGAGAGCCCAAACTAAATTTGGGATAGGGGCTGTACGGGAGAAAACGCTAGGTCAGAATAAAGATGGATGATCATGCACTAGCACTAGTGTCTCAGGTTGTTGGAGGGATTACTGGGTTCAACCGGAGCCAAAATATAATGGCCCATTTGGGCTTTCGGGTATTATCTGGATGGTCAAACCTAGCGCCATATATGTGTTCTTGGCGCACCGGCCGCCGCAACGGCATGTTAGCGGGACCGCTGTCTCTGCCTCCCTTAATTAGTCCTGCATGCGGCCATGCCGACGACCGGCCGGCGGCGTACGCGCGTACCATCTACCCAGTCTTTCTCAAACACTTAAATTGAAGGTCCAACATCATTAGCTTCTTGTCCGGGGATTGCGCGCGCGAGTAACGTATAGTACAGTTCAGTTTTGGTTTCCCTTGCATCTGCATATAAGCTTGATTAACTTTTTTATATTAGATGCGTTCTTTCGTCTGATAGGAAGAGATGACTTACTACACTATATTTGCATTACTAGAAAAGAAGTTGCTGCCAAGGTCAGCTCCAATTAGATTATCGAATTGTTCTGTGAGAGCCTGGTTTTCCTTATTAAGTTATTAACTGAACCAATTTCTCTTTTTCTATAATGCAATGTGGGAGATTCCCCCTCTGACGAGGTTCTGTTCAAAAATTGTTCTGTGAGCTTTATTGTCAATTGTCATAGAAAGAAACTCGATATAATTGAAAGTAAGATTTTGTACTGTACTACCAACATATTTGCTGCTATATTGTAAGATATTATTATACATAGTATAATAGTTTAATTTAGCTAGTGAAGACTGATCCTAGTTGAACCTAGCCGCCGCCTCCTCCTCTCAAGCCCCCCTCCCGGGCGGCGGCGGAGGATCTACCCGCCCCGCTTCGAGCAGCCGCCCCCGGATCGCTGCACCTCAGCCGCCGCTGCTGCTGGCCTCGGCCCCGGCCCCGGCCTTGGCCTTGGCCCCGGCCCGGCCAGAGCCCTGGCCCCGGCCTCGGCCACGGCGGCGGTGGCGGCGCCCCTTCCGTCGAACGACGATGGGAGGAGTGGGTTTCCACGGTGGCGTTACATGGGAGGTGATGAAGCGCCGGTGGAGGAAGCCGGGCGGCACAGCTATTTGGCCGGGGCCTGATGCTCTCCGTCGGTAGCCATGGAGGATTCGGTGGAGCGGTGGCGGCCTCCGCCCCCGGTGACGGTTCAGCGGTGGTACGCATGATCCGCGCCACCGTCTTCTTCCCTGGTGATCCGGGGAGGGACTGGCGGTGTGGGGGCTGGTCTTGCTTTGTTTTTGGTGGCGGTCATCGGGTTTCTGCAAGCGAAGATGAAGATCTACCGGAGGTCAGTTTGCTTTGATCTGGTTGGAGAGATGAGTTAAAAGCTCCGCACGAATGGACAGTGCATATTTTGCCAGGTTTGGATCGGGTGGTATTCGGTCGCGCGCACCCATGTTTTTATTCCGACCGTTTGGTTCCGGAGGGAGCGCGCGAAGCTATATTCTGTGTTGACATCTGGTGACTTTTGGTCCATGGTGAAGTCGAAGAAGGAATATCATGAAGGCCGGATTGGTGGACTGACTAAAGGAGGTTCGAGTCAACGTGATGCTGAGGGATCCGCGGCGTTCCGGGCTTGCAGCAGTGGTATGCATGTGGGGGCGGCAGGGGAAGTTCAGAGTCTTACCTCTCAGGGTGAAAACTCAAGGTCTGGCCTTAACTGGTTGTGTCTGGCAATGTTCTTGTTGGAGGCATTGTTTTGAGAGTGGGGACTATCTTCAGGGAGAAATCCTAAGACCTTTGGTCGGGCGACGACGGCGCTGGTGCACTGTTTCCTTCTTGGAGGCGTCGCTTTTGGAGTCTGTACTTCAGGTGTTGTCATGGTGGTTGTATTGCTGTTGCTAGGTCTAGAAGGCTGTAGCGGGACTTTTATTTTTAGTTTTCTTTTCTATTTTTTGGCTGTGTGCATCCGTACTGCCATTAGGGTGGGGCGTTGTTGCAGAGGCTGAGTGTAATTGGTATCTTTTGATATTAATATATTCCCTTTATCGAAAAAAAAAGCTAGTGAGATAAGGTCCCATCTTAATTTAACACAGGCCCTCGAATTTTGTCGGCTCGGTCCTGGTGCTTGGATCTCAATGCATGGTCGTTCACACCTTTTAAAAAAAATCTACCCAATAATTCGTTCCATACCTCATTGACTATATAAGCAGCACAAGAGGGTGGCAACAACGGAGGCCACGCACGAGATCATCTTCTCCTAACTTAGCCAACAGCCACACCGTGTTATGCTCCAAGCCGTCCCAGGTGACGCCAGCCAATGGAGATTGAGAGAGAAACGCCGGGCAGACTACAGAGTGGAAGGAGCTGGTGCTCCAACACGACACAAGACCAGGACACTAAGAAGGTTGGAGACAGCGACCAGTTCATCAAGGTTTGTTGTCTACCAACATAACGCACTGTTTATCACTCTGCTTAGAACTCTATAGCTATAAGGATCACTGTCTTTTGCATGATGAAGCATAAATCGAGATTGATGAACCTGGTTTTTTCTTGATTATATACAATTATTTTTGTTTGGTCGTGCAACGCAGGAGCCAGCATGGAAAAGGTTCCTTGCTCACGTTGGACCAGGGTTCATGGTGTCTCTGGCCTACTTGGATCCTGGCAATTGTGAGCATCTCGTTCTCTCATTCTCGCTCTCTCTATATCCATCTCTGTGTCCCTCTACATAATAGTTCTGACGAAGCTGAAACTCATATATACAGTGGAAACGGACCTGCAAGCCGGTGCCAATCATAGATATGAGGTACATTATTTTTTCGTTCATTCCTTGAGAGATCATTATTCTACTTCTCAATTTTAGGAGGCGCGCTCCACTTGGCAGTGAAAGCAGGAGACATTTTTGTTGCTCTTTTTAATGACATTTTACTGCCTTTGTTTTTTTGCATTCATTGTGTTTTTGTAGCTCCTCTGGGTCATTCTGATAGGCCTCATCTTCGCACTGATCATCCAATCACTTGCAGCTAATCTTGGTGTCGTGACAGGTATTGAAGTTGGGAACGTTAATTGAAGCTTATAGATGAAATAAAAAAAAAAAATGATCATTAGCTGTAATTCACATGCAGGGAGGCATCTCGCTGAGATATGCAAGAGTGAGTATCCAAAGTTCGTTATGATATGCTTATGGCTCCTCGCAGAGCTGGCGGTGATAGCCGCTGACATACCAGAAGGTTAGATCAACGTTAAAAAATTAGCGTCATGCATATTTGACTTTGCCATAAATATATTTGGTTTAGCAGAATATGAGTCCCACTGTCCACGTCTGATCCAGCTGCTTTCTTCAATCAATCGATCCGACTTATTCTCTACACGAGGGCGGCATTTTTTTGTTCTAATTGATTATCCATAGTCAACCCGTTGCTAACTTCAAATAAGTTTGTTAAGAATACATCCCTAGACAGGATAGATGTATAGTACTCCTTCCGTCTATAAAAGAATGTCCAACATTTATCTAAATTCGAATGTATCTATGCATTAAAATGTGTCTAGATATATCTAACTTTAGACAAATTTACGACATCATTTTATGGACAGAGGTAGTATCATACTGATACTATACAAGGTGAAGTCATGATACGATGAATTAGACAACAAAGAATATACTCATACATACCCAGCCATCACTGTCTTCAGTTGTCTTCACTTTTCTTTCTTTTGGTTGGCAGTTTTCGGGACGGCCTTTGCTTTAAACCTTAGTTAGAGTAATCACAAATAAGAAATTGAGCTCGCTTATACAGTTATACTGTAGTAGAATATGACTCCCACGGTCCCACTGTTCATGTTTGATCCAATTGCCTTTATTCGATACAAGTACTCCATCCGGCTTCAGTTAGTTATTGCAGCTGATGGGTCGCATGTCTGTAACCAGTACATGGCCCGTGACAAGTAACTCGGTCGAGTGGTATACACTGTGTTAAAATATTTTTTTGTGGATGGAGAAAGTATCATACAGCTAGCTACTACACAAGGTGAAGTCAAGATGCCGAAAAGGAAAAAATATACTACTACCTAGTCAAGTCGCTGCAGGCATCTAATAATCGATCCATCACATCGCATCATTCATTCTTTTTTTGTTATAATTGACTGTCAACCCTAAACTACATAATACTAATATAGAGGTGAAGTCACGATGTTAAATTATTGGTCAACAAAAATATAGCCACCAGCGATCCTCAGTAGGGCTGCAAAAGCGGGATATGCCAGATCCTGCAAATCAAGATAATTAGCACAAACTATACTAGTACATGAAACCAATCCGCATGTACCTTAATTGTGCTAATCCGCTCCGCATATATAGTCCGCCGCTTGCAGCCCTAGTCATCAGCCGTCGGATAACCGTGCCATCTGTAGCTCCGATTCATTCGTTCATTCTTTTTGTCGGCAGTGATCGGGACGGCCTTCGCTCTCAACCTCCTGTTCCACATCCCGGTGTGGGTCGGAGTCCTCATCACCGGCTCCAGCACGCTCCTCTTGCTCGGGCTCCAGAGGTACGGCGTGCGCAAGCTGGAGTTTGTGGTCTCCATGCTGGTGTTGGTCATGGCGGCATGCTTCTTCGGTGAGCTGAGCTACGTGAAGCCTCCTGCCAAGGAGGTCATCAAAGGGCTCTTCACCCCCAAGCTGAAGGGGGACGGTGCCACGGCAGACGCCATCGCTCTCATTGGAGCTCTTGTGATGCCGTAAGCTATTTCTACAGACCTACGCAGTACAGACCCACTATCTTTTTTTTTGTACATACTAAATCACAACCAAAAAAACCTAAGGAAAAAAGGGTGAGTGTAGTACAAGATTGTCCCATGTCACAAATTCACACAAAAAAAACTTATAGTATGGGCTATTAAAAAGTGGTAGCATTTATATGTGAATGTCCCCCTCCTCAATTTATCTTGTTTTTTTTCTCTCAAATAGCACCACATACTAACCTCAAACTTTATATATCAATATAAATTTCGTGGTACAATGTTCAGATTCTTTTCGGATTTTTTATACACCGAAAATATCTACAAGAATTGGTTGTCTAGGTGTTATGGTGCTTAGAAAAAAACTCACTCTAATTAATATCATGGCTTCTGACCAATTCATTGATTTCAGACACAACCTGTTCTTGCATTCGGCTTTGGTGCTCTCGAGGAAGACACCGCCGTCAGTGAGGGGAATCAAGGTCAGACTGCATATTAGCTAGCCAGAGAACACATGAATACTAATTCATTTTAACTTCGTGTTGAGCATCTCTATCGCGATCCGTATTAGTTCATTCATTCAGGTATTGAACTCGTAGCGGTGTTTTTCCCCTGGATCGGTTGACCAGGATGCATGCAGGTTCTTTCTGTACGAGAGCGGTTTCGCGTTGTTCATCGCGCTGCTCATCAACATCGCCGTCATCTCTGTCTCTGGCACAGTCTGCTTTCGAGAAAATCTCTCGGCCGACGATGCAGACAAATGCAGCGACCTCAGCCTGGACAACTCCTCGTTTCTCCTACGGGTTCTACTTTTGTACCAATTAACATTGAACATGTGGATGCAATCCTTGCAATGTTCTCGTGATTAGTTTGTTGAATCATAATTTCTACAATTTGTGGTTTATCAGAATGTGCTCGGCAAGTCCAGCGCGATCGTCTATGGTGTGGCGCTGTTAGCCTCGGGGCAGAGCTCCACCATTACCGGCACGTACGCTGGCCAGTACATCATGCAGGTACCAACCAAAACTTACCAAATGGTTTTCAGCTATACATTTACCGTTTCATCTTTCGTTTCCTTTATGGCATATGGTAAACCTTAAAGTTTAGTTTGGCCGCTCATGTTCCACTGTATATTAACTGAACTAGGGATTCTTGGACATCAAAATGAAGACCTGGATGAGGAACCTGATGACGCGCTGCATTGCCATTTTCCCCAGCCTAGTCGTCTCCATCATCGGCGGGTCGAATGGCGCGGGCCGTCTCATCATCATTGCATCGGTACAGTGCTCGACACACGTTCACTATTTTCGTTTGGAACGATGGCAACCGAATAATTCGGTTCCATCTGATGGCTGGTTCTCTTTGATTGAATTTCCTGCAGATGATACTGTCGTTTGAGCTGCCATTTGCACTCATCCCGCTCCTGAAGTTCAGCAGCAGCACCAGCAAGTTGGGACCACACAAGAACTCCATCTACGTAAGCATTGGTGCAGTTTCTTCTTGAACACGCACCACAGCCTGCATTGCACGATCCATCATGCACGTCAGTAATTGTGCATCCCCACAAACTAAAAACTTGGTCAAATATCTCGAAAAAAAATCAAGATCTATAATACAACATCCAAATTATTAGAATTGTCACAAATATACATTCATATCATATGCCCTTGCAATTAATATTTTGCATACATAGTTGGTCAAAGTTTGACTTTGAGTAAACTCATAACGCGCGTAGCGTAATTATAAACAGAGGGTGCAGCTTTGCTAATTGTAGAATCCGTACTTGCAGATCATCGTGTTCTCGTGGATACTTGGATTGCTACTCATCGGCATCAACATCTACTTCCTAAGCACGAGCTTCGTTGGGTGGCTCATCCACAACTCGCTGCCCAAGTATGCCAACGTGCTCGTCAGCATCGTCGTGTTCCCTCTCATGTTGTTCTACATCGTTGCCGTCATCTACCTCACCTTAAGGAAGGATACCGTCGTTACCTTCGTCGCTGACTCCTGCAAGGCCGACACGGAGAAGGCGGTCGGCGGTAGCTACGACGACGAGCCCGTGCCGTACCGTGAGGACTTGGCAGACATACCGCTCCCGGCGCACGGTAGATCAGACTAGGTACAACTTTTTTTTTCGAATCTAGGTAGTACAAGTTTTATGATACCTACGTCTTCACTTCTGGATATGTGTGTGATCTTGTTGATCGTCCCGTGGATATGTAAGTCTTGTCGTTTCCATCGCTTTGTAGATAGATAAATGTACGGACTACATTACTTATGTCTCCTCTTAAAATATGATGTAATAAGCATTTGTGTAAACATTCTCTCGATCAGCAACAAATCTAGCAAGGAGTTCTTAAAAAATTGCCATGCTATATATTTTACGGTTACCGTGTGTGTCATAACCGTTCGAATGTTCAACCTTGCAAGGACATCACTAGCAACTTGAGGCAAACGGATGTTAAGTGATCGTTTGAGTCCACGCGGCTAAAAAATGGTCAGCGGCACGACGCAAACTGGTCGGCGTGTCCACCGAGACCGCAAACATGGCTTAAATTTACGCCGTGAATGTGTCTTTGAGGATACGGCCCAAGCCAAACAGATGCATGCGGTCACTTTTGGTGATCGGAATGCGTTGGATCACTGGAGATGCCTAAGGTTTAGGTTGCCAAACTTTTGTTCGATTCAAGGTCATCTAGTTGGTTAAGCGATTGGTCCTAATGAATAACCAAGTGTACAAGAAATTCTAAAATCACATTATTGTCATCTAGCATCGAAGAAATGGACCGAGCTATAATTTTATCTTTCGATTACATGAAGCCTGTGTAGACCTACAAAATGCAGAATAAGGACAAACATATGTTGCTTACTCGAAGACATAATAGAAAGTTGTGACACGAAAGCTTAAATAGAGTACTAATTGGAAGGATCATATAAAACTTTCAATATCAACAACACAACGTAATCCCAAATCAATAGGTGTGAAGCACCTAAAATGCAACAGATTTACAACACCAGACCTAAGACATATAAAAAATAATCGAATGAAAAATAACGAAGAATAGCCGATGGATTTTAGTCATTTGTTGTTGTAAGTAGCAGTTGTACAATGATAAGAATACGTGAAAGATGAACTACACCCTTATTCTAAGTACTTAAATTATTTCGATGGCAATCTTGCGCCTAGCACACAGATCAGCATCACCATACAAAGGACCAAACTAGATATACCCTCAAGAAACGACAACACAAATACATATAATGAATGGCAACAGGAATAACCCGTCCATCTCGCTTGCTCATCGATGGAAAGCCATGA
This sequence comes from Lolium multiflorum, assembly GCA_030979885.1. Lineage (NCBI taxonomy): Eukaryota > Viridiplantae > Streptophyta > Magnoliopsida > Poales > Poaceae > Lolium > Lolium multiflorum. The sequence continues at coordinate 325,714,088 of CM061748.1, read as the reverse complement.
GCACATGATAGAGTTGGTGGAGGAGGTACCACGTTTTGTGGTGAGGCAACATGCTACGGGCCGTGAATGTAAGAGATGCCCACAAATGGCTTCCGGTTTATCCGTTTGGATTTATTGGAGGGTACAAGCCCAAATCCAACCCAAAATCAAAAATTCAAAACCCAGTTCCTCTGTCCAAAAATATGTGACACGGATTTGTCTAGATTAGTATATACCTACACACTAAAACGCGTCTAGCTCTATGCAAATCTAGACAAATTCGAGTCACGTATTCCTGAACGGAGGGAGTAACAAAACAAGTTGCATATGCATTTATCAAAAAGCTAAAAGGATAAGATGACATGAAAGGCTATAAACAATTAGAACTTGACGAGTTACTCTTATAATTACATCATATTACAACAGACCTAGACCTCAAGGACGGTGAGTACGCAGGAGCAACAGGAGAGGAAAAAGGTATTGCATGGCAATGGAGGGGCCTTTAACAGAAAAAAGAGTTATTAGCAGCAGAACATGTCCTTTCTGCAATGTATACATGAGAAAATCCTTGTTTAGCTCTACAGATTTTTCTCCGAGCGCCTCATTCCCAGCACTACCGCTGCTTTGACGAACCGTTTGGAGGAGATTTCCCCAGAACATTCAACACTTTCATCCGGTGCAGCTCCTTACCTGTTAGTGCATGACACATGATGCGATTTCTTGAAATGGATTCGGTAACAGCATTTCGCTATGGTAAATACATGCCAAAGTGGGCCACAACAAAGATGTTATTTAGATGGCAAATGCATATCAAATAGATTTACACTGGATATCACTCGGGAATTCTAGCATCGAGATTGCAGTAAAGTGCACTCGCATATGTTTATTCAAGTTTGCAGCTAGTACAAAACACTTAGTGGTGACTGCTGACACAGTAATACTGTAATTTGTGGCGTTGAGATTGCAGAAAACTGAAGGCATTTTTTCAGGCAGAGTGATTGCGCATCAGCTCAATTTCGAATGATGGATCAAGTGGCTATCTAGTTGGAATGCAAGGAGATTAGATACATCTTACATGATAGCTCTGGAACTTGTGAAAACCATTAGTTCTGGCTGCTGACACACTAATACTGTAATTTCAGAGTTGTGGTTATACTTCGTGCTCAGCATAGGCCATAATTAGGCGTTTCAGAGTAGGTTAGGCAATAAAGTGTGCACACTGCACCGCATTGACAAAGCATGAATGAGATACATAGCATCATATGCTACAGATAGCAACAAAGTTACCACCATATCAAGCTACTGAAATTTTGCGGCACAAATACGCAACATGATAAAACAGTCAAATAGAATCAAAATATGGCAAGTGGCGTATCACCTTCCTCAACTAGGTGTATTGCCCTTTTCTCCAGCTCAATTGCATGCATGCTTCGATCAGTCGCCGAGAGCGACCTAAGCACTGTAATTAGGAGAAGCAAGTCAATAATGTGAGAGAAAAAATACAATGTACAAATATACTATGGTGCCACACAAATGTCTTACTTTGCATGTAACCCTCCTGGGATGACCGATCACAGTTCTCCAAGTATGTCTGCAATCGATTATATCTCTCGCTCCAGTACAGATTTCGGTTGTTTGATCTACGGATATCACCTTGAACAGCACTACGAGGAGTAGCCGGTGGCTCATTGGCAGAAGCAACATTAGTTTCATTTTTCTCAGGTATAGATTCTGCATTTGCTTTTGCAGGAGATTCAGATGGCACTAGCCCTACAGATTCGGCAATGGGAGATGCCACTTCAGATGACACTAAACCTCCAGAATCAGCAACAGAAGGTGCCGCTTGTGGCGTTTTGACCTGATAATGAAGCACCTTTAGCTCCTCCTCTTTTGTTCCAGATTCAGCAATAGTAGATGCCACTTCTTCCTTATTGACCTGATCATGTTGCACTGATTGCGGTTCCTCCTCTTTTATTTCAGATTCAAAAATAGGAGGTGCCACTTCTGGCTGATTGACCTGATCACGTTGCACCTTTTGCCACCCATCCTTCTCTTTTATTCCAGATTCAGCAATTAAAGGTGGCACTTCTGGTGCCACTTCTGGCTGATTGACCTGATCATGTTGCACCTTCTGTTGTCCCTCCTCTTTTTTTCCAGATTCAGCAATTAGAAGTGGCACTTCCGGCTTATTGACCTGGTCATTTTGCACCGTTTGCTGTACCTCCAGCTCTTTTATTCCAGATTCAGCAGTAGGGGGTGGCATTTCTGGCTTACTGGCCTGATCATGTTGCCCCTGCCGTTCTTCTTGCTCTCGCGTTTTCTCGCTTCCATTATCCTTCAACTCTTCAGAAGAGTTCATTTTACTATGTTCAGTTTCCATATTTTGATGTTCCTTCTGCTCTTTTCTTTTCTCTATTCCTTTACCCTTCAACTCTCGAGAAGAGTTACATTTACTATGTTCACTTTCCACATTTTTCTGGTCCTGCTGCTCTTTTATTTTGTCTCTTCCATTACCCTTGAACTCCTGAGAGGAGCTAACTTTACTATGTTCAGACTCCACTTTTCGCCGTACATAAACATTATGATAAACAGGGCTTGAAGGAGCATCAGTATGCAGCCGTTTTGTGCCCACAAACTTTACTGAATCTTCAGCATGACTTTTATCCTTTGGCAGCAGAGAAGTGCCTTGAGACATTTTTACGACGTTTGTACCTTTGTTTAGCAGTTCAGGTGATGATGCTGTTTTTACTGAGAATGCTAATTGCCTGTCACTAGATGGCATAGCTCCTCCAAGAATTTTCTACATTATAATCATCAATGTTGATAGAACCTGCAATACATGAAATTTTTCCATCAGTAAGAAGAACATGGACCACAAAAGATAATTAGCAAAAGAAACAACTATTCCAAAAAAATGGCAGGAAAAGAATAACACTTCAATGTTATTGTTCAGTGATGTAGCATCTGTGGTTCGGAATTCAGACCTTCGTCTCTAGTTTATTGCAGCTTTATCAAATCAAAACAGGCATTACTTCATGTTACAAAAGAAAGTGAGAAAACGCTAGATCACTACATAGAACAATGCTCTACTATTTATTTGAAAAGAAATATACATTATAAAACTATACAACAAAGTCTACCATAGGATCTATAAAGCATAGATTGCATGGACGAGGCGTTTTTGCACCCGGGAGCATATGCTCCCTTTTTTTAAATGAGTTCTAAACGCAGTTTAAAATGTCAAAAAAATCCAAACGAAAAATTGTCGCATGCATGTCGACATTCTATGTGCTCATAAAGCCGTTTCGCCGAAAATGACATTTTTTGTGTCATGTGCAAAGAAGACAAAATTTGGTGCTTAAAAAGAGCTTTTCACGATACATTTCTTTATCTGTTTTACACAGGACACAAAAAATGTTAGTTTTCGGCGAAAAACTTGGCGTGCGCACATATAACATCAACATATACGCACCAAATTTTTGTTCAGATTCTTTTGACATTTTAAAATGTTTTTCTGGATAGCAGGAGCATATATGATCCATAGTTCAAAAGTGCATTTCCGAGATTGCATGGTTTAGTTTTCTACAAAATCCAAGACAAGATAACTGTAGTATTTAAGAAAGCAGGTGGTACCCTTTTTTATAGAATGTGCAAAAAGCATTTGCACATCTTTGCAGCAAAGTGACCATTCTGTCAGCACAAATACAGAACATAGCATACAAGCGAAATAGAGGAACACACAACACATCTGCTAGACGCTAATCCTCACAGTGACTCAGTGACACGAACTACGGTGGTAGCCCTGTGCCCACATCAGCACACATCCAACATGTACAAGTACAAGTGAAAGTGAGCAACACATAACACAGCTGCTAGACCCTACTCCTCACAGTGGCTTAACTCAACTCACGCAACCTGAGGTGATAGCCCTGTCTCCACCACTTCCTCTCTACTGCAATATCATCTGTTAAAGCTAGAAAATCATGGCTGTCATCTTGGAAAACCCTACTATCTCTTTCCTTCCACACTGGCCAATGGCCCATACATGTAGCACCACCATGGAGCCAAAGTACATATGGTTTTTCTTTGGAATTTGCTTGCTATCCACCAGTCCAGCAGGGACTCGTCTGTCGACGTGATACTGCAAATGTGATTAGTCCACTATACAACCAGGCACCAAGAGCTGCCATGTCCATGGGTACCGCATGAGTAGATTCTCGGCTGACTCTGGCCTTGTGAGCAAAGTGAGCAGGTAAAGTGGCTAGGGAGGCTGTGGCCCTCTAAGCAACCGGGGGTCCAACAGAGATGGTCGAGGGCAGACCAAAGGAAGAACCTGCAGTCCAGCGGAGCTATGGGAAAGGTCTGCTCTTAAAAAAAATCCAGCAATAATTTCCAAAGATGTTTGACCATGGTAGCAAACTAAAAGGCAAAGATCTCCTACAACTACCTTCTGAATCCGACTAAATAATCCTATGGTTTAAAATGGCGACTAAATTAACAGACAATACTAATGTAGCAATAAACAAATAATATTCGTAAGAAAGAAAAGCTAAATCCACCACTAATAATTTTCATATACTGAAAAAAGTAACTATGAGAACATGGAATCATGCACCGCTTTGCTCAGATAAGATCCCCTCAAATCCATCCAAATTCCAGATTATAGTAACTCATGACCGATCTAGGAGGCTGTTAAGTACAAATATTGAGTAGCAGAACAGTAGTCGGGTTTAGAATAGTCGGGAACTGTTTTCAAGTGCCCCTGATTGCTGTACAAAGGTCAATGAACATAAAAAAATCACTTCGGACTGGGCCAAACGTGTAGAAAGGTCAATGCACACATTTGCTTCTCAGTCATGTAGACGTACATCGGACTAGGGCTAACAATGATTAGTGTAATTTCATCGGACTTGACCAGCATATAAAATATAAAAAGAATAAATGCTTCCAGTGCTACAGTACAAAGGGTAGGACAATGACACATACGGGGAATAGGCGGTTCAGGGGCCAGTATATTAACTATTAAGAATCTAATTATCTTTTTGTAACCGATTAAACATCGGAAAACTGTAACAAGCATTAGGAAAGAACTCTTCTTGAAACATCACATCACTACAAACTAAAAATTTCCGGACACTCGTGTTTTAATGCTTACTGTAAATTCACTTATCAGTTCATTCGAAGATGAAGGACAACGGAAACTGAAAATGCAATGCATGAACATCCCCGTTGGACAGCCTTTGAAACAACAGCTCATTAATCACTGCACATGCAGTTTCAATCAGGTGTTACAAATTAAATCAAACTTTGAATATTATTTTTTATAATAAATTATTAGCAGCTACAAATCATGATCACACAAATGTACATGCAAATACAGATCCTATGGTAGAATAGCACCAGTGGCACTAGCTAGGGCGGCTGGTGATTTCTAACTTGGTCGGCTGTTTGCCTAGCTTGGCCGGCCTGATCGGTACTTTTTTTCTATCGGGCGTACTAGCGTCCTAGTAGGCCAGCCCTGCTAAAATGGGCCGCAGCTCAGTCAAATGGGGAGGAGCTGGCCGAATGTTTTGCGCTCCGATCGGGGACCTGGCAAGGCTTTGTGAAGCTGGATGGGTGGATTTCCAGGAAGCCGGTCCGTTGCCGAACACGCCCGGAATCTTCTCAATGGCCGGACCAGCGGCACCCGCACCACCACCACCGCCGATCTCGGGTGAGTCTTCCATGGCAATTTGTGCGAAGATTGTGATGGCTTTGCTTGCACCCGTTTGAGGCTGTATTAGGCTATTAGCTCAGACGAGCTGCTGCCAGGGAGCTCTATCCCTTAGGCGAACCGGGGACCTAGCCTTGCAGCATCCATCCGTGCCCCTTGTTCTATTAGACGCCAACACAATCGGATAAAAGTTGCCTTTTTTGTTAGTTTTTACTGTGTGAATACAATTTGCTATCTCTCTCCAAGCGCCAGTCGACATTCCGACCGAGCTTTATTTTATTTCACCCTCTGGTTCCCTAGAACTGGACTAGGTTAACTGCAGATTTAACCCATTGGAACTAGGAAAGTTTTCTTATTAAAGCGCCATGTAAGCGTCCAGTTTGCTAGTAAATCATTAAGACCTTGGTGTTCCCCCGCTCTAAATATCTGAATTGATTGCTTGTGAATGTGAATGAGCTACTATTTTAGGTGCTAGCTGACATAAGGGATATGGGATGAGACGATGAGTTGATGGGATACGATATGATCAGTTTAGTTCAAAAAAGCCAGAATTTTCCCGCCCATCTCCATTTTTTTATTCAACCATGATGATATAGTCTGCTTCTGTGTATTTTTCCCTTTGGTTACCTGACTTAATTGTTTGTGAATATGAATGTACGCCATTTGATCATCTGACTTTAGTGTTTGTGAATGTGAACGAGTTATTATAATAGATGCATCTGCCATAAGGGATACGGGATGAGACGATGGGGTATGATATGATCAGTTCAGTTAAAAAGGATGGGACTTTAATGCTCATCCCCATTTTATCATTCAATCATTTATGATTTATTTATGATTTAATCCCTTGGGAACAAGGAAGGTTGTCTTAAAGTGTCACATGGGCCATGTCAGCACTGAATTAGCCATGCAATCGTTACAAACAGCCTTGTTGTTTCAATTATATGATTGTTTGTACGCACAAGCTGCCATTTTAGGCGGTAGCTTCCGTGAGGGATATGGGGTGAGTCGATGGGATATGAAATGATCAGTCTAGTTCATAAAAGAAGGGATTTTCCCACCTATCTTGATTTTTTTTACTTAATCGTTTATGATGTTTCAGTGTATTGGCCTATTTTTTGTGGACGTGAACCGTTTTCAGCCACCTAGCAGAGGTAATTACATGAAAATGGGGATTTCACACTTATAGCAGCACTTAGTTTATGACTATACTAGTGGTAATTCACACCGACGTTTCGAGAAAAGTAGTGATTTAATGTTATGCTTAGTTTGGGAATATCATGAAAAGATCTTCAATTCAAGAGAAAAAGGTCACCAGACTGAAGACCTCACATGTTGTAGTACTGCGCTTGGTCCTTCTGTGCTGCTTTTGCAGAGGATTTCAGTGAACACTTGCAAAATAATCTTGTGCTGCAGCTCACCTTGAGCTACTGGAGGAGGACGCCGGGGCAGAACGCCGTTGCTGCTGTAGGGGAACGGCGGCTTCAGGAGGAGGTCGGGGACGGGGGTAACCGGCCGCTGCTGCTGCTTGAGGGCAGGGTCGAAGAGGAGGTCGGGTATGGAGGGAATACGGCTGCTGCTTGAGGGCGAGGTCGACGAGGACGCGGCGACGGTCGCCGCTGCTTCTGCTCGAAGCGGGCGGAGCCGCAGGGGCGAGGGGCTCCGGCGGCGACTGCGTGCTCGCCGGAGATGAGGGCTCCGGCGACGGCTGTAGAAAGGTTATTGGAGATTGCACAGCACCAATAGGGCCGGCTGCTCATATATATAGACACATGATAATTACGCGACAACCCCGAACACGACCCTATCTATACAATATGTTACTCAACACCCCCCCGCAGTCGAAGGGTCGGCACCGACACACGATGGAGCGAAACTCAGGAAAAGTCGTGGATGGCAATCCCTTCGTCATGATATCGGCAAATTGCCGAGACGTCGGTACGTGAAGAACTCGAACGCGACCGAGGGCAACTTGCTCACGAACAAAGTGGATGTCCAACTCGATGTGCTTGGTGCGCCGATGATGAACGGGGTTGGCGGAGAGGTAGACAGCCGACACGTTGTCGCAGAAAACCACCGTAGCCTTGTCAACAGGGCAAGATAGCTCGGACAGAAGCTGACGGAGCCATGTGCACTCAGCCACAGCGTTAGCCACGGCGGCCGGCCTCGGCTCGCACGACTTGGGAGGCCTCTGGAGGGCCAAGAGACGACACGTGCCGAGCGGCGCGCATCCGGGCCCACCGCGTCCAGCCGGCGACAAGGTCGCCGACGTCGAGGGCGAAGCATGCAACGTCAAGAGCCCAAGTACACAGCGGAGCTCCACCGCGCCAACCATCCCATGCATATGCAAGCACACCCGCCGCACGGGCTTGCTCCGGTCAGGAAGCTGACGAGCACCGACGATGGAGCGTCGCGCGCGCCATCACGGCGGAAAGCTTGGCCTTCGTTCGTGGGCGCGCAGGGTTGCAGTTAAGCATCCCCACGCTCGAGAAGCTCGTGGGCATACTTCCGCTGATGGAGGAAGAACCCGTCCGCACGTCGGACAACCTCGATGCCGAGGAAGTAGTGAAGCGGGCCAAGATCCTTCAACGCGAACTCAGCGCGAAGGTCGGTGAGCTGTCGAAGAAGACCAGCGGTGGAGGCCGTCAGGATGATGTCGTCGACGTACAGCAGCAGGTATGCCATGTCGTTGCCGGTCCGGTAGACAAACAGGACGCATCGGAGCGCGTGGAGTGGAAGCCAGCCGATGCAGGAAGCCGGCGATACGCTGGTGGCGCGGGCGCCCGCTTCAGTCCATACAGGACCGAGAGAGCAAGCACACGTCATCGGGCGCTCGGTGTCGACGAAGCCGGGTTGCCGACAGTACACCTGTTCTGCAGATGGCCATGAAGGAAGGCGTTGGAGACGTCCATCCGATGCACGGGCCACGCACGAGACGCGGCGAGGTGCAGACCGTGCGGATCGTGCCCGGTTTGACAACCGGGGCAAACGTATCCGTGAAGTCGACGCCAGCGCGCTGCCGAAAACCGCGCACCACCCAGCGCGCCTTGTAGCGCTCGAGAGTGCCGTCGGAGCCGAGCTTGTGCTTGAAGACCCATTTGCCGGAGATGACATTGGCGCGAGGGGGCCGGGGAACGAGCTCCCAGGTCCTATTGCGCCGCGCGTCGTACTCCTCCCGCATGGCGGCACGCCATTCGGGTCGCGCAGCGCGCGCGAGCCGAGGTGGGCATCGGCGAAGGAGCGGTCGCCGAGCCGGTGGCAGAGCCGGTCTGGCCGGCCTGGTGACCGGACTGGCCGGTCGACGGTCCGGTCTGACCGGGCGCTTGGCCGGGTCGGATGGTGGAGGGGACGCCGCCGTCGTGCGGCAATATGCTGTTGCCGCTGGCCCAGAAGACATACTGGTCGGCGGGGTAGCGTGTAGACGGCCGCCGTACGCCTGCGCGGGCGCGGGTGAGCATGGGCGCAGGAACCGCAGCGACGGGTGGCGAGGCGCACGACGAGAGGCGGCCGCGGCGATGGCGCTCGGCGACGGGGCACCGGGGACGCCTCGGACGTCGCAGGTGCGGGCGAGGGGGACGCCGCGGGTGAGGGCGCTGGCGCCTCGGGCGACGCGGGCGACGGGGGCACCGGGGACGTCTCGGACGTCGCAGGTGCGGGCGACGGGGACGCCGCGGGCGAGGGCGCCGGTGGCGACGCGGGCGATGGCGCCGCGGGCGACGCGGGCGATGGCGCCGCGGGCGACGCAGGCGACGGGGGCGCCGCGGGCGCCGAGGGACCAGGGTGCCGGCGCCGGGGCCACCGCGGTCGGCGCGCGCGCCGCAGAGGGCGCGCCGGCGCCGGACGCCGAGGACCAGGCGGGCCGGCACCGGGGCCACCGCGGTCGGTCGTCGGCGCGCGGCCGCAGGAGGGCCAGCGGGCGCCGGGGGCGTCGTCGGAGGTGTCGCCATGAGTCCCTGCTGAAACGGAAAAACCAACTCGTCAAAGTACACGTGCCGGGAAGTGAAGACACGATGGGAGACCGGGTCGTAACAGCGGTAGCCCTTGGTGTTGGCGGGGTAGCCGAGAAACACACAAGGGAGGGAGCGCGGCGCAAGCTTATGCGCGGCGGTGGCAGTGTTAGGAAAACACCGGCAGCCGAAGATGCGGAGGTCATCATAGGTGGGCGGCGCACCGTAAAGGAGATGATGCGGCGTGTAGGACCAACGCACACGACACGGGCGGATGTTGACGAGGAGAGTCGCCGTGGCAAGGGCATCCGGCCAGAATCGCGGGGGCATGGAGGCATGGAACAGAAGGGTGCGGACGCAGTCGTTGAGGGTACGAAGCATCCGTTCTGCACGGCCATTCTGTGAAGAAGTGTATGGACACGTGAGGCGGAAGATGGTGCCGTGGGTGGCAAGAAGGGAGCGAATGGTGATGTTGTCGAACTCCTTGCCGTTGTCGGTCTGTAAAGCGTGAATGGGGTGACCAAACTGAGTGGAGATGAACGCGAAGAAGGCGGTGAGGGTGGTGGCAACATCTGACTTACGGCGAAGTGGAAAAGTCCATACAAAATGCGAGTAATCATCAAGAATCACAAGATAATAATTATAACCAGAGTTACTCGGAACCGGCGAGGTCCATACATCACTATGAATAAGTTGAAAGGGAAAAGACGCGACTGTGGAGGACGAACTAAACGGAAGGCGAACATGTTTGCCTAGACGACATGCTTCACAAGAGTGGGCGTCCGTTTTATTACAAGTAAAGGAGAAGCCTTGCATTATTTGACGCAGAGTGGCGGAGCTAGGATGGCCAAGACGGGCGTGCCAAAGGTCGACACCGGCGGAGAGGGCGAGTGGGCGGCCGGTGGTGGTGGAGGCCGCGCCAACGGGGTAGAGATCGCCGGGGCTGTCACATCGGTGGAGGAGCATCCGGGTACGACCATCCTTGACAGAGAAACCAAAAGCGTCAAATTCCACAGTCACAGGGTTATCACGACAGAAAGATTTAACAGAAACAAGGTTTTTGATCAAGTCAGGAGAAACAAGAACATTATGGAGAGAGAGGGGAGTGGAGGTGGAAGGAAAAGAGACAGAACCAGTGTGAGTAATAGGAAGAGCATGACCGTTGCCAACGATGATGCGAGAAGAAGTGGAAGCGGGTGTGGAAAAGGAGAGGTTACCGGGATGCGCAGCCATATGCGCGGAAGCGCCGGTGTCCATGAACCCGTCGCCACCGCCACCATACGCCCCAGCGAGGGGGCGCTCTGGAGGGCGGTCAGGAGCGCGGGATCCCACGGGGTCGCACCCGGAGGGGCGGCGTAGGCCGGGGCAGGGGGGCGCCGCGTAGAACGCCTGGTGGGAGGCTGGACGCGGCCCCATAATGCCCGGGTAGCGCGCGGCACGGGCATGGAGTAGGCGTGAACAACCCCGGTCCACGGGTTGTGACCGGCAGTCCATGGCGGAGGGGCGGTGCTCGGGGGACGAGGCGCGGGGCGGCGGCATTGGCGCCACCGTTGCCACCGCCACGGCGACGACGGCCACGGCGGCTACCAGGAGGAGCCGGCCGGGTCCGGACCGGTCGGGCCGGCCGGCGCCGCGTGCCCGCCAGGGGCCGGTCTGGCCGGCCTGGTGACCGGTCGGCCGGGCGGCGGGCGGCGGGGAAACCCGGCGGCGGACCCGGGGCGAGCGCGGGGCGCGGGAGTCGGGCGCCGCGGGAGAAGCCGGCGCGAAGGCGGTGTGGGCCGCCCGAGCCCGGAGGTGCTTGAGGCGGCGCTCCTCGAGGCGCAGGTACGCCACGGCCTGCTCGAAGGTGGGCGTGGTGAGGAGCGTGAGGTTGGAGGCGGCGTTGCGAGATCCTCGCCGAGACCCGCCGACAGGGTGGAGAGCATGATCTTGTCATCGATCGGGAACTCCAAGTCACGGAGCTCATCGGAGAGACTCTTCAGCTTGAGGGCGTAGTCATCGAGAGACAGGTCGTTCTGGTGGGTGCCGAAGAACTCCTGTTGGAGGAAGGTGACCCGCTGGATTTTGTTGTCGGTGAAGAGGCCGGTGATCTTAGCCCAGACCGTGTGGGCGGAGTCGCCGTCGCGGACGACAGTGCGGAAGATGTCGTTGGAGACGGTCTGGTAGAACCAGCGGATGATGGTGGCGTCGATGGCGAGCCACTCGGGGTCGTGCGGCATGGCGAGGAGGTCGATGGTGCCGTCGACGTGATCAAGGAGATCATACTCGCGGAAGAGCAGCCCAAAGTACGTCTTCCACGGGAAGAAGTTGGCAGCGGTGGTGGAGAGCTTCAGCGGCACGCGCTCGGTGATGGGGATGTCGCGGGGCGACGGAGGGTCCGGCGAAGGGGTTGCTGCTGCCGGAGCCGGAGGATGAGTCGAAGCGCGCCATGGCGGAAGCGGTGGTGGTGGGTGGGCCGGCGGCGCCTAGATGAGAAGGGCGGCGGCTAGGGTTGGGTGGCGGAAGGGGGTGGGGAGGGCGGCGCCTAGATGAGAAGGGCGGCGGCTAGGGTTGGGAGGGAGGACCGGCGCCTAGAGAGGAGGGCGGCGGCTAGGTTGGGAGAGGTGGTGGCCGGCGGCGCCCTAGGGAGGAAGAGGGGCGGCGGCTAGGTCGACCCGATACCATGTAGAAAGGTTATTGGAGATTGCACACACCAGGGCCGGCTGCTCATATATATATAGGCGGACACATGTACAATTACAGGTACAACCCTGAGAAAACACGGGGACCTATATCTATACAATATGTTACTCAACAACGGCGACGACGGCTAGGTCACGGGAGGGGATGCGGGTAGGATTGGGGATTTGGGGCGTGCAGACCCGGGAACAGAGCGAGGGGAAGTATACGCGAAATGTTATTTTTGACTTTGCGCGACGAACACCGAGCTACCTGTAGCTGTTTATTTTGAGAAAATTAGAAATCATAGTTTTAAATTTAAAAAATTCTGAAGAAAAATCTTGAATGTAGCTAATGATGATATCTACAAACATGTAAAATCTCATTGTGAAATTCTTAGTTGTTTATGTTACACAAAAATGTTAAATATGTGGATCTGAGAATAGTGAGCAGTGCACATTTCAAACTATAAACCTGCCAGATTTTTTCATTTTTGTGTAGTCTACAATAAAAATAATTTCATAAAATTTTGCACGTTGTAGATTTCATCATTGTCTACATCCAGGATATTTTTCATATTTTTCTAAAATTAAAAAATATAATTTCGATTTTTAAAAAGTAAAGGGCTACATGTAGCTCCATCTCCGTTTGCAGTTTTCATGGTAATACGGTGTTACTATTAGAAGAAGAGAAAAATCATCCCGTGCTTTTTTCTCCATTTTCTGCATATACTTCCCTGACCACTAAAAAATATCAAAAATGTGTCTAATGTTGCATGTATTTAAAACATACTCCCTCCATCTATTAATAAATGTTTGAGTTTTATCTAAATCTGAATGTATCTAGACACTAAATAGTGTCTAGTTTCAGACGTCTATTTATGGACAAAGTTAGACCTGATTATAGCATACAAATAGTGGCAGCAATATGGATTCTTGATGTGGATTGGCATTGCACAACTACTCAGGGTGCATTGCGGATAACCTTGACCAACACAAAGAAGGAGAGTAGCCTAGCAACAAGATAATATCACATCTCTATCTCAATTCACACCTAGTTAGAATGTCTACCAATGCAGACACATTTTGTGACGGTGCTAACAAAAAAGTTGAGAACTTGGAGATGGACGGTGAGCGGGACGATGATCGAGCTAGCCAGCGAGTGCGGGGCAGCAGCACCGTTGTAGTACAGATTGACAGAGGCAGTGCTTAGGGGGGAGTTGAGGTCTCGACCCAAACTCCCTATTTTTTATCGGTAAACACTAACTATCGGTGTCCGATCAGAAACAAATCATCGGACCCTCCTGACACCGTCAATCTCCTCTAAATCAGACGTGTAGTTTTGCATCAGATCCCCTCCCCTCGTAATTGCGCATGTTGCTTCCACCTCACCCCGGTAATACCTCCCCTAATCAAGCGCCGCAGAACTGCATCTCGTCCCTTGCATCACCTAGCACCGCACCGCTCCCCCTCGCCATGCTCTGGTTCCTCTGCCGACCTGCGTCGCTACTCCCCCGCCTCGTATCGCCTCTCCTGGAACGCAACATCATCCGATCCAGGCATCCAACCCTAGTCCATGTATATACATGAGGAGACGAGAACGAAAAATATTTGTTGTTATGCAGGAGGAGACGAGAACGAGAAATCAATTTACCACCCAATTCATTTATATTTTTATATGCTTCCATGTGCTTCTTGTTTTGCTATGCCGGATTTATTTGCATCCTTCAAGTATACCATGTTCCTCAAGAATTATGCACTTTCAAATTTGTCTGTTTCTACATCTTTACTATTACTAGTAAGATGCCCGTGCGTTGCTACGGCTCTCTCAAGATTTTTCGTTTCCACACGTAAATACAATGCATTTTCACATGACTTGTTCAATCGACGTGCTTTAGATTAGAGTTATGGATCATGGAGAGCATTGTGCTTTCTTTGAGAAAGAGCAAGAAACAGCCGGACATCTGATCATAGATTACCCCTACTTTTGAGTTGTTTGGCACTTCTTGGTACACTTGAATGGTGCATCAGGTTGTAAATTCAACGATTTTAGTTTTCCTCTCCAGTAGAGTGGTGGCAGAGTGGTGGCGATGGGTGCCAGATTTTATTGTCTAAAGATGAGTTGATGGTCGCAGTTTATGAGGCTTGACACCTTTGGAAAGAGCGCTGTTGAAGAGTCATCCAACCCACAAGCAACCATGAATGTCAGCTCCTACAGTTGCTTAAAGATGATCTGCTGCTTGACATCTATCTAAATTAGAAACATATAGAGACGAGCTAGGTGTGAAGCCTTATAATGGCTAGTAATCCACCATGTGCCCTAGGTTATTCTATTTCTTTTCTCTTCGTTCTCTGGGTCATCTAGTCCCTCTCTAGCTTGTAACTGAAGTATTTCTATCCACTTAACTTGATTTAGCATAACATATGTCGTTTTATGCAAAAAAGAAAATCTGATGTTCAATTAAAATTAATTTTGATAAGTCATAATTTGACTCTCTTTGCATACAGTAAGTGTTATATGCAACACACGATCTCTAAAAAATAATAACACATGCTTGATTCCAGATTTTTCATGCGAACAGTTTTCAAAATAATCGGTCAAAAACAAGTTTTAATAAAAACAATGATATTCAAAATCTTCTTTTCGAATGAGGATATTCAAAATCTTAATGTGCTTCTAACAAAGCTGAATATGAAACAGTAAATACTACTTGAAGTAGTAGTGAAAATCTTATGCATTCTAGTACAATCAATCATCGGGAACAATTTGAATTGAATTGACGCTGTTTTGTTAGGAGAGCAACCGTACGACACGCATCTGGTTTCTTACAAGAGCAACATAGTACAACATTTGAACATTATAACCCCCGTCAATGGGTAGTTTGTTTCTGAGTAGTAGTTTCTAAGTTCACTGCTAAAACAATTAAAATCAATTGCTTCAGAAAGGAATTTTTGTCAGAATGCTAGGCTTAGGCACATTGAATTTGTCGAAGAGTAAAATCGTAAAGAACATGAAACATTCATTGAGTCGCCGACGGCATGAATAAAATGATCACACCCGAGTAGTCGGGACACACCGCCCCGCTCTCTAGCCTCCTCTACCTCCCTCCCTCTATCTCTCGTCGACCTCCCCATCTTCTGCCACCCCACCACTGGGGACCAGACCGGCCAATCCCCTGTCTCTCCACCGTTGGCTCCTGGATGGGCTCGCCGACCGACTCTCTAGCTCCCCTTTCTCTCGTCGAGAGTCCCATCCTCTGCCTCCCCACCGCCGGCGACCAGATCGGCCAACCCCTGACTCCCCGCCGCTGGCTGGGCTCGTCGACCGGCCTATCCTCGTCGCTGTCTCCATGAAATCGCGAATGTCGCATGTCCCTGTTTATCTCCACCGCTCGTGACAGGCCTGCGACCCAGCGCTCGACGCCAACAGAGGTGGAGAGGCGGACCTTGTCTCCACTGGATTTGCGGGTAGTGGAACTGCGCCTTAGCCATGCAACCCAAGACCGTAAGTACCTCTCGTCTCCTTTTGTTCTAACATAACCTGTCTGCTGTAGTTACACAGAGATTAGAAATGAAGTTTATTTTCGCTGTCGCTCCGGTAGACAGAATCCATTTTACCGAGAATGTTCAGCTGATAGGGGATGATGTACTGCTTGATATCCATATGTTCCTGGTTTCATTGACCAAACGAGATTACTACTATCTGAAATCTGAACTTGCAAATTCGGTGACATTTCCGCATGCACATTTGTCCATATTACAACATGTAATATAGCATAACTAAACACGATTGACAAAGGGCCATCAATGCAAAGCTTGAACTGACAAACCTTTAGAACCTCAATCCTTTATGTTGGCAAAATCTATCTTCTAGTTGTTAATCAGTCAATGGTTCACATCATTTAGTAATCTGTATATCCTACACTGCCCAAACTCTCCTGCCTGCATTCTTCCAATTCGACCTAGCTCACGCCCAACATACAGTTTTCACTTTTGCATATCACGTTGATAGTGGTACTAATTTGAGATGCTACAGAAAAAGAGAAAGATTCTTTAGTTTTCAAGCAAAAAGGAGAAAATAATGCTAAATACGAAAGGCAAGTGCATTTTCTACTGAGCAGACAATTGTCTGTATTCAGCTAGCTCAAATGTTCATCACTTGTTTGCTGCGGTTCAATTCCTGTCTTTAGAAGTACTTTGTCAGGTAGTTTCACCTATGGGTTCAGTGTTCAGATGGTCGACTGTAGTGAGACTGAACCTTAAACCGATTTGGTCAGTTTGGATCACTGTAGGGGCAGGTCAATCTATGATTGTACGCTCGGAATTATCAATCTACGGTGCTTTTGTAAATTATTCTAGTTTTGGTATTTTCAACTCAGCTTGTCTTTCCATAATGTAGCAGCATCCTGCTATTTTTGTCATTGGGTGTCACCGTGTATGAAACATATGATTCAGTATGAAAGATTTGTTTCGCTAATTACATAGATCAACAATAATAAGTGTCCAGTATCCACTAACTTTAGATGACATGACAACATAGATGGTTATGTGTTCACAATTCAACAGGTTGTTATTTTAATTTATATATCTTCATAGTACATCGTATGATTTTAAATTGTCGATCGAAGCAAAATACCTTTTCTTTTCCTTGTATTGTAGCCCATGTTCATTGGAGTTGACCTGCACAAAATAATTAAATACTAATTATAAGTATTCCATATTTTAAATAAAAAGTATGCATATTTAAAGTATAAGTGCCAAATACCTTGATGTTGGTTGTGTACGTATCAGAGTACACTTGGAGCTCTTCTTTTTTCCTGTCAGAGTGCACTCAGAGACATTAAGCGAGTTATCATGATTGGTGTAGTGCAACTCTTACCGGTCGATGACTTCCTTTTCTGATGTGCTTCACGATGTATTTTTAGTAGTTCATCTTTCTTGAACTCATCTTTTTACGCATATCTTTCCCTATCCCATTGCCTTTACCGTTATTTGGGATCAGTGGGTGGTTCTTGCTGAAGGATGGTTGTTGTGCGTTAATTCTTGGTGAAGGATAGATGTTGTGAGTTCAACAGGGTTGATATTGATACTGGGAATATCTACGAAGCAATAAAAAAACCACTTTTTGAGGTAAGGCATGGAATTAATCAGGATTTGTTTGCGTACATACCAAGCAGGAGTTATGCTTTCCCTTCATAGGGCATATGGATTGGCTGCCTCCTGTAAGTGTTATTTCTTCTTAGCCAGTCAGTATCTTCAGAGTTTCAAAATAAATAAAAAACAGTATCTTCATCCTGATGTCTCCTTGTAAAATGGAACCAGTAAGTTATATTTTTTGCAAGTTAAAATTGAGGTTAATTTCCGAGCTCACCTCTACCAACTGGAGTGCATTGCATCTGAGTGAGCACACCTAGATTTGTTCCCAGTTGAGCCTCCTGGGAAAGAACAAATGTTTTGGCTCTATTGTGATGACATGCTTCACGACTCTTTTTGGGTAGTTCATTTTTATTGATCCATCTGTGTATATCGCCATATCGGTCCCAAGCACGTTGCCTCTTAACTACCTTCGGATCAGAAGGTGTTTTGTGCGTAATGCATGCCATAGGTTCTCCTATCCTCAAGGGGAAAAAAGCATTATTGTTCTCCTATCATGAGTTCAGGCTCCCGCAAAGTTCCCCTGCATCCCCTGTTTATGGTAAACAATACACATTGATTGTTGTTTAAGATACGATGATGGTATACCTGCAGTGTATATAATCTAGATCACGGCGCAAGCGGCGCGGCAGATCTGATTGTATGGGCTTAGCCAAGCGGCGCTGCGGCAGCGACCACCAGGAGCACTGATCGGCCATGTCGGGCGGCGCTGTGGCAGTAGCTTGCACAACACCACGATCGGATATGTAGCATGTGGCAACCACTGCAGCTCTCTTGGACCTGCTGGCTGTTGGGCATTGTTGATTCATTGTTTTGGAGGTGGAGGTGCGATGATTGCGTTTGGCTGAGTTTTTTGTTTTTTTTGGATTGGGACGCAATGATCGCGCTATATGTTTTCCTTTGACCATGTATAACACGCTGGAGGAAGGGGTAGCGAAGGGGTTTGATAATATATGCGCGACGTGAGCAAGGAAGATGTTGGACGAAAGAAAGGAATGGCTGACGACGGAACACATTCCCCCTTTTGAAGTAGTAGAGATAAGGAAAGTTTTTAATTCGCTATTGATTTTTGATTGATTGATTAATTAGTGGGATATTTGCAAAATGGAAACTACTCCATGCATGAGGATATTTCTTTCCTTCTGCGAAAAAAGGCTAAGTGCAAGAATCAAAATATTTTTGCCAAGTATTTTAATGCCCGCCGGATTGGGTGATACCCGTGGCTGATTGTTTCCTAATTAGGTGGGGGCGGAGCCAAGACCGTGTGATTAAATTGGGCGGACAGGATGCTTCCAATGACGACCATCAAAATGCGTTGAGTGTCAAACGACCAACTCCCATTTAATAGTAAAGAAATGGGAGTTGGTCGTTTGACACTCAACGCACTTTGGTGGTCGTCATTGAAAAGATCCTGGCCATCCAATCTATTCTCCCTACTCCGCTTCGTCCGATCGAGTCAATCACCAAATATCCCCACGCAGAATATCGCAATCACTCACGTACATCAAAATATGGTATAAAAATCAGTCACAATATCTCAATAACATATTAGGTACATCAAAATATGGTAACATCCGTCCGATCCACTTTTCTATTCACGGGATCCAATTTCATGGTAAGTCATCCCGGCCTTCCTTTGTAGCATCAATCATCAATCACAGTAATCAACATAAATTAATTAAGAGATATCTTTCCTTGCCTAAAAAAACAATTCTCACAATCATCACTCCCCCTTCCGTGGAAAACTCCTCAGATCTCTCGCGTGTGCCTTTCTCCCGTCTATCCCTATCCAATAGTGCCCTTTCCACCTCCGGCCGGTCTTCCGACCCTCTGGTGCCCTCCTCCCGGTGACCTCAGAGCACCTCGGACAAGGGATGCGGGAGCATACGCGCATGGTTGTGCTTGTTCCCATGGCCGGCCAAGACAACGACCTCGCCACGGCGAGCAGCCGAGGCAGGGGGTCAAGCCGAGGGCAGGGGAGATAGAGTGAAGGGCAGGGTAGGAAGCAAACCTCCGAGCGTGGCCCTCGTGGCCAACGTGGACGACCAAGATGGGGCAACGGTGCCGGACCTCCGAGCATGAACATCGATGTACTCATCTTCTCTCTGTGACTGTGTCTGCAATTAAGGATTACGTACGTCTCCCTCCTCCTGGAGTCCTGGTGTCACGTGATGCCGTTGCTTTTCTACCGCCTCTTAGTCTTGCGCGCCTCAACGACGGTGAGCTTCCGGCTCCAGTCATTGGATGTTCATCCTGCGTGCCTGGACCGCCTCAACAACGGCGAGTTGCAGAGCTGCTGGATGCGTCAGAAAGAAAGGCATGACAGGCCTTCACGGGGCGGGCGATAGATCATTCTCTTGGTATGTTCTCTATCTTTGGCCTTTGATGCTCCTTGATTACTGGACCATCGTTCATCTTTTCCTGCACTTCTCATGCATTCTTTTATTTATTTCCATTTGATTGCAACCAACGCTGATGCGAGAAGATACTGGGACGTTCTAAGAAAAGGCTAAAAGTGGTGCTCTGTTTCTGGT
This sequence comes from Lolium multiflorum, assembly GCA_030979885.1. Taxonomy (NCBI): domain Eukaryota; kingdom Viridiplantae; phylum Streptophyta; class Magnoliopsida; order Poales; family Poaceae; genus Lolium; species Lolium multiflorum. The sequence goes on along the minus strand of CM061748.1, from coordinate 325,694,104 downwards.
CATCGCTTCGGTACTCATAGCAGTGTTGATCTGAAAGTCTGAATGCTCCTGTTGTAGACCAAAATATCTGGAAATTTTTTCAGATGGTCGATCCAATAGCTGACTCAAATAAAAACCTTGACCATGGACTTTATTAATGCTCTGATTTCTCATTCCAAAAGTAACGCCTCAGTTTTAATAGCTGCCCACATATAATACAAGTACATTTCATTCTTCTTTTTGTTTGCAGCTAGCAGTTTGATTGCTGATGTGTTTGATGTTGAGGTTTCACTTCTAGAAGCAGAGGTAATGGAATTTGTATTCTATTTCCAGAAACGCCTATGACGGAGATTGGAATTTTAAGGATGAAGATACTGATTTATGCCTTTTTCTGCTTCAAGATTACATTCTATGTGCTCTCTTCCTTTCACTTCAGATTTACGAATGTTCAGCCTGCTACGAAACTCATGTGTTCAGCCTAAAGAGTTATAAATTTATCTGTGATGGCCACATGCACTGCTGCCTGATGCAGTCTTGCGGGGAACAATTAGCTAGCAGCGGCATTTTCTCTGGCAATGACATGATCAATATATTGGTAGATGATAATTACCTCAGGTGATTCGATAATCTGTCTATAGTTATTTATGGACGATTAGTTGTCAATCTCTACATTACATGCACATGGAGGCCTCATATATATAATTTCTCTATACCCATGGTTGCTGGACTAATATTTCCTAAAAGCAGTAGTATTATCCATCACATCTTCCTTCTTCTCATCATACTTGACGTGGTTAACAGCTTCATTTGACTAAAAGAATTTGACTCTTCCTAGCAAGGCGGAATTACTCCGAAGTGATTGCAGTTTACCTACACTGAAAATAATTTCTTGGTCGGCGCCGACGATTTATTCCAACCAACAGAGTTAAAGATCATATTTATGCAACTTACTTGACACTCCCTCCGGTTGCTTTTAATCCACGCGGAGGTTGCATACACGTAGGTAGGGCGGTGGCTATGTCGATTAAAAGCGATCAGAGGCAGTACTAATCTAATTCCAATGCAATCCATCGAAGGTACACTTAAAGTTCTTGAATTTTTGAGTTGAAATTTTACACTAGAGTTTTCACACGACTGCTCCATGTATGTAGTAAGCTGTAGTTCTCCAACAGGAAAATTATAAGCAGTCCTTAATTTCTTTATAATTTCGAATTGTTTGCAATAGTGCATTATGTTTTGTATGTAACTTAAAATGCACAAGAAAAAATAGAACATTTTATTTTTCGTTTGCATAAATTGTCGCAGTTTTGTTGTTTTCATGGCAAAAATAACTCCTCATCTTGCCGACTGAAAAATATTAATTATATATTTTTTGCATACAAATTCATTGCATAGAGCTCAATATGTTGTCATTATTGCACTGGGATCTATTTTTGCTGACACTTTTATTTTTGAGAACTTAGAGCATTTGAATTCGTCGTATGTTTGGAACTTGAAATAAGTATGTATGTAATATGTATTACTAGAAACTAATTATACCTTCTATTGGCTAAATATATATATGAATTTTTATGTACAGTTGTTTGATGGCATTAAAAAATATTTTATGATTAGTAAGATGCACTCATTATTTCACACTCATTATGTGCACTTTATGACATTTTGAGATGTAAATATGGAAAACCATAGCTTTAGTACTCGAGTTAGGAAGCAACATATGCTTGCTTTTTTATGAAACCTTCCGTCTCTGCCCCTCCTAAATCCTTTCTCCGCGGATGTACAGGAGATCGTTTGCTCAAATCCATGTCCACACCTAATTTCACGCAGTTATTGAGGGGGCGTGGGCGAGGTGCACCGCACTGATGTCCTCTACATGGCTTTCCTTGATATCCAATTTGTAAATGCCCTCCTGACCTCCTCTGCCATGTGCCTACCCAGCTACTTCGCTGCTCGGACCCGCTGGACCGCCTCCTTATGCTGATCTCACAGCGACAGCTGTCTTGCGCAAGGAAAAGGCTTGCCACCTCGTGGCGACCTCGTAGCATGTGATCTTTTGGTGGTCGGAAGTTTGTGGCAGCCATCGCTGGCATGGTGCCGACAACAGATGCAGGTGACCGTGTGCCCGCGGCAGTTGTGCCAGCACAGTAAGCTAACACTCGAGTAGGCACCGTGAGTTTCATTTGTACTTTGTTCTGTTTTAGGTTTTATATTAACCTTTATGTCCTTTGATGATTTTCCTTTGCATGTCTTCAAGATGAGTGGTTTCTTTACAGGATTGAGAGAGCAAGACAATCCTTCTTGGCAGGTTAGTAAAGGTATTAGAACAGAAGTAATAATATAACAATATTTTCATTACTTGATATACTCCCTTTGTTCCTAATTTAATTGACTCAACTTTGCCTAGATACATGCGAATCTAGACAAAGTCAGGTCAGTTAATTTGAAACGGAGGGAGTACCTCAATGTGTTGCAAGTCTTCCATTCTGATTTATGTAAAAAATGTATCTACATGTTTTTAAGCACCCTTTAGATTACACTTTAGATTTCAAGATGAATAACATATATTTACTGGTAGAGGGATGGTGTATATCGATTCTCGCCTTGTGTAGTAGCACCAAATATCCTTTTTATTGCCCCACATAAATCTCTACAATAATCTTACCAGGGAGTTTATTTTTCATGTACGCAAATTTTGTTATTACCTTATTTAGCTTGAAAATTTGTGGGAAGCATCCATCTTGCTGTGATACCGGGAGTGAAAAAACAAAAGATTTAGTCTTTTTGAGACGGTAAATTTTAGTCTTCTTGTACCTTTCCTGATATTTGTAGTATCATTCACTGGTCTTTGGATTAGGAGTGATCAGTGCCTAATTTTTGTTGCTAGACTGACACAAAAGTTGAGAACAGTGTTGCAGAAAAGCTAATTCAAATAAATGTTTTTCCTTTGATTGATCTTATTACATCAGTCACCGTGAAGAGGCCATCTGTCTATGTAATTAGGATGAGTAGCCAACACAGCAATGTGCTTATGAAATGAACGCAGAAAGAAGTATGATGAAAATTATTTTTTCAAAATATAGACATGTATAAATACATCGAAACTTTCGTATTAGTGTTAGTGTCAGACTACTTCCTGTATTTAAAATTTCAGGTTTAGGACTAGCATTTCTCGTACTGAGATACTAACTCACACCTTCAAAGGTATGAAAACTAGAAAGTTGTTTTTTTTTCAATGTTTGAAAAATTTCGCTTATTCTTAGAAGCAAGCATATGTAAATAATTGTATTTTTGTTCAAAACTGTTGCTGGACTCATAAGAGCAGACACAAAAAAGAGCTATATGATAGCAGCGGTGTTGCTCTAGAACGGTTTGTTCTATTTTATATGTGAACTTAGGGTCTGCATACTTACTTACTAATATCTAATAATGGACTTGATGAGGAAATAGGAATGCTCACCTGGTGACCATAAGTATGTGGAAAAGAAGTAAGAAATGAGGAATATGGCACCTACTGTCATGCAGGAAGAAAGAAGGAAGAAGTCGATTGTTGTAAGGATACATTGCCCCTATGTGTGGTTTTGGTAATTAATGACAACCCCTATGGACTAATGTTTTCATTGAGTTTATATGAAGGAATATTCCATAGGTACTACTTGCTCTCCATGTGTTGGATTCAAGTATGGATGCCATGAAGATAAAGATATACCTTGTGTATTGGCATCATGATCATCGATATGAAGATATATATGTGATATGATCAAGAAGAAGAAATGAAGATGGAGTTCTTATGTGGAACTCAATATTACCCATGCTCTATCTTAAGTGAGTATGAGAAGATACAAGGTTGAGTTGGGCAAGTTCAAGATGAGCATCTTGTGTGGATCACATGCTTGAAGCTTGCCGTCCACTTGGTGATAGTGAAGATGTGCATCAATGAACCTTTCCCATCATAGTGTATGGGGGAGCATTTGTGAGTATACACAAAGCGACAATGATCAAGTGATGGGATGCGCAAGGCAAAGGTATGACCTTGATAGGTTTTCCTTTTACCGGTCTCGAGGTGGTTGATGGGAGACCGGATTATAGGATAGATAGCCGCACTATCAAGAGGGGCTTTCGGTTGGTTAACTTGATCACATCGTCTTAGGGAGCTCAATCCTTGCATACTTTGCATATTCTTATTGCTTCTTGTTATTTCTCGGTGTGAGGTTCTTGAGCTTGTTGCTAGCTTTACAACAAGCCCAAGTTCATCGAAAACGGAGTTCACATGCATCTTCTATTGCGTTTTCGAGGTTGGGTGATTTTACCGGTTATTCATGATATAAGGTTCTACCTTTTATATTTATGATAAAATCCCCTCCTACAGATTCTTGGGTTTTCACTTTCTATAAGATAGCATTCGTTGTTATCTTCCAAACAAAATTGGTTTCATGCGATTCGGAGTTCGGGAGCATTTGTTATTAAAGAAAAGGGAAAAGGAGAAAAGGATAAAAGAAAAGAAAAGAAAAAAACAGAGGGTGGCAGCCGGCCGCCGGCTGGCCGTGCGCCGGCCACACCCGAAGTGACGTGCCATCCGGCCGCGCCGAGGCCTTTGGCCCATGACCAGAGGCCCGGTCCCCGACCGGCCACTCGGGTGCCCCGCCCGACCGGATTCGCACTGGCCGCCTCCGCCCCGCCGGCCCACACGGCCTCCTCAGCCTCCGTGCCGCCGCGCGCGCTATGGCCGCCTGCCGCCACGCCCGGCTGCTCCGCCGCCGAAGCCCGTGGGGCCGCCTCCCGCGTGAGGCCCACGCGGCCGGCCGCTTCCCGAGCGGCTTGTTGGCTTTCGCGCCGTGCGCACCACCAGCCCCGGTCGCTGGCCGGTCCAACCGGCAGGCCTCCGCCGCTCCGGCCAGGCTCGGCCAACCGGCTCGTGGCTGGGCTGCCTTTTAGAGCGTTTTTCAGCCCGTTTTACTTTGTTTATTTCCTGTTTTTTCCCCAACAGCTCTATTTCTCCCTTTGCTATAAATAGGCTTCTTCCACCTTGAGCCAAGTTAGTTCTTCCCATTCTCTCTCCTCCATTGCTACTATTTGAAGAACTTGCCCTCCCCCTTGAATCCTCCAACCACTCTTGCTCATATTTGAGGATTTGGGAGAGGGGATCTAGATCTACACTTCCACCGATCGATTTCTTCTCTTAGTGAGGGAAACTCTTGGGATCTAGATCTTGGAGTCTTTGGTTGACTTTCCCCTTGTTCTTCCTCTCCAATCTCATCCTAGCATTCGTTGCTTTGGTGGGATTTGAGTGTGAAGGACTTGAACACCTCCGGTGTTCTTGCTTTGCATCATTGCATAGTGTTGAGCTCTCCACCACGATTTGTTCGAGTGAGAGACCGTGAGCTTGTTACTCTTGGAGGGTGACCTCCTAGTTGGCTTGGTGATTGGTGCTCCGGTGATCTCTTCAAGAAGATTGTGAAGAGGCCCGGGCTTCTCCTTCGTGGAGCTTGTGAAGTGGTTGTGGAGCTTGCCATCTCCGGAGCGGAGGAAAAGCTAACCATAAGGAAAGGGCCATTATCCTTCGTGGGTGTGGTTCGGAGAATAGGGTGAGCCTTCGTGGCGCGGGAATCCTTCGTGGGACCTCCACTCCTCCAAACGTGACGTACCTTGTTGCAAAGCAAGGGAACACGGGAATACATCCTCGTCTCCGCGTGCCTCGGTTATTTCTATACCCGAGCTCTCTTTCCTTGTGATAGCCATCGTGCTTGAAGTATATATATATATATATCTTGCTATCACTTGTGCTACATATATCTTGTGCCTATCTTGCTTAGCTCTAGTTGCTATTGTTACACTTAGTTGAGCCTAGCATATTTAGGGTTTGTGCTTGTAATCTAAACGATAGTTTAATTCCACATTCTTACAAGACAAATCCGCGAGAGTTTGTAATTGCCTATTCACCCCCCCTCTAGGCGACATCTCGATCTTTCAATTGGTAGAGCAAGGTCTCTCCTTGTTTTAGGCTTCACCGCCTTGAGAGTAAAGATGTCGGCTAGTATAGTGCACAATGACACAATTTTCTTTGTTGGCACAAATTATCTTTTGTGGCGAAATTGCTTGCTTTGCAAACTTCGGACCTTGTGTCCAAACATTGAGCAATTTCTAGATGTAGGTTTTTCTCCTCCGATGGACCCTCAAAATCTATCTTTAGAGGAAGAGAAAAACTTACATCTTGAAGCTCAAGTATCTAATGAGCTTGTATTCTCTTTGAGACCAGATTTTCATAGGTTCTTGATAAAAATAAAGCGAAAATCGTCTCATGAGATGTGGATCAAGCTCAAGGAAATGTTTGGTGGATCCACTTCTCATTTGGTCGGTGGTGACTCCGAGGAGCTCTCTTCCCCTTCACATCGTGAAGAGTTCCAAGTTGCTTCCACCTCCGGCCGCGATGAGTCATCATCTTCTTCCACTTCACCAACGTGTTGCAAGACACAAGGTAATGATATGGTGAGTGGTGAGGGAAATTGCAATGTTGATATTGTGCTCAATAGTGATGACTCTTCATCTCTATCTCATTGCAATGTTTCCTCTTTGGACTTAAACACATCTAGCATTGAAAATAATATACATGCTTGTGTTGATAGTCCTTGCATATCATGTGTAAATTGCTTACATAGATCTCATGATGATATGCTTGCCTTGTCTTGCTCCCATAATCAAAATGCTTCTATTTCCTCTAGTTGCTTGTTGACTAACAATGTAGAGGAAACCGAACACTCTATGGATCAAGACATGATTTCAAATGAGGATTCAAGAATATCTTCATCTTCATCCTCCGGTATGCACATGTGCCTTATGGCAAATGGATCAAAGGTATCTCCTACTTTGACTCCTAACACATCCTCTAATGATGAGAGTGATGATGATGATAATGATGAAGAATATAATACCTTGGTGCATAATATGGCAATGATATATGCTTCTCTTCATGGTAATAAAGAAGCTCGTGCTAATCTCGAATACTCTATGGATATCTTGAATAAATATAAGGAAACCATAGTGAAGTTGGAGTCCCATGGTGAAAATGAGGAAATGAGATTCACTCTCCTCAAGCATGAGCTAAAAGATGAGAAGCATGCTAATTTCATGCTTACACAAAAAGTTGAATCATATATGCATGAAAATGAGAAAACTATTGTTGATGCTTGTGCTACTAACTCTAATTCTTGTGAAGCATCGACCTTAAAGGAGAATGTTGAGCTAAGGGCTCAACTTGAGTTGCTAACTAGCAATTATAGGGAATTGGAAGAAAGTCATAAAAAGCTCTCAAGCTCTCATGATGAACTTCTAATTTCCTATGATGGGCTAAAGTTAGCTCATGAGGCTAGTATCACTAAGGTAACATCTTGTGAGCCTCATGTGGACATTAGCACAATCTCTACTACAAATGCTATATCTTCATGTGCTAGTCCTTGTAATCCATCTAGTCAAACTAGTGATACACCTTGTGTTGGATTACTCACTTTGCTTTGTTGCTCTAACAATGAAGCTCCTACTTCCTCTAGTACTTGTATTTCTACTAACCATGTAGAGGAAATAAAAGAGCTCGAGGCCCAAGTCCTTTCTTTGAAGAAAGACTTGGAAAAGCGTCATGAAGGGAAATCCGCACTTGACAAGATGCTAAGTGTGCAACAATCCCCCAATGACAAGAGTGGACTTGGATTCAACTCCAATAACAAGAACAAGTCCAAGAGCAAGAGCAACAAGAAGAAGGGCCAAGACAAAGTCAAGGATCCGGCCAAGTTGGTTTGTTTCAAGTGCAAGGTTGAAGGGCATCATGTTAGATCATGCCCATTGAAGAAGAAGAAGAAGCACTTGAGTGAGAAACAACAAGGGAAACGGCCACAAGGTAAAGGTCAAGCTCATGCTCGACCTCAAGTTGAAGATAGGCCACTTCCCAAGAAGAATCAAGATTTTGTTCCCCAAGAGAAGAAATCAATAAAGAAGAGAAAGGGGAACACTTGCTACTTATGCCGTGAGAAGGGGCACTTTGCTTCTTCTTGCTTAGGTGGTACCTTATCTAACCCTATAGTTGTTGATAATGATTATTCTCTAGGGAAGGATAAGGATGGCAATGTGTTTGCCAAGTTTGTTGGAACTCAAAGTGGTTTCAAGAAAAGAACCATTTGGGTTGCCAAGCCTATTGTGACTAATCTCTTAGGACCCAACTTGGTTGGGGACCAACAATCTCAAACTTGATCAATAGGTGCATGTGGAGGGCATTGGAGATTTGGCTACTTATTGAAGAATTAAGGGATCTTCATATATTATATTTTGACCAAGCCAAGTCGTATGGATTATCATCTATATCTCATAATCCAATGTTCCTCCTTGCGGTAACTTATACTTCAACTCTTCATGTTTATTGTAAGTTACTTGCCCCTTTTGCATGTTTGGTTTTGTACCAAATATGTGTATGTATGTGTTGTGTCTTACTTGCTTATTTGTGTATTCAAGTATGTTTGTTTGACTCACCATATACTTGTGTATTGCTTTGAGCCTAATGCATCTTGATGATATCATATTTGGCTCTCTTTGAAGTGATTAATGGAACATCCCATTTTGGGGGAGTGATATGCTTTGTGCATCTCTCTTTCTTTAAAATGTGTGTACATGGGTACCACCACTTAGTATTGATATTGCAAGATTATCTAGTCACTATGTGGTGTGCCATACTCATGAGAAATTCAAATTCTAAATATCCATTAATCATCTCTAGTTGAATTTTAGTTGCCTCTTATTTAGAAGAAATGTTTTATCACATTATGGGGGAGTAATATGTTTTGTACATATCACAAGCCTAGAAAATGTGAACATATGAGGTTATGCCACTTAGAGTTGATGCTCTTAATTATCTTGTTCCTAGGTGGCATGTTTGCTCAAACAAGCTCCATTCCTTATAAAAATATTCTATTACTCATCTTGTGGGCTTTTGTTTGAATATGAAATTCTTGGTGCGGATTTTCCTCAAATACATATCTCTATATCTTATTTGGGACACCGTTTGCTTCAAGTTATTCTAATCATTGCCGTGCGTGATTGTGTGACTAGTTGAAGCTATCAAGAATCTTCATCCGTGCATAGTGCTCAATTCTATATACTTATCCTATGCCTTTTATTGTGAAGTTGATCCTTTCTAACATTGTCAATACTCCACCGGAAATTATTTCCAATATACTCATTGTCTTTGACAATTGATAACCTTGTATGTGGTTGAATTTTTGGATCATCTTCACCTTGGATTGTTTCTTATTGCCTTATTTTACTTCCAACAAATCTTTGTTGCTCCCATGTGTCTTCCTTTTCCCTTTGAAAAATGTTTTGATAAATTCTCTTGATTCATATCAAGTGTTTGTTTTGGAAGACAAACCTTTTCCTTACGGTACATTGTGCCATTGTGAAAAGTGTATAGGGTTTGGTTTATTTTGTTTGAACCTTGCTCTTTTGGGGAGTTTGCTATCTCATTCTTTCTTACATGATTTATTTGCTTGAATGAGATAAATCCTTGAGCATGTTTGCTTTATTTCATCCGTTATGCTCAATGGTTTCTTCTTAGTTCATTTGTTGAACTTTGTTGAACAAATCTTTTGTGATTTGCTTCTTAGATATAACTTGGACAACAAATTTGTTTTGTGGCACCTCTATGCCTTATCTATTTCTTTTGGTGTTTTGTCCAAAGTATATCTTTCTTGGATCTTTAAAGGTTTTGGTGCATGCTTATATGTAACTTGTTTATACTTGTAGCATGCTTGCTTTCTTTTGATCCATTATGTAGGATATACTCCATCAAATCCTAAATGGCTAAGATGTGCATGAAATTCAAACTTCATCTAAATATGCACATGTTTATATGGAGTGTGTCCTATATATTGTGGTTAGTCTAACCATGTTGGACCCAATAAGTTTGGGGACCAAGATGTACTTGAATAATGTTTTAGGTACATTGGAGATGCAATGGAGGCTTGTCTCATCTATAAGGAAGATGTTGTCACCATACGAGAATTGGAGTCAAGCTAGGATGATCGATGAACTCTTATCTACTACATCAAGCCATTGCTATCTCGGTAACAAGTATCTTATTCATGCACTCTCATATAGCATCCAACCTCTTGTAGGTTGTATCTTGGCATGAAATTATTTATTTCGAAAATATTGCGGTTCTTGAAAAACCCTTTTAAAGTAAAACTTCTTATTGAACATTTGAGTAATTTGAGAAGATGCATATGATAGGTTATATATCTATATATATCATATTTTATGATTCACCTATCACAAATATGCCCTCTAGCAATTTATTGCATATCAATTCCTCAAAGAGCTCTTGTGTGCAATATTGATGAATTTGTGAAATAAATCCGTATTTGTGATACTTGTTGCCTTTCTCAAAACACTCCAACTAGCTCTACTTCCCTTATTGTTAGTTGTGTTGTTTTTGAGATTTAACGTGGTTGAAGTTCATTCATATACCATAAGTGAAAATTGGAGCCATAGGCTATATATGCTTCTTAAGCAAACATCCTTTGGTATATTTTATGACTTCTTCTTGGATATCTTGTTTTATCTATTTTGTTAACCTCTTGTGTGTGCATGTTTCTTTATGGATCACTTTGTCCACTTTAGAAACTTATATACATAAGAGTGTTAATCCATCACCTTGATATTCTTGATCTTTGCCGACCATCTTTTACCCCTTTTGTTTTTAGTGGGTTGGTAAAGAAAATTTATGAGTGCTTGGTTTATTTATTTTCTTCATGCACTCATATCTCGTAATTGTTGGACTCAAGTTGTTCTTGATAAGCATACTCTCTTTATCTTAGTTGTGTTCTAAATGATATATAGGGAGTGAGGATTCCATGTTTGTGCATATTGTATCCAAATGCAAACATTATAAATTGTGCACGAACCTTGGGGAGCTTTCTTATTTTTAGAGCACTATATCTTTCTTATCATGATATCTTTGTTTGTCCAATTGGATCTTTGATTGCTTGCTTTATTTGTTGAAGCTCACTTCACCATGTTATCTTTATGCAATCTTTGATCCTCAATATAGTTTGATTTCCTTCAATTATTCATCATTGGATATGTGCACTTGATTCCACTCAAATTATGAGAAGTGCACACTTTGGGGAGGAACTCACATTATATTGGCCTTCTAAATTTTTCACCCATTTTGACAATCGATGCCAATGGGGGAGAAGTTTAGAGGGTTTAAGGGAATGGTTTTATACTTAAGCTTGGTTTGTGCTTAAGTGTTTTGCCTCTCATGCATTCCATATTTATATGTCTTGCATGGTTGTATATATATAGTGGAAACTATTCCAAAGGTTAATCTTGACAATGTATGCAATGAATTCATGTTCATCACACGTGCATACATTGTGGGGGAGTTTTCTCTATATATATTGGTTCTACTCACATCCATTGCATTTGTTGAAGTTGTGTGAGTAGAGCCGGTTTTGATATGGACTAGTAGCTTTGTGTTACTTGACCATATCAAATACAACCTCTTGTATACAACTTATTCTCGGATAAGTTGCGTACTTGTCACTAATATTCATTATATAAACCCTCTTATTGTGGTTGTCATCAATTACCAAAATGGGGGAGATTGTAAGGATACATTGCCCCTATGTGTGGTTTTGGTAATTAATGACAACCCCTATGGACTAATGTTTTCATTGAGTTTATATGAAGGAATATTCCATAGGTACTACTTGCTCTCCATGTGTTGGATTCAAGTATGGATGCCATGAAGATAAAGATATACCTTGTGTATTGGCATCATGATCATCGATATGAAGATATATATGTGATATGATCAAGAAGAAGAAATGAAGATGGAGTTCTTATGTGGAACTCAATATTACCCATGCTCTATCTTAAGTGAGTATGAGAAGATACAAGGTTGAGTTGGGCAAGTTCAAGATGAGCATCTTGTGTGGATCACATGCTTGAAGCTTGCCGTCCACTTGGTGATAGTGAAGATGTGCATCAATGAACCTTTCCCATCATAGTGTATGGGGGAGCATTTGTGAGTATACACAAAGCGACAATGATCAAGTGATGGGATGCGCAAGGCAAAGGTATGACCTTGATAGGTTTTCCTTTTACCGGTCTCGAGGTGGTTAATGGGAGACCGGATTATAGGATAGATAGCCGCACTATCAAGAGGGGCTTTCGGTTGGTTAACTTGATCACATCGTCTTAGGGAGCTCAATCCTTGCATACTTTGCATATTCTTATTGCTTCTTGTTATTTCTCGGTGTGAGGTTCTTGAGCTTGTTGCTAGCTTTACAACAAGCCCAAGTTCATCGAAACGGAGTTCATGCATCTTCTATTGCGTTTTCGAGGTTGGGTGATTTTACCGGTTATTCATGATATAAGGTTCTACCTTTTATATTTATGATAAAATCCCCTCCTACAGATTCTTGGGTTTTCACTTTCTATAAGATAGCATTCGTTGTTATCTTCCAAACAAAATTGGTTTCATGCGATTCGGAGTTCGGGAGCATTTGTTATTAAAGAAAAGGGAAAAAGAGAAAAGGATAAAAAGAAAAGAAAAGAAAAAAAGAGGGTGGCACGTCGCCGCTGTCGCCGGGCCGTGCGCGGCCCACCGGTCCCGAAGCCCGTGACCGGTGCCATCCGGCCGCCCAGGCCTTGGCCCATGACCGGTAGGCCCGGTCCCTGACCGGCCACCTGGCGGTGCCCCGGTCCGACCGGATTCGGCACCGGGCCGCCCCCCGTCCGGCCCCACGGCCTCCCCTCGCGCGCCCCCGCGCGGCCTGGGCTCCGCGCCGCTGCGGCGCTGTGGCCGCCGGGCCCACGCGGCCGGCGCCTCCCCCGCGCGGCTTGTTGGCTGTTCGCCGCCCTGCGCACCACTGCCCAGCCCCGGTCGGTGGGCCGGTCCACCGGGCAGGCCTCCGGCCGCTCCGGCCCAGCTCCGGTCAACCGGCCTGCGGCCGGCTGGGCTGCCTTTTAGAGCGTTTTTTCAGCCCGTTTTACTTTGTTTATTTCCTGTCTTTTTCCCCAACAGCTCTATTTCTCCCTTTGCTATAAATAGGCTTCTTCCACCTTGAGCCAAGTTAGTTCTTCCCATTCTCTCTCCTCCAGAACACACGAGAACCGCCAGAGAAGGGTGGCAGGGCCACCACACCACACCCCGGCGCGGCCTAGGGGGGGGCGCGCCCCCCTAGGGTGTGGGCCCCCTTCGACCTTCTGCGCCGCCTCCGCCTATAAAAAGCCCCTGGATCGAAAACCCTATTACGATTGACGAAACCCACGAAAACCTTCCGAGCCGCCGCCATCGCGAAGCCAAGATCGGGGACAGGATCTCTGTTCCGGCACCCTGCCGGAGCGGGAAAGGCTTCTCCATCGACACCGCTGCCATCTCCACCGCCATCTTCATCACCGCGCTGCTCCCATGAGGAGGAGTAGTTCTCCATCGAGGCTCGGGCTGTACCGGTAGCTATGTGGTTAATCTCTCTCTATGTACTTCAATACAATGATCTCATGAGCTGCTTTACATGATTGAGATTCATCTGAGTTTTGTATCACTACTATCTATGTGCTACTCTAGTGATGTGTTATTAAAGTAGTTCTATTCCTCCTGCACGTGTGTAAAGGTGACAGTGTGTGCACCGTGTTAGTACTTGGTTTGTGCTATGATCATGATCTCTTGTAGATTATGGAGTTAACTATTGCTATGATATTATTGATGTGATCTATTCCTCCTACATATGCATGAAGGTGACAGTGTGCATGCTATGCTAGTACTCGGTTTAGTCTGTTGATCTATCTTACACTAAAGGTTACTTAAACATGAGCATTATTGTGGAGCTTGTTAACTCCGGCATTGAGGGTTCGTGTAATCCTACGCAATGTGTTCATCATCCAACAAAAGTGTAGAGTATGCATTTATTGTTATGTGATCAATGTTGAGAGTGTCCACTAGTGAAAGTGTAATCCCTAGGCCTTGTTCCTAAATACTGCTGCGTTACTCGCTTGTTTACTGTTTTACTGTGTTACTACTGCTGCAATACCACCACCATCAACTACACGCCCGCAAGCTATTTTCTGGCACCGTTGCTACTGCTCATACTTATTCATACCACCGTATTTCACTATCTCTTCACCGAACTAGTGCACCTATTTGGTGTGTTGGGGACACAAGAGACTTCTTGCTTTGTGGTTGCAGGGTTGCATGAGAGGGATATCTTTGACCTCTTCCTCCCCGAGTTCGATAAACCTTGGGTATCCACTTAAGGGAAACTTCTGCTGTTCTACAAACCTCTGCTCTTGGAGGCCCAACACTACGAAAGGAGGGGGAACGTAGACATCAAGCACTTTTTGCGCCGTTGCCGGGAGGAAAGGTAAAAGGCACTCATACTCCGGTTCGGTAAAGTACTTTTTCTGGCGCCATTGTGTTTGTGCTCGAAGCTATTTCCTTTAGATCCTGCAATTGCATCTTTTTGTTTCTTGTTTACACTAGTTTGGCATAATGGACAACAGTGAGCTTCTTGTTCTATTTCCTGATTTAAAACATGGATTGTTTGATGCGAAAATTAAAAAACCTATGAAATCTTATTTGCATGCTGGTAGTAATATTAGTATGAACGCTTTGAACACCATTGTTGATAATGATATAGAAAGTTCTAAGCTTGGGGAAGCTGGTTTGCATGATATTTTTAGTCCCCCAAGCATTGAGGAGAAAATTTTCTTTGATGATACTTTGTCTCCTATTTATGATGATAATGATAGTTGTTTTTTGATGCCTCCTACACTTGATGAGAATAATAATGATAGCTACTTTATTGAATTTGCTCCCACTACAACTACTAAAATTGATTATGCTTATGTGGAGAGTAATAATTTTATGCATGAGACTCATGATAAGAATGCTTTATGTGATAGTTATATTATTGAGTTTGCTCATGATGCTACTGAAAGTTATTATGAGAGAGGAAAATATGGTTGTAGAAATTTTCATATTACTAAAATGCCTCTCTATGTGCTGAAATTTTTGAAGTTACACTTGTTTTATCTTCCTATGCTTGTTACTTTGCTCTTCATGAACTTGTTTATTTACAAGATTCCTATGCATAGGAAGCATGTTAGACTTAAATGTGTTTTGAATTTGCCTCTTGATGCTCTCTTTTGCTTCAAATACTATTTCTTGCGAGTGCATCATTAAAACTGCTGAGCCCATCTTAATGGCTATAAAGAAAGAACTTCTTGGGAGATAACCCATGTGTTATTTTGCTACAGTATTTTGTTTTTATTTTGTGTCTTGGAAGTTGTTTACTACTGTAGCAACCTCTCCTTATCTTAGTTTTGTGTTTTGTTGTGCCAAGTTAAGCCGTTGATAGAAAAGTAAGTACTAGATTTGGATTACTGCACAGTTCCAGATTTCTTTGCTGTCACGAATCTGGGTCCACCTCCCTGTAGGTAGCTCAGAAAATTAAGCCAATTTACGTGCATGATCCTCAGATATGTATGCAACTTTCATTCAATTTGAGCATTTTCATTTGAGCAAGTCTGGTGCCATTTTAAAATTCGTCAATACGAACTGTTCTGTTTTGACAGATTCTGCCTTTTATTTCGCATTGCCTCTTTCGCTATGTTGGATGAATTTCTTTGATCCACTAATGTCCAGTAGCATTATGCAATGTCCAGAAGTGTTAAGAATGATTGTGTCACCTCTGAATATGTCAATTTATAATGTGCACTAACCCTCTAATGAGTTGTTTCGAGTTTGGTGTGGAGGAAGTTTTCAAGGATCAAGAGAGGAGTATGATGCAACATGATCAAGGAGAGTGAAAGCTCTAAGCTTGGGGATGCACCCGGTGGTTCACCCCTGCATATATCAAGAAGACTCAAGCGTCTAAGCTTGGGGATGCCCAAGGCATCCCCTTCTTCATCGACAACATTATCAGGTTCCTCCCCTGAAACTATATTTTTATTCCATCACATCTTATGTGCTTTACTTGGAGCGTCTGTTTGTTTGCTTTTGTTTTTGTTTGTGTTTGAATAAATTGGATTACATCATACTTGTGTGGGAGAGAGACACGCTCCGCTGGTTCGTATGAACACATGTGTTCTTAGCTCATAATATTCATGGCGAAGTTTCCTCTTCGTTAAATTGTTATATGGTTGGAATTGGAAAATGATACATGTAGTAATTGCTATTAATGTCTTGGGTAATGTGATACTTGGCAATTGTTGTGCTCATGTTTAAGCTCTTGCATCATATGCTTTGCACCCATTAATGAAGAAATACATAGAGCATGCTAAAATTTGGTTTGCATATTTGGTTTCTCTAAGGTCTAGATAATTTCTAGTAAGGTGTTTGAACAACAAGGAAGACGATGTATAGTTTTATAATGCTTGTAATATGTCTTTTATGTGAGTTTTGCTGTACTAGTTCATACTTTTGTTTGCTTCAAACAACCTTGCTAGCCTAAGCCTTGTATCGAGAGGGAATACTTCTCATGCATCCAAAATACTTGAGCCAACCACTATGCCATTTGTGTCCACCATACCTACCTACTACATGGTATTTTCCAGCCATTCCAAAGTAAATTGCTTGAGTGCTACCTTTAAAATTCCATCATTCACCTTTGCAATATATAGCTCATGGGACAAATAGCTTAAAAACTATTGTGGTATTGAATATGTAATTATGCACTTTATCTCTTATTAAGTTGCTTGTTGTGCGATAACCATGTTTAGTGGGGAACGCCATCAACTCATTGTTGAATTTCATGTGAGTTGCTATGCATGTTCGTCTTGTCTGAAGTAAGGGCGATCTACACTGAGTTGAATGGTTTGAGCATGCATATTGTGAGAGAAGAACATTGGGCCGCTAACTAAAGCCATGTTCCATGGTGGAAGTTTCAGTTTTGGACAAACATCCTCAAATCTCTAATGAGAAAAGAATTAATTGTTGTTGAATGCTTAAAGCATTAAAAGAGGAGTCCATTATCTGTTGTCTATGTTGTCCCGGTATGGATGTCTAAGTTGAGAATAATCAAAAGCGAGAAATCCAAATGCGAGCTTTCTCCTTAGACCTTTGTACAGGCGGCATAGAGGTACCCCTTTGTGATACTTGGTTAAAGCATATGTATTGCGGTGATAATCCGGTAGTCCAAGCTAATTAGGACAAGGTGCGGGCACTATTAGTACACTATGCATGAGGCTTGCAACTTATAAGATATAATTTACATGATGCATATGCTTTATTACTACCGTTGACAAAATTGTTTCATGTTTTCAAAATCAAAGCTCTAGCACAAATATAGCAATCGATGCTTTTCCTCTATGGAGGACAATTCTTTTACTTTCAATGTTGAGTCAGTTCACCTATTTCTCTCCACCTCAAGAAGCAAACACTTGTGTGAACTGTGCATTGATTCCTACATACTTGCTTATTGCACTTATTATATTACTCTATGTTGACAATATCCATGAGATATACATGTTACAAGTTGAAAGCAACCGCTGAAACTTAATCTTCTTTTGTGTTGCTTCAATACCTTTACTTTGAATTATTGCTTTATGAGTTAACTCTATTGCAAGATTTATTGATGCTTGTCTTGAAGTGTTATTCATGAAAAGTCTTTGCTTTATGATTCAATTGTTTACTCATTGCATTTACATTGTTTCGAATCGCTGCATTCATCTCATATGCTTTACAATAGTATGATCAAGTTTATGATGGCATGTCACTCCAGAAATTATCTTTGTTATCGTTTTACCTGCTCGGGACGAGCAGAACTAAGCTTGGGGATGCTGATACGTCTCCAACGTATCGATAATTTCTTATGTTCCATGCCACATTATTGATGTTATCTACATGTTTTATGCACACTTTATGTCATATTCGTGCATTTTCGGAACTAACCTATTAACAAGATGCCGAAGTGCCAGTTTTCTGCTGTTTTTGGTTTCAGAAATCCTAGTAACGAAATATTCTCGGAATCGGACGAAATCAACGCCGTTCCTATTTTACCCGGAAGCATCCGAACACACGAGAACCGCCGAGAAGGGTGGCGGGCCACCACACCACACCCGGCGCGGCCAGGGGGCGCGCCCTAGGGTGTGGGCCCCTTCGACCTTCTGCGCCGCCTCTCCGCCTATAAAAGCCCTGGATCAGAAAACCCTATTACGATTGACGAAACCCACGAAACCTTCCGAGCCGCCGCCATCGCGAAGCCAAGATCCGGGGACAGATCTCTGCTCCGCACGCCGGCCGGGAAGTGCCCCGGAAGGCTTCTCCATCGACACCGCCGCCATCTCCACCGCCATCTTCATCACCGCTGCTGCTCCCATGAGGAGGAGTAGTTCTCCATCGAGGCTCGGGGCTGTACCGGTAGCTATGTGGTTAATCTCTCTCTATGTACTTCAATACAATGATCTCATGAGCTGCTTTACATGATTGAGATTCATCTGAGTTTTGTATCACTACTATCTATGTGCTACTCTAGTGATGTGTTATTAAAGTAGTTCTATTCCTCCTGCACGTGTGTAAAGGTGACAGTGTGTGCACCGTGTTAGTACTTGGTTTGTGCTATGATCATGATCTCTTGTAGATTATGGAGTTAACTATTGCTATGATATTATTGATGTGATCTATTCCTCCTACATATGCATGAAGGTGACAGTGTGCATGCTATGCTAGTACTTGGTTTAGTCTTTGATCTATCTTACACTAAAGGTTACTTAAACATGAGCATTATTGTGGAGCTTGTTAACTCCGGCATTGAGGGTTCGTGTAATCCTACGCAATGTGTTCATCATCCAACAAAAGTGTAGAGTATGCATTTATCTATTCGTTATGTGATCAATGTTGAGAGTGTCCACTAGTGAAAGTGTAATCCCTAGGCCTTGTTCCTAAATACTGCTGCGTTACTACTGCTTGTTTACTGTTTTACTGTGTTACTACTGCTGCAATACCACCACCATCAACTACACGCCCGCAAGCTATTTTCTGGCACCGTTGCTACTGCTCATACTTATTCATACCACCTGTATTTCACTATCTCTTCGCCGAACTAGTGCACCTATTTGGTGTGTTGGGGACACAAGAGACTTCTTGCTTTGTGGTTGTGGTTGCATGAGAGGGATATCTTTGACCTCTTCCTCCCTGAGTTCGATAAACCTTGGGTATCCACTTAAGGGAAACTTGTCTGCTGTTCTACAAACCTCTCGCTCTTGGAGGCCCAACACCGTCTGAGGAGGGGGAACGTAGACATCAAGGGTGGCAGCGCCGGCCGCCCGGTCGGCCGGCCGTGCGCCGGCCCACCGGTCCCGAACCGGCTGGTGACCGTGCCATCCGGCCGCAGCCCGAGGCCTTTGGCCCATGACCGCCGTAGGCTGGTCCCCGACCGCCAGCTGGCGGGTGCCCCGGTCCGACCGGATCGGCGCTCCCCTCCGCCGCCGCCTCGGGCCGCCACCCCGCCGGCCGCACGCTCCCGCGCCGCCCCCGCGCGGCCGGCTCCGCGCCGCCGGCCCGTGTGGGCCGCCGTGGCCCACGCGGCCGGGCCGCTTCCCCGAGCGGCTTGTTGGCTTTCGCCGCCTGTGCGCACCACTGCCCAGCCCCGGTCGGTGGGCCGGTCCGACCGGGCAGGCCTCCGGCCGCTCCGGCCCAGGCTCCGGTCAACCGGCCTGCTGGCCGGCTGGGCTGCCTTTTAGAGCGTTTTTTCAGCCCGTTTTACTTTGTTTATTTCCTGTCTTTTTCCCCAACAGCTCTATTTCTCCCTTTGCTATAAATAGGCTTCTTCCACCTTGAGCCAAGTTAGTTCTTCCCATTCTCTCTCCTCCATTGCTACTATTTGAAGAACTTGCCCTCCCCCTTGAATCCTCCAACCACTCTTGCTCATATTTGAGGATTTGGGAGAGGGGATCTAGATCTACACTTCCACCGATCGATTTCTTCTCTAAGTGAGGGAAACTCTTGGGATCTAGATCTTGGAGTCTTTGGTTGACTTTCCTTGTTCTTCCTCTCCAATCTCATCCTAGCATTCGTTGCTTTGGTGGGATTTGAGTGTGAAGGACTTGAACACCTCCGGTGTTCTTGCTTTGCATCATTGCATAGTGTTGAGCTCTCCACCACGATTTGTTCGAGTGAGAGACCGTGAGCTTGTTACTCTTGGAGGGTGACCTCCTAGTTGGCTTGGTGATTGGTGCTCCGGTGATCTCTTCAAGAAGATTGTGAAGAGGCCCGGGCTTCTCCTTCGTGGAGCTTGTGAAGTGGTTGTGGAGCTTGCCATCTCCGGAGCGGAGGAAAAGCTAACCATAAGGAAAGGGCCATTATCCTTCGTGGGTGTGGTTCGGAGAATAGGGTGAGCCTTCGTGGCGCGGGAATCCTTCGTGGGACCTCCACTCCTCCAAACGTGACGTACCTTGTTGCAAAGCAAGGGAACACGGGAATACATCCTCGTCTCCGCGTGCCTCGGTTATTTCTATACCCGAGCTCTCTTTCCTTGTGATAGCCATCGTGCTTGAAGTATATATATATATATATCTTGCTATCACTTGTGCTACATATATCTTGTGCCTATCTTGCTTAGCTCTAGTTGCTATTGTTACACTTAGTTGAGCCTAGCATATTTAGGGTTTGTGCTTGTAATCTAAACGATAGTTTAATTCCGCATTCTTACAAGACAAATCCGCAAGAGTTTGTAATTGCCTATTCACCCCCCCCCCTCTAGGCGACATCTCGATCTTTCAATTGTCATCGACCATTAGTCTGAAATGAAGTTCCGTGCATGTCACTCTTGATTTATTGTTTTGAGAAATATAAAAGGCATGTATCTTTTCTATAGTTTTCTGCGCATATGATGTTGAATGGTGGTGCATATGATGTTGAATTATGAGAAGTGGAAATTTTGATGTTTCTGAAATACCACGTGGCTATGTGTCCTATATGTAAAAAAGAGGATGTTTCATGTACATGTGCCAGATGTGCGACGACCAAAAGAAAAATTTAGGGATCGTAGCAACGCACGGGCATTCAACTAGTGGATTATAATATGTTGTGTACAAACAAATTGATGATTCTATGTTTCCATGCTTCCAAGTTAATATTCACATGTTTCAAATTACTGATTGTTTGCTTCTATTTAAGTTCTCCTGCATCTCGCACTGTCTCATGTTTCTCATCTCCATGCTACCTACAATGTCTCGCGAATGTGTTTTCTATGATCATTCAAATAACATCATGTGATGCTTCTATTTCTATTTCTACTGCTTCAAATAACCTATTTTGGTGCTTCGTCCTTGCCTCGATATGTTAAATTTACAACTGTTTCCTGAACTAAACCTTTTAAACTGGCATGTAAGCATACCTACATATATAATGTCCATGCTTCCAGTAAAAATAAAAAGAACAGTTGCTTCCTCTTGTGCTTCCAAATTTATATGGTAGCTACATTTGCTTTCTCGATGCAACCTAAATACATGCATGAAGCTTATATTCCTCATTTTACAACTTCCAGGTTGTTGTCGCAGGTCCTCCACAAGCAGTTGTTGTTCATCGTTGATTTGTTCTAGCTGCTCGCACTCGTCGCTTCGACCTTGTTGAGGCTCTTCCTAAAAAAATCCTTCTACAAGGCATTTCCCGTGTTAGCATGTGTCGCCGTAGCAGGCATACTTCTCTTGTGTGTCCTGCAAGGTTGACCGGTGCTTTGTTGCTACCACTGGCATGCCCCCTGCGAATGCTCCATGGCCATTGAGAATTTGAGATGGACCATGGTAGCATCATGCCAGGTGACCTAACCCATGTGACCCATTCTTATTGTACATGGAAGCTAAATATGTAATCTTGGAAAGCAAATATATTTTACTTTAGAAGCAAATTATATTCTCGGTTGGAAGCAATGATATTATCAAGAAATATTTGTTTTCCTGGAAGCAGTGCTCGTAGAGACATGTACTGTTACATGAGAAGCAAATTGTATTTTCTTTGGAAACAAAATTATTTTCTCTTTTCAAAGCAACATTGATAGAAACAAATATCTGTATTTGATTCGAAAAAATGTACAATCTTTGAACCAATGTAGTTGGCCAAAAAAAAAACAAAGTATATTCTTGGTAGGAAGCAACATCATGTCGCACCAGAATAATGTCACAACAATAGGAAATAATATATTTTTTTCATATATCGAAGCAAAACTGAATAACATTGGAAACCAAATTTGCTTTGTAAGGAAGCAAACTATATTATTGAAATCTCATTTTACAAGAGTTGATAGTTTCCTAAATTTCTACGAAAGACAACACCATGTGATTAGCGTTATTGGTTTCAGTTCCGGAAACTATGCACAGAGCCCACAGAGCAAACATAATTAGCGCTACCTTCCAATTTTTAAAACTTTCAGCTAGACATTCCCGGGGGGGGGGCACTGATGACCCACAAGTATAGGAGATCGCAACAGTCTTCGAGGGAAGTAAAACCCAATTTATTGATTCGACACAAGGGGAGACAAAGAACACTTGGAAGCCTTAAGGAGTTGTCAATTCAGCTGCACTGAAAAGACTTGCTCGCAAGAGTTTATCATGGTTTTATAGCAAGAGTGAGTGAAATAACAAGTAACACAGCACAGCAGTGATTATAGTAAACAGCAGGATTAAAATACGTAGGCACGAGGACGGATGAACGGGCGTTGCATGGATGAGAGAAACTCATGTAACAATCATAGCAGGGCATTTGCAGATAATAATAAAACGGTGTCCAAGTACAAAGCAATCAATAGGCATGTGTTCCATATATAGTCGTGCGTGCTCGCAATGAGAAACTTGCACAACATCTTTTGTCCTACCACCCGGTGGCAGCCTCAAGGGAAACTACCGGATATTAAGGTACTCCTTTTAATAGAGTACCGGAGCAAAGCATTAACACTCCGTGAACACGTGTGATCCTCACATCACTACCATCCCCTCCGGTTGTCCCAATTCTTGTCACTTGGGGCCATTGGTTCCGGACAGCGACATGTATATACAACTTATAGGTAAGACCATAAACAATGAATATCTTGATGAAACAATGACATGTTCAGATCTGAGATCATGGCACTCGGGCCCTAGTGACAAGCATTAAGCATAACAAGTTGCAACAATATCATCAAAGTACCAATTACGGACACTAGGCACTATGCCCTAACAATCTTATGCTATTACATGACCAATCTCATCCAATCCCTACCATCCCCTTCGCCTAGCGGGGAATTACTCACACATGGATGGGGGAAACATGGCTGGTTGATGTAGAGGCGTTGGCGGTGATGGCGGCGATGATCTCCTCCAATTCCCCGTCCCGCGGAGTGCCGAACGAGACTTCGGCTCCCGCGACGGAGTTTCGCGATGTGGCGGCGTTCGAGGGTTTCTGGCGACTTCGACTTCTCTCCGTGCGTTTTTAGGTCGAGGCCGATAAATAGTCCGAAGGAGGGCGTCGGAGGCCCGAGGGGGCCACACCACATGGCCGCGCGGCCCCGGGCGCCGCGCCTATGGTGTGGGGCCCTCGGGCCTCCACTGACTTGTCCTTCGCTCCGTCGTTTCGGGAAAATAGGGTCGCATAAATTCGAGGATTTTCCGAAAGTTGGATTTCGCACAAAAACGAGACACAGAACAGTTCTGAAAACAGCGTTAGTCCGTGTTAGTTGTATCCAAAATACACAAATTAGAGGCAAAACAATAGCAAAGTGTTCGGGAAAGTAGATACGTTTGGACGTATCAACTCCCCCTAAGCTTAGCTTATTGCTTGTCCTCAAGCAATTCAGTTAACAACTGAGCGATAAAAGAACTTTCACAAACACATTTACTCATATGATGTATATATTCTCATGCTATGGCTAATACTTAAGCAGTTCATAATGAGATACATGCAAATAAGATCATCTAACAGCTATATCAATCATGGAGAGGTACCAACAATTAATAATAAGCATCATGAATCATGTATATAAGCAGGATTGCAATGTTCATAAGAGAGTATGATAAAGTGGTATCTCGCTTGCCTGTATTTGATTGGCAAAACATAAATGCCCGGGCACCTCTGGAGCTCATAGAAAGACTAGAAGTAGTGATTGTCAAAGATAAAAGCATCAAAGTTATACCACAATCAATCATATTTTGAGACAAGCATATTATACTAAGAATGACAGTGTGCTCTCAAGATAGTGCTCAAAGAAATAATGGAGACACAACATAGAAGTAAAAGATTGACCCTTTCGCAGAGGGAAGCAGGGATTAACATGCGCTAGAGCTTTTCATTTTTGAAATCAGGAGTAAAATTATTTTGAGGGGTGTTTGTTGTTGTCAACGAATGGTAATGGGTACACCAACTACCTCGCCAACCGGACTTTCAAGAGCGGCTCCCATGAATTATTTGCATATTTATGTGGCACTCCTTCCAACCTTTCTTACACAAACCATGGCTAACCGAATCCTCGGGTGCCTGCCAACAATCTCATACCATGAAGGAGTGCCTTTTTATTTTAGTTTTATTATGATGATGACACTCCCCCAACCTTTGCTTACACAAGCCATGGCTAACCGAATCCTTCGGGTGCCGTCCAACAATCACAAACCATGGAGGAGTGTCTATTTAAGTTAATTAATTCAGGACTGGGAATCCCATTGCCAGCTCTTTTTGCAAAATTATTAGATAAGCTGATGTGCCACTAGTCCATATGAGAGTCCGTCAAAAGTAAATGACAAGGTTGAAAGCTAAACACCACATACTTTCTCATGAGCTATGAAACATAAACACAAATTGAGAAGCATTTTGAAGGTTTTAAAGGTAGCGCATGAGAATTTACTTGGAATGGTTTGAAATGCCATGCATAGGTATTTATGGTGGATACTTTGGAACAACTTGGTTTTCAGGTGTTTGGAAGCACGAGCAGCATTCCCGCTCAGTACAAATGAAGGCTAGCAATAGACTAGGGAGCGACAAATCAAGAGAGCAGTAACGTCATAATCATGCTTGCGGCAAAATAAATTAACGGAGGCATAAAAGTGATACAAGAACTCTGAAGCAATATAGATCATCGAGGCTTAATTGACTTTTTGTTCAGTCATATGCATGCGTGAGCATGTGCCAAGTCGATATAAATGAATTATTCAGAGGAGGATACCACAATGCCATACTTACTTATGAATAAAACAATGCAAGCAAACATCCATGACATGCTACTCATATTAATAAATTGGAGCTAAACATGAGAGATCATAAACTACTAGACTTTCTCAAATAACATATACCTCACATGAACCAACTAAGCATGCTCACATGGATGAGTATATGTACAAAAATGAAAACAAATAGAGTTCATACCAGCCTCTCACCACAATCAGATTGTCGTAGATCGTCATTATTGCCTTTTCACTTGTGTAGCTTGGATAATATGAAATGAAAACCACGCTCCAGCCACCGAAGACCATTGAACTCATAAAGAACTTTACAAAACCAAAGAAGAACAGCAAATATTTTTGGTGTTTTCGAATTAGAAACAAGAACAAAAGGAAACAAGCAAATAAAGCAAAATCTTTTTGGGTTTTCTTATAGCAAACTAGCAACAGTAAATAAAGCGAAACAAATGCAAGAAACCAAAGAAAACAAATGATGAAGAGAAGCAACAGACATATTTTTGGTCTTTTTGTGTTTTGGGAAAGAAACAAAGCAAAAACAAGAAATAGCAAACTAAAAGGAACACAGAAAAGCGAGATGGCAGAAATCTGCCAAAACCTGACAGCAGTGCAGAAATCGATTTTTACAAAAATCTTACGTTGCTCAGCTCGAAAAGTGTTCAACTAATAAAAGTTAGATAACAACCTAGGGAACCTGCACAAAAATTGGCAGCTCAAAATAACGTTCTGGCTGTGCGCACGAATTTTTCTAGTAACAGTCCAGAATCTGTTTTCAGGCAGCACTTCCCCAAATATCATCTCCCTCTCATTAGAAAACCACTCAAAGAGACTGTTATCACCAGAATTTGACCGGATCAGAGGTGGGCCGCGATCAAGATGGACTTGAAGAATATACATGGAAGAAATACGTGAATCGGCCTTTATATGCAAAGTTTGGGCTAGTTAGCCCGTGTATCTGTAACATAGTTGGATACGTGTCGGTTAGTTAGAGTTTGCCTCGTGCACGGTTGGGATTATTCCCACGTTAGAAAGTCTACGGACTATAAATATGTATTTAGGGTTTATGGAATAAACAACAACACACGTTCAACCAAACAAATCAATCTCGGCGCATCGCCAACTCCTTCGTCTCGAGGGTTTCTACCGGTAAGCGACATGCTGCCTAGATCGCATCTTGTGATCTAGGCAGCACAAGCTCCACGTTGTTCATGCGTTACTCGTACTGAAGCCTTGTTGATGGCGAGCAACGTAGTTATCATAGATGTGTTAGGGTTAGCATAGTTCTTCGCGTAACATGCTATCGTAGTGCAACCCTTGCATGTCTAGCCGCCCTCACACCTATCTTAGGTGTGGGGGCGGCACCCCGCTTGATCATTATTTAGTAGATCTGATCCGTTACGATTGCTCCTTGTTCTACAAGGATTAGTTTAATATCTGCAATAGTTAGGCCTTACAAAGGGGGGAGGATCCAGCGGCACGTAGGGTGTCGTTCGCTAGTCCTAAACAGGATGTTCCGGGGATCAACTTCGTGTTGGTTTTTAGGCCTTGTTTAGGATCGCTTACGATCACCGTGCGTGGCCGCGAGGCCCAACCTGGAGTAGGATGATCCGATTATGCGGTGAAAACCCTAAATCGTCGAGATCTAATTAGCTTTATCTTGATCAAGCAGACCACCATATATTCGTGCACCCCGTACGAATCATGGGTGGATCGGCTCCTTGAGCCGATTCACATGATAACCTGAGAGCCGATCGAGGCTCGTATTTAATGTTTACGTGTATGCCATGCAGGAAACTAAGCGAGGCATCTCCATCACCTTCCCGACTGTATAGGTCAGGTGGCACGCCCTGCACTCAGCATCGGACGTGTGACCGAAGGCTTTGCGGGCCGTCGCTCGGAGGGACCTCAGCCAGCCGCAGCTCTAGGTTGTTCCCGGCTCTACCGTGTTGATCGTCGCTGCCCGCCGGTGGGTTTTGACAGTCAACACATTCTGGCATGCCCGGTGGGACGACATCGGCTTGAGAGCTCGAGGAAATCGGCATTGGTCATGTCTGCAGAGCCGATGTTCAGGTATAGTTCTGTGGATAACTGCAGAGCCGATATCTGCAGAACGATAGATTCGCCGGGGGCACATAATCGATGGACAGATGCTATGAACATGTGCGATACATGTGCAGTGAAATATTGGGGCCGATAGCAAAATCGGCGAAAAAAAATTTCTCATGGATCTACCCGCTGCGTGTTCAAGACGCAGATTTTCACCAAGTCGGTCTTCAGCTTCTGTATACCGCCATGGTAAAGACAAAGAAGAGAGCAGTCACTGGTGGCAAGGACAAAGAGGAGGCCGGTTCAAGCGATCGGCTTCGATATGATGATAAAAGGTACAATAATGAAGACGGTATAGAGTCTTATAATGCTTTCAATATGTCTTTTATGTGAGTTTTGCTGTACCGGTTCATACTTGTGTTTGCTTTAAACAACCTTGCTAGCCTAAACCTTGTATCGAGAGGGAATACTTCTCATGCATCCAAAATCCTTGAGCCAAATACTATGCCACTTGTGTCCACCATACCTACCTACTACATAGTATTTCTCCGCTATTCCAAAGTAAATTGCTTGAGTGCTACCTTTAAAATTCCATTCTTCACCTTTGCAATATATAGCTCATGGGACAAATAGCTTAAAAACTATTGTGGTATTGAATATGTACTTATGCACTTTATCTCTTATTAAGTTGCTTGTTGTGCGATAACCATGTTTCTGGGGACGCCATGAACTATTCTTTGTTGAATATCATGTGAGTTGCTATGCATGTCCGTCTTGTTTGAAGTAAGAGCGATCTACCACCTTATGGTTAAGCATGCATATTGTTAGAGAAGAACATTGGGCCGCTAACTAAAGCCATGATCCATGGTGGAAGTTTCAGTTTTGGACAAATATCCTCAATCTCATATGAGAAAATTATTAATTGTTGTTACATGCTTATGCATAAAAGAGGAGTCCATTATCTGTTGTCTATGTTGTCCCGGTATGGATGTCTAAGTTGAGAATAATCAAAAGCGAGAAATCCAAAATGCGAGCTTTCTCCTTAGACCTTTGTACAGGCGGCATAGAGGTACCCCTTTGTGACACTTGGTTAAAACATGTGCATTGCGATGATCCGGTAGTCCAAGCTAATTAGGACAAGGTTTGGGCACTATTAGTATACTATGCATGAGGCTTGCAACTTGTAAGATATAATTTACATGATACATATGCTTTATTACTACCGTTGACAAAATTGTTTCATGTTTTCAAAATCAAAGCTCTAGCACAAATATAGCAATCCATGCTTCCTCTGCGAAGGGCCTTTCTTCTACTTTTATTGTTGAGTCAGTTTACCCATTTCCTTCTATCTAAAAAAGCAAACATTTGTGTTAACCGTGCATTGATTCCTACATACTTGCATATTGCACTTGTTATATTACTTTATGTTGATAATATCCAGAAGATGCCACCTTTTGCCCTTTCAGTCCAAATGTCATTTGGTTTTGCAATGTTCTTCCATAGATGATTTTTCATGACATACAGCCGATGCACAACCATCGGCTCTAGTACGATTACGCAAGATCTACCGGTTGGGGTGCAAGACACGGATTTCTTGAGGCCCTCTGCTTCCTCGAGGGGGCAAACGATGAGAGCTTCCTCAGCTGCAATGAGCCGATTACAACAGTGCTGTCAGAAGTCTTTGGCGTACAACATCGGCTTTCAACGGGGGAAGAGGCAATCGATGGGGTCAAGAGCGGCTGAATCGGCAGGGTGGCTGTCTCAGAATTATCTGAGTTCCAAGCCTTTGGTCCGATCTGTGCATCTTCACCAGTATTCTCGCCTTGGCTGAGGCTCGGGGGCAGCTGGCCTGGTAGATGCTCTGTTTTAAAAGCCGATTGGGGTGTCATCGGCTGGTCCTTCGTCAAAACCTTCTTCAAAAATGGGAGTTCACGCGAAGTGGAAGAGGCAAGGCATCATGATGGAGGATACTGCGACGGTTCTGACGCCACGACATGATCCGACGAAGGAAAAGCAAAATGATTTTGGAATTGTCATTTCCAAAACCAGGGGGGCATGTGTTATCACCAGAATTTGACCGGATCAGAGGTGGGCCGCGATCAAGATGGACTTGAAGAATATACATGGAAGAAATACGTGAATCGGCCTTTATATGCAAAGTTTGGGCTAGTTAGCCCGTGTATCTGTAACATAGTAGGATACGTGTCGGTTAGTTAGAGTTTGCCTCGTGCACGGTTGGGATTATTCCCACGTTAGAAAGTCTACGGACTATAAATATGTATTTAGGGTTTATGGAATAAACAACAACACACGTTCAACCAAACAAATCAATCTCGGCGCATCGCCAACTCCTTCATCTCGAGGGTTTCTACCGGTAAGCGACATGCCGCCTAGATCGCATCTTGCGATCTAGGCAACACATCCACGTTGTTCATGCGTTGCTCGTAAAGCCTTGTTGATGGCGAGCAACGTAGTTATCATAGATGTGTTAGGGTTAGCATAGTTCTTCGCGTAACATGCTATCGTAGTGCAACCCTTGCATGTCTAGCCGCCCTCACACCTATCTTAGGTGTGGGGGCGGCACCCCGATCATTATTTCGTAGATCTGATCCGTTACGATTGCTCCTTGTTCTACAAGGATTAGTTTAATATCTGCAATAGTTAGGCCTTACAAAGGGGGAGGATCCAGCGGCACGTAGGGTGTCGTTCGCTAGTCCTAAACAGGATGTTCCGGGGATCAACTTCGTGTTGGTTTTTAGGCCTTGTTTAGGATCGGCTTACGATCACCGTGCGTGGCCGCGAGGCCCAACCTAGAGTAGGATGATCCGATTATGCGGTGAAAACCCTAAATCGTCGTAGATCTAATTAGCTTTATCTTGATCAAGCAGACCACCATATATTCGTGCACCCCGTACGAATCATGGGTGGATCGGCTCCTTGAGCCGATTCACAGGATAACCTGAGAGCCGATCGAGGCTCGTATTTAATGTTTACGTGTATGCCATGCGGAAACTAAGTGAGGCATCTCCATCACCTTCCCGAGGTATTGTGTGGCACGCCTGCACTCAAGATCGGACGTGTGACCGGAAGGCTTTGCGGGCCGTCGCTCGGAGGGACCTCAGCCAGCCGCAGCTCTAGGTTGTTCCCGGCTCTACCGTGTTGATCGTCGCTGCCCACCGGTGGGTTTTGACAGTCAACAGAGACTAAACAAATATGTACAAGTATCCAGCAATCAAAATATGCAAAGAATGAGTGATGCCGGTATACCTCCCCCCAAGCTTAGGCTTTTGGCCTAAGTGGAGTTCAACCCCAACGAGGATCGCTGTTTCTCGCCGGTGGATAATTCATGGAGTAGTCATAGTAAAGTTCCTGTGCAGAAGAAAAGCGTGGAGGCTCCACATGTCCAACATGTTGATGCGAGGAACTTGCTGCATCGGATGATGAGTCGAGGTGCTCCTCGACTTCCGTGTCGTCTCTTGCATGTTGGCCTCCTCCCTCTATGTGTGCATCCAGTGCACCTTCTGTGACCGACCAATCTCCCCTGGAATCAAGGTTAGACAAAACAGGCGCAGGCAATTTTACTAGTTTCTCAGTTTTCTTAGTTATTCTCCAAACTTTCTTATAAAATGTCATCTTGTAAAACAGGTTACCCAAGTTGGAGGAATCAGAAACAAATTCATGTTTAATCATAGAGGCTATGTCAAGTTTTTCTATGGGAAATGGAATATCAAAATGATGAGGTTCTACATTATGAAAAGCTAGTAAACGAGAGGCGATGAGACCTCCACAAATTCCACCTTTCTCACGGTTAGTAGCAAGTCTATAAGCTATCAATGCCCCCAAATTATAAGTCCTACTACCTTGCAGTGCCGCAGCTAGAAAAGCTAAATCCGGGATAGAAAGTTTACCACCGATCTTTCTAGCAAGAACGCATTTAGTAATGAAATAGGCAAAGTAGCGGATAGCCGGGAGCTGAATGCTAGTGATTTTACCACTATCCTCTGAGAAACTCCTTCCATAGCAAATCATCTTGAAGAGGCTTAAGAGTTCTTGCGGCGATCCCCTTATCTTCTCGCATGATCCCCATTGCGGTACTCTAATTGCTGCACAAAAATCACTGAATGGCAAGTTGACAGCTTTATTGTAAATTTTATACTGAACCGTGGGGTTAGATCACGACCAATTGAACTTAAAGTCCTGCACAAAAGACATAGTTAATTTTGCATATTGTCTTGGCTCTCCTTCAACAAAATCACTCAGCCCTGCTCGAGAAATTAGACTCCGAACATCTTCCAATATTCCCGCGCTTCTCATGAAATCCACGCACGGGTAGTAAGAGGGGTATACTCCCTCTTCACGATTCACTCTCATAACTTGTTGGACCTCCAATTCTTGTTGGTTCAATTGATATCTATTCCACTCCATTTTCTGAAATTTTCAACAAACAATATAAAAATTTGATTTGGTGACATATAATCAAGGGGAACTACTATAAGAACTTGCTAGAGTACTAATCATGCATCAAAACTAGTTTATACAACTTAGAACAAGCATGCAAGCTCACTAAACATGTTACCTATAGCAGCAAAATATTCAAGATATACTCATCCAAACAAAATTCTACTTGGATAGGCGGAGGAGTCACATACCGAAGAGCAAATGTGCCAAATTTCAGAAATCTGGGCTGAGCAAAGAGATCGAGAAATCGAGTTCTTGAGCAAAAACGCGAGTGAGAGGAACCTGGTGCGAGTTTTTTCGGGAGAGAGAAGATGCTGGGAGAAAGAGATGAGATGGTGGGGCAAGGAGGGGCCCACACCACGGTGGCGCGCCTCTCTTGGCCGCGCCGGGTGGTGGCACTGTGGTGCCCCAGTGTCATCCTCCGTGCTCCTGTGCCTCGTCGAAAAATAGGACCAACGGTATAATTTTTGTGAATTTTTGAAAACTTTGAAAAATGCACATTTCTGGGTATTTAGTTTATTATTACTGGCCAGGAAAATTTTTGAAATCTCCAAT
This sequence comes from Lolium multiflorum, assembly GCA_030979885.1. Classification (NCBI taxonomy): domain Eukaryota; kingdom Viridiplantae; phylum Streptophyta; class Magnoliopsida; order Poales; family Poaceae; genus Lolium; species Lolium multiflorum. The sequence continues at coordinate 325,661,884 of CM061748.1, read as the reverse complement.
TAACTAAGGAACTTTGCAAATTAAAAGTGCTACAGCAACTAGAGCAAGTGGAGGAAGAAAGAGATGTTGTTTACCTCCTCTATGCATATAAAAAGTATTTGTTAACAAGGTTGATCAGGTCTTGCCACCAAATAAATTTTACATAGCATAAGAAGAAATAAACCTCAAATCAATCATGTTACCTTGAATTGTATTGATATGGATCTAATCACGAGAGTTTGATATTCTTCTTTAGGCTCATATATAGGACAATCAATAGTTTCCACTTTGATAGTTCTCACATTAGAAATAGTATTAACTCCACACGCTTTTTCAATCCTCTTGGGAAAATAAACGGTATGCTCCCTATCATCAACATTGAAAGTAACCTTTCCTTTATTGCAATCAATAACAGCCCTGGTGTTAAGAAAAGGTCTCCCAAGAATAATAGACATATTATCATCTTCGTGCATTTCCAACACAACAAAATCAATATCAAGTTAGTAGTAACTTGAACAGAACATCCTCACATATACCAACAGAAATAGTAGATTTATCACCATTTGCAAAGATATATCAGAGGTATCAACTTATCTAAGTAAAGTCTCTTATAAAGAGAAAAAGGCATAACACTAACACCGGCTCCCAAGTCACATAGAGCAGTTTTAACATAATTATTCTTAATAGAACAAGAAATAGTAGGTATACCTGGGTCGCCCAACTTCTTTGGAACTTTGCCATTGAAAGAGTAATTAGCAAGCATAGTGGAAATTTCCTCATTGGGGATTTTCCTTTTGTTAGTAACAATATCTTTCATATACTTTGAATAAGGTGGCAATTTAATAGCATCAGTCAAAGGGATTTGCAAGAATAAAGGTTTCATCCAATCGCAAAATTTATTATAGTGTTCTTCTTCCTTTGATTTTAGTTTCTTAGCAGGAAAAGGCATTTGCTTTTGAACCCAAGGTTCTCTTTCATTACCATGTTTCTCAGCAATAAAGTCTTCTTTAGTGTACTTTTTATTTTTAGCATACTTTTCAGGTTCTTCTTCAACCTCTTCTTTATCAGGAATATCATTCTTATCATTATCTTTATCATGTTCATTACCACTTTCAGTTTCAGCATCAGAAATAGAAATACTATTAGGATCATTAGCAGGTTCAGAGGATTCTACAACATTTTTATGCTTCTTCTTCTTTTTCTTCTTAGAATGAGCACTAGGTTCAATGTGTTGAGAATCTTGTTCAATTCTTTTGGGATGCCCTTCAGGATATAGAGGATCCTGGGTAGAGACACCACCTCTAGTTGTTACTTCATAAGCATGTTTCTCTTTAGAATTATTTCCTAACAAGTCATTTTGCACTTTAGTGAGTTGATCAATTTGAGTTTGAACCATATGAAAATGTTTAACAAGCATCTTAACATCATTGGAGGTTCTCTCCACAATATCATGCAATTCACTAATAGCTCGAGAATTTTCCATTAAATGATTCTCTACTCTCATATTAAAATTTTCTTGCTTAACAATATAATTATCAAACTCATCTAAGCATTGTGCAGGGGGTTTCGAATACGGAATATCTTCCCTAGTAAAGCGTTGAAGGGAGTTTACCTCAATCATGGATGAAGGGGAATTATCTCACATATATCTTCTATGGGAGGAAGATTCTTCACATCTTCAGATTTAATACCTTTCTCTTTGAGAGACTTCTTGGCTTCCCTCATATCTTCATCATTCAATTTAATTAAACCCTCTTCTTTAATATTGGTGTTGGAGTTGGTTCAGGCGTAGTCCAATCATCATGATTCCGGCCTATTTTAGCCAATAATTCTTCACGTGGAGTTCTTTTCCTAAAACACAACCAGCACAACTATCCAGGTATGCCCTAGACTCAATGGTTAGTCCACTATAAAATATATCAAGTAAATCATGCTTTTCCAAATCATGGTCAGGCCGAGCTCTAATAAGAGAGCAAAATCTCGCCCAAGCCTCAGGCAATTTCTCTCCATCTTCCTGGTTAAAATTATAAATTCTCTGCAAAGCAATATGTTGAGCACTAGCAGGAAAGTATTTACGGAAGAAAACATCAAGCAATTCTTTTGGACTTTTAATAGAATTAGGTGGCAAACTATTATACCAAGTTTTAGCGTCATCCTTTAATGAGAATGGAAAGATTTTAGCAACAAAGTAAGTACGCATCTTGATATCATCAGAAAACAAGCTACTTAGAGTAGATAACTCAATCATGTGTTCAACAGCACTTTCTTTTTCAGTACCACAAAAGGGTGTTTTCTCAACAATAGCTATATGAGATAGATCAAGAGAAAAATCATAATCTTTATCCTTAATGTTTATAGGAGATGTGGCAAACTTAGGATCAGGAGACAGTTTATATCTAACAGCATGTTCTGCAAGCAACTTTTTAATTTTTCTTGCATCAGTAGTAGCATTGCATTTTTCAATAAAATCATCATTAAGCTCCACATAATCTTCATCAGATCATCACTAAAATAATCAAGTTCAGGTGAATTAACAGGTGTAGTAGCATTAGGAGTTTCAGTATTTTCAATTTGTCTAGACCTAGCAATTGTAGCATCTAGAAAAGATTCCAATGAACCACTATCATCAAGCACAGCAGAAATATTATCAATATTATGAGAGTTTTCAGATTCAGCAGAAGTACCCGCATGTGAAGCATGCGGCGGTGAAACAAATTTATCAATCACAGATGATGAATCAAGTGTAGCGGAGGTACTCAGAATTGTACCTTTTCTTGTAGTGGATGGTAATATGGCGATCTTAGAATCGCGAGGTTTACCCATGATGGAGAATTTGCAGCGAACAATATTAATCCAAGTGAACTTCCAAATAAAGCTATGCTCCCGGCAACGGCGCCAGAAAATAGTCTTGATGACCCACAAGTATAGGGGATCGCAATCTTCGAGGGAAGTAAAACCCAATTTATTGATTCGACACAAGGGGAGACAAAGAACACTTGGAAGCCTTAACAAATGAGTTGTCAATTCAGCTGCACTGAAACAGACTTGCTCGCAAGAGTTTATCACAGGTAGCTTTATAGCAAGAAGAGTGAAATAACAGAGTAACACAGACCAGGTGATTATAGTAAACAAGCAGGATTAAAATACCGTAGGCACGGGGACGGATGAACGGGCGTTGCATGGATGAGAGAAACTCATGTAACAATCATAGCAGGGCATTTGCAATAATAAAACGGTGTCCAAGTACAAAGCAATCAATAGGCATGTGTTCCATATATAGTCGTGCGTGCTCGCAATGAGAAACTTGCACAACATCTTTTGTCCTACCAGCCGGTGGCAGCCGGGCCTCAAGGGAAACTACTGGATATTAAGGTACTCCTTTTAATAGAGTACCGGAGCAAAGCATTAACACTCCGTGAACACATGTGATCCTCACATCACTACCATCCCCTCCGGTTGTCCCAATTCTTGTCACTTTGGGCCATTGGTTCCGGACAGCGACATGTGTATACAACTTATAGGTAAGACCATAAACAATGAATATCTTGATGAAACAATAACATGTTCAGATCTGAGATCATGGCACTCGGGCCCTAGTGACAAGCATTAAGCATAACAAGTTGCAACAATATCATCAAAGTACCAATTACGGACACTAGGCACTATGTCCTAACAATCTTATGCTATTACATGACCAATCTCATCCAATCCCTACCATCCCCTTCGGCCTACAGCGGGGAATTACTCACACATGGATGGGGGAAACATGGCTGGTTGATGTAGAGGCGTTGGCGGTGATGGCGGCGATGATCTCCTCCAATTCCTCGTCCCGGAGTGCCGAACGGAGACTTCTGGCTCCCGCGACGGAGTTTCGCGATGTGGCGGCGTTCGGGGTTTCTCGCGACTTCGACTTCTCTCCGTGCGTTTTTAGGTCGAGACCGATAAATAGTCCGAAGGAGGCGTCGGAGGCCGGCCGAGGGGGCCACACCACATGGCCGCGCGGCCCCCGGGCGCGCGCCGCCTATGGTGTGGGGCCCTCGGGCCTCCACCCGACTTGTCCTTCTCGGCTCCGCGTTTCTGAAAATAGGGCCTTCGCATAAATTCCGAGGATTTTCCCGAAAGTTGGATTTCTGCACAAAAACGAGACACAGAACAGTTCTGCTGAAAACAGCGTTAGTCCGTGTTAGTTGTATCCAAAATACACAAATTAGAGGCAAAACAATAGCAAAAGTGTTCGGGAAAGTAGATACGTTTTGGACGTATCAGGCACCATTCTAATCCAACGACTGATTGGGCTATCATCCTACGGTGAGCTGGTGGTCCGATATAATGCTAAGAATCGGGTGCCGATTCCTTTATATGCCCAAACCCCATGTTTGAATGGTTGGAGGGAGTTGCGCGTAGTGAATGACACTATACGATACCCTTAATTGCTCGGGGATACTGGAAGTTGAAGAGGGGTTAGAAAGGGGAATTCAAATTTTAAATTCTCATTCCCAAGGATGGGCCAAGAAAAAATCTTGAATGGGGGGCATATATTTGAAGTAGAGGCACTTCTTCTTCAAACTTTCGCAAATTCGGTAAATTTCCTTCAATGAATGTATGAATACGAAGGAATTAAAAACTGAGTGGGCGCATATACACCCACTCAGTTGTACCTGGGTCTGCCCGCTGCTCATTCCCTTTCATTCTGATTGCTAAACAAGATCATTCTCATCTTGACTACATACTCCTTACATTTCAAAATAAGTGTCGTATATATCCAGATACACGGATATATCTACACATGAAAATGCAGACGTAGACGCAGTACCCTTAATGACACTGCACGTACACAAATCCGGTGGACATCACTATGCAGGGGCGAAGCTCCCCTTAGGGCAAGGCAGGGCAGCTGCCCTACCTTGATTTTTGGTGAATACATTTAGATGCACATGTTTTTTCTGAATATTTTGAGTGGTTGTGCATCAAAAATAGGCTCTGTATGAGAAAGTTATGCTTGTTTTAGTGAACATTGTGCAAAATCGACTTCACACTGAAACATAGACTCATATTATAGGTTCAATGTAAATAACAATGATTCTATATTTCTGTTATAGATATTTATCATGAATCTTAGTATATGCATGATAACTTTGTGATATTCATTATTCAAACGTGTAGAGTTAAAAATTTAGAGATTTCTTGATATTTCAAAGACACATCATGATTTCATCAAAGAATTATGACCTCATTGAGATGGTGAATTGGAAGGATTTCTTTGCGATAAAGATCATTAACACCTAGTTGCTCACGATGAATATTTAGAAGTCTTAATCGATAATATTATTCTTTTTACAAAAAGAAGTAAAGCTTTGGCATTGAGGTGACATTATTGTTATGTTTTTTGGGTTCTATGTATATCAAATATGTTTTTATTTTTATCGTACTAAGTTATTTCGTTAGAATCATATATGATATTATGTCTTATGACTATTTTGGTATTTGCATCAAAAAAATTAGTTTGCCCTACCTCAAATTTTTATTTTTTCCGTCCTTCCCCACTGTCATTATGATCACGGAAAGCAATAGTTGCACCGCCATAGCCACGGCCGGGATAGGAACCTTCCTTCCTCCTCTCCTGGAACGCGCGTGAGCTAGCTGCGATCCACCTGTAGGCTGTAGCCGCGATATATACGGAACGCAAAATGGAAAGCCAGCGCCAATAATCGATGGAAAATCTTAATTGCACATTATATTCCCGTTGATCGCGTTGGCCTTTCCTTGCGCGACGCATGTCGGTTGCCGCCCGCCTCGGCCCTATATATCCGACCGCTCGATGCGGCCAATCTGCTCGTCGTCGATACACCCGAGCGGCAGGAAAACCAATCTCTTCTCGCTTTTCCTTCTCGATCTGCAGCCTGCAGGTTCTGCTCTGCGTCTCTCGTGATCTCGTCGATGGCTCCGTGCACAAGGCTCCGTGTTCTGATGCTGGCTCTCCTGGTGTCGCTGCTCGCCGCGCCGGCGGCGTTTGGGGCCGACGTAGGGCCTGCTCGCGCCGGGCATCGCCACCGCCACCTCGCGGCCCCGGCGCCGGCTCCGGCGCCTGTCAGAGCCTCGCCCTCGCCTGCCATGCCGCCCTCCGCGTCGACGCCGTCCACCGCGGCGTCGCCTGCCGCCGCGTGGCCACCGGCCATGGCTCCGTCCTCGTCCGCTCCGTCCCCGTCGTCCTCGTCCGCTCCGACCCCTTCCTCGCCGTTCACGGCGTCCCCACTCGCCGCCCCAGCGCCTTCGCCGCCTTCCCCGGCTCAGAGCGGCGCGACGTTGAGTCCGGCGTACGCTCCGTCGGCGCCGTCGCCGGCTCAAGACAGCCCGCTGAGCCCGTCTCCGTCGTCTCCCCCGACCAGTGCGACGTCCACGCCGGGTCAGCCGACGGACACGAGCAGCGGCGGCGCCACGGCTGGACAGTCAGCGGCCTTGACGGCGGTTGGAGTGATGGCCATGATGATGCTGCTCTAGATGCATGCAAACTAGTTCGTCGATCGGTCCGAGTTGCTACAGTACCATTTTAGCGGTTCCGTGTGTGCTATCTCTATATCTTAGGTGCTACTAGTCTTGTCGAGCCATGCACTAGTTTACTTCGACAGGTTTTATTTGTCATCGGTATATCTTTGCTACGGATGTAATCTCGATCGTTCAATTCCTTTTTATCTATCGTTAAGGGGCCCAAAACAATAGTCATACTTAAATTTTGATTAATAATTGCAATTTTTTATATCACGAAATTTTCTTGGGGGGAGGGGGGCATTGGCCCCCTTTCCGTAGGAAAGATCTATCATCAACAAGGGTTCCTTGGTGTTGTGTCGCCCGCCCTGGGGCCTCTAAAATCAGTGGACCGGCCTTATCTCGGCTCGTAGTTCACCCGCCTCATCATGTTGGCCACCCTAGCGTTGGGCGCCGGGAACGACGACATGGCGCTCCGATTGTACTTGTACAGCGAGTGCTCATGTCTAGTCTACATATATAGTTGGACGGACCTGCTGCAGAGCTGGGGGACGGCGAAGTTTATATGCTATATCATCTGAACTAGAAGAAATATGCCCTGCATGTAATAATAAAATTATACTCTCTCCGTTCCATTCCATAGTGCTTATAGTTTTTTGGCACGGAAATTAGCGCAAGCGTATATTTTTTACACAAGACCCCCTGGCCGAACGATTTGAGATCAGACTAAAATTAGGGAAATCGATAACTTTCTAACTTACCATAACAAATCCCACAAATCTGTCTGGTTGACTCTCCATATATGTGCAACCAGGTTTAATTAAGGAAAGAAAAACATTGTTTCCTAAATCTAAGCAATCCTTGGGACCATGCATTAGGAATCTCATTTAATTGTTTCCTATTTTGTACGGATTTTTTTTCATGCATGTCATGTGGGAGTTGACCGGTGGAGGGGGTAATTGATGACCCACAAGTATAGGGGATCGCAACAGTTTTCGCGGGAAGTAAAACCCAATTTATTGATTCGACACAAGGGGAGACAAAGAATACTTGAAAGCCTTAACAATGAGTTGTCAATTCAGCTGCACTGGAAACACACTTGCTCGCAAGAGTTTATCAGTCAGCTTTATAGCAGTAGTGAAATAACAGAACAGAGTAACAAAGACAGCAGTAGTGGTTATAGTAAATAGGATTAAAATATGTAGGCACGGATGGATGACGGGCGTTGCATGGATGAGAGAAACTCATGTAACAATCAAAGCAGGGCATTTGCAGATAATAATAAAGCGGTATCCAAGTACTAATCAATCAATAGGCATGTGTTCCATATATAGTCGTACGTGCTCGCAATGAGAAACTTGCACAACATCTTTTGTCCTACCAGCCGGTGGCAGCCGGGCCTCTAGGGAATCTACTAGAAATTAAGGTACTCCTTTTAATAGAGCACCGGAGCAAAGCATTAACACTCCATGAACACATGTGATCCTCATATCACCGCCTTCCCTTTCGGTTGTCCCAATTTCTGTCACTTTGGGGCCTCGGGTTCCGGACAACAATACGTGTATACAACTTGCAGGTAAGATCATAAAGCAATGAATATCATCATGAATTGATAACATGTTCAGATCTGAGATCATGGCACTCGGGCCCTAGTGACAAGCATTAAGCATAACAAGTTGCAACAATATCATAAAAGTACCAATTACGGACACTAGGCACTATGCCCTAACAATCTTATGCTATTACATGACCAATCTCATCCAATCCCTACCATCCCCTTCAGCCTACGGGAATTACTCACACATGGATGGGGGAAACATGGCTGGTTGATGGAGAGGCGCGGTGGTGATGATGGCGATGATCTCCTCCAATTCCCCGTCCCGGCGAGGTGCCAGAACGGAGTTTCTGGTCCCGAGACGGAGTTTCGCGACGGTGGCGGCGTACTGGATGGTTTATGGCGATTTCGACTTCTCGTCTCGCGTTTTTAGATCGAAACCCTTAAGTAGTCCAGAGAGGGGCGTCGAGGCCGCCGAGGCGGCCACACAGGGCGGCGCGCCTCCCGGGCCGCGCCGGCCTGGTGTGTGGGGCCTCGGGCCTCCACCTGGCTTGCCCTTCTGGCTCCGTAATTCTTCTGGAAAAATAAGACATTCGACATAAATTCCGGGGATTTTCCTGAAAGTTGGATTTCTGCACAAAAACGAGACACCAGAGCAATTCTGCTGAAAACAGCGTTAGTCCGTATTAGTTGTATCCAAAATACACAAATTAAAGAAAAAACAATAGCAAAAGTGTTCGCGAAAGTAGATACGTTTTGGACGTATCAGTAATTGAAAAAAGCCAAGCTATAGGAGGTGGCAATTTGGCTCATAGGAGCAAATGCTCTCATTATATAAAATAATAAAAAATCAATTTTAAAAATGTTAAAAAATTCTGATATAAAATTTTTGGTGTACATCGTGACATTCTATGTTAGTGCATAAATTTTCGTGGAGAAACAACATTTTATATGGCGTGTACAAAAAAGACAAAAAAATATCATGTACGTAGTCGTGTTATAGCATCTAAACTTGTCTTTTTTATAGGAGCCACAATTGTTTTTAGTTTTTTTTGAAAACTTGTGTACCAACATAAAATGTATAAATGTACATGTAAAAATTTAGTTTAGAATTTTTTAACACTTTGAAATGTGGATTCACATAATAGAGCCAAAGTGCATTTCTCCAAGCTACAGCCTTATATTGTGAAACAAATACCAAAAATCTATAGACACTATAGAAAGGAACGGAAGGAGTAGTATTTATATATCCTGATTCATAATTAAGTTTATAGTTCTATGGATTGGTTCCAGACATATGATATTCGAGGAAAACCTAATTACATGTGTAAAATTATGAAAATCAAATAAACACCCCTAGTTTATAATCATTGTGCACCAAATTAGCTAGTTCTATGTATATTCCTTCTACTCCATCCGTCCCATGAAATATGCCGTATGTTTCTCAAAAATTAAATGTATCTAGATACTATTTGGTGTCTAGATACATCTAAATTTAGATAAATCTGGAAGTACCAAAAGAGACTACTATGAAAAACTACGAAAATGCATGTCTACATATAGGTGGGCGTCACCGTCTTATCACATGCCAGCCACTCAACCCTGTTTGCATCAAGATATGTGCCTTTAATTTGCAGAAAATACCTCCCACAAAAACGTGTTCTATCATGGCACAGTCCCTGCCTGTTATGCATACCAAACCTCCAATTTCTGAACTCAAAATCCGATTCATCTAAAATAGAACATAACAATATAGAAGATAAGATATTGAAAGTTGATAACCATTTTGAAAAGAGAACAATGCATTAACCAACATTATGCATTGCATTCGTGACTTCAGACTTCAGAGCTAGAATCTATAATTAATTCATCAGAGAAGTGAACCAAGCTGGTAAAAAAATTAATCAGCACTTCGTGCAACGTCTAGATTGGACTATTGAAGAAACGAAGTTGAAAGGGGAGATTGTTCTCTCAACGTCCCCGACGTCTCACCGGGTCATCCACCTTCTCAGCTCAACATGACCGCCGATCTCCCGTCCATAGGGGTGGTAGGCTAGTCATGCACCTATTCCGCTTCTGGTGGCTGGGCAACAGCCGACGTGTCGTATTCCATGGATGGATGCAGCACGACGATGTGCCGGCCGCTGATCTGGATGGATGCCGCTCCTTCTTCTCTTCCTCCAGTCTTCGTTAATCTATGAAGAGAGAAGGGTGTGCACATCATATGTGAGAAACTTGCGGACATGAATGGAAGGCGGCACACCTTAAACGCAGGAATAAACGCTGACACCCCCCATTATCTTCCCCTACCGCCGCTCCGCCTTCAGTAAAATAATAGAGAGGAAGAAGAAACATGCAACACATAATACTCACGTACACAGTTTCTTGGCCCATTTAACGCATTTCGTGGGCCCGAATAAGCAGAGGATGGATGCCCAGGTCAACGTGTGGAGTAGCAGCCCCGCTGCCCCGCAACGTTGTGGTGGGCCATTGAGTTCGAGTGGACGAAGTAAAAACGAGTTCACCGATAGTTCAGAAATAGTGAGTTCATCTGGAGCATTGGATGGACAGATCCAACGGCTTAGAACATCAGAACGCTATGGTGGCTTCTAGCTAGGTGAGTTTTGGTGTTACTTAATTCAACACATATCTCAATGTATAGTTCTGATGCTCCACAATCACTTTCGAGTTAGATTTTTAAAAATAGAAATTGCATGGACGATGAGAACATGCATGTTTGACTAAACTATGTCAATTATGCGTGTTTCCCTGGTTAAACAAAAGAAAGTCTCAAGGGAACTTGGCCGTTCCAAAACACAAAAATAATGCTAGTTTTTCTAATTTTCATTCCGCAGGCATGGGCATGTGATAGCTTGATAAATTCACTAGTCTGGACCGAAATATAGCTGTCCTTCTCATAATCAAGGTGCGCATGGTAGGTCAATTCAGAAAATCCCAAAAAAGCTAATGCTTCAGAAGATATCGTTTGACAGACTTTGCAAAGAAAAGAAAACATCCATGTACCACATCATCATCGGATTTTGTTCGGTCAGCTTCACGAAAATAGAAGATTAATTATGTCATGGAAAAAATCGAGTTATATCTCCAAGATTTGTTATATTTTACTTTATAGAAACAACTCTATAAATATATATGGCAGTATTGTGATTGTAAAAAGAAAGTGAAAAACGTTTGCGAACTAAGGGTTCATCAAAGCGCCTCAATGGAGATGATATCGTCTACAGTAAATGATCTTCGGCCTCTCGTTCGATGACGAGATCTCATTTCCAGCGTCAATGGTGGTGTTGAAAGATTACAATTTTCTAGACATGAGCCTTCGGATCTTGCTTCGTCAGATCGATTTTAGATCTTTTCTCATGGTTTCTGTGAGGATGATTATCCTCGCAGGTTTTATCCCGAATGCTACATCCTTGACAATGGTGATTCGTACTCTCCGCTCTCCAGCAACGTCGATAAGGCTGGTCGGTTGTTATTCCCTGACATACTGGTGTTAGTACTCTTGTCGATGTTGATTGACTACTTCAATGGTTGTGCACCCGTGCACGTGGCCTCTTAGCATTATGACTCAAATTAAAATTGTGGGAGAATCTTTGTTGTTATTTATAGGTCTATGGTTTGTTATGTATCTTTGCATGGCTTCAGGAAAGTAGAAGATTGTATCTTGGAAGAAAAAGAAGTTTGAAAACCTTGAAAATTCACTAGTATCTTTTAAACTTTTTTTTAATCATTGAAGATAGCTCGTGTATCTTTAGCATTTACTATTTATTTATTATAATTATATGTGATATTGATTGTTAAAAAGGAAATAGTAAACCTTCGCAATAGTGGATCCAGCTCGTAATTTTCAAGAGAATTTTATTATTTGCCCCTCTTTACTTGGTACCTCTATAAATTGCCCTCATTTACTTTGATCTTACTTATTTGCCACTCTTTAGTTTGCCAATTTATTATTTACCCTATATAGGTTGGACCCACACGCTATGACCAAAATGCCCAAATACTTATTTTACCTGGATGGATGGATCGATGAAGGAGAGCTCGCTTGTTCGTTCTGTCTACTCCCGTTCATGTTCCTTCAAGGCCCGAGCAGGGCAACCATCGCGGTGGCTAGAGGTAAAGAGGAGGGGGAGTGGCTACGGGATTTCGAGGCGCATTGCGACAACTCCCTTGCGAGGTGGGCGCCGGCGACGGCAGGCAAGCACATCGATCTATGTCTATGCTCGAGCGAGGTGGGCATGTGTCGCGGCGCCAAAGCGACGTAGGGATGGAGTGGGCGACTGCATGCACAGACAACGCGCATCTTCTTCTTCTCTATTGGGGCTTTTCCACGCTCTACAACTTCGGTGGCGCACAACATCAGATGTACCCTTCACCTCCTACTTCATTGCGCGCACCAACATCGATGTCCTTATGGGGCTCGGCCTGCCCACGAAGTACGTGCTCATCCTCTACTGGATGGACGGTCTGGACCTGCGGCCGGCGTCCTTTCTTCTCTCCCTCCGACGGCAACTCGCGGCGAGCTAGGTTCTTCCGCTCGGTTCAGAACATGGGAGAAAAGGAGGCGGAACCAGATGATTCGATTCCAATGGTGTATGCAACCATGGGTAGTTTTGTCTTGCAATTTTCTTTTGCTAAATACTTAAAATTAGAGGAAATGATTCAGAAGGACAAATTCACAAGGGCAAATTGTAAAGTGGCAAAGTAAAGAGTGGCAAAAAAAAAAAGAGTGGCAAAAAAGTAAGATCAAAGTAAATAAGGGCAATTCATAGAGGTACCAGTAAGGAGGGGCAGAAAAAAAATCCCCTAATTTTCAAAACCTTTTCGTCCCCTCCTCGTGTGTCAGGCCAGGCGCGGGGACACAGACATGGCCACCGGCGGCGGCGGCGGCCGCGTCGGAGAGGGGGAATCGGCCGGGGCGGAAGGAGGCGGAGGAGGAGATGGGCCGGGGTCTAGCCCCAGCCTCGGCCGTAGGTTCTTCGTGGCGGTGCACGTGGGCGCCGGGTTCCACGCGCCGGCGAACGAGAAGGTCTACCGCCGGGCCATGAAGCGCGCCTGCCTCGCCGCCGCCGCCGTCCTCCGCCAGGTCCGGTCCCTAAACCCTAGTCCCTTACATGGTTCACTTCCTTCCTCCTCCCTCGTCCTCAGCGGCCTGACTGAGCGTTCGATTATAGGTACCAGGGGGATTTTGCCCTTTTTTTTTTTAGAAAAACAGGGCTTCAAACCCCGGTTCCATTTACTGAAACCATTGCCACCGAACAACCATTCAGTTTTTGACAAACCAACTAATGCCCAAAAGCAAAAGCCTAACAGTTCACTCCACAACATAACAGACCATATTACAGACCGACACAAAGAGTTTTTGACACAGCGAGGGGACAAAGGAATTTTGCCCTTAGATTAGAACAACAACATGCTCTATTTTGTATGAACCGACGAATCCTACGCTATTGGTTCAACCCTAAGAAAAAGTTTTAGTGGCAATGCTATGTACTAGTATTTGGGAAGGGGCCCGATCTGGTATCTGTAGGTCTGCATTTCCACTGGGTTACCGATACCTGAAGCATGTCTACCTCCCATAGTGTCGTATACTAGAAGGACCTCGCACGCTTTGCTGCGCGCGTTTGTTGCCCTTCAGGCTAATAGTTTTTCCTTTACTCAGTGGAATTTTGTAATTGAAGTTATGTCGATGCATAAAATCAACAATAGCAATTCTGTCATCCAAAACTCAAAGTGATTGAGCCAGAAAAAAGTTACATGAGTTATAACATGTATGAAAGACCTTTTTATGATGAAAATGAGTAATCACTAATGCCCACGTGTTGGATCGGCATTAGTGATTATTCATTGATAGTTCCCTGCAGAAGAAAAAATAGATACTTGTTGTACTCGAAGATGTTTACACACGAACAAGGGAAAATACAACCTTTACAAAGACAATGTTGTTGAAACCCTTTGTTAGCTCCCTGCAAAAGAAAAAATAGGTATAGTCTACACACTGACCGCAGAACGAAAAAGCAAAACTGAGAAGGTTAAAACTAAAGAAGCAAAAAATGCAATATGAAAAAACAAGGCAAAACATAGTGAAGAATGGGGATGTTTACTGAATGAATTATAAAATTACAGGAAAAGTTAAACAGGGAAGATATCTAAGCATTTCACCAAACATGTACATGCCTTCTATCACAAATCCTTTAAAATTGCAAATATCTTTGTCTTTACAAAACATCAGTAACTTTTGGTGTTTTCTATACACTTGCGTGTCTTTTTTTACAGATAAATATATGACTGAAAGAAGATATTAATAGAATAATTATGCCTAGTCAAGAACACTTATAGCTCCCGGTGATTCTTCATAATCAACTATATTTCCCCCCTTTTCCACCTCTGTAATGCAAACTTTAAATGAACAGCCAAAACATATATGTATCATAATCCTAGATGGTGATCTGGCATTAGATTTTGTTATCCTGATTATTAGCTGAATTTATAATTTACTATCAGTTCCCCTTATTTTGCTTTAAAATTTAATGTAGAGCTTATAGTCTAAGGCAGTTCAAGTTCGCCAACTGAGTGTTCTTAGCAATGTAAGCTTCATATTTAAAACTGGAAGTTCAAGAAAAACTGATAATTCATCTGAATTCATTTTCTTAAAAGAAATGTAGAGTTGATATATTGAGGTAGATAAATAAATTCTTACCGAGTTCTTTTTGGATTTCCAACCGTTGACTTAAGTGTCCACATCTTAGGCAGGAAATTCAGGAAAAAAACATGATATGGTAATTTGTTATTTACGCCCAGGAATATATGATAAGCTAATTTGTAAATGCAAAATCAGAAGAAAATGTGAAGTAAATATTTCTTGCATTTCAGGCTAGCACCTTGAGAAATGTAAACATGAGATAATTCATTAGGTTTATAGTACATACATATAGTAGATAAATCAAAACGTGAAAAAGTGTGGTCACACGTGCCTTTTTGGGTGCATTCTTTCATATGTAGTGAAGGATGCAGACAAAAAGATAACCTTACATATTCTTGCTGCCATATTGAACTAAGCAAGCAAGAAGCCAACTGAAAAGGCGGAGATACTGCCTAAGAGTAGAAACATGTGTGGAGTATCAATGTGCCCTCTGAAATCATCTAGGTAGCCAACAAAAGTTTCGTTGTAGCCTATAGAAAATCCACAATGAAATAACAAATGACCAGTTCTAATGATTACAAACACCAATAAATTGTAGCACAATCATCGTTCTCTGATGACAACTAAAGAGAATTTTCAGAGAACGATGATTGTGCTATAATTTATTCAGGCTGATAGAGCACTGATTGGTGTGCATGCCTTCTTGATAGAGCACTTGTTATTCAGGCTGATACGTTGAAGTTTATCCAAGGTGGATTTACTTGCATGCATCATACATGAATCTAGTTGTGCAGCAATCCTTCAGGTCTGTGATATGATGATTGACAAAGCCAGTCGTGCATAAACTCGAACAACAAGCAGGTGCTGTTTAATGGGACTCTTTGATTTCTCGGGTTATTTTTTTCATTACCCTCTGATAAATTCTTCATGCTACACATAGTAGACTGTTTATCCATGGACCAGACATCAGCAGATGTGCATGTGCTGTTTAATGGGGCTCTTTGATTTCTCGGGCTATTTTTTCATTACCCTCTGATTTCATCAGCAGCACATACGCCAACATTATGCAAATGTCAATAGAGAAAAAAACCAATCCAACCCTAGGTGTAAGGAAAACTCATCACACTCATTCAGGAAGCACGGCCCAAATCGAATCTACCCGACCCCCAAAACAACAACCGCGTCACAATCCCTGAAGAACACCACCAAGTCACAGGCGGCTGCGGTTCCTTCTCCATTCTACCCCAAATCCCTAAAAGAAGATACCGCAACCACGCCCACCTGCAGAACCCATCCAAATCAGCCCCAAACAAACAACATTGCTGGCCTCCCATTAGAGCACCACACATTGAGCATGCCCCAGGAAGAACCTAAAACGCTTCCAGCCAACCTCAATCAGCACCCCTAGGCAGCTCTAGAGGAAACCCTAGGCATCCAACTAATCTTAATTTGGTACTCACAGAAGGGAAAACGCATGATAATTCATTTCCTAGATGAATATTTCCACAACAACTAATGAGATCCCTAAACTGCTGAATCAGATAAATCAAGAATCGGTTTTATTCCCTAACTGATGAAGAACAGTACTACGTGCTTGTGGCTATCTTGATAAAAATCATATTGTCTTAGATGAACATCTCCACAACAATTAATGCTATTCTCAGCGTTTATATGGACATATAATTACTTCCCTCATGTAGGGTTGAACTTAGCCCTTAGGCACCGATCATCCAATTAGTCACCAGGCAAATCAGTACTCACTGCACATGCAAAGGCATACACCCATCGTCCTGGAGCCGCACGGGTAGCAGAAGCCCTGCCCGCACCTGCAAAGGAAATTAACCAACCTCGCGGTATTTTTACTCGCTGCACATGAAAATAATCGATTAGTGAGCAAAAGATTCATGTAAAGCAGTAAATATACTTCCAATAAAATCAGATAAAATTAATTATTCCCATGATGCTTCAATGTCACAAATATGAACTCAAACCCTGGACAAAAAAATCATGCCAGTTTCCATCCAAAATAATAGTTCAGGTTCCTGCTTGCCCATCATAATTACCAAAAAATAGCAAAGATGGGGAAGGAGAGAAAATAGTGGAGACCATACCAGTCCAACCTAGAGTTGAAGCAGAACAGATCGTTGAGGCGACCAACAACAGTTCGGGGTGTTCGTTCAGGAGATCAGGTCGAGGACAACCTGGAGAGACAGGACGTGGAGCCCGCGACATCCATGGCTACTCTGAGCTCGCCGACTGGGGGTTGAGGGAGGAGCAGGCGAACTCTCGGGAGTGCGTGGGGTGTTGATCTTTTTGAGATGCGTGGGGGAGGGGAGGAGTGAGGACGGGCGAGGTGGAGGAGGTAGGCGGTGGCGGCGAGTCGGTTCCAGGCTAGCCGACCGGGTCAACCTCGTGTGCAAGTTTTCTTTCAGGGTAGAGCCTAACCAAAGGATACGTGCAGCCAATCACTATCTCCAGTGGGACCAGCGAAAACGACCTGCAAATGCACCAGAGGCGCTCCCAACCCTGGGAGCTTAGAGCTCTTAGGGATACTATGATGTGACTTGGCAAGCATCCATGTACCTCTGTTCTAGTGAATTCCTAATGCTCCTTGTATATTATTTGCAGGGCAGTGGCTCGAGTCTTGATGCTGTTGCAGCTGCCATTCGAGTGTTGGAGGTATGCCGTATGTGTCATTCCCTGTGGATAGACGTGGTGTCTACTTTGTATAGTTTGTTCCATTAACATCTGTGGGAATTGTGGAATATACGAATAAGCAATCATTTGGTGTATGTTTCACATGATTTAGTCACAATTTACTAATGTCAGAATGAGAAAGCAGAAGTGCTATTTTTGCATTACTTGTACAATCAAGGTTTACAATCCTTCTAGATTTAAGCAGGTCTGTAGTGCTGTGGTTCAAGTACATAATAGTCTTATCGGCACTTGCTTGTTTCAAAATGTGTGATGGAAGTTTTCATTCTCATGTATGTTTGACTAGGATGACCCCATTGCAAATGCTGGCCGAGGTTCAAGTTTGACTGAGAGTGGTCGGGTGGAATGCGATGCGAGTATCATGGATGGAAGTACAGGTACCTACGGAGCTGTTGGAGCTGTGCAAGGTACTTGTGGAAATTTACTAGCATTTGATCCCCTATAATAGAAGCTTTAAATGAGAGTGTATCAGAAATTTTACTGTTGATATGCATGTGTTGTGCTTGTTCAGGTACTCTCTGACCAAACTTTCTGTTTTTATAGATCAGGCATAAAGAATCCTATCCAAGTTGCATTACACTTGGCAAAGGAACAGATGATGGGTCCTTCACTGCTTGGTCGGATACCCCCCATGTAATAATAAATTCAACTGTCTTCTCCACGTTCTGGTTACCCAGAACTTTATTCTTTCTGTAATTTTCTGTCCTCCTGTTATTTTCACTAGCGTCACATACTCACATGACTGATTTGACTGTGCCATGATCTTTAAAGTTAGAATCAATTCTCTCTGATGCTGAAATAAGTAATGCAAATAACGACTTAAATCATTGAACAATGGGACCATTGCATGATGACTGCTTTTTCGCGACTCACGGATAGCATTCTATAATGCACACCCATCCATCTTACATGTAATTCTGAATTGCTGACTTATTCGCTGTTTCTTAGGTTTTTGGTCGGTGATGGAGCATACAAATGGGCCAAAGATAAAGGAATCGACCTAGTTGGATCTACATCGGAGGAAAATAATGTAAAATCTCCCCTTCCACTCTTTCATCCAATTTTTCATTCCTAAATCGCTGGTAATTTACCATCTCTTTTCACATGCGGAGTCAGTGGTTAGTGACTGAGAATGCAAGAGCACAGTGGGTAAAATACAGTTCATTGCTTGCCAATGCCAAGGAATCAGTAAATCGTACCACTGCTTCTGCTTCAGAATCAAGTTCAGTACAGTTGGAAGCATCAGGTTCCTTCCTCATATTTCACTTGTATTTCAATTTTTCCTGATGTTTCTGGCATATTATTTGAAATTCTAGCTTGGATTAGTGGTTATATTAGCTCATCCATATGTAATGTTCCTCTGGTTGAAATATCTTCTGAAACTGGACTGCAGTTGTAATGTTGTATGATTAGCATCATTTCCTTTGCACAGAAATATTGAATGAACAGTTGGAAGTTAACTATTAGCTGTTATTTTAGTAGCTCTTTTCTTCCATTCAGTAGCATGGATGAATAGATGACATTGTGTGGTTGTGCCTCGGGCAGTACCCAATAAGGCCTCTTAAAATATTAGTTTGTGACTTGAAGATCTACCTGTAGCCCAAACGGTTATTCAATTTAGGTGTTATATTCTGCTGATAATTTTATATACTACATGTAATTTGCACAAAAAACATTTCTAGGTTTACAAACAATGCAACATCCAACAGATATAATCAAACCAACCCATTTGCACAGTATGGGCCAGAACAACGATTTGATACTTACTCCCTCCGTTCCATAATTCTTGTCACAGAATTCGAATGGAGGGAGTAGATCATTGATAGTGTGGTATAACTTATAAAGTAGTGCTTTCATTACGGCCTAATATGTTCGGCTGCTTGTTATCTTCGTTTCATCTGTTTAGTTGTTTTTGGTTCCATAAATGGTCATCTAGCTGCTATTATGTCTTTATAAAATGTCTTCTAAATTAATATATTCCAATATTCAGCACCCAAATATCTAGCTTGTGGTACTAGTGGTGATTTGTTTGTGCTTTTCGTTCTGATTGGTACCAATGCTGGTCATTTGGCTGCATCTTCCGGCATCTAGATGTATTTGTACTTAAACAGTCTACCTAAGCTGCCCCATCTTATTTAGGGGCTGAAGCTGAGATTTTGAACAATGTAAAGAAGGCGAAGATATTCACCCAACCAATCATGGAAGATGACCAAGATTGTGTAATGGATACTGTTGGTGTTGTTTGTATCGATGACCATGGGAATGTGGCATCAGGTGCATCTAGTGGTGGCATTGCTCTAAAGGTCTGTTTGTCAGTTTTTTCATCACTCACGTCTAATATATCAATAGTGCACTTGGAATTGTTGTTCTTTCATAAGCCCCCTTTTTCATTTTCAAAATTTGCTCTATTTTAAGAGCAAGGTTTGTCACTTCAAAATTATGATACTCTTGCATTTGCATATAGTCTAGTAGATGCAACATACCTTAATAAGAGCCCTGATGTTCCTTCAGGTAGATGGCCGGGTTGGGTTGGCTGCTATGTATGGCTCTGGGTGCTGGGCTTCATCCAAAGGACCCTTTGGCACGCCATTCATAGTTGGGTGTTGTGCAACCGGAGCTGGTGAACACTTAATTAGAGGATTTGCTTCCCGTGAATGTTGTGTCTCAGCATCTCTGTACGTTTTTCCTTCAAAATTGGCGCATTTCATATGTATAGTTTTCCATTTTACAATTGCCCACCATGTCATTTGTACTGGAAGATCAATTCTATCTTGTATGTTAAAAAATGACCGTCTCACATATACATCATGTTCCCGCCTCAGTGAACTGAAAGAGCGTGTACACCAGCTGTCTTTTCCATAATGCTCTCCTTCTGTTTTCCTTGTTAAAATTTCAACGTGACGCTTTACATGCTCAATACGTATCTTCTTCTCAGGTCACCATCAGGACCCGCTTCTTCCTGCACCAAAGTTCTGCGCTCGGCGGTTCAAAGCAGCAGCGAGATGTCTCACGACACCGGCGCGGGGTTGTTGCTGGTTCAGGCTGACGTTATAAAGGTGTTATCATTTTGCAAACCCACCTGCTCCGAGGTTGGACGAGCAAACCCCTCCGCTCTTGGTCTAACACTACATTTTCTGCAGAGAGGGGAGTTGCCTGTACTTGAAGCCACCGAGCTTGTCGCTGCGTACTCCTCCTCGTCGTTCGGCATCGGGTATTTCGGGAGCAATATGAGCAGTCCGAAGGTAGGTAGCAGCATGCGGCGGTTTCCTCTCTTTCTCTGACAAAACTGATCTCACCTGAATCTCACAGAGACTTGGTAACGCTTTGTATAGGTTTCAATGCTTAGAGACTCGAGACCGGCATCTGGTTCCATCCAGCACTTTGCTACTCGAGTTCACTTCGGTGCACCGTCGAGCGAAGAATGACGGCGTGGACAAGGCAAAACATCAACACGGCGTGTCCGTGCGCATGCTGATCCTGGCGTTCTCGGCATCTTTTTTTTTTTTTTTTCTTTTCTGTTGAGTGAAACATTTCCGTCTTGCTAACGGGTGAGCAAATTCTGTATGCGCCGTAGATAACTTGTTGCTGGGTGATCCATTCACATTCTGTTGACAAGGATGCACAAAGCAATCGCATCGGAAGTAGGTTTCAGATTCAAAGGTGTTTGTCAGAGTGGTAGTGTGCATGGCGAGTAGTGAATCTGGAACTGAGGTGACCTGGATATCTGTTTTTATTTTTCTTCTGTTATGATACAGTGATGAGTCGCACGCTGCAGAAGCACAAGTGCTGTAATGGCACCAGCAGTAGGAAGATTTATCTTTGAACATAAAATTTTGAGTTAGGAGGTTCTTTCATTTTTGTTTTTGAGAAATACTCCATATATCTGGTCATCGATACGCTGTGCTCAAATCAAATGGTGCGTGTGACGTGCGGGCCTTAGTTGGGCTGGGCCACTTGGCTAGCTAGCGATACACCATCACCGACACCGACATGGCCCAAATTAGCCAGTCCCGGAGTCCCCCTCGTCCTCCAGCTCTCTCGCCCCCTCTTCCTCTTCCTCTTCCACCCGCCGGAGCGCAGCCGCCGTCTCCAACCTCGGCGCCGTCGCGTCCTTCCTCCACCTCTGCTGGGACCCGGCGCGATTCCTTTCGCTGGGCTAGGAGGAGGAAGCCCTCCCCGCTCTAGGAACTGGTAGGCGCGCGGCACGACGCGTCTGCCTTGCAGCGCCGCGCTCCCCGAGGACGCCGTCATCCCCGTGGGTGCTCCAACGCCGCCGCCGCGAGGTATGGGCTCTTCTCCTCCCCACCCCCCTGCGTTATATCTTCCGTTGCGCGTGCGATCCATCAAACCCTAGGGGTTTGGGTCGGTATTCGGCTCGACTCGCTCCCCACACCGATTCCTTCTCGCTCCAAGACGGAGGCGGAAGTGCGGAACCCTAACGTCGCCGGCGCCGGCGCCGGCTCAGGTTCCCTGCCCTCCTGGCCTCCCGCCATCCATCTCCGCCTCAGAACGGCTCCGCCGGGGTCCCCCCTACCTTCCAACCCTAGCGAGCCTACTTCTCCCGTGGTATCTCCCTCCCTCCCTCCCGCCCGCCCATCTCATTTTCTGTATTTTCGTGGCAGGTTTCGTAGGTGCTCCATCGACCACCTCCGGCGACCTACGTCCGCGCAGGTATGTCCCTTCGATCTGCTCCGTTTGGAGTTGTTCTCATCTCTGTCCCAATTTATTTGATCCCTAGCTGTGATGTGTTTTTGTACGATTTACTTTCTACCGATGCCATGCTAATTGAAACCGATCTATACAGATTGCATGCCGCGCGCTAATTAAAACTGGTCTATACAGATTGCATGCCGTGCTCCCCATGGATGTTAGAAAGGAGTGGTTGCAGATGTTGCCTTGATTGATTCATGAGCGCTTGTTTCATGTGCTTGCTAGACTAACAACTTGTAGTCCGCGTATGAGACTGTGTAGTTTGTATGCTTCAAACTTGTATTATGTGCTTGCTAGTTTTGATGGATTATGAATTGAACTTTTTATAATGCTTGTCAAACTATTCGGCCATATTTATGTTGGTACGTACTGCCTAGGTACCGAATAGGAATGAAATCCATCCTTTTAT
Source organism: Lolium multiflorum (assembly GCA_030979885.1). Taxonomy (NCBI): domain Eukaryota; kingdom Viridiplantae; phylum Streptophyta; class Magnoliopsida; order Poales; family Poaceae; genus Lolium; species Lolium multiflorum. Next base: position 325,639,372 of record CM061748.1, on the reverse strand, counting down.
ACCCATCCAAACAACATTTGGCATTCAACCTCAATACCTAGTCTGGCTACCGAATATCTAACACATCCAAACAGAAATATTGGCATTCACTCTTAATATCAATATCCTGGATATTAGACATTCAACCCAATACAATACCTAGCCCCCCCCAAAGCAAACATCCGAATAGAGCATTATACTCCTTCGATTGAAGTGTTATGATGCCAATGAATTTGGGGGCAGGTATTCCATTGTTTAATATGCTCTACCTGATTGCCATCCTGTAATTTTCCAGGGCAGGAAGCTGCTGCTTTCCGTTGATTCTGGACTGTGGTAATGGGGGAGGCTGACGATGCTAGGGATGCGGTGGTGGAAGAGATGGATATCGACGGTGGGGATAGGCACCGTGGCAAGGACAGGAGGGATAGGCACAGAAGAGATGAGAAGGATCACCAGGGCAGTGGGAGGAGGGACAAGGATAGGGAGAAAGATAAGGATGAGAGGAGGAGGGACAAGGATGATACCAAACATAGGGACAGAGATAGGGATAGGGACAGAGACAGGGACAGGGATAGCAGCAAGAACAGGGACAGAGATTCAGAGCGTGACCGTGGCCGGGACCGTGATCGAGTCAAGGATCGGGAAAGGGATACAGAGAGGGAGCGGAGGGATAGGGACAAAGAGAGGAGCCGCAACAGGGAGAAGACCAAGGAGAAGGAGGATAGAGAACATGACAAGTCGAGGGGAAAGGACCGCGGAGAAGAGGCTGATTTGTCTAAGCGCGAAGAGGGAGACCAGAAGAAGGGAGCTGATCCCTCAGGAGAGGCTGACCAGGCCTCCACGTCTGTCCTCAGGGAGCGCATCGCTAGGTATGCCCTTAAGTAAATCTTTCTTTTCACTTCACTAGCCTTTTTTCTGTTATAAGAATTTGCCTCGCTGGCAAATCTCTCCATTGAACGTTTGACGGTACAAATAATTTCTAATTTAGGTTATTTGCTTCAGGGCAAAGGAAGAAAGGTTGAAGGAGAAAAAAGAAGGAGGAATACTTGATGATAAAGATGATGCTTCAGAGATATTATCATGGGTAGGCAAGAGTCGTAAACTTGACGAAAAAAGACAAGCTGAAAAAGAGAAGGCGTTACGTCTTGCACGAGTATTTGAGGAACAGGTTATGATTTAATGGTTGGTTTTGGGTATATTGTCCAGCATGATGCATGTTATTTACGAATTTTCATGTGTTAAAACTTTCAGGATGATATGTTGGCAGAAAATAGTGATGATGATGATGATGATGTGGAAGATAAACATGGCGGAGGTAGTCAGTCCTCTACAAATCCTTTGAACTAGCAAAGTTTATTTTGTCAACCAATAATATTATTTGTTGCTGTATTGAGTTATTTTTAGTCATAGTATTCTGTCAATAGCAGTCATAGTAACATCTTTCCTCTTGTTTCCCCTATTGTTTTGAGAAAAGATCACTTATCTGGAGTGAAGGTTCTTCATGGTCTTGACAAAGTCATAGAAGGTGGAGCAGTTGTCATGACTCTCAAAGATCAGAGTATCCTGGCTGACGGAGACATCAATGAAGGTAATGTGCTGTTGTTGTTTCACTCTCTATTATTACATGTTCCCTCTAACCTTTTTTAACTTTAGTAAAAAACAAAATTTGTAGAGGCTGATATGCTTGAGAACATCGAGATTGGTGAGCAGAAGCAAAGAAACGAAGCTTACAAGGCTGCGCAGAAGAAAGGAACATACGAGGACAAGTAAGCTTACTACTTGTGATGTTCCTTTGATTGATTTTCTCGTTCTAACATATGTTTTCTTCAACCTGTCGGTAGGTTCAGTGATGACCCATTGTCAAAGAAACCTATGCTATCACATTATGATGATCCAATGGAAGATGAGGTAAACATGCTGTTCTTCTTCAGTTAGTAGATATTTTATTGATGTTTCTTTAACCGTTTTGCCCCTTCGCTTGACAGGGAGTGACACTTGATGAAGGTGGACGCTTCACTGGTGAAGCAGAGAAGAAGTTGGAAGAGGTAACTTATATTTGCCCTAGTAAGCATAAGATGCCATTGGTAGTGTAGTTATCCGAGGCAACCTGGATATACCACGGATGGAGCTTTGCATACATACTAATTGACATTTTCATGTTGATAGCTCCGCAAAAGGATTGAAGGTGGTTCTGTTCAAAAAAAGACAGAAGACCTTACTTCTGCAGCAAAGATGACATCAGATTACTTTACCGCTGATGAGATGCTTCAGTTTAAGAAACCAAAGAAAAAGAAATCCCATAGGAAGAAAGAAAAGCTAGATCTTGATGCACTTGAAGCAGAAGCTATTGCTTCTGGGTTGGGAGCTGCTGATCGTGGGTCAAGGAATGATGGTAAACGACAGGCTGCTAGGGAGATGGAGCAAAAGGCTGATGCTGAAAAGCGAAGCACTGCATACCAAGCGGCCATTTCAAAGGCTGAAGAGGCATCAAAAGCACTGCGTCATGAGAAAATGCCTGGTAAACCAGCTGAAGAGGAAGAACTGGTTTTTGGTGATGATTACGAAGATCTGCAGAAGTCTCTGGAGCAAGCAAGGAAGCTATCTCTAAGGAAGCAGGAAGAGGCTGCTGGTTCTGGTCCTCAGTCTGTAGCAGAACTGGCTACTGCGAACAAGGGCCAAGGAGATGCTGATGCTGCAGAGGGAGATGCACAACATAATAAAGTTGTTATCACAGAGATGGAAGAGTTTGTGTGGGGCCTGCAGTTAAATGAAGGTAACCTACTTGAAGTTTTTTGTATTGAACTTTGTAACAGTTGTACAGAGCTTGACTATTAATTGTATTTATATTAACTACTGCTGTTACCTTATTGCAGAAACACGCAAGCCAGAAGCAGAAGATGTGTTTATGGATGAAGATGATGATGATATGCCTTCAGGTACCGTAGCAAAAGATGACACGAACAGATTGGGAGTGATCAAAGAGGAAACTGTCATTGAAGACCCTAAAAAGGATGCAGAGGAAGAAGAAGTCGTACCAGATGAGGTTGTGCATGAAGCTGCAGTTGGCAAGGGTTTGGCTGGAGCTTTGAAGTTTCTTCAGGAGCGAGGTACCCTCAATGAGGGCACAAACTGGGGAGGCAGAACCACAGACAAGAAGAAAAGCAAGCTTGTTGGTATTGAGGACGGACCAAAAGAAATTCGCATAGAAAGAATGGATGAATTCGGTCGAGTGGTAAGTAATCATCTGCACGCTATCCTACCCACCCTCACACCTGTGTCTCCTATCTATGAAGTCTAATCTACTGAACTGCATCTTGGTGGTAAATTTAGACAACATTAGCTAGACCGCCTTTTACCGATATATACACTTTGATATGTACATTTTTTTGTACCAACCTTTTCTGTTAGGATGATACTAGCTTATTTGTTCCATTTGTATTTGTGTAACCTTAACATAATTATATGCTATTTACCATTACTTCATGTTCTCTTGCAGATGACACCTAAGGAGGCATTTCGGGATCTGTCGCACAAATTCCACGGCAAGGGACCAGGCAAAATGAAGCTGGAAAAACGGCAGAAGAAGTACCAGGATGATTTGAAAACAAAGCAAATGAAATCTTCTGACACGCCTTTGATGTCCGCGGAAAAGATGAGAGAGGCTCAAGCTCGTGGCCAAACACCATACCTTGTCTTAAGTGGCAATGCAAAATCAGGGTATGTGGTAAACACTTACAATTTGCATAGTGCATATTTGTTAGTCGTGTTGATGCTATTATGCTTTCTTAGTGCCTTTTTTTTCGTGGGGTCTTTTTTTGTTGCTTTGATATCCTCAAATGCCTTCACAGAAAATGCTCTGAAGTTAGTCTGGATCTGTAGGGGTTATGGCACTCTTAGTTTCACCAAATTTCCTTTTGTTTGGTAGCTCAGGTTATTAATGTATATTTGGTCATTACTCATTGCTGATGCTGGACTTTACTCTTAGTATCTACTACCTCCATCCCAAGGCTTAAGGCCTATATTTTTTCAGAAAGTCAAACGAAGTAAAGTTTGACCAAACTTTTAGAAAAATTTATGAACAAATATGATATTTTGTAAGTACCATAGGAAAATATATTTCATTATCTATCTAATGATATTGATTTTGTATTTTTCATGTTATTGATTTTTGATAAAAACTTAATCAAACTTAACATAGTTTGACTTTCTGAAAAAAAATATAGGCCTTAAGCCAGGTAGTACTATCTAGTGCAAACTCACTTTGGGATGCTTCTTAACTTCTGGATATGGACCGTTGGATATGTTTTGGGTGATTTGGATTACGATTTTAATGGCTCGAGGGCCACATTGATGATTTTTGTTTTGAGACACTGATTGAGTTGTGGATAACTGTATATGAACAAACCCCAATTCAGTCTAGTTACTTGTTAGTAATCTGTCTTCCTGTTAGTTTCTTTCTTGGTATATGATAGCTGATCAAGTTTTTCTATGTGATGTAGTCCGGTAGGTGACGCTAGTGGTTTTGCTAGCGTGGAGAGATCACATCCTGGGAGTCTGACGCCCATGCTTGGGGACAAAAAGGTTGTGCCCTCTTCACTTAACTGTACATTGTAGTTTTGGCCATATCGAGAGATGAGTGACTGACTGACTTACATGCTTTCTTTGATAGGTGGAGCTCTTTTTGGGCATCAAACGAAGTGCCCAGTCTGGGGGCATGCCTCCGCTGCCTCCAAAGAAGCCAAAACACTGAGGTTGCGCCGGACCTGACTGTGAGTAGGATTGAAGGGAAGAGCGAGTTTTAGCAGATTTTGAGTAGCCGACATGGATGCCAGTGCCAAACGGGCGTTGTAATGCAAGAACCTGAGATACCCAGTACAAGCAGGATCAATCATGAGATGCGCTGAAATGTAACAATCTGTAAATTTGGGTCCTAGATTTTACGGCTATAATATTAACACAGGTGGTGTAAGTTTTGTAACTCTTCCCATACAGTACTTGTACATGCACGCTCCTCGGTTTGCAAATATACATCTGTTTGCTATTTTGTGTGACATCGTGTGGTGCTTAAATTGGAGTTATGATCAGTTTTGTGCAGCTTTTAATTTTTTGCGTTAAGTATTAAGTAAGTTGCATGATATTTTTTGATAAAGTTCCCGATGTGTTGCTATTGATTGCTGAGTTGGCTTGCTGTTGGTGGCCGGACTGATACATTTTGATGCAGAAGATAACAAATTAACAATGTGTCACGCCGCACCCCCTTAAAAAATAAGTGTCATGCTGCACTAAACGAGAACTCCGTGAGGCAAGGCGTAACGGGCAGCCCGTCAGCTGGCCTTCTTCCACGTGCTCCATTTGTTTTCCGTGACTGCCCTAAAAAAAGTTTGTTTTCCGTGACCTTCAGTATAGGCGACGAGGTCAAGTCAGTATAACTTCTATCGGCGCCGTGTAAGTGAAAAAAATATCCACATTTAAGACAATATAGTTACATAACTACCACTTTTGTTTTAGTTTTTTTTGCGGGGACACTTTTGTGAGATGAATCACGAACTTTAGGAACTTATTGGAACTTTTGTGACTTGAAAGGGATGCGTCTTACCATATTTCACCCACCAGAAACCGAAGATACAGTGGTCGGGTATATTTTTGCGGGGCGCACTCCTTTGCGGTGTCTGTTGGAGGGTCTTTGAAAGCTCTATCTCTATAAGTTTTGTGTGTTTGTTAACAACATTGAATGTACAAGGATGTCGTCTAGAGGGGGATGAATAGGCGGGTTATAAAAACTTCTACTTGAGGGTTTAACAAGGCGGAATAAAACTACGGTTTATTTGTTAAACACAAAGCCTATGAACTAGAGTTTGCCTATGTGCACCAACAACCTATGCTAAGCATGATGAGCAACAAGGTAAATATAGGTCGCCTCCTCCAGGCGACCGGGGGCGAAAACCCTAACAGCCGCCGCCGCCGCCGCTCCTTCCCCCTCCGTCCCCCCTCCTCGTCGCTCCCTGAGGCGCCGCCGGGCCTGGCTCGCGACTCCGGTGATGGGGGCGGCGGGGATCTGGGCCCCTGGCTCCCCGCGCGGCGTATAGATGGAGGTGCTCCGCGCCGGGTTTGCCATGGCTGGGGCGGCCGCTCGGTTCTTCCTCCGGCGTCGATGGCGGGCCTGGATCCGCTGTGGGCTCGGGAGGACTCGGCCGGCGACCCCCTCGGTGGGGGCTCGGGATCTCAGGGCGGCGGCCCTGATCGGTGGTGCGGCGACTCCGGCTCGGCGGCGAGTGGTGTTCGCGGGTGCGGGCTGGCTTCTGCGGCCGTGTGGGCGGCGCGGAGCCGGCGGGTGCTGGCCTTGGCCCGGGGCCCCCTCGGTGGTCGCCGGCGCCAGATCTGAAGGTACTAGTCCCCCCTCTCCTCATGGCGTCCAAGCTCCCTGGCCCTGCTCGGCCGAGCTGCTGGCGGCGGGACTCTGCGACCGGGAGAAATCCCTGACCGGTGGTACCGGTCACGACGGCGGCGACGTCCTTGGGCGCCGCCTTCCCTGCTGGGGGCACCGTCGAGGTACTGTCCCTCCCCCTCCTCCTTGCTCCCTGGGTGAAAACCTAATCCCGGATTGGACCGCGGTGTCGCTGTAGCATCGCTAACCTTGCTGAAGGCGCGGTCTTGGGGAGTTTGGGTAGGTTGTGGGCGCAGGTTGTGTGTGCGGGTGGTGTGCCGGTGCTCTTCTCCAGCATGCCCAACTGCTTCGTCTCCGACGCGTTCGAGCTCCGGCTTGCTGTTGTGCTTCTCAGTGTGTGTGGTATGGTGTCGGTGTGCTTGGATCTCCTTCCTCGGACGTCGCCGTTAGTCTGCAGTCAAGCTCAGGGGAGCGCCTCCATCGGCCGACGGTACGGCGCCCTTCGAGCCAGGGCGAGGAGGCAGGGAGCCTTCTTCGGCGATGGAATGGCTGAGGTTGATGCTCGATTCCGAGGTGTTTTCCATGTCCGACCACACTTGCTGTCTCCCTCTCGAGCTCCACCGGCGCCGGGCTGCTGATCGTTGAAGAGGGCCTTGGTGTTGCAAGCTGTGTTTCATCTCTATTGTTTTTGCTTGTAGCTTCTTTGTGTTGTAAGCTGTTCTCAGCACCCATGTACTCTGCCGTTGTGGCTTTATTAATTTAAAGCTGGGCTTAGGCCTTATGTTTAAAACAAGGTAAATATATAGAACATCAAGCACGAAGGCTATCATAATGTAAAGCGCATAGGTAATGGAGCTCGGGTTGAGAAGTAACCGGTTCACGAGGAGATGACGATGTATCCCGAAGTTCACACCCTTGCGAGTACTACGTCTCCGTTGGAGCGGTGTGGAGGCACGCAGCACTCCAATGAGCCGCTAGGGCCACCGTATTCTTCTCGAGCCTTTCCCACCAAAGGGAAAACCTCGATCCACTAAGGGACCCTTGAGGGTGGTCACCAGTTGTCGTCAGAAACCCACCGGCGGGCAGCGACGGGCAACACAGTAGAGCCGGGAATAACTTAGGGTTGCGGCTGGCCCTGGTCCCTCCGAGCGACGGCCCGCAAAGCCTCTACACACGTCCGATGCGGGGCGTGCCACTGACCTATACCTGGTCGGGAAGGTGATGGAGATGCCTCACTTAGTTTCTGCATGGCATACACGTAAACATTAAATACGAGCCTCGATCGGCTCTCTGGTTATCCTGTGAATCGGCTCAAGGAGCCGATCCACCCATGATTCGTACTAGGTGCACGAATATATGGTGGTCCTGCTTGATCAAGATAAAGCTAAAACGATCTACGATTTGGGGTTTTCACCGCATAATCGGATCATCCTACTCACGACTGCGGCCACGCACGGTGATCGTAAGCCGATCCTAGATAGGGCCTAAAAACCAACACGTGGTTGATCCCGGAACATCCTGTCTAGGACTAGCAAACGACACCCTACGTGCCGCTGGATCCTCCAACCCTGTGGCCTAACTATTGCAGATATTAAACTAATCCTTGTAGAACAAGGAGCAACCGTAACGGATCGGATCTACTAAATAATGATCAAGCGGGTGCCGCCCTACACCTAAGATAGGTGTGGCTAGATATCAAGGGTTGCACTACGACAGCATATGATACGAAGAACAATGCTAACCCTAACATATCTAAGATAACTACGTTGCTCGCCATCAAAAGGCTTCGACGAGCAACGCGTGAACAACATAGCTTGTGCTGCCTAGATCGCAAGATGCGATCTAGGCAGCATGATACTTACCGGTAGAAACCCTCGAGACGAAGGAGTTGGCGATGCGCCGAGATTGATTTGTGGTTGAACGTTGGTTGTTGTTTATTCCATAAACCCTAGATACATATTTATAGTCCAGGGGACTTTCTAACGTGGGAATAATCCCACCGTGTACGAGACAAACTCTACCTAAACGACACGTATCCTACTATATTACAGATACACGGGCCAACTAGCCCAAACTTTGCATAACAGGCCGATTCACGTATTTCTTCCATGTATATTCTACAAATCCATCTTGATCGCGGCCCACCTCTGACTCGGTCAAATTCTGGTGATAACATCACCGAACCCGTACAAACTTGGGGCAACAACCCAAGTATCAAGCTTGAAGGAAACTCCACAACACCGGATGCTCTCAAGTACAAGGCCACAAAGGCTACAACGCGCCACACACGGCAACAAGGCCACAAAGGCTCCAACGCCCAACACGGGCAACAACATCACAAAGGCTACCACGTCACAAAGACGACAAGGCCACAAAGGCAACAAGGCCACAAAGTCTACTACGCCACAAAGGCGAAAATTCCACGAAGGCAACAACACCACTAAGGTCAACAAGCCCTCTAGGGTTCCAAGATGCCCAAGTCATTCTTTCCCAAATTGCAACAAAGCTACAAAAGCTATTGTTGGAATAAGGAGGAAGAACAAAATAGGAGGAACACCAAATTACTCCAAGATCTAAATCTAGCAAGATCCCCTCACGAGAAGGGGGATTCACTTGGTGGAGCACTAGATCTAGATCTCCTCTCTCCTTTCCCCCCAAAAAGATGCAACAAATAGTGGAGGGATCAAGTGGAGGATCAAGCTCTTCAAAGTCAACAATGGAGGAGAGAGAATAGATGGGAAGAACTAATGTGGGAGGAGGTGGGAGAAAGGTATAAATAAGGGCCAAGAAAACCTGTCCGTTGGGGCAGAAAATTGGGCAGATTTGCGCCTGACCGGTACTACCTCTTGGTAGACCGGTACTACCTCTTGTGAAAGCGGTACTACCTCTTGAACCGGTACTACCGGGTCCAGTACCGGTCCGGTACCAGCTGGGTTCCATTTGCTAACAAAGACCAAGCCAGTACTAGACCGATACTGCGTGCAGTACTACCGCCATTTTTATTTTTTCCCTCTAAACCGCGATACGGAAAAGGCAATAACTCGAGCTAGGAAACTCCGATTAAGGTGAAATCAACTTTGCCGGAAAGAGGATGACAAGAGCTACCTCCACACATGGTGAAAACATGGAAATAAGTGGATGATGACTTTCCTATGAACATAGAGGTGCAACCTCTCAATACGGTAAACTGGGAAAATCATCCAACTTGAACATGCAACATGAGATGCATCCGGAATCAATTTTCGATGAGCTAGAGCTTGCCATAAGAATGAACACACGATCTAAAGCATCTCATGGATAAAAACCAACAACAACCAAGAAACACGATGCAATGCATGCAAGGTTTGAGCTCTCTCCGACGATGCGTCCAACTATCCTACCGAGCACAAAGCTTGACCTTGCGCATTTCACTCGAGCTGATAAGTTCCGTCTTCATCCCTCTTCAACAATGTACATGCCACCCTCTTCATCCAACATACACGCCACCGTCTTCATTCATCTTCTACGCCGTCTTCATCTTCTACACCGTCTTCATCCGTCTTCTTTATCAAACTCGATCTTCTTCATCTTGCAACCTTGAGACAAACATATGGCTCAAGCATTGCCTATGGACACGACCTAAGAGAGAATCTCAATACAACCATTAGTCCATAGGGAATGTCATCAGTTACCAAAACCACACATGGGGACTCCATGCATGTCCTTTCAAACACGTGAATGAATTTTACCGTGTATGCTCAAGTGTAGGATTTAATTTTAGCAATACAAATGATGACCCACCTTTTCCCAAAGTTCACCATTTCTTGGATTAGATGTGTGGCCTTCGAGTTTATGGGCCGTATGCAACATGCTGAGAGGATTTGAAGAAAGAAGAGAGAAAGAGGAGACGAATTGTGCATTTCATGTGGCCGATCATCCGGCCTATCGCTAGCTGGACCATCTGGTCCGTCCCAAGGCTGCGCCAAGAATCTGTGTAGAAAAAGTGGGGCGGATGAGAATTTGACGTCCATGGCGTCTGTGGTGTTCATCACAGGTTGGGTAGTTTGGTGCTGGCTAATTTCACGTTTTGGCTGGTGGGAGAAGTAAGGGGTTCTGTGTGGACATATAGGTAGAACAGGGACCCGTGCAAAAGCGCTTGCTGTCTGCGCCGACCCAATTCGAACCTAATTCAGGTCACGAACACATCAAATTAAAAAAGATAAATATTTTGTATCGAGCTGCTGAATTAGGGTTTTACCTAGTATTTCCTATCCGGAGGGATCGATTGAAAGGGACATGTCCCATGACCTGGCCGCTAGACATGTCCGAGTCGGTTCAGGACAACAGTTTCCACCTGCGCTCGATCGATCGTAGTCCTACTATAATAATCCAGCCTCGGCTTTGTTCGTGTGTAGCCCGACCACCGACACTTGTCGCCCCCGCACCGCACCCAACTCGCGCCGCCACGGCTTGGTTCGTCTAGCTCTAGCTCTAGCTCTAGCTCATCAGCCTCCGGCACCCCAACTTGCGGTCGCGGCGCCGCCGCCAGGGCCCAGGGCTTCCTTCCACACCCACGCGCGCTCCTCGCCCCGGCCGTCCCAGATCGCCGCCGCAAGATGGCCGACCGGCTGACCCGGATCGCAATTGTGAACGAGGACAGGTGCAAACCTAAAAAGTGCCGCCAGGAGTGTAAAAAGAGCTGCCCCGTCGTGAAGATTGGTAAGCTCCCCCCCTCCTAAACTCGCCGGATTCTCGTTTCGGATGCTTCCGCGCGCGGCTGGTTTTGTCTAGCTGACTGTTTGATCTGCCGCCGCGCCCTGGTCGATTTCTTGCGAGATCTGGGGCACCCCTAATTCTGCACCCGTACCACGGGCTCCGTTAATCTTGTGCTCATGCATATTGCGACTAATTAATTATCAACTGCCTCCGCCTCTTGAAAAGATGTGCCTTTGATATTAGGTAGTAAAGCATCCCATCATAATTAAAACAAGGTGGAAACTTTTGAATTGGTGCTGAAAAGAGTTGCGCTTTGTAGTCTGTGAGAAAAACACCTGGTTTACTAGTGCTTACTCTGATCGCGTGACACCGGCTCTGAACTTCCCGTGATGTTTTCTAACCCTGATGCTTGGTGCACGTGCTTATTCTGGTTGATTGTATTGTATATGTTTCTGGCTTCGGCTCCCGTTCTGTAAAGACCCTGACATAAATATTCTGATTGAAGTGCATTATTATAGTGAAAATTTGCTGGTTTTGCTGCTGTACAGGGAAACTTTGCATTGAAGTCAGCCCCGCGGCGAAGTTTGCATTCATCTCTGAAGAACTGTGCATTGGTTGCGGTATCTGTGTCAAGGTATTCACATGCTCTCAGCTTTAACGCAACTAGCACTAGAATGCATATATGGTCTTGACCGGTCTCTAGTATATAACCCACTCTGTAACTGCAGAAATGCCCGTTTGATGCCATCGATATCATCAATCTCCCAAAAGATCTGGACAAGGATACCACGCATCGTTATGGGCCAAATAGCTTCAAGTTGCACAGGTGCTTTCTTTGATCAAGACATCTGGATGGATTTATCAAGACATCTGGATGGATTTGTATGTCATTTGTGCAATTACTGATATTTGGCGCTTGCAGGCTGCCTGTTCCAAGGCCTGGCCAGGTTTTGGGCCTTGTGGGAACAAATGGAATTGGGAAGTCAACAGCACTCCATATCTTAGCTGGCAAGATCAAGCCGAATCTGGGAAGATTCAAAGTATATTTCGTTCCTTCTATGCAAAATCTTTAATTTCTATTCTGTGATCTGCTCAAGATAGTGTTATTTAGCTTTGAGCTTCTTTTTTCCCCCTGCAGAATCCACCTGATTGGCAGGACATCCTCACATACTTCCGTGGGTCTGAACTTCAGAATTATTTTACACGTATGCTGGAGGATAACCTCAAGGTACTATATTGCCACAGTTTTTTACTCGCTTATTCATAATTCAGGCAGGGTTTGTTTGTATTTACCATTTTTTCCGGCAATGTAGTATTTACTTTTTAACAAGAAGATTGTGATATCTTGTTTACAATCACGACACACTTGCCGCATTATTTTTCTGTTGCGTTTTATCATATGTGACAATAGTCATGTAGACATTCAGCCATACAAGTGCAGCAAATAATCTTTTACCGTAACAGTACATCCAACTTCTTTTGTTCAAATAGTTACATAATGATCAATTTAACACATTACTATGTGAAGTGTCGCAGAAGTACACATATAGTGGTGTACAAGTCTTGTACTTATTGGCATGCTCTTAATTACTGGCTGAAACCCAAATACCTCCTCTCTTCGTATTATATAATAGACTGTTGTATTGTATATTTTATTCTTTACAGTTTAGTAGCTCTGATCCCTCGCATTGTTTTTGCAGGCTATCATGAAGCCTCAATATGTTGACAACATTCCAAGAAATGTTCAAGGAAATGTGGGGCATATACTTGACCGGCAAGATGACACGGGTCTGAAAGCTCAATTATGCGATGACCTTGAACTGAACCAAGTTATAGACCGAAATGTGGGAGATCTTTCTGGCGGTGAGCTCCAGAGATTTGCAATAGCAGCTGTTGCTGTGCAAAGTGCAGAAATTTACATGTTTGATGAACCCTCCAGTTATCTTGATGTTAAGCAGAGACTGAAGGCTGCGCAAGTGATAAGGTCCTTGCTTAGAACGGATAGGTAATGCATATTTTTTTCATGATTATCTTTCAGATACTTTGAAAGCCTTGAAGAAATACTGACTAGTACTCTCTGATTATTTTTTCCAGCTATGTCATTGTTGTGGAACATGACTTGAGTGTCTTAGATTACTTGTCCGACTTTATTTGCTGCTTATATGGAAAGCCAGGTGCTTATGGTGTAGTTACACTGCCATTTTCGGTCCGAGAAGGTATCAACATTTTCCTCGCTGGATTTGTTCCGACTGAAAATCTAAAGTTTAGAAATGAATCTCTTACATTTAAGGTAAGGTAACATATGCAGATTGTATTTCAGATCCTTGTGCTGTGATGAAACATTCTTCTGATGTTTGTATTGTTGTTGTAGATTGTGGAGACCCAGGAAAATGTGGAGGAGATTGAGACATACCAGCGATACAGGTACCCTACCATGAGCAAAACCCTGGGAGATTTCAAGCTCACTGTCATGGAAGGTGAATTCACTGATTCTCAAATTGTTGTGATGCTTGGTGAGAACGGGACAGGGAAAACTACATTCATCAGAATGCTGGTACATCTCTCAACCCCTTCCTCCCCACCTCCCTTCTCTCTGTCTAAGGCACTGTCACATTCGTGTAAATAGTGCCATTGTTATAAAAAGATACAAATGGAAGCTTTGTGCTCTTGATCTATAATGCCGTAAATTCTTTGATAACTTCCTTCTTATAAGTACCATGTATATTAGAATTTGAAGTAGTGATGGTGTCCTGCTTTTCTTATCCACTTAAACTTATAGCTGATTCTCTGATAGTACAGTTCAATTCCAGACAACTGTCCTTGAGTCATATCTGTTACCAGATAACTACTCTTCTATAGAAGAAGTTTGTAATCTAGTTTGCGTTTAAATTGACGAACACTTGGTTTGCATTTGAAAACTACATTCATCAGAATGCTGGTACATCTCTCAATTCCTTCCTCCCCACATCCCTTCTCTCTGCAAATAGTGCTGTTGATTGTCTAAGGCAGTGTTACATTCATGTAAATTGTGTTATGTTTGAAAAGATACAAATGGAAGCTTTGCACAATTGATCTATAATGCCATAAATTCTGTGATAAATTCTTAAATATTTTCATCAACCCTCTCAAGGTCAGAATTTTAAATATTGATTGATGGTGTCCTGTTTTTCTTATTCGCTTAAACTTATAACGAACTTTCTAATAGTACAGTTCAATTCCATACAACTGCTCTCGAATCAGAAGTTTGTAATCAAATTTGCACTTGAATTGATGAAATACTTGGTCCTTATGTTCATTGGCTTTTATGACTGGGACAGGCTGGGCACTTGAAGCCAGATACTGAGGAAGGAACCGAGATCGAAATTCCCGAATTTAACGTGTCCTACAAGCCTCAAAAGCTTAGCCCGAAATTTACGGGTTCAGTGAGGCAGTTGTTTCACAAGAAAATAAGGGAGTCATATATGCATCCTCAGTTTACATCTGATGTCATGAAGCCACTGCAAATGGAGCAGCTCATGGATCATGATGTTATGACTCTATCTGGTGGAGAACTCCAAAGGGTGGCATTATGTCTTTGCCTTGGAAAGGTTTTTTTCTTATTTTACCTAACTTTGTTTACGAGTTCTATAAAATAGAATGTGCTGATTTTATAAATCTTGTCAGTCAGATTCTAGTATATATTTATCGAGACCAGGAGCGTGAATAATTTTAGCTTTTGGATACTAACTTGTGGTTATTGTTCAGCCTGTAGATATCTACCGTCAGGTTTTGGATACTAACTTTGTGTTTATTTGTCTGTTCAGCCTGCAGACATCTACTTGATCGACGAGCCGAGCGCGTACCTTGATTCAGAGCAGCGTATCGTTGCCTCGAAGGTCATCAAGAGATACATCCTCCATGCCAGGAAGACTGCGTTCATCGTGGAGCATGATTTCATCATGGCAGCCTACTTGGCTGACAAGGTGGTTGTATACGAGGGGCAACCTTCCGTCGAGTGTACCGCCTGTACTCCTCAGTCCCTGGTGTCTGGAATGAACAGATTCTTGTCGGTAAGTGCCGAAACAGCTTCCATCTTGATTTTTATGACTAAGGTTATAATTGCTTATTTTATTCTCAGCTTGCTGCAAGACTGATTTTTCAGTGTAATATCTTATTGCTTATAAGAACATCGTAGTCTATATATACATTCAGAATCCAATTCTACAAATAAACATAGTTTAGGTTAGGAAAATATGTTCTACCTGTCAAACATATGCTTAATTATCTGACATCGATGTACAAATATATAAATATGAATATGAAAAGGCACTGCCCACAGTTAAAATCAGATATGTACAAATATTTATACTCCCTTTGTTCCCTTTTAATTGACTTTGATTTAGTACAACTCTGTACCAAACTAGAGTCTTAAAAGGGAACGGAGGAAGTATATGCTGAACAACAGCTTTGCATATATGTCATTTAATTCCAGAAAATGCAATGAGCGGACAGATGTTGGAAAAGCAAAAAAGTTGGTTTGAAGCTAATAATATTTGTCATCTAATACATGTCATTAGGTTATTTAATAACATGTAGTAATATAGGAGATGTGCCCCTGATTGCCCCTGATAAATTCTGGGAGTAGTAATTTGTGGTTTCTTGTTTATTGGCAGCATCTTGACATCACTTTCAGAAGAGACCCGACCAACTACAGGCCGAGGATCAACAAGCTTGACTCTATCAAGGACCGGGAGCAGAAGTCGGCAGGATCGTATTACTATCTTGATGACTGAGTGATGCTGGGAGATAGATTAGTGAGGCTAATCGGAGAGCTTGGGCTTATTTAATCTTTGCTTTGATTCTCGTCCTTGAATTGGGATAGGGCAGCGATGCCATCAGCAGGCAAACTCGTTGCCTAAGTGGAAGGAACAGTGTGTGCCAGCAGCAGATTTTCAGCCTTTTCTGTGTGTAGTCACCTTGGGTCGATTTGGCTGGTCTGTATTCGCCCCTAATTAGAATATTTATTATTGCTGACGCTTTCTCGTGTCAGTCATCAGTTAATCAGCTGTTGATTATCAATGTCGATTTTAGAGCAAAAATGCATCAGTTAGTCGATTTTTGCGTCTACTGTTAAATACTGTGTGCAAAGATGCACGACCATTCAATCACACATATAAAACAAACTTGATTATCTAATTGGGTACTAATTGTCATAGCTAGTTTACTGTACAATTAGAACATCAATCAATTCATTTTTAGAGCAAGAGTCTGCACTTATTATCATTGGGAAGTACTTAGGGGTACAAAAAACAGGATCAGGAGCGTGGTCCATCCATTGGTGGCGGCCAGGATCTAAATTGAGAGCACTACGAGCAAACTTGTGTGATTCTACATTGGCAGCTCGCTCTCTGTGGGTGTAGTGACATTTATTGAAGTTCCGACGACTCCCTCAAATTCCCCTCCGGTTCATAAGGAGAAACTCAATAAACGCAGGTGCTGAGTATGCTACGTGTGCTACAACCTGGTTCTTGTTAAGAACCTAGATGTTCGCGTCACCGATTATCATGTGGATCAAGGTGCCGACGGCCTGTGTCGACGGTTTTTTATCAGGGTCGTCAGCACAGGTCCCAAACAGGGCAGGCCACGAAGAAGGCCGTCGGCACATGAAAGTTTGTGCCGACGGTGAGGCGACGCCATGATTTTTTTTGCCCTCTAGCCCTATGTCGACAGCCAAGCCGTTGGCACAAGCCCTGATTTTTTCCCTCCACGCACCCCCACCCTCGTAGATCGCCTTTTAAAGTTTGAAATGAATGACATAAAATGATAAAAAAATTTAAAAATAAAATCTTTTGAGATTCTTTGCTACGCAACCTACTATTAGGAGAAATTAACAAATTTGAATTTGATTTTTTCTGCAAAAAAGGTTTATTTCTCGGTAAAATAGCATTATCTTTGGCATATGACGTCGGAAAAAAAAGTATAACCTATCAAAATGATCGTCTCGAAAGGTTACATCAGATTTCAATAATATTTGGTACTTTTGTTTTGGAGGAGGAATTGATATTTTAAATCTTCCAATTTTAAGAATTCTTCAATAGTATTGACACTTTTCTTTGGTAGCTGAGCAGAATTCTTCTTTGGAAAGTGTATAGTGTGCTCTTTTTCTATTACATGGAAGGTGATCTTACTTTCAGTACAATATATCGCAGTCCTGTAGTATTTAGAAAATGTCTACCAATAATAATACATAAGTTATCATCTTTAAGCATTTCTAATATTACAAAGTCTGTAGAAATTTGCACATTAGTAATCATAATAGGAACATCTTCACATATACCAGTAAGAATACTAGTAGATTTATCATCCATTTTGAAGTGAAATATGTTTGCCCTCTAGCTCTATGCTGACGACCAATCCCTAATTTTTTTTTCCTCCACGCACCTCTCCTGATCTGCTAAGACACACATCTAAATCTAGTGGACATGGATGACACGTAAGCAAGTGATAAAAAGGTGGGCTATGCATTTTCCAGCTCGACAATACCCGACCCTCCCGTTTCTTGGATCTAGGTATACTACTAATATATTTCCATGCTGAACAGGCTGTTGATTTCAAGATACCCGTGTATGAGGAAACACTGAAGCACTTGGCCCCATATCTACAGTCAGATCCAACGACTTCATCACAGATTTGTGCAGTTTCCATGAGTTCTACATCCAGAACAGATCTGCACCCTCAATAATTTTCTCAAAATGTAGAGAGCCGGGCGAGCATTTTTGGAACGCGAGTTGAGTTTGGTTCCTAGCTGGCTAGCTCTGGCAAATCTTGGTGGCATGCAACATAGCTGCATGCATAGAGACCGCATACTTCTGCTAGGAGGAAAAAACAGCATCGCCCCTGTGATCAATGCTCCACAATCTCTTGTCATCTACATACTAAGGGCATCTCCAGCGGCTCGACGCATTTCGAACGTTTAAATTGTCTGCGGAAGTCCGTTTGCATCGCCAGACGGACGTCAAAATGACCGCGAAGGGCGAAATGTTCGTTTGCGCGGGGGGCCACCTCCAGGGGTCCGACGCATTTTGGACATCCCAGTGCTTTGTTTTCTTGCTCCTTTTTTCTTTTTGTTGAATGAGCAAGTTTAAATGGCAAAACAAGTAATACTGAATGTCTTGTTGCTTGAAGAATAGATTAGCCATAAACAATTCACCGGATAGATTACTCCAATCGAAAAAGGTTCAAACACATTGAAATAAGAACAAATTTAAAAACACATATAAACTAAAAACTAATTTTTGGCCTTCTTGTTAGAAGGCCATGCCTCGTCGTCCACACTCCTGCGTCTCTTGCTTGTCACCTCCTCGTCGGAAGAGGAACTGGAGGATGACGCGCCCGTCGAGGAGTTGGAGTCGGAAGAAGTGTCGTCTTCGTCGTCGTCGGTGAACGGACGACGACGACGCGCCGCCCGCGCATGCGCCCTTGCCCGGCCCCTGGACTTTTTCCATGCCGCCGCCTTGTCGTCCGCCGCCTCCTGCGCCTCCAGCCGGGTGAACTTGGTGTCGGAGTCCTCCTCCTCCTCCTCTTGCCCCTCCTCCTCGTCCTCGGCGTCGCTGCCAGCGCCGCCTCCGTCCTCCTCCTGGCCGTTGTTGGCATTGCCGTCTCCGTCCTCCTCCTCAGTCAGCGTGGAGGCATGGTCGCTGGGCGTGGAGCCTGAATCGCTTGACGTCGCAAGGGATTCCCACCAATACAGCCATCCGGACGACTTGCCCTCGCTCTCCGAATCCACTGGCATGGTGTACTCGCTCATGTCGATATACTACAAATTAAAGCCACGGCGTGGACCCAAAAAAGGGGCTCTGCCGAGTTCGTGAGGAAAGAGAGGCCATTGTGGCCACCAACACACGAGAAAACTTTGATAACCAACCTTTGGCAGCATTTAACGGCTCCCATGCTTGGCGCATGCATGCTGCTGCCGGTTGCATCCACCTCCATAACCACATCGCATCACATTGCATTTTCTCATGGCCTCAGATGGGACACGCATTACCATGACGCAGCCAAAGGGTACAAAGCGTAGAATGCCAAATTATATCATTGTGCTCCCACATCAAGTAATAAAGGGCAAAAGGCCAAAACACTTCAATTCAGGGCTTTGTGATATTTGCTGCTAAATAAGTAGCACAAAAATCGTTCTCATCGCCACCAAGGAAGAACGTATGTCTATCAGATGCTACCATCGAGGACTTGGCTCTACATACCTGTAAATTCGAGCTAGGGCATGTCCAACGGGGCAACGAAAACGGATGCTATGCGATCGTTTGCGTCCGCGCGGATCGGAAATGCGTCTGCACCCTGCTCCAGCGAGGCGACGTATCGTGTCCGTGGCGTCCACAGCGATGCAAACACGACACAAATATGCGTCACGTTTGCGTCTCCGCGGACGCTGCGCGGTCGCACCTAGCGTTCGCTCGCTTCCCCCACGGGTCCTCATGGCAGCGACCCTGGTTCGATCGGCCTCGAATTAAGCACACAACAAGCGCGCGAATGTCAACCGCCGGTGTGGCAACCACGCCGATCAACCCGCCAACCGCCGGAACGGAGCGCGGAACCGCCGCGGAAGAGCAACGCCGACCTCTTCGTTATACGCGCCACCGTTAATCCCCGCAGAATATAACCCCTGCGTCTACTGTAATTCACGTCGAACCTCGTCCTCCTCCTCCTCCTCCTCCTCCGTTAACGGCGGCGCCTCCTCCTCCTCCGTTAATTCACGTCGAACCGCCTCCTCCTCCACCTCCTTCGTTAACGGCGGCGCCTCCTCCTCCTCCTCCTCCACCTCCTCCGTTAACGGCGGCGCCTCCTCCTCCTCCTCCTCCTCCTCCTCCTCCGTTAATTCACGTCGAACCGCCTCCTCCTCCACCTCCTCCGTTAACGGCGGCGCCTCCTCCTCCTCCTCCTCCACCTCCTCCGTTAACGGCGGCGCCTCCTCCTCCTCCTCCTCCTCCTCCGTTAACGGCGGCGCCTCCTCCTCTCCGTTAATTCACGTCGAACCGCCTCCTCCTCCACCTCAGGCGCCTCCTCCTCCTCCTCCTCCTCCTCCTCCCTCCTCCTCCTCCTCCTCCTCCTCTTCTTCTTCT
Source organism: Lolium multiflorum (assembly GCA_030979885.1). Classification (NCBI taxonomy): domain Eukaryota; kingdom Viridiplantae; phylum Streptophyta; class Magnoliopsida; order Poales; family Poaceae; genus Lolium; species Lolium multiflorum. The sequence continues at coordinate 325,619,200 of CM061748.1, read as the reverse complement.
TCTTCTTCTTCTTCTTCTTCTTCTTCTTCTTCTTCTTCTTCTTTGGAAGCTGCGACCCGCCAATTTGATGCTATTTGAAATTTGTTTGGGCAGTCCGCAATACTCCCAGAGAATGTATTTCCGTGATATACTTTTTTTAAGAACTTGCAAGTGCGACCATTGTATTAAGCTTTGATAAAATAGTTCCACAAGATTACATCAACGGACCTCGCAGCCAAGAGCTGGACCACATGTTGTAACCTACTAAAGGGCAAGGCACAAACCGGCGTAGGAAAAGCGCTACCCAACCCCTCTCGCCATTCTACCCCTACCAAGTTCCCTAGCATGTATCCACTCCTTCCATTCGTCAATGATGTGGTTGGCAAGGGCGGTCGTCGTGCACGAAGCGGCATCAAAGGCTCGCTGTCGGGGGTGCTCCTCGACAATGCCCTCCGGTAGGGGCTTAGGGTTGATGGAATCCAGTAGGCTGATACGAACCATCGGTTAACACAAGCTGGAGAGCAATTTACCAGTTCGGGACCTCGATGAGGTAACACCCTACGTCCTGCCTGTCTGGTCTTGATTATGAAAATGTCGAGTTACAATGGGGTACCGAAGGTTTCGGCTATGATCTCGTCGAGAGGCTAAGTGCTACGGTGACCTAGCTCTAGACTTCTGGTGGCTAAAGTTGCTAAGATTGATCATATCCCTCGGCAGCCCCTCTCCTGGACTTTATATAGGAGGCCAGGTCACAAGAGATCTGTCCGGGTATGTCTAGGTTTACAAAAGACCTAGCACTAAACTTTCCTTGTTCGGCTACTCTTCGTCTTGTTCTTCAAGGAATCCTCTTCGGCACCGTCTGACAAGGTATTAACTTGTCAATGCCTACAAATTGTAGACTAGGGTTTCGTTGGATGTAGAGGGCAAGTAGATCTCGAAGGTTTCAGCCGAAAAGTGCTCGACGAATATGAAACTAGGGTTGTGTTGACAGTAAATTCGATCCTTTCTTTCCCTCCCCTTATAGGAGGCGGAGCCGAGGGTTTCGTAATACACAAGTTACAGTCCGGGAGGTTTCTGACCCGTCCCGCAAGATTACAAGTTATACTTCCTAATACAACTCTAGCTTTCCTTAATAGCATCTTGGGCTTCCGAATCTTCTTATTCTTCGGGTCGTGGGCCTTCGAAACCCCGGGTACCATCTTCGGAGCCCATTAGGGGTGCCTATGTCAGTAGCCCCCGAGATTTTGCTTGAATCGCAGAGTCAGGGAAAATCTCCAACTTTAATCATTCAACATATCTGCCGAAGTTATCACATATCTTTAGATACGCAATTCTATATTGTACAGGGATAATGGTAGTTGGGGCTAGTTCATCTGACGGATCAGGTACTAGTTAATTGCTCTAGTGGCAATCCGCAAAAACCTACTTCAAGATCACGTCCTGGACATGATCTCGGGATACGGTGTAAACTTCGACAGCGCCGCTAAGGTCTTACCATTCGTCGAGTCCCAGTCATATTTTATCGGTACCTAACGCGTCCGTTAGGATTTTCCTTCGTATCCGTTGATACGGAAAAAGTAGCAAACCGACGTCAGAGACGGCGCTACGCCGCGCAGAACGGATATGGGGTCTTACCTTCGCAATGTTTTGCGGCATTCGAGATTATTCGCTACTGGCGCTCCGAGAATATATTGTCGAGTGCTTTTTCACTGTTGGAATATCACTTTTTATCGAGTCAATGTATGACTTATTTTGCCTTCCGATGGAGTATATGTAGAGTTATTTGCATAACTCGAAATCTTCTTCTTTTTTCTTCTTTCTTTCCTTCTCTTTTTTTTTTATAATTTCAATCGGGCACGCGAACAGCGTTCCCGATGGGAGTAGCCCCCGAGGCTACAGCCAAGGACTTGTGCTTGGTTGTAGGCTCAACACTTTATTGCCTCATGTCAATATATTTTCATTCTTTCTCGAACTTTTTATATTTATCGGGTGCGCGACCAGCGCTCCCGATGGGAGTAGCCCCCGAGGCTATGAGCAAATGCTTGCATTTGGTCATAGGCTCTCGATATTTCTATTTTGTCATACTCGAATTTTTTTCTTTTTTCCAAAGTAGCCCCCGAGCATTTGGGAAAAAACTTGTATTTGATCAAAGGCTCTCGAAATAATCAACAATCTTCTGCTGCCGCCATTCTTACGAACCTTCGTATCAGAGATTTTCTCTTGCCAAGGTGACATCATTGCTGATGATAGCCACGATCATCGTATCGGGAAAACGCGAGAACTTCTCTCCCTCTGTCTTGTGGGCCCAAATTTCGTACCATGTTGACACGTCGTGTGGGGGACACACGTCCTCCGCTTTTTCTGGCGCACGCACTCCTGTGCTTTCTCGTCTGTATGAAATTACTTTTTACCCCTTGTCCACGTGTACACCATCTGTCCCGCAATCTCTCAATCCAACGGCGCGTCGATTCACCGCACCTCTATATAAAGGTATCGTCTCCTCCTCTAGTCCATTCGCCGCGCCGCACCTCTCGCTTCTCCCTCTGCAAAATCCTCCATTGCTCCCATTGCTTCAAGCGCTCAACCATACTCACACCCTTCTCCTCCACGCTCACTGACGCAACCGCGCGCGCGTCTGACCAGGCATAGCACTCCGGAGTCTAAGATGGCCGCCGAAGATCTGGAGTGGGAGAGATCCAAGATCTCCAACCAAGACATGAACCTGCTAAAGAAGCTGGGGTTCGCCAAGAAGGAGAACACGCTGCGCTTTCCCAAGGAGGAGAGCTATCCATCGCCTCCAATGGAGTATCGGGTCAGTTTCGTTGACCATCTCATCCGCGGTCTTTCTCCCCCCATCCACGAGTTTCTCCGTGGTCTCCTTTTTGTCTATGGGCTTCAGCTGCATCAGCTGACGCCCAATTCCATCCTCCACGTGTCGATTTTTATCACACTGTGTGAGTGCTTCCTCGGAGTCCAACCTAATTGGGCTTTGTGGAAGCACATTTTCTGCGTCCGCCGTAATGGCTCCCACGGCGTCGCCTATAACATCGGCGGCGTTGTAATCTGTGTTCATCTTGACGTCGAATACTTCGACGTCAAATTCCCCGATTCTGTCCAAGGGTGGCGCAAGAGATGGCTCTATGTACACGAAGAGAGCTCTGATTCAGTGGAGTACAACATTGCTCCATTTGACGGAAAAACCAAGATTCTTCGCCGCCGATCCTGGGACGCTGAAGCTACCGAAGAAGAGAAATCGGCGACAGAGGCGCTTATGACTCGCATCCGTGAGCTCCAAAACACCCGTGGCAAGGAATTGTCGGGTATCCAGATCACTTAGGATTAGAGTGCAACCTCTGCAAGCTCGCAAAAATCCCCTTTGGATGTATGCTGGTGATGAAGATGTCGAGAGAATTTCCAAGGACCTTCTGTAGGATAACGTAGCATAGAAAACAAAAAATTTCCTACCGCGAACACGAAATCCAAGCCAAGATGCAATCTAGAAGACGGTAGCAACGAGGGGATTGTCGAGTCTCACCCTTGAAGAGATTCCAAAGCCTACAAGATGAGGCTCTTGTTGCTGCGGTAGACGTTCACTTGCCGCTTGCAAAAGCGCGTGTAAGATCTTGATCACGACGCCACGAACGGGCAGCACCTCCGTACTCGGTCACACGTTTGGTTGTTGATGAAGACGACGTCCACCTCCCCGTTCCAGCGGGCAGCGGAAGTAGTAGCTCCTCTTGAATCCAACAGCACAACGGCGTGGTGTCGGTGGCGGGAGAATCCGGTGGAGCTTCGCTAAGCGTGCGGGGAAGAAGGAGGAGTGGGGGGCTAGGGTTTGGGGAGAGGGGGGCCGGCCTCTATGGGGTGCGGCCAGCCTTGTGGCTTTGTGGTGCCCCTCCCCTTGGCCCTCATTATATAGGTGGAACACCCAAGAGTTGGTCTACAAGTCTTCGAATAAGACCCCAAACCAAAACCTTCCATATCACATGAAACCTACCCAAGCTAGGACTCCCACTAGAGGTGGGATTCCCACCTTCCCTCAGGGGTGGCCGGCCACCTTAGGTGGAGTCCACCCCTCCACCCCTAGGGTTGGCCCATGGTGATGGAGTCCCTTCTGGACTCCGCCCAAAGTGACTTTCTTCTGGACTTTTCTAGAACCTTCTAGAACCTTCCATAAATGCACCGATCATTTTCAAACACATAAAATGACATCCTATATATGAATCTTATTCTCCGGACCATTCCGGAACTCCTCGTGATGTCCGGGATCTCATCCGGGACTTCCAACAAATACTCGAACTCCATTCCATATTCAAGTTCTACCATTTCAACATCCAACTTTAAGTGTCACCCTACGATTCGCGAACTATGCGGACATGGTTGAGTACTCACTCTGACCAATAACCAATAGCGGGATCCTGAGATCCATAATGGCTCCCACATATTCAACAATGACTTAGTGATCGAATGAACCATTCACATACGATACCAATTCCCTTTGTCACGCGATATTCTACTTGTCCGAGGTTTGATCATCGGTATCACTCTATACCTTGTTCAACCTCGTCTCCTGACAAGTACTCTTTACTCGTACCGTGGTATGTGGTCTCTTATGAACTTATTCATATGCTTGCAAGACATTAGACGACATTCCACCGAGAGGGCCCAGAGTATATCTATCCGTCATCGGGATGGACAAATCCCACCGTTGATCCATATGCCTCAACTCATACTTTCCGGATACTTAATCCACCTTTATAACCACCCATTTACGCAGTGGCGTTTGATGTAATCAAAGTACCTTTCCGGTATAAGTGATTTATATGATCTTATGGTCATAAGGACTAGGTAACTATGTATCGAAAGCTTATAGCAAATAACTTAATGACGTGATCTTATGCTACGCTTAATTGGGTGTGTTCATTACATCATTCATATAATGATATAACCTTGTCATTAATAACATCCAATGTTCATGATTATGAAACTAATCATCTATTAATCAACAAACTAGTTAAGAGGCTTACTAGGGACTCATTTGTTTGTTTACATAACACACATGTATCAATGTTTCGGTTAATACAATTTTAGCATGGTATATAAACATTTATCATAAACATAAAGATATATAATAACCACTTTTATTATTGCCTCTTGGGCATATCTCCAACAGTCTCCCACTTGCACTAGAGTCAATAATCTAGATTACATTGTAAGGTACCTAACACCCATGGCATTCTGGTGTTGGTCATGCTTTGCCCTAGGGAGAGCTTTAGTCAACGGATCTGCCACATTCAGATCAGTGTGTACTTTGCAAATCTTTACTTCTCCATCTTCGATGTACTCGCGAATCGAATGATAACGCAGCTTGATATGCTTCAGCCTCTTGTGTGACCTTGGTTCTTGTGCATTGGCGATGGCACCCATGTTGTCACAGATGATTAATGGGTCCAATGCACTAGGAACCACACCGAGCTCTACAATGAACCTTTTCATCCATACCGCTTCTGATGAAGCCTCTGAAGCCGCTATGTACTCCGATTCTGTTGAGGATTTCGCCACCGTGCACTGCTTCAAGCTGCCCAGCCACCGCAGCACCATTCAATATAAACACGTACCCAGACTGTGACTTAGAGTCATCAGGATCAGTGTTCCAACTTGCATCGGTGTAACTTGTTACAACGAGCTCTTGGTCACCTCCATAACAAAGAAACATATCCTTAGTTCTTTTCAAGTACTTCAGGATATTCTTGACCGCCGTGTTCCATTCCTGGATCACTTTGATATCTGCTAGTTAAACTAACAACATGTGCTATATCCGGTCTTGTACATAGCATGGCATACATGATAGAGCCTACTGCCGAGGCATAGGGGATCTGACTCATCCTTTCTCTTTCTTCGCCGTAGCCGGACCTTGAGTCTTACTCAAGATCTTGCCTGGTAACATAGGTAAGAATCCTTTCTTACTTTCGCCCATTCTAAACTTCTTTAGAATCTTGTCCGTATGTACTCTGTGAAAGCCCTATTAGACGTCTTGATCTATCTCTATAAATCTTGATGCCTAATATATACGATGCTTCACCAAGGTCTTTCATTGAAAAACTATTATTCAAATAACCCTTTACTTGCTTAATAGTTCTATATCATTCCCAATCAATAATATGTCATCTACATATAATATCAGGAATGCTTAGCTCCCACTCACTTTCTTGTAAATACAGGCCTCTCCATGACACTGTATAAACCCGAAGTCTTTGATCACCTTATCAAAGCGTCGGTTCCAACTTCTCGATGCTTGCTTCACCATAAATTGAACGCTGAAGTTTGCATACTTTGTCAGCATTTTTAGGATCGACAAAACCTTTGGGTTGTACCATATACAACTCTTCCTCAATGTCTCCATTAAGGAATGCCGTTTTGACATCCATCTGCCAAATCTCATAATCGAAAAATGCAGCTATTGCTAACAAAATCCTCACAGATTTTAGCTTCGCTACGGTGAGAAAGTCTCATCGTAGTCAACACCTTGAATTTGTCGGAAACCCTTTGCGACAAGTCGAGCTATTACAGTAATATTACCATCGCTCTCTGTCTTGCTCCATTTATTCTCGATTGCCTTTCGGCTATCAGTAAGTCTACCAAAGTCCATACTTTGTTATCATACATGGATCCCATTTCGGATTTCATGGCTTCTTGCCATTTGTTGGAATATGGGCTCATCATCGCTTCTTCATACGTCGCAGGGTCTTCATCATTGTTATCCACAATCATGACATTTAGACAAGGATCATACCAATCAGGAGTGGCACGTTCCCTTGTCGATGCGAGGTTCAGTAGCTATCTCATTTGAAGTTTCATGATCATTATCATTAGCTTCCTCTGTTTGGTGTAGGTGGCACAGGAACATCTTCCGGTCGCGCTACTTTGATCAACGAGCAGAGATTCTTCAATCTCATCGAGTTCTACTTTTCTTCCAGTCACTTCTTTAGTGAGAAATTCTTTCTCAAGAAAGGTTCCGTTCTTAGCAACAAATATCTTGCCTTCGGATCTGTGATAGAAAGTGTACCCTATAGTTTCCTTAGGGTATCCTATGAAGACGCATTTCTCCGCTTTGGGTTCTAGCTTGTCCGATTGTAACTTTTTACATAGGCTTCGCAACCCCAAACTTTCAGGAACGACAGCCTAGGTTTCTTATTAAACCATAATTCATACGGTGTCGTTTCAACGGATTTTGATGGTGCTCTATTTAAAGTGAATGCGGCTGTCTCTAATGCATAACTCCAAAATGATAACGGCAAATCAGTAAGAGACATCATAGAACTAACCATATCTAAGAGAGTTCGATTACGACGTTCGGACACACCGTTTGTGGTGTTCCCGGCGGTGTCAATTGTGAAAGTATTCCGCATTTCTTTAAATGCATGCCAAACTCATAACTCAGATATTCACCTCCGCGATCAGATCGTAGAAATTTAATCTTCTTGTTACGTTGATTTTCTACTTCACTTTGGAATTCCTTAAACTTCTAGAAAGTTTCGGATTTATGTTTCATGAAATAGATATACCCATATCTACTCAGATCATCTCGTGAAGGTTAGAACATAACGATAACCACCGCGCGATGCTACACTCATTGGTCCGCACACATCGGTATGTATGATTTCCAATAAGTCTGTAGCTCGCTCCATAATACCGTAGAATGGAGTCTTAGTCATTTTTCCCATTAGACATGCTTCGCATCTATCAAGTGACTCAAAGTCAAGTGATTCAAGTAATCCATCCATGGAGTTTCTTCATGCTTTCACTCCAATATGACCAAGACGACAGTGGCACATATAAGTAGAATTATCATTCAATTTAATTCGCTTAGCATCAATGTTATGTATATGTGTATCACTACTTTCGAGATCTAAAAGAAATAAGCCATTCTTTTCAGGTGCTCGACCATAAAAGATATTATTCATAAAAATAGAACAACCATTATTCTCAGACTTGAATGAATAACCGTCTTGCATTAAACAAGATCCAGATATAATGTTCATGCTCAACGCGGGTACAAAATAACAATTATTGAGGCTTAAAACTAATCCCGAAGGTAGATGTAGAGGAAGTGTGCCGACAGCGATCACATCGACTTTGGATCCATTTCCAACGCGCATGGTCACTTCATCCTTTAGTAGTCTTCGTTTATTCTTTAGTTCCTGTTTCGAGTTACAAATATGAGCAACCGAACCAGTATCAAATACCTAGGTACTAGTACGAGAACCAATAAGATAAACATCTATAACATGTATATCAGATATACCTTCTTTCTTCTTCTTGACAAGGCCGCTCTTCAGATCCGCCAAATACTTGGAGCAATTACGCCTAAGGTCCCTTCTCCTTGCGTAATAACACTAAGATCGGCTTAGGGCCGCCTTAGGTTTCACAGAGGCGTGGCAGCTTTCTTGCCACCCTTCTTGAATTTTTCCTTAGACTTGCCCTGCTTGAAACTGGTGGTCTTGTTGACCATCAACACTTGGTGCTTTCTTTGATCTCAATCTCAAGAGATTTTAGCATGGAGAAGAGTTCAGGTAACTCTTTGTTCATGTTCTGCATATTGTAGTTCATCACAAAGTTCTTGTAACTAGGTGGCAGTGATTGAAGGACACGATTAATCCCCAGTCTGTTAGGAATCACTATTCCCAAGTCATCGAGTTTCTTCGCATGCCCGGTCATGGCGAGCATGTGCTCACTAACGGAGCTACCTTCTTCCATCATGCAGCTGAAGAAGTGTTTCGATGCTTCATAGCATTCCACGGCCGCATGAGTTTCAAAGATAGTCTTCAACTCATTGATTAACTCATGTGGATCGTGGTGCTCAAAACGTTTTTGAAGATCGGCTTCCAGACTGCATAAGATGGCACACTGAACTTGAGAGTACCGAGTTTTCCGAGTTGCGTAAACATTCTTTACTTCATCGGTTTCAGTTTCTGCAGGAGGGTCACCTAGCGGTGCATCAAGCACATATTGCAGATTTCCTCCATTGAGGAAGATCCTCACATGACGGAACCAGTCGGTGAAGTTGCTACCGTTGCTCTTAAGCTTTTCTTTCTCTAGGAACTGGTTAAAATTGATTGAGGACGCCATATCTACAACATATTTGCAATAGTTTAGACTAATGTTTATGACAAATTGAGTTCAAATTTTAATTCAACATAATTAAAAACTAGGTGAACTCCCACTCAAAACAATATCCCTCACATTGTCTTAGTGATCACACGAACCAAATCCACCACACCAAGTCCGATCATCACGAGACAAGATGTAACTTCAATGGCGAACACTCAAAGTGTTCATCATATCAATCATATGATTCATGCTCTACCTTTCGGTATCACGTGTTCCGAGACCATGTCTGTACATGCTAGGCTCATCAAGGCCACCTTAGTATCCGCATGTGCAAAACTGGCTTGCACCCGTTGTATGCACTTGTTGATTCTATCACACCCGATCATCACGAGATGCTTCGAAACGACAAGTCTTGGCAACGGTGCTACTAAGGATGAACACTTTATTATCTTGATATTTTAGTGAGAGGGATCATCTTATAATGCTACCGCGCGATCTAAGCAAAATAAGATGCATAAAAGGATTAACATCACATGCAGATCATATGTGATATGATATGGCCTTTTTGTCTTTGCGCCTTTGATCTTCATCTCCAAAGCACGGACATGATCTCCATCATCAATAGGCATGATCTCCATCATCGTCTGGCGAAGCACCAAGGTCAATGGCGCCGTCTTCATGATTGTTCCCCCATGTAGCAACTATTACAACTACTTTGAAATACTACTCAACATGAAATTTAAAGACAACCATAAGGCTCCTGCGGTTGCCACAATACAATAATGATCATCTCATACATAGTCATCATCACATTATGGCCATATCACATCACCAAACCCTGCAAAAACAAGTTAGACGTTCTCTAATTTGGTTTGCATATTTTACGTGGTTTAGGGTTTTCGAGTAAGATCCAATCTACCTACGAACATGAACCACAACGGTGATACTAGTGTTGTCAATAGAAGAGTAAATTGAATCTTCACTATAGTAGGAGAGACAGACACCCGCAAAGCCACTTATGCAATACAAGTTGCATGTCGAGCTGGAGCAAATCTCATGAACGCGGTCATGTAAAGTTAGCCCGAGCCGCTTCATCCCACTATGCCACAAAGATGCAAAGTACTCAAACTAAAGATAACAAAAGCATCAACGCCCACAAAACCATTGTGTTCTACCGTGCAACCATCTATGCATAGACACGGCTCTGATACCACTGTAGGATAACGTAGCATAGAAAACAAAAAATTTCCTACCGCGAACACGAAATCCAAGCCAAGATGCAATCTAGAAGACGGTAGCAACGAGGGGATTGTCGAGTCTCACCCTTGAAGAGATTCCAAAGCCTACAAGATGAGGCTCTTGTTGCTGCGGTAGACGTTCACTTGCCGCTTGCAAAAGTGCGTAGAAGATCTTGATCACGGCGCCATCGAACGGGCAGCACCTCCGTACTCGGCCACACGTTCGGTTGTTGATGAAGACGACGTCCACCTCCCCCGTTCAGCGGGCAGCGGAAGTAGTAGCTCCTCTTGAATCCGGCAGCACGACGGCGTGGTGTCTGGTGGCGGTGGAGAATCCGGCGGAGCTTCGCTAAGCGTGCGGGGGAGAGGTGGAGGAGTGGGGCGGCTAGGGTTTGGGGAGAGGGGTGGCCGGCCTCATGGGGTGCGGCCAGCCAGGCTTTGTGGTGGCCGGCCCTCCCCTTGGCCCTCATTATATAGGTGGAACACCCAAGAGTTGGTCTACAAGTCTTCGAATAAGACCCCAAACCAAAACCTTCCATATCACATGAAACCTACCCAAGCTAGGACTCCCACTAGAGGTGGGATTCCCACCTTCCCTTGGAGGGGGTGGCCGGCCACCTTAGGTGGAGTCCACCCGGGACTCCACCCCCTAGGGTTGCCCGGCCATGGTGATGGAGTCCCTTCGGACTCCGCCTTCCAAAGTGACTTTCTTCCGGACTTTCTAGAACCTTCTAGAACCTTCCATAAATGCACCGATCATTTTCAAACACATAAAATGACATCCTATATATGAATCTTATTCTCCGGACCATTCCGAACTCCTCGTGATGTCCGGGATCTCATCCGGGACTTCCAACAAATATTCAACTCCATTCCATATTCAAGTTCTACCATTTCAACATCCAACTTTAAGTGTGTCACCCTACGGTTCGCGAACTATGACATGGTTGAGTACTCACTCCGACCAATAACCAATAGCGGGATCTGGAGATCCATAATGGCTCCCACATATTCAACGATGACTTAGTGATCGAATGAACCATTCACATACGATACCAATTCCCTTTGTCACGCGATATTCTACTTGTCCGAGGTTTGATCATCGGCATCACTCTATACCTTGTTCAACCTCATCTCCTGACAAGTACTCTTTACTCGTACCGTGGTATGTGGTCTCTTATGAACTTATTCATATGCTTGCAAGACATTAGACGACATTCCACCGAGAGGGCCCAGAGTATATCTATCCGTCATCGGGATGGACAAATCCCACCGTTGATCCATATGCCTCAACTCATACTTTCCTGATACTTAATCCCACCTTTATAACCACCCATTTACGCAGTGGAGTTTGATGTAATCAAAGTACCTTTCCTATAAGTGATTTATATGATCTCATGGTCATAAGGACTAGGTAACTATGTATCGAAAGCTTATAGCAAATAACTTAATGACGTGATCTTATGCTACACTTAATTGGGTGTGTCCATTACATCATTCATATAATGATATAACCTTGTCATTAATAACATCCAATGTTCATGATTATGAAACTAATCATCTATTAATCAACAAGCTAGTTAAGAGGCTTACTAGGGACTCATTTGTTTGTTTACATAACACACATGTATCAATGTTTCGGTTAATACAATTTTAGCATGGTATATAAACATTTATCATAAACATAAAGATATATAATAACCACTTTTATTATTGCCTCTTGGGCATATCTCCAACACCGTCCTGTGAAGGACTTGGAGAAATTGATCCGAAGGATGTCAAAGCTTAGCAAGAAGGACACCATTCCAACTTCTTGCCGCGTTAAGCCATTTAGTAGCACCAATCCGCTGCCCGAGGTAATTTGTCCCTTTGGACTACTATATTGTCTTCTCGAGCTTTTGGTATCTGTCGACTACTATTTTGCTAACGCCTTTTTGGCATAACACTTTGTTTTTCGCAGAACCACCCTGTGCTAGCTTCTCTTCCTCCTCTTCCTGAAGGTGGTGAAGTCGAAGAACGCACCGTTGTCGAGGATGACAACCAGGGTACTTCTCGCCCTGATAGTGAAGTCGCGGGTTCCCAAAAATCCGCGGCTTCTCTTGAAAAAGAAGCTGATTCTGAGGCCACTGCCTCGACACACTCTTCTCTCCCAGCTGCTTCTCCAAAGAACAAAAGGAAAAGGGACGAGGTTGTCGATTCCGGCACTTCCAAAGCCGGTACTGTACGTGCTGAAGAACCTGCCCCTGATGCTGGAAAGAGAGCTTTCAATCCTTACGAGGATGCCCTTGTCAGCTCGTAAGTTCCCTATTACTTTTTGTTACTTTGCTCTCGATGTTTTTGTCTATCTTGATTCTTATATTGTCGCCATTTTGTTACAGTGGTGACGAAGAAGAAGAACAACCTATTGACGCGGCTGCTCGAATGAGTACGTCGCATACTTTAGTTGTATCCGAAGCTCAGCCTGATGGGGATGAAACTTCGCCTCCTCAGCAAAACATTGAGCATTCAACTCCACCTGCAAGCCCCCGCGCCCCTTCGCCAAAGAGGGCAAGGGTCGAGCCATCCAAGGAACCTATCATGTTCCCTGGTAGCTCTTCGACACCTTCATTAGATGACGTAATTGTTTCAGTCTATTCTCTTTTTGTTTATGTTCCGAGCCTTTCAGTACTTTCATCTCTCCTTTGTTTCTTGCGATATGTTGTCGAATCTAGACTAGCTATATTGACTTCTCTTTTTCTTTTGGTCCTCTCTTCAGCCTTTAATGAAGGAATTTATCCGTCTTGGTACCCAATTCGTCGGGTATCGTGACCATACCAAGAAGCTAGAAGGTACTATTTTTATCCGCCTCCTTTGCTGCATGTACTCCATTATTTTTGTCGTAATATTTGATTGTCGTTTATTTTGCCAGGAGATCTTGCGGAATCCAATAAGCGTGCTGACGCTCTTGCTACCAAGTTAAAGCAGAGCGAAAAGGCCCGCAAGAAAGCTGAAGCCGATGCTGCCGCCGTCGAAGATCTTCGAAAAAGACTTCATGACGCGGAAACTTCTTTGAGCGAGAATATAGCTCAGCAATCTGCTCGAGAAACAGAAATCCTCACTCGCCTGGAGTCGCAGAGTCGACGTTTTGTTAGTAAGTGCTCAGATCCTTGCTGTTTTTCCTCGGGTTACTTCATATTTTCCGAGCATTTTATTTACGAGCTACCCTTTGCTTGTTTTTAGGGAGAACTCATCAAGAATACGAAGTGGATGGTCCTGAAGGCGACGAGCTTCTGACGCTCTCCTTCTTGAAATCCATGGGGATGAAGCACGCGAAGGCCTTGCTGATGCTGAAGCAGGTCTGTCGAAGCTTTTCCCCTACTTCTTCCCGAAGAAAGAGGAGCCCAACACTTTTGTTGCTCTTGCCAAAAGCTTCAACGTGCCGAAAGATCTTGGGCTCAAACTTCGCCAAGAGGGCCTGAAGATTGGCGTTGAGGGCACCATCGCGCTGATTGCTGATAGCCAGCAAAACATCGATTGGACCATGGTTGGCGACATAGGGGAGATGGAAACGAAGAAATGGCAATCTCTAATTAGAGCTGCCAAGCCTCCCTCAAAACCAATCCTTTCCTTCCTTGGTGTTAAACCAACTCCTGCTCCAAGCGCATCCAAGCCGGAGGTCAAGTAGACCACCCTTTCTTTCTTTTCTTTTTTCTTTTGATGCTGTCGCCAAAGTATCTTTGGCGACGCCTACCCCACTAGTTTGTTAGGGCTTTCTCCATTGTAATGTCTTGTAAATATTCTGAAAAGTAATGGAATTCTATCTTGCTTGATGATTGATGTCGAGCTTTTTCTTTCAGTTGATTTTTGACAACTATACTGCAACTCCTCGTCCTTCCGATGTGTTACCTGCGTCGTCCTGTTTGAAGAAGGCACCTGTTGCTATCGAATGTATTGAAGATTCATCGAGTAAAAATTCAGCACAAGACTTGGAAGAACTTTGCCAACAACTCCAGTCTGTGAAGAAACAATCACTTATGATAATGGAACAGTCTCGAAAATCATCCGAGAGGGAAAAAACTGCACTTCAATAGGCTGAAGATGCCATAGCTGCCAGGGAAGCCGCCGTTTCTGAAGCTGCAAAATTAAGCGACCACTCGAGAAATTTTTATGCTTGATTTGATGAATGAAGCCAGTGCGGACATGTCAGGTATGCTGTTGCAAACCAAAACCCCTTCTGTTTTCCCGCTGTTTTGTTTTTTGAAATTGTTGTGCTGTCGCCAAATAGGTTCCTTTCTCGACGCTGCTGCTGAAGACGAAAGGGTAAACACAAGGACAAATCTCCTTGTTAACCTTTCTCTTGACCATGGTTCTCTTTACCTAACGCACCCGACAAGATTGTCGTTTCAAGACCGCGTGTCAGGTTCGCGAGTTCCTTGATTTCTGCACTGTGACCGTGTCCCTTGTTTACAAGACAATGTTTCCTAACGAGGCACCCGATACTCTTCTTGGTCTGATGGAAAAATTTCGGGATGCTCCTCGTATCCATAACTTTGTGCGAGCTCAATTGTCCGCGGAGCAAGATTCGCCATGATTATGATACAGATCTGCTACCGAAAATTAGACCTGACGACGATTGTCTCCAAGTGCCTGGCCAAGCAGTCGAAACGAAAAAGGAACATCGACAAAATCAATGATATTGTAACTCCTGTAGCCGAAGAAATGATGGACGAACTTCTTCGGATGGACTCTGAATTCTTTATCAAAGGGAGCTATGCTGAACATACGACAACTGCTGCAAATAACAAAGGTCTATCCATAGATAGTATATTAGGCGTTAACTGAGTTGTACTATATTGCGAGAAATCATGTCTATATTTTTGTTGAATTCTTCATGACAATGAAGTTGTATATATTGTGAAGTATAATCTATATTGCGAAGCCCCCGAGCCTTTGGCCGGAGCTTATATTATTTTTTGCGTCTCGATGAATTTACTATTTTGCGAGAGTATATATATATTTTGCTGTCAATGAAGAGCCCCCGAGCCTGTCGACGAAAAAAGATGTATATCTCCACTATCTTTACTATATTGCAGCACCGCGAGCCCGCCTCATTAAAAACCTTTTCCGGCCCCACTCGGTGCCCCGAAAAAGGAAAAGAGTGCGTCTGAAAACTCGCGGGCGTTTCAGTACATTGTAGCTTTACAAGGAGGACTATATTTCGACTCTAGGCGCAAAAACACCTGAGGTGTGCCACGTTCCAAGGATTTAGCTCGACATCTCCTGACTTCTTGTCCTTTAACCTGTATGCGCCTCCCTCGATTACTTCTGTGACGATGTAAGGTCCAAGCCACGGTGACTCGAGCTTTTCATGTCTTTGTTGATTGAGCCGCAGAACTAAGTCTCCCACCCGAAAGGACCTTGGTCGCAAACGTCGACCGTGGTAGTTTTTCAGATCTTGTTGGTACTTAGCGACTCGTGATAACACTTCGTCTCGAGCTTCCTCAAGTGCATCGACATCGTCTTCCAATGCTTTCCTGGAAGCTTCTTCATTGTATTCCATGACTCTTGGAGAATCGTGCTCTATTTCTATCGGCAGTACTGCCTCTGCTCCATGGACCAGAAAAAACGGAGTTTCCTGTGTTGTTGTATTTGGTGTTGTTCGGATACTCCATAACACACTAACTCTTCGCCAAGTATGTCGAGCTTTTTCCAAATGGTCCTAAAAGCTTCTTGATACCAGCATTATACCATTGGCTTTCGACTTGGCCATTTGTTTGCGGATGCGCAACTGACGCGAAGTGCAATTTGATGCCCACCTCTGCACAGTATGCCTTGAATTCCTTGGATTTGAAGTTACTGCCATTGTCCGTGACGATGCTATGAGGTACTCCAAATCGAAAAACAATGCTTTTCACGAATTTTATTGCTGATGCTGCATCTGGTGAATTTATCGGCTTCGCTTCTATCCACTTGGTGAATTTGTCGATAGCGACGAGCATATACTCGTATCCTCCTAGCGAGGCCTTGTGTAACTTTCCCACCATATCAAGGCCCCATTGAGCAAAGGGCCAAGACAATGGTATTGGCATCAGCTCCGCTGCCGGAGAGTGAGGTTTTGCGGCAAATCTCTGGCACACATCGCAAGTTCGCACTATTTCCTTCGCGCCTCAATTGTCCGCCAACCACTCGCTCACCTTGGCTGCGATAGCTCGGCTGCTTGCGTGACGACCGCATACTCCTTTGTGTACTTCCTTCAGAATTACCCTTCCTTCTTCGGTTGTAACGCATCTTTGTAACACACCCGAAATACTTCGTTTGTACAACTCTCCTTTGACCACAGTGAAGGCTTTGGAACGTCTAATAACTCGCCTTGCTTCAACTGGATCGTCGGGTATTGTTTTCCTTAGGATGTATGATATGTACGCCGCATCCATGGGATTTGCACCATCGTACTAGATCCTGCTCTTCTTCTTCCATGTTTCTTGCACACCAGGTTTTTCATCCTTCTCCTTCTTTTTGATTTCTTCGGCTTTGTGGATCTCTCATCTCCTCCCACGCCTGGAGGAATCGCGAGACACTGCGACCCGATGTTTGCAAGAACATCGGCTTCATCATTGCTTAGCCTGCTGATGTGGTTTACCTCGCATCCATCAAACAGCTTTCCATTATACATTTCCTTGTACGCCACCATGCTATCATTGACCGCATCACATTGGTTCATGACTTGTTGGGCCACCAATTGTGAGTCGCCAAAGATTTTTAGTCGAGTTGCACCACAAGCCTTCGCCATCTTCATCCCATGTATAAGAGCTTCGTATTCTGCCTCGTTGTTAGACGCGTTTGGGAATGTCATCCGTAGGACATACTTTAATTTGTCGCCTTTAGGTGATATTAGTATCACGCCTGCTCAGCTCCTTCTAGCCTTTTGATCCATCGAAGTTCATAGTCCAGTGTTCTCGATAATCTGGAGGTCCCGTATTTTGCAGCTCCATCCACTCGCGATAAAATCGCTTTGCGACTTTATTGCTTTTCTTTTTTCGTACGTGATGTCCCGAGGAGAAAGTTCTATTCCCCAAAGGGAGACACGACCTGTAGCTTCTGGATTATTTAGTATATTGGATAGAGGCGCCTCGTTGACCACTATTATCGGATGTGCCGAAAAATAGTGCCGCAATTTTCTTGCGGTTGTAAACACTCCGTATGCTAGCTTCGGCAGTACCACTGTTTTGAAGGCGATAAAACTTCACCGATGAAGTATACCGGTCTCTGCACTCATGGAGTTTTCCTTCTTCTTCTCTTTTCCACGCCGTGCTGACCACTTGGGGTGTAGCCGCAATGTATAACAGGAGGGGGCTTCTCCTTTGGCGCCACCAAGATTGGTGGTGTCGAAATTGTGCGTTTAAGATCCTCGAAGGCTCTATCTGCCTCTTCGTTCCACTGGAACTTCTCTCCTTGTTTGATTAAGGCGTAAAACGGTAGCGCCTTTTCTCCCAACCTGGCGACGAATCTGCTTAAAGCTGCGACTCGCCCAGTTAATTGCTGTATTTCTTTCAACTTTGTTGGCTTCCTCATTGTTACGATAGCTTGGATTTTTTCGGGATTAGCTTCAATCCCTCTTGCTGAGACCAGGAACCCAAGAAGTTCTCCCGCAGGGACGCCGAAAGAACACTTCGTCGGATTCAGCTTGAGACAAAATTTGTCGAGGTTGTCGAAGGTTTTCTTCAAGTCCTCGATTAACGTTGCCCCCTTTTTTGATGTTATGACAACATCGTCAATGTATACTTTTACGTTTTTCCCAATCTGTGTTGCTAAGCACTTCTGCATCATCCGTCGATATGTTGCTCCCGCGTTTTTCAGACCAAAAGGCTTTGTTCTATAGCACAATACGCCGTAAGGTGTAATGAACGCTGTTTTGACCTCATCCTCTTCTTTTAATCTGATCTAGTTATAACCAGAGTATGCATCCAAGAAGGAAAGACGTTCACATCCTGCCGTGGAGTCGATAATTTGATCGATCTTTGGGAGGGGAAAGTGATCCTTTGGACAATGTTTGTTGAGACACGTAAATTCGACACACATGCGAAGGACTTTAGTGTTTTTCTTCGGGACCAGTACTAGATTTGCTACCCATGTGGCCTCTGTATGCAGCTCCTTAATGAAACCAGCTTCTCTTAGTCGATCAATTTCTGACAGCATAGCTTTACGGTTTGGCTCCGAAAAATGCCTCAAAGGTTGCTTGATTGGTCTCGCTATTGGATCCAAGTTTAGGTGGTGCTCGGCAAGTTCCCTGGGTACTCCTGGCATGTCACCTGGACACCATGCGAAGATTTTCCAGTGCTCACGGAGGAACTCGACGAGCGCGCTTTCCTATGCGAGGTCCATGTCTGTCGCGATGGACGTCGTTTTCTTCGGATCTGTGAATCTGCACCTCCTTGGAATCTTTCGTTGTGTTAAAGGTTGGTTCCTTGTTAAATCTCCCTACATCTGGCAGCACATCATAATCAGTCGTGAGCCTTGACACCGCGTACTCTGCTTGCATCCCGAAAGTTTCTGATAGTCGATGAAAATCTTTGTCACATTTATCGGCTAGCGCGAAGCTTCCTTTTGACCGTGATTGGTCCCTTAGGTCCAGGTAACCTCCATAGCAGATACGTGTAATGTGGTACCGCCATAAACCTCGCATATGCTGGTCGCCCAACAAGGCGTGATATTGCGACGGAAATCCACAACTTCAAACTCCAACCTTTCTATTCTGTAAATTTCTCGGGTTCCAAACTGAACGTCGAGATTAATCTTCCCAACGGATAACTCGGCTTCTCTGGTGTGATTCCATGGAAACGCGTGTCAGTTGGTTTTAGATTTGCCAGGGATATGTTCATCTTCCTCAATGTATCTGCATACATAAGGTTTAGACTTTTGCCTCCGTCTATGAAAACTCGAGATACGTCGAATCCTGCGATCACCGCCGGTAAGATAAGTGCTGACTGCCTGGTCGAGGAACTTGCTACGGTGATCCGCAATTGTGAAGCCGATGTCCTGTCCCGACCAATTTAGGTACTCTATTGTTGGTGGAGGAATCTTCTCTGCCATGAACACTTGCCGCGAGATTACCTTCTGAGCCCTATTAGATGGCCTAGCTTTCTGAATCATCGAAACCGCATCGTTGGAGTTAGGATCCACATATGGAGGTGGGTGTGGTGCTGCCTCTATTCTGAGCTGGTGTCGATTTTCGTCCGTGACCGCGGGAGGGGGTGGTAAGTGGATCTCACTCCTAGGCCCTTGGGGGTTTCTATTTGCTGCTTGAGCATTGGCTATCCCTGCTACTCGCAGCATTGCTTGAAAATTACGGCAGTCCTTCTGCAGATGTCCTGATTGCCTTCTTCCATTGTTGTCGAGATAAAAATGCATCTGGCATGGCACGTTCATCATATCTCCGGGAGTTACGAAAGGTCTTTGAAACCTTGACCCGCTATTTTGCCTGTTATTTCGAGAATCATCTCTGTTACCGCCTCGCTGCTCATTACTTCTTTAATATTCATCTCTATTGTTTCCTCCGTTGTTTCCCTGAAAACCAGCCGATATTTGGCCAGGAGCATCGTAACTCGAGAATTGCCGAGGAAATCGCCTTCTATTTTGAAAATTTCGGCTACGGTCCTCCTCTGGTGACCTGTGTCGCTTATTGTGAACAGCATCCTCTCCGTCTGCCCATCTGTTTGCGATCTCCATCAATGCTGATACTGTCCTTGGGTTGGTTCTCCCCAAGTCTTCGACAAAATCTCCTCGCCGAATTCCTGCCACAAACGCATCTATTGCTCTCTCGTCAGATATATTCTGCCGAGTTTTTGATGATGTTCCACCTTTGGATGTACTTTCTTATCGATTCATCATGTTTTTGTCGACACGATCTCAACTCTTCTAGTGATGCCGGTATTTTGCAGGTTGATCGGAAGTTCTTGATGAACACATCCTCAAAACTGTCCCAGCTGTCGATGGATCCCAGAGGAAGTTTCTTTATCCATGATCTTGCGGCTCCACTCAGATGTATTTGAATACTTGCTGTTGCCCTGGTGCCACCTATCAATTTCACCGTCTCTAGGTAATCGACTAGCCAATCCTCAGGATCTTGTAGGCCGTCGAATTTCTTGAAACTATCGGGTAACTTGAATCTGACGGGACTCGAGTTTTTCGAACTCGCCTCGTAAAACACGGAGTCCACACATATCTTCTTCGGCAACTTCTGGTGAATGCCGATGTTCCCTTCTTTCTTGTCGCGCTCTATCCACTCTGGCCTGAGTCGTTGTGTCTCTAACTCCACTTGCTCTTGGTGGATCTTGTACTACTGCGGTAGGTCGCGGACTATTTTGCCTTGCAGTTCCTTCAGGAGGTGTAGCTGCAAACGCTGCTCCCATGGCTCCACATCCTGCCATGGCCATGTTATACAACGCTTCTCTTGGATCTCCGGGAGGTGGTCTGGACGCTAGGATGAAAGCTTGCATTGCCATGTATCCTGCTTTCGGTGTTTTTGGAATAATATTCCCCCTCGTGTCGATTGACATAAAGGACATATCGAGGTTTTGGATTAAAGTCTCTCTTTCTGCTTCAGGTATGTTTTGCAGCCAAGATCTTGCTCTCCTACGAGCTTCTCTATGACTATCCCCCGAAGTTCCTGACTGTCGAATTAACTCCGCTCTTCGCCTGCTTGATGCGGAAGCTGCCTCCCTTCTTCTGTTCAGAGCAGCTATCTGTTTTCCAATTCTCTTCCCGCTCTGGCGAGCCTATACCGGTATGTTTGCAATTCTTCCGCCGTAGCGGTTGTCTCCATTGGTTCAGAACCATCCATAGCTCTCGCGGCTCTATCCCATGCTGCTTGTGGGTTGAACTCGACGCGTGGTGTAGGCCCGACATATTTAGTGCCCAAACCTCGCCTTAGGTCGAGGGATCGACATATGGATTTCCCAATTCGTCGAAAGCCTCTGATGTCTCCTCCTGATCGCGACTTGTTTCTCCAATGGCATAAACCTGATGATATTTTGAATTTTGAACTTTGCTGGGTTTGGTGACACCATCACATAGATTGGTGAAGACCTTGCCCACGTAGTGGATCTGTCGATGAAGTTGAAGTCGACGCTACTCGAGTCATCGGTTATATCGGAGTCCGCGGATGACTCGAAGGATATGTCACTAAAGATTTTGGCAAGCTTTTCGCTTGCCCTGGTGCTGATGAAGCGTGGCGACGAAATTTCTCCGCCGCTTGACTCTGTTGACGATGCTGAGTTCGAAATATCGGGATCGACCGCTGATAATCCCGACGAGATTGGAATTTCGAGACGATATGATCCTTCCTTCTCGACGTGAAAGTGGAACTCTCCAAACGTCATCTCCATGGGCTCCTCCAGATACGCATATGCATCCAAACGGGAGGGCGGGTGAGGAACAAAATCAACGAGACCAGTTTCGATCTGTTTACCTCTGTCCATGATGTTGCTTGCTACCGACGAAGTCGACGATCTTGAACGTGCCATCGAGATCAGCTCCTTGTCGCCTCTCCCACAGACGGCGCCAATTGACAAGGTATTAACTTGACAAGGTATTAACTTGTCAATGCCTACAAATTGTAGACTAGGGTTTCGTTGGATGTAGAGGGCAAGTAGATCTCGAAGGTTTCAGCCGAAAAGTGCTCGACGAATATGAAACTAGGGTTGTGTTGACAGTAAATTCGATCCTTTCTTCTCGACTCCCCCTTATATAGGAGGCGGAGCCGAGGGTTTCGTAATACACAAGTTTACAGAGTCCGGGAGGGTTTCACCCGTCCCGCAAGATTACAAGTTATACTTCCTAATACAACTCTAGCTTTCCTTAATAGCATCTTGGGCTTCCGAATCTTCTTATTCTTCGGGTCGTGGGCCTTCAGTAAACCCCGGGTACCATCTTCGGCAGGCCCATTAGGGGTGCCTATGTCACCGTCCTAATGGCCCACCTTGCCATCGGGTATCTTCATGGGCCTCCAGTTAGGGCGCACAGGATAGGGCAATATCGGTTATCCGAAGGGTAATGCCCACGTTAGTGTCTAGCCGAAGATTTTTTGGGTAGAGACTAAAGTCAGGGTGGGCATAAAAACCGTGAAACGGAAAACCGAACCGAAGCCGAAACCGAACTAACCGAAATCTCGGTTTTTTCCATTAACCGCTATTTTTTCGGTTTCCATTTATACTAACCGGATTAAATTTGGTAGAATTCGGTTTTTAGCCCCACCAACCGAACAAGACCGAATAGACCGAATTGAGTAACCTACCATCAATTTGTGCATAAACCGATCATTCCATAGAAGCCCAATTGCGTTTGATGTTCCAAAAATTGTTCATTCAATGTATGACTTTGGTCTTTGATGTACTAGCTTTTTCTGAATATAGCGTGAAGCCTGCATAATAGAACACGTCGCTCGAAGTCTTAGCTACCCCTTTTAATCGCTCACGAGTGATGCACCTGTACCACGAGTGCCGCAGCCTACCAAATAGCATCCCTCCACGATTGGTGCTCATTTGTCGATTTCTTGCGCAGTTGATGCTTTTTCTGTTGATATGTCAATCACTATTTGCTTTCTTCGGTGATGCCTACTATTTGTTCAAGTGAGTAGGTTCATTCGGTTTTAACCGAAAACCGAACCGAATTTGTCGGTTAACCGAATCTTCGGTTTCCTAAATTTTCATGCCAATTTCGGTTACCATTTTTGAAAACCGAATTTATTCAAAAACCGCAAAAACCGAACCGAAATTTCGGTTAAAACCGAATGCCCACCCTGAGACTAAAGCATGCCTCCACTGAACGTTCTTCTGCCTTGATTGTTCTTGTCCATCTTGTAACAGCTTCATCTTCTTTCATCGGGTGCGCGTCCAGCGCTCCCGATGGAAGTAGCCCCCGAGTCTAGATACGGATGCTTGCAATCTGTGTGTAGACTCAAGTTGTGCCACTCGAATGTCTTTTTCTGCCGAAGTTTCTTGCAAGTCTTCATGGGTCATCCGATAGATGCATATCAGGGCTTATACTTTTCAGTAAAGCTTGGACGCGTAAAGGATATGAAGTAACGTGCCCAGCTTTTGCTGGTTAACTGCCGTTGGCAAAACAGGGTTACTCTACTCAGAATCAAGTCCCCGGGCATGATCCTGGAATGCAAAAAAGTTTTGTCGGGTGCGCATCCAGCGCTCCCGATGGGAGTATCCCCGAGTCTAGGCGCAGGCGCTTGCGACCGGGTGAGGATACCGCTCTTTTGTTCAAACACTTCTTCACGCCCTTCTTCCTGGAAAAATCTTCGAGTCTTCTTTTTATCGGGTGCGCGTTCAGTGCTCCCGATGGGAGTAGCCCCCGAGTCTAGGCGCGGATGCTTGCAATCTGTGCGTAGTCTCAAGTTGACCACTCGACAGTTTTATTTCTTCGACTCCTCAACCAAGCTTTTACGACGTCATTGATGACGTAATCACTGCCATGGTTTGACTGATAAGACATGACCTGACGGGCCCATCCTAGTTCTACGCGGGCAGTTTTTAAGAAATGACCGCTTCTCGCGTGCAATTACCAAGGCATCTCCTCGATTCCCGTGATTTGTTGATGAAAAAGAGACTCTTTCAGTAAACTGGGGACGCGTGCCCGTTCTATCCTTAGCTTTATATCTTATAATTTCTCGTTGCAAATCTTCTCCTCTTCACACACCATCATTGCATCCTTTTCTTCCTCATTCACCTCCTGCGCTCAAAACTACTGCGCCGCCGCCGCCGAATCCAGATCTCTCGTGAATCTGCGAGATGGGGAAGAAGAAGATCTCCACCCTTGCTACTAGTGATGCGAGCAGCGGCGCCGCCGCCAGATCTTCTCCAAACCCTCCGAAAAGGAGCGCTTCCTACGCTCCTCCTCTAGCTCCGGCGCCGCCGGCGCCATCAAGTTCTGTTGCTGGATCCATCCCCGGCGATTGGCCGTCCACCACCACGAAGCGTGATGAGAAGAAGGCTAAAAGCCTCGGATATATTCCTTCTGAAGAGGGGAATGTTATTCTCCCAGGTGCGATTTCACGGCCCAATCCCCCTGCTGGTTTTACCGTGATGTTCTTATCTTTTTTGCATCGAGGTCTTTCGCTTCCTGCCCACAAATTCCTTCAGCATCTTCTCCGAGTTTACGAGATCCAACTATGGCAGTTAACTCCCAATTCAATCCTCCATCTTGCTATCTTTATAACTCTATGCGAATCGTTCCTGGGCATCGAGCCACATTTTGGCCTATGGAAGAAAATCTTCTTCGTGAAAAGGTACAATAGCAGTGGCGGTTCCTTCGTCATCAGCGGAGTTGGTTTCGTTGCTCGTAAAGAAGTTAATTACTTCAATTTCCCAATGAGGGAATCTGTGCAAGGATGGAGGCTGAAGTGGTTCTATATTAGAAATTCTCAAACAGCCGAACTTCAGCTCCCTCATTTTTCCGATGTCCTTGAAGCCAAGCCTAAAAAATCTTGGAAAAATACCCTTTCTCCCGACGAAAAACCAGCAATCGGTAGGTTATTTGCCAGATTCCTTCGGATCAAGGAAGCCGATGGCCAAACCATCATAGGCACAGAGGTAGCCTCTGTGTTCTTAAGACGTCGAGTTCAACCGATCATGGCCAGAGCCCACCCGATGTGGTTGTATTCGGGTCCCAGAGATGAGACTAGGATAAATGCTGCCGAATTATCCGAAAAAGAGCTACTTGACGAAGTTCGTCGTCTTATTCACTTCAGCCAGGAAGATTCGATCCCTCTCACATCTTCCCATGCACCTTTTGACGTTGATCACCCGCCAACCAAGGTAATTTCTTTCTTTCACACTCTCATTGTGTTGTTTTTCTTGATAATCACGACTGCCATTGTACTTACTTGTTTTACCTTCGACAGAATCTCATAGATCCTGATTACTTGCAAGACCTGCCGAACGATACTTCCGAGAGGGGAGACTCCTCAGTCCCCGTAGGATCTCATACTGAGGAAAATGCAAGCTCGGAAGCCGAACATGCTGATCCGATGAACCCTGAAGCCATCCTTATTGATCCCAAATCTGCAGCCAATGATATTAGCGACACAGCGGGATCAATGCACGATGACGACGCTGATCACGCTGCCTTTGTTGATGCAGCTGCGGAGGAGGCCGAGGCGCTGCCTTCGAAGAGGTCATCCGGCGGCTTTGCCGATGAAGATGATCTTTGGGATCTGTAAGTCCTTGCTTTTTCTTCGAAACTTACATTTTTGCCTTTGTTATCCTCTGTTTTGACTTCGTCAACTATTTACTTCTACAGTGGAGAAGACTTCATCGAGCCTCCACCCAAAAAGTATAAAATCGGCGTTGCCCCGTCGAATCTTGCAGCTTCCGAGGCTTCGGCCCCTGCTACAATCCCCGCAGCCCAAATATCGACTGCTTCTTCTCTTTCTAAGGGGAAAAATATCCCTCCAGCTTCTGCTGCCGCAGTTCCTCCTTCAGGAAAACCCGTAAGTCTTTTCTTTCTTTGAATCAATAGCTCTTCAAATAAACCTCGAGTACTCATCGAATAAAACTCTTCCTTTAAGGACTTGCAAGTTGTTATATCTTCCGTGGAATCTTTCACCTCCCAATACGCTTCTTTGGAGGTCGACAAGGCTCAGCTGCAGAAGGAGGTCGAGTCCTCTTCCACGAAATTGGAAGGCGCAATTAAAATTGCGGCCGAAGCTCATGCAGAAATTGACGCTTTGAAAGGGGAACTGGGGGAGCTAAAGAGGAGGCTGAAGGATGAAGAAACAGCCAGGCTCACTGCCGAAGCTCGGGCGATGGAGAAGGATGATCTTCTCCGCCAATCCTCTCTGGCTTTGCTCAATAATCATCTTTTTGTGTGCTTCTCGATTATTGTTTTTGCAAACATTGATTCTTTTGTTAATGCCTTTCTTCACACTTTATCCTTCTCAGGAGCTGCTGATATCCCTGCTGAGGCTCTGGACGAGGTCCCGAATAATTCTCCGTCAAACACTCTGGCAATGACGCTTGCGTCTCATCAGCTTGTTCAAGACCTTCTTCAGAAGGGCAAGGGAGCCATGGCGCGGATCCATTTGATGATTTTCCCCAAGATTAGTCAAGATAAGACTTTGGGGCAGCTGTTCGACGCTTTTGCCGTCAACACCAAGGAGGTTATCGAGGTATTCAAACGTACTTCGCGTACCTATGGTGCCCTCCTAGCCTTCCTGTTGGAGATATGCCCAAGAGGCAATAATAAAAGTGGTTATTATATATCTTTATGTTTATGATAAATGTTTATATACCATGCTATAATTGTATTAACCGAAACATTGATACATGTGTGTTATGTAAACAACAATGAGTCCCTAGTAAAGCCTCTTAACTAGCTTGTTGATTAATAGATGATTAGTTTCATAATCATGAACATTGGATGTTATTAATAACAAGGTTATATCATTATGTGAATGATGTAATGGATACACCCAATTAAGCGTAGCATAAGATCACGTCATTAAGCTATTTGCTATAAGCTTTCGATACATAGTTACCTAGTCCTTATGACCATGAGATCATGTAAATCACTTATGTGGAAAGGTACTTTGATTACATCAAACGCCACTGCGTAAATGGGTGGTTATAAAGGTGGGATTAAGTATCCGGAAAGTATGAGTTGAGGCATATGGATCAATAGTGGGATTTGTCCATCCCGATGACGGATAGATATACTGGGCCCTCTCGGTGGAATGTCGTCTAAATAGCTTGCAAGCATATGAATGGTTCATAAGAGACAACATACCACGGTACGAGTAAAGAGTACTTGTCAGAGACGAGGTTGAACAAGGTATAGAGATACCGATGATCAAACCTCGGACAAGTAAAATATCGCGTGACAAAGGGAATTGGTATCGTATGTGAATGGTTCATTCGATCACTAAGTCATCGTTGAATATGTGGGAGCCATTATGGATCTCCAGATCCCGCTATTGGTTATTGGTCGGAGAGAGATCTCGACCATGTCTACATAGTTCGCGAACCGTAGGGTGACACACTTAAGGTTTGATGTCGTTTAAGTAGATATGGAATAAGGAATGGAGTTCGAAGTTTTGTTCGAGAGTCTCGGATGGGATCCGACATCACGAGGAGGTCCGGAATGGTCCGAGAATAAGATTCATATATAGGAAGTCATATTCCAAGTTTGGAAATGATCCGTGCATTTATGGCAGGTTCTAGAAGGTTCTAGAAAAGTCCGGAAGAAATCACCATGGAAAGTGGAGTCCCGAAGGGACTCCACCTTGCATGGCCAGCCAACCCTAAAGGGTGGAGTCCAGGTGGACTCCACCATAGGTGTCACCTACCCAAGGTGGGAGTCCCACCTTGCCAGGGTGGGCATTCGGTTTTAACCGAAATTTCGGTTCGGTTTTTGCGGGTTTTGAATAAATTCAGTTTTAAAAAATGGTAACCGAAATTGGCATGAAAATTTAGGAAACCGAAGATTCGGTTAACCGACAAATTCGGTTCGGTTTTCGGTTAAAACCGAATGAACCTACTCACTTGAACAAATAGTAGGCATCACCGAAGAAAGCAAATAGTGATTGACATATCAACACAAAAAGCATCAACTGCGCAAGAAATCGACAAATAAGCACCAATCGTGGAGGGATGCTATTTGGTAGGCTGCGGCACTCGTGGTACAGGTGCATCACTCGTGAGCGATTAAAAGGGGTAGCTAAGACTTCGAGCGACGTGTTCTATTATGCAGGCTTCACGCTATATTCAGAAAAAGCTAGTATATCAAAGACCAAAGTCATACATTGAATGAACATTTTTTGGAACATCAAACGCAATTGGGCTTCTATGGAATGATCGGTTTATGCACAAATTGATGGTAGGTTACTCAATTCGGTCTATTCGGTCTTGTTCGGTTGGTGGGGCTAAAAACCGAATTCTACCAAATTTAATTCGGTTAGTATAAATGGAAACCGAAAAAATAGCGGTTAATGAAAATAATCGAGATTTCGGTTTGTTCGGTTTCGGCTTCGGTTCGGTTTTCGGTTTCACGGTTTTTATGCCCACCCTGACCACCTTGGGTAGGACTCCCCCCTTGAGTAGGTTTCCCACCTATGGGAGGTTTTGTTGTTGGGGTCTTATTCGAAGACTTGGACTACAACTCTTGGGGATTTCCACCTATATAATGAGGAGGAGAGGGAGGGGGCAGCCACTCTTGGCCGCACCACCTAGGGCTGCCCATGGCCGGCGCCCTAGCCACCCCTCTCCCCAAACCCTAGCCTCTCCTCCTCCACATAATACTCCCGCAGCGCATAGGCGAAGCCCTGCCGAGTTCTCCACCACCACCGCCACCACGCGTCGCGGGATTCCGAGGAGGATCTACTACTTCCGCTGCCCGCTGGAACGGGAGAAGGACGTCGTCATCAACACCGTACGTGTGACCGAGTACGGAGGTGCTGCCCAATTGTGGCACCGTCAAGATCTTCTACGCGCTTTTGAAAGCGGCAAGTGATCGTCTACCGCAGCAATGAGAGCCTCCGCTTGTAGGCTTTGTAAATCTTCAATGGTTAGTCTCGTTCATCCCCTCGTTGCTCCCATCTTCTAGATTGCATCTTGGCTTGGATTGCGTTCTCGCGGTAGGAAATTTTTGTTTTCTATGCTACGAATCCCTACAGTGGTATCAGAGCCGTGTCTATGCATAGATGGTTGCACGAGTAGAACACAATTGTTTTGTGGGCGTTGATGCTTATGTTGTCTTTAGTTCGAGTACTTTGCATCTTTGTGGCATGGTGGGATGAAGCGGCTCGGGCTAACTTTACATGACCGCGTTCATGAGACTTGCTCCACGTTCGACATGCAACTTGTATTGCATAAGTGGCTTTGCGGGTGTCTGTCTCTCCCACCATAGTGAAGATTCAATTTACTCTTTCTATTGACAACACTAGTATCACCGTTGTGGTTCATGTTCGTAGGTAGATTAGATCTTACTCAAAACCCTAAACCACGTAAAATATGCAAACCAAATTAGAGACGTCTAACTTGTTTTTGCAGGGTTTGGTGATGTGATATGGCCATGATGTGATGATGAATATGTATGAGATGATCATTATTGTATTGTGGCAACCGGCAGGAGCCTTATGGTTGTCTTTAAATTTCATGTTGAGTAGTATTTCAAAGTAGTTGTAATAGTTGCTACATGAGGTGAACAATCATGAAGACGGCGCCATGGACCTTGACGCTACGCCGACGATGATGGAGATCATGCCCGTTGATGATGGAGATCATGTCCGTGCTTTGGAGATGAAGATCGAAGGCGCAAAGACTAAAGGGCCATATCATATCACATATGAATTGCATGTGATGTTAATCCTTTATGCATCTTATTTTGCTTAGATCGACGGTAGCATTATAAGATGATCCTCACATTAATATCAAGATAATAAAGTGTTCTCCCCTCGTATGCACCGCTACAGTTCGTCGTTCGAAGCATCTCGTGATGATGTGATAGCTAGACTCAACGTTCACATACAACGGGTGTAAGCCATGTTGCACACGCGGAATACTAGGGTTTGCTTGACGAGCCTAGCATGTACAGACATGGCCTCGGGACAACGGAAACCGAAAGGTTGAACACGAGTCATATGGATGATATGATCAACATGTTGATGTTCACCATTGAAGCTACATCATCTCACGTGATGATCGGTTTTGGTGTAGTGGATGTGGATCGTGTACCACTTAACAACTATGAGGGATGTTGTATTAAGTGGGAGTTCATTAGTAATTAGATTAAAACATGAACTAATTATCATAAACATAGTCTGAGTAGTATTTTGAATTAATTTGTAGTATTGGCATCCGTTTTCTATCAAGCGCTAGTCTTATAATTGAGACAGAAATACTGTTAAAATCTGACAAGAAAATTTACGGACTGGTACCATATTGTTAAAGAATCAAGAAATGATTAAGTCCTATTGCATACTTTTAGTAAACCTCACATTGTTGATTCAAAGAGCTATGGTTTCAATTAGTACCTAAAGTTATCTTGTCTCCGTGAAACTTGAAGTTCAAATCTGTTTGAAAAGTAAGGAGCTGAAAATTTTGTTTTCAGAAATAATCAAGGTATGAGATATATGTGATATCTAAGACCTTATTGCAAGATGATAGAATATAATTTGGTGAGACTACATAAACTCATAAGTTTTATGGGAATGTAGGAAGGTTGAAAACGCAAGGCGTCCCAATCCTCCAACTATTGGGGCACTAACGATATTCGCATATCCATGAAGTGATCGTCCTTAGTATGCACCGTAGCTAAGACTCGTCGTTTCGTAGCATCACGTGATGATCGGGTGTTATAGATTCTACGTGTGCATACAACGGGTGCAAGCCAGATTTGCACATGCAAATACTGAGGTTAAACTTTACGAGCCTAGCATGTACAGACATGGTCTCGGAAAAGTCGTCATGATATGATGGATAAAATTATGAGTGAAATTGTTCATCATATTACAAAGTTACTAATAGTGAAATCTGAAACACTTGTCATAAGATGATCAACTTCAAAGTAAGAACCTCAAGGTTATTGGTATTTGACCAACAAACCTAGAAGTTATTGAAGGAGAAGTATTTTCTGAATAATGAGGAAAGCTAAAAGAGAAACTACAAAAGATATTTTGGCAGAAAGAAAAGAGAAGACTAGAAAGTCTAGCTCAGGTGTATATACATGATATACATGTTATGGTTGTATTCCTAGTTTGGTCACACAATGAAATTCTTGGGTATTAGTACCATATTGGTTGGTATGAAATGTCATACAAAACAACGCAATACAAGAATACAATGGCCTAAGTGACTGACAAGGAATATGATAGGAATGCACTTCTGGAACAAAAATAAAGTGTTATTATGTTCGTCATTGGCATCCTATCTAGCCCTTAGAATTTATAATAAAGAACTTAATAATTGTTATTTTGCTCTGATCAAATGAAAACAATGAGTTGTTCAAATTATGACATTACTCCATGTACGATGGATAAGTTATTATAAATCTTAATGGTGAAACACACATACATAATACTGACGCTAAAATGCTATAAGGTAAATGATTTGAATTCCACTTATTTGTGGAACCGCAATTTAGGTCATATTAGAAAGGAACGCATGAAGGAACTCCATGCAAATGGATTTTTGGAGTCATTCGATTTTTGAATCGTTTGGCGCTTGCAAATCTTTTCTAAAGAGAATGACTGAAATACCGTTCATAGGCCAAGAGTTGAATGGGCAACTAACTTAATGAAAAATACATGATGATGTATGTGGTTCACTGGGCATAGGTTGTGCGGGAGATTCTGCTACTTCATAAAAACTTCCAACAATGAATTGAGTATATATATGTGGATATATTCGATAAGGAAGAAGTTTGAAACATTTGAATGGATTCAAATAAATTTCAGCATGAGGTGGAAATCATCGTAATAGAAAAGTCAAATATCTATGATTGGATCATGGTAGAAATATTTGAATTACGAGTTTTAGCGAACATCTAAGAGAGTTATGAAATTGTTCTACAACTCACGTTTCTTGGAGTATCATAGTGATGATGGAGTATCCGAGAGATGTATCCAAACCTTGTTGGGTCAATGATGAGATAAAATATTGATGCTATTATATTTTTGTGGATTATGCTTTAGTGACTACCGCTTTTACACTAAATAGAGCATCATCATGATCCGTTGAAATGACACCGTACGAGTTATGGCATGGGTATGAACCCTAATAGTCCTTTCTTAAATTTTGGAATGCATAGCATAAAGTAAATAAGTTTACAACCAAAATCGGATGAATGTCTTTGTTGGTTATCCCACAGAATTGATTGGGAATTCTTTCCACTATGGAGACAAAGACAAAAGTGTTTCTCGATGTTTCTTACTTATTTCCAAGAAATTGTTTTTAGCGAAGTATTTGAGTGGGAGGACAATAAAACTTGATAAAGTTTATGAACTTGAGCATAATGATCAGAGTAGCGCAGCATCGGAATTGGTTCCGGAAGCGGCCACAACGATCATGGCTCCCATGTCTACAAAATGTTATAGTCATGGAGATCGAAGTACTTATTGAACCTTGTAGGTATAGTTTACTTTATGATCAAATAAATGATTTGTGAACAAAGGATTGTTTTTGAACAATGATAAACCAACTACATACAAAGAAGTTATGATGGGCCCTGACTCCGTTAAAATGGCTATACGCCATGAAATCCAAGATAGATGAATACTTTTTGAAAGTAAATGGATCTATAAAATTGATGAACTTGGATGGAATATCCTTGAATAAGCTCGACTTGTCGAAAAGTTGTTTACGACAAAGTTCAAAGAGTTGACTACGATAAGATTAGATCTTCCGTAGCAATGCTTATAGTCTATGTGGATTATTCTAGTAATCGCTACATATTTCTTTCATGAGATATGATAGTAGGATGGCAAAATACATTACTTAACAGAAGTGTGTATTAAAGGTGTATACAAGATACAACCAATTGTTTTGCTAGTCCGTGGAATACTAGATAGGTAAACGAACTTCAATTGGATGAAGTGAGTATCACGGAGTTGGAATCTTCACCGGATGAAATAGTCAAAGAGTTTTTGATTTCATCAGAAACGATGAAGAGGCTTGCATTTGCAAGAAATTAAGTGGGAGCGCTGAAACATATTTATAATACTTTATGTAGATACATATAGTTGGTTATAAATGATGTAATTATATACTTGATTATAAAAGGTTTCAATGAGAATTAACTTCAATGAAAGGATATGGACTGAAACATATTTAGTGTCAAGATCTATGATGATAGATTGAAACACATAATAAGTTTAAGTCGAAGTACATAGAAAGGATATTGAAGTAGTTCAATATAGAAATATTAAGAAAATGTTCTTGTCATGTGAAGTTTTAACAAAACTTGAGTGTATCTGACACTCAATGAGTAAAAACACATGAGTGATTTAGATCACAATTAATATGTACACAATCAGATGTCCTGTGCTCTAAAATGTTAGGAGCATATACCAGAATGATTCATGTGATAATCATTGGACAAACAGTAAGAATATCCCTGTGTACTTTAGAAGAACCAAGGATATATAAATAGTTTTGTATGGAGAAATGACAAACAAATCACTGTAAGGTGTTGCACCGATATTGGTTTTGTCACATATAAAAATAAAATTTCAATCTCAAAATTAGGCTAAGTGTTGTTTAAAAGGTAGCACAATGCTAGATTTAGAAGAGTTCTAAATGTTGTGACGGATTCTACAAACGAAGGCAGAATATGTCGTTGTTTTGACAATGACTGAGGATGTTAAGTCAAGAGGTTCTTTGAGAACTTGGTGTAGTTCCGATAGTGTCAGAACTTTGAAGCTATATTGTGTATGACAATATTAGTGACATATTTCAGACCGCGGAATTAAGGTTCCACCAGAAGACCAAACATATTTAATGCCGACTCATTTGGAAAATGAGTGATGCGTGAAGACGCAAATGAATTGCAAAATACATACGTTTCTGAGTGTGTCAGAACCGTTGACTAAAGCTCTCCCTAGGGCAAAGTATGACCAACACCAGAATGCCATGGGTGTTAGGTACATTACAATGTAATCTAGATTATTGACTCTAGTGCAAGTGGGAGACTGTTGGAGATATGCCCAAGAGGCAATAATAAAAGTGGTTATTATATATCTTTATGTTTATGATAAATGTTTATATACCATGCTATAATTGTATTAACCGAAACATTGATACATGTGTGTTATGTAAACAACAATGAGTCCCTAGTAAAGCCTCTTAACTAGCTTGTTGATTAATAGATGATTAGTTTCATAATCATGAACATTGGATGTTATTAATAACAAGGTTATATCATTATGTGAATGATGTAATGGATACACCCAATTAAGCGTAGCATAAGATCACGTCATTAAGCTATTTGCTATAAGCTTTCGATACATAGTTACCTAGTCCTTATGACCATGAGATCATGTAAATCACTTATGCTGGAAAGGTACTTTGATTACATCAAACGCCACTGCGTAAATGGGTGGTTATAAAGGTGGGATTAAGTATCCGGAAAGTATGAGTTGAGGCATATGGATCAACAGTGGGATTTGTCCATCCCGATGACGGATAGATATACTCTGGGCCCTCTCGGTGGAATGTCGTCTAAATAGCTTGCAAGCATATGAATGGTTCATAAGAGACAACATACCACGGTACGAGTAAAGAGTACTTGTCGGAGACGAGGTTGAACAAGGTATAGAGATACCGATGATCAAACCTCGGACAAGTAAAATATCGTGTGACAAAGGGAATTGGTATCGTATGTGAATGGTTCATTCGATCACTAAGTCATCGTTGAATATGTGGGAGCCATTATGGATCTCCAGATCCCGCTATTGGTTATTGGTCGGAGAGAGATCTCGACCATGTCTACATAGTTCGCGAACCGTAGGGTGACACACTTAAGGTTTGATGTCGTTTAAGTAGATATGGAATAAGGAATGGAGTTCGAAGTTTTGTTCGGAGTCTCGGATGGGATCCGGACATCACGAGGAGGTCCGGAATGGTCCGGAGAATAAGATTCATATATAGGAAGTCATATTCCAAGTTTGGAAATGATCTGGTGCATTTATGGCAGGTTCTAGAAGGTTCTAGAAAAGTCCGGAAGAAATCACCATGGAAAGTGGAGTCCCGAAGGGACTCCACCTTGCATGGCCAGCCAAACCCTAAAGGGTGGAGTCCCAGGTGGACTCCACCATAGGTGGCCGGCCACCCCACCTAAGGAAAGGTGGGAGTCCCACCTTGGGTAGGACTCCCCCTTGAGTAGGTTTCCCACCTATGGGAGGTTTTGTTGTTGGGGTCTTATTCGAAGACTTGGACTACAACTCTTGGGGATTTCCACCTATATAATGAGGAGGAGAGGGAGGGGGCAGCCACTCTTGGCCGCACCACCTAGGGCTGCCCATGGCCGGCGCCCTAGCCACCCTCTCCCCAAACCCTAGCCTCCTCCTCCACATAATACTCCCGCAGCGCATAGCGAAGCCGCCGGAGTTCTCCACCACCACCGCCACCACGCCATCGTGCTGCCGGGATTCCGAGGAGAATCTACTACTTCGCTGCCCGCGGAACGGGGAGAAGGACGTCGTCATCAACACCGTACGTGTGACCGAGTACGGAGGTGCCCGATTGTGGCACCGTCAAGATCTTCTACGCGCTTTTGAAAGCGGCAAGTGATCGTCTACCGCAAACGAGAGCCTCCTCTTGTAGGCTTTGGAAATCTTCAAGGGTTAGTCTCGTTCATCCCCTCGTTGCTCCCATCTTCTAGATTGCATCTTGGCTTGGATTGCGTTCTCGCGGTAGGAAATTTTTTGTTTTCTATGCTACGAATCCCTACACTTCCAACTTATGATGGGTCATGGCGTCAAAGCTAATATTGAAGAGATGTCCAAGGAGCTTCCGAGGGGACCTAACGGAAAATTCGTCGATCTGAGTACCTTTAAAGCTTCGGCTCTCCTCTTCGTCTTGTTCTTCAAGGAATCCTCTTCGGCACCGTCCTAATGGCCCACCTTGCCATCGGGTATCTTCATGGGCCTCCAGTTAGGCCGCACAGGATAGGGAAATGTCGGTTACCCGAAGGGTAATGCCCACGTCACTCGCGGATTGCGCTCAAGCCAAATCGATTGCAAGGAAAGAAGAATGAGCGAGTTAGCTGCTCTCTTCTGCTTGCACATGGACTGTGCCTTAGCCTCAGGCCACCAAGCTATCAGCGATGCTATAAGGAGGGGAGAAGCCGCTGCCACCCCTATCGCCGAAGCACATGGACGGAGCCATACCGTGTGGGTGTAAGTGCACTAGAGAAGCAAGTGGTCGAGGGTTTCTCTGTGCATCTCATAGAGGGGGAACATCCCATGGTTGTCAAGCCCACAACACTCAAGACAGTCAGTTGTACAACACCTGCCCAGCACCGGCAGCCATCCAAACATCTTGAACTTGGACGGGGCGAACCAATTCACGACCTGCATGGCCTCCGGTTGCGCTGTACGACCAACAAAGCAAGCATCATAGGTGGACCTAGTGGAGGAGCACCCAACAACACTGAATTTCCACTCGACTGAAGGAGATATGCCCTAGAGGCAATAATAAAGTGGTTATTATTTATATCTTTATGTTTATGATAAATGTTTATATATCATGCTAGAATTGTATTAACCGAAACATTAGTACATGTGTGATATGTAGACAAACAAGAAGTCCCTAGTATGCCTCTTAAACTAGCTTGTTGATTAATGGATGATTAGTTTCATAATCATGAACATTGGATGTTATTAATAACAAGGTTATGTCATTGTATGAATGATGTAATGGACACACCCAATTAAGCGTAGCATAAGATCTCGTCATTAAGTTATTTGCTATAAGCTTTCGATACATAGTTACCTAGTCCTTATGACCATGAGATCATGTAAATCACTTATACCGGAAAGGTACTTTGATTACACCAAACCACTGCGTAAATGGGTGGCTATAAAGGTGGGATTAAGTATCCGGAAAGTATGAGTTGAGGCATATGGATCAACAGTGGGATTTGTCCATCCCGGTGACGGATAGATATACTCTGGGCCCTCTCGGTGGAATGTCGTCTAATGTCTTTCAAGCATATGAATGAGTTCATAAGAGACCACATACCACGATACGAGTAAAGAGTACTTGTCAGAGACGAGGTTGAACAAGGTATAGAGTGATACCGAAGATCAAATCTCGGACAAGTAAAATATCGCGAGACAAAGGGAATTAGTAATGTATGTGAATGGTTCATTCGATCACTAAAGTCATCGTTGAATATGTGGGAGCCATTATGGATCTCCAAATCCCGCTATTGGTTATTGGTCGGAGTGAGTACTCAACCATGTCCGCATAGTTCACGAACCGTAGGGTGACACACTTAAAGTTGGATGTTGAAATGGTAGTACTTGAATATGGAATGGAGTTCGAATATTTGTTCGAGTTCCGGATGAGATCCCGGACATCACGAGGAGTTCCGAATGGTCCGGAGAATAAGATTCATATATAGGATGTCATTTTATGTGAAATAAAATGTCGCGGAAGGTTCTATGGAAGGTTCTAGAAGGTTCTAGAAAAGTCCGGAAGAAACCACCAAGGAAGGTGGAGTCCACATGGGACTCCACCTCCATGGCCGGCCAACCCTAGGTGGGGAGGAGTCCCAAGTGGACTCCCCCTTAGGGGGCCGGCCACCCCCACATGGGAGGTGGAAATCCCACCTTTGGTGGGAGTCCTAGTTGGGCTAGGTTTCCCCTCTTATGGAAGGTTTTGGTTCGGGTCTTATTCGAAGACTTGGACACCAACACTTGGGGATCCACCTATATAATGAGGGGCCAAAGGGGGGGCCGGCCACCCCAAGACCACAAGCTGGCCGCCCCGAGTGGCCGGCCACCCCCTCCCAAACCCTAGCCGCCCCCTTCTCCTCCATAACTCCCGCGTAGCTTTAGCGAAGCTCCGCCGGACTTCTCCACCACCACCGACACCACGCCGTCGTGCTGTCGGATTCAAGAGGAGCTACTACTTCCGCTGCCCGCTGGAACGGGGAGGTGGACGTCGTCTTCATCAACAACCGAACGTGTGACCGAGTACGGAGGTGCTGCCCGTTCGTGGCGCCGGAACCGATCGTGATCAAGATCTTCTACGCGCTTTTGCAAGCGGCAAGTGATCGTCTACCGCAGCAACAAGAGCCTCATCTTGTAGGCTTTGGAATCTCTTCAAGGGTGAGACTCGATACCCCCTCGTTGCTACCGTCTTCTAGATTGCATCTTGGCTTGGATTGCGTGTTCGCGGTAGGAAAATTTTTGTTTTCTATGCAACGTTATCCTACAGTGGTATCGAGCCGTGTCTATGCATAGATGGTTGCACGAGTAGAACACAATGGTTTGTGGGCGTTGATGCTCTTGTTATCTTTAGTTTGAGTACTTTGCATCTTTATGGCATAGTGGGATGAAGCGGCTCGGACTAACTTTACATGACCGTGTTCATGAGACTTGTTCCTCGTTCGACATGCAACTTGTATTGCATAAGAGGCTTTGCGGGTGTCTGTCTCTCCTACTATAGTAAAGATTCAATTTACTCTTCTATTGAAAACATTAGTATCAACGTTGTGGTTCATGTTCGTAGGTAGATTAGATCTCTCTCGAAAACCCTAAACCACGTAAAATATGCAAACAAATTAGAGACGTCTAACTTGTTTTTGCAGGGTTTGGTGATGTGATATGGCCATAATATGATGATGAATATGTATGAGATGATCATTATTGTATTGTGGCAACCGGCAGGAGCCTTATGGTTGTCTTTAAATTTCATGTTGAGTAGTATTTCAAAGTAGTTGTAATAGTTGCTACATGGAGAACAATCATGAAGACGGCGCCATTGACCTTGACGCTACGCCGACGATGATGGAGATCATGCCCGAAGATGATGGAGATCATATCCGTGCTTTGGAGATGAAGATCAAAGGCGCAAAGACAAAAGGGCCATATCATATCACACATATGAACTGCATGTGATGTTAATCCTTTTATGCATCTTATTTTGCTTAGATCGCGACGGTAGCATTATAAGATGATCCCTCACTAAAATCTCAAGATAATAAAGTGTTCATCCTTAGTAGCACCGTTACCAAGTCTTGTCGTTTCGAAGCACCTCGTGATGATCGGGTGTGATAGATTCAATAAGTACATACAACGGGTGCAAGACAGTTTTGCACATGCGGATACTAAGGTGGCCTTGACGAGCCTAGCATGTACAGACATGGTCTCGGAACACGTGATACCGAAAGGTAGAGCATGAATCATATGGTTG
Organism: Lolium multiflorum; assembly: GCA_030979885.1. Lineage (NCBI taxonomy): Eukaryota > Viridiplantae > Streptophyta > Magnoliopsida > Poales > Poaceae > Lolium > Lolium multiflorum. The sequence goes on along the minus strand of CM061748.1, from coordinate 325,579,971 downwards.
ATATGATGAACACTTTGAGTGTTCGCCATTGAAATCACACCTTTTCTCGTGATGATCGGGTTTAGGTGCGGTGGATTTGGTTCGTGTGATCACTAAGACAATGCGAGGGATATTGTTTTGAGTGGGAGTTCACTTAGGTTTTTAATTAAGTTGAATTAAAATTTGAACTCAATTTGTCATAAACTTAGTCTAAACTATTGCAAATATATGTTGTAGAGATGGCGTCCCCAATCAATTTTAATCAGTTCCTAGAGAAAGAGAAACTTAAGAGCAACGGTAGCAACTTCACCGACTGGTTCCGTCATGTGAGGATCTTCCTCTCTGGCGGAAATCTGCAATTTGTGCTTGATGCACCGCTAGGTGACCCTCCTGCAGATGAAACCGATGAAGTAAAAGCTGTTTACGCAACTCGGAAAACTCGGTACTCTCAAGTTCAGTGTGCCATCCGTGAAATCCGATCTTCAAAAACGTTTTGAGCACCACGATCCTCATGAGTTGATGAATGAGCTGAAAGCTATATTCGAGACTCATGCGGCCGTGGAATGCTATGAAGCATCGAAACATTTCTTCAGCTGTATGATGGAAGAAGGCAGCTCCGTTAGTGAGCACATGCTCGCCATGACCGGGCATGCGAAGAAACTCAGTGACTTGGGAATAGTGATTCCTAACAGACTGGGGATTAATCGTGTCCTTCAATCACGCCACCAAGTTACAAGAACTTTGTGATGAACTACAATATGCAGAACATGAACAAGGAGTTACCTGAACTCTTTGGCATGCTAAAAGCTGCTGAGATTGAGATCAAGAAAGAGCACCAAGTGTTGATGGTCAACAAGACCACCAGTTTCAAGAAACAGGGCAAGTCTAAGGGAAAATTCAAGAAGGGTGGCAAGAAAGCTGCCACGCCTCCTATGAAAAGAACGGCCCTAAGCCTGATCTGAGTGCTATTCGCAAGGAGAAGGGACACTGGAAGCGTAATTGCTCCAAGTATCTGGCTGATCTGAAGAGCGGCCTTGTCAAGAAGAAGAAAGAAGGTATATTCGATATACATGTTATAGATGTTCATTTCACTGGTTCTCGTTCTAGTACCTGGGTATTTGATACTGGTTCGGTTGCTCATATTTGTAACTCGAAACAGGAACTAAAGAATAAACGACAACTGCTGAAAGATGAAGTGACGATGCGCGTTGGAAACGGATCCAAGGTCAATGTGATCGCAGTCGGCACACTTCCTCTACATCTACCTTCGGGATTAGTTTTAAGCCTAAATAATTGTTATTATGTACTGCGTTGAGCATGAACATTATATCTGGATCTTGTTTAATGCAAGACGGTTATTCATTCAAGTCTGAGAATAATGGTTGTTCTATTTTTATGAATAATATCTTTTATGGTCGAGCACCACAAAAGAATGGCTTATTTCTTAGATCTCGATAGTAGTGATACGCATATACATAACATTGATGCTAAGCGAATTAAATTGAATGATAATTCTACTTATATGTGGCACTGTCGTCTTGGTCATATTGGAGTGAAACGCATGAAGAAACTCCATACGATGGATTACTTGAATCACTTGACTTTGAGTCACTTGATAGATGCGAAGCATGTCTAATGGGAAAAATGACAAAGACTCCATTTTTGGTATGATGGAGCGAGCTACTGACTTATTGGAAATCATACATACCGATGTGCGGACCAATGAGTGTAGCGTCGCGCGGTGGTTATCGTTATGTTCTAACCTTCACAGATGATCTGAGTAGATATGGGTATATCTATTTCATGAAACATAAATCCGAAACTTTCGAGAAGTTTAAGGAATTTCAAAGTGAAGTAGAAAATCAACGTAACAAGAAGATTAAGTTTCTACGATCTGATCGTGGAGGTGAATATCTGAGTTATGAGTTTGGCATGCATTTAAAGAAATGCGGAATACTTTCACAATTGACACCGCCGGGAACACCTCAACGTAACGGTGTGTCCGAACGTCGTAATCGAACTCTCTTAGATATGGTTCGTTCTATGATGTCTCTTACTGATTTGCCGTTATCATTTTGGAGTTATGCATTAGAGACAGCCGCATTCACTTTAAATAGAGCACCATCAAAATCCGTGGAAACGACACCGTATGAATTATGGTTTAATAAGAAACCTAAGTGTCGTTCCTGAAAGTTTGGGGTTGCGAAGCCTATGTAAAGAAGTTACAACCGGACAAGCTAGAACCCAAAGCGGAGAAATGCGTCTTCATAGGATACCCTAAGGAAACTATAGGGTACACTTTCTATCACAGATCCGAAGGCAAAATCTTTGTTGCTAAGAACGGAACCTTTCTTGAGAAAGAATTTCTCACTAAAGAAGTGACTGAAGAAAAGTAGAACTCGATGAGATCGATGAATCTATACTCGTTGATCAGAGTAGCGCAGTACCGGAAGTTGTAACACCGCTACACCGGCAACAGAGGAAGCTAATGATAATGATCATGAAACTTCGAACGAGGAAACCACTGAACCTCGCAGATCGACAAGGGAACATGCCACTCCTGATTGGTATGATCCTTGTCTAAATGTCATGATTGTGGATAACAATGATGAGGACCCTGCGACGTATGAAGAAGCGATGATGAGCCCAGATTCCAACAAATGGCAAGAAGCCATGAAATCCGAAATGGGATCCATGTATGATAACAAAGTATGGACTTTGGTAGACTTACCTGATAGCCGAAAGGCTGTTGAGAATAAATGGATCTTCAAGAGAAAAACAGATGCTGATGGTAATATTACTGTCTATAAAGCTCGACTTGTCGCAAAGGGTTTCCGACAAATTCAAGGAGTTGACTACAATGAGACTTTCTCACCTGTAGCGAAGCTAAAATCTGTGAGGATTTTGTTAGCAATAGCTGCATTTTTCGATTATGAGATTTGGCAGATGGATGTCAAAACGGCGTTCCTTAATGGAGACATTGAGGAAGAGTTGTATATGGTACAACCCAAAGGTTTTGTCGATCCTAAAAATGCCGACAAAGTATGCAAACTTCAGCGTTCAATCTATGGACTGAAGCAAGCATCAAGAAGTTGGAACCGACGTTTTGATAAGGTGATCAAAGACTTCGGGTTTATACAGTGTCATGGAGAGGCCTGTATTTACAAGAAAGTGAGTGGGAGCTCTGTAGCATTCCTGATATTATATGTAGATGACATATTATTGATCGGGAATGATATAGAACTATTAAGCAGTGTTAAAGGTTATTTGAATAATAGTTTTTCAATGAAAGACCTTGGTGAAGTATCATATATATTAGGCATCAAGATCTATAGAGATAGATCAAGACGCCTAATAGGGCTATCACAGAGTACATATCTGGACAAGATTCTAAAGAAGTTTAGAATGGACAAAAGTAAGAAAGGGTTCTTACCTATGTTACCAGGCAAGGTATTGAGTAAGACTCAAGGACCGGCTACGGCAGAAGAAAGAGAAAGGATGAGTAACATCCCCTATGCCTCGGCAGTAGGATCTATCATGTATGCCATGCTATGTACTAGACCGGATATAGCACATGCTGTTAGTTTGACTAGCAGATATCAAAGTGATCCAGGAATGGAACACTGGACAGCGGTCAAGAATATCCTGAAGTACTTAAAAAGAACTAAGGATATGTTTCTTTGTTATGGAGGTGACCAAGAGCTCGTTGTAAACGGTTACACCGATGCAAGTTGGAACACCGATCCCGATGACTCTAAGTCACAATGGGTACGTGTTTATATTGAATGGTGCTGCAGTAAGCTGGGCAAGCTCGAAGTAGTGCACGGTGGCGAAGTCTTCAACAATCGAGTACATAGCGGCTTCAGAGGCTTCATCGAAGCGGTATGGATGAAGAGGTTCATTGTAGAGCTCGGTGTGGTTCCTAGTGCATTGGACCCATTAATCATTTATTGTGATAACATGGGTGCCATCGCCAATGCACAAGAGCCAAGGTCACACAAGAGGCTGAAGCATATCAAGCTGCGTTACCACTCGATTCGCGAGTACATCGAAGATGGAGAAGTAAAGATTTGCAAAGTACACACTGATCTGAATGTAGCAGATCCGTTGACTAAAGCTCTCCCTAGGGCAAAGCATGACCAACACCAGAATGCCATGGGTGTTAGGTATATTACAATGTAATCTAGATTATTGACTCTAGTGCAAGTGGGAGACTGAAGGAGATATGCCCTAGAGGCAATAATAAAGTGGTTATTATTTATATCTTTATGTTTATGATAAATGTTTATATATCATGCTAGAATTGTATTAACCGAAACATTAGTACATGTGTGATATGTAGACAAACAAGAAGTCCCTAGTATGCCTCTTAAACTAGCTTGTTGATTAATGGATGATTAGTTTCATAATCATGAACATTGGATGTTATTAATAACAAGGTTATGTCATTGTATGAATGATGTAATGGACACACCCAATTAAGCATAGCATAAGATCTCGTCATTAAGTTATTTGCTATAAGCTTTCGATACATAGTTACCTAGTCCTTATGACCATGAGATCATGTAAATCACTTATACCGGAAAGGTACTTTGATTACACCAAACACCACCGCGTAAATGGGTGGCTATAAAGGTGGGATTAAGTATCCGGAAAGTATGAGTTGAGGCATATGGATCAACAGTGGGATTTGTCCATCCCGATGACGGATAGATATACTCTGGGCCCTCTCGGGGAATGTCGTCTAATGTCTTGCAAGCATATGAATGAGTTCATAAGAGACCACATACCACACGATACGAGTAAAGAGTACTTGTCAGGAGACGAGGTTGAACAAGGTATAGAGTGATACCGAAGATCAAATCTCGGACAAGTAAAATATCGCGAGACAAAGGGAATTAGTAATGTATGTGAATGGTTCATTCGATCACTAAAGTCATCGTTGAATATGTGGGAGCCATTATGGATCTCCAGATCCCGCTATTGGTTATTGGTCGGAGTGAGTACTCAACCATGTCCGCATAGTTCACGAACCGTAGGGTGACACACTTAAAGTTGGATGTTGAAATGGTAGTACTTGAATATGGAATGGAGTTCGAATATTTGTTCGGAGTTCCGGATGAGATCCCGGACATCACGAGGAGTTCCGGAATGGTCCGGAGAATAAGATTCATATATAGGATGTCATTTTATGTGAAATAAAATGTCGCGGAAGGTTCTATGGAAGGTTCTAGAAGGTTCTAGAAAAGTCCGGAAGAAACCACCAAGGAAGGTGGAGTCCACATGGGACTCCACCTCCATGGCCGGCCAACCCTAGGTGGGGAGGAGTCCCAAGTGGACTCCCCCTAGGGGGCCGGCCACCCCCCACATGGGAGGTGGAAATCCCACCTTTGGTGGGAGTCCTAGTTGGGCTAGGTTTCCCTCTTATGGAAGGTTTTGGTTGGTCTTATTCGAAGACTTGGACACCAACACTTGGGGATCCACCTATATAATGAGGGGCCAAGGGAGGGGCCGGCCACCCCAAGACCACAAGCTGGCCGCCCCCTTGAGTGGCCGGCCACCCTCCCAAACCCTAGCCGCCCCTTCTCCTCCATAACTCCCGCGTAGCTTTAGCGAAGCTCCCGGACTTCTCCACCACCACCGACACCACGCCGTCGTGCTGTCGGATTCAAGAGGAGCTACTACTTCCGCTGCCCTCTGGAACGGGAGGTGGACGTCGTCTTCATCAACAACCGAACGTGTGACCGAGTACGGAGGTGCTGCCCGTTCGTGGCGCCGGAACCGATCGTGATCAAGATCTTCTACGCGCTTTGCAAGCGGCAAGTGATCGTCTACCGCAGCAACAAGAGCCTCATCTTGTAGGCTTTGGAATCTCTTCAAGGGTGAGACTCGATACCCCCTCGTTGCTACCGTCTTCTAGATTGCATCTTGGCTTGGATTGCGTGTTCGCGGTAGGAAAATTTTTGTTTTCTATGCAACGTTATCCTACATCGACAACCTGCACTTGCCTAACCAACCTCCAAAGATTCCCAACAACGTCAACTGTAAGCCGCCCGACGATGTCCAGTGCTCCCGGTTACCATGAAGGCCTTTCTGCACCCTGGTGGCTCGCGCCCGGCTTGTTCCCTAAAAATATTGGGGGAGCTTCTCATATACTCTATTATTGCACTTTGCATTCAAACGCAAATTCTTCAAGTGGATACATTATGGGGGAGCTTGCCTAATATCTTCTATGGGAACTTTTGTTTAAAGTTCATCATAATATCTTTGTATGACTCTAGCTCGGTTTGTCATCGTTAACCAAAAAGGGGGAGATTGTAAGGGTATTTTACCCTTAACCGTTATTTTGGTTAACAATGACACCGGCGCTATTGTGTGGACTAATGGTTTCTATAAGTGTATACACAGGTTTTAGTCCACATATGAGGTTGCAAGGTGGTGAGAAAGGGTTTTAGTCTGCATACGAGGTTGCAAGGTGGTGAGAGACCCCCCAATTGATGTTCTAAAGAAGTGACGGTGTTTTGGCTCTTTTCTCTATTGGTTATATTTGAGTCTATAGGAACCACCGCTCTACTAAGAGGGGCGGTCTCGATGAGCTTAAAGGGGATGTTGCCAAAGCCACATATACACATCCTACCACATAATCTTCACACCAAAAATGCTGAGAGGTATAGTTGTTACGAAAAACTTTCTGTTTGAGCAAAGTTGGGAACCATGGCGTAGGGTTCGGGAGGAGGAACTGCAGCTCCAGGCAACTCGGCACACAGCCCGGCATGCCGAGTGCTGCTCCCGGGTAACCCGGCACACATCCCGGTATACCGGGTGCTGTTGCCTGGCAGCCCGGTATGTAGCCCGGCATGTCGGGTGGTACATAGAAAAATCCGGTACCCGCCAGTTTCTATGCCGGGTGCCTCGACTTTGACTTCAAACGGCTCTATTTTCTCGGGAGGACTATATAAGCCCCTTCTTCTTTCTTGAAGAGGTAAGGTGACCAGTGCAAAAGCTCAAGATATTTCTCCCTCTCTCATACTCCATTGTTTGAGCTCCAAAATCTTCAGCTCCCTCCTCCTCCAACCAAACTCAAATCCCTTTGGGGAAAAGCTTGAGGAGGCCTTGATCTATGATTCCACCAAGACAAATCTCATTCCCCTTGAGTTCATCGAGCTAGCTTTTTTACCTTTGGGTTTTGTGGAAACCCTAGGTTGCCAGTGTCACTCGGAAGCACCCGGGTTGTGGATTTGATCCAGGAAGAAGTTTGTCAGGGTTTGGAGGCTACCTTTAAAGTCTACCACAAGTGAGTGAGTTATTCCTTCGTGGGATAGGATCCGGAGAAGAAGGTGAGCCTTCGTGGCTTTTGGGAAGTCGTTCGTGGGACCCACACCTCTCCAAACATGAGGTACCTTCTTGCAAAGAAGGGAACACAGGAATACATCTTTGTCTTCGCGTGCCTCGGTTATTTCTAACCGATCTCTTTACCTGTGTTATTTACTTGTGTGATAGCCTTCGTGCTTGAGTATCTTGTTTCATCATATAGGTTGCCTCACCTAGTTTGCATTAGGCTCACTTTATATTCCGCAAAGCCTAAACTTGCAAAAGAAATCAAGAAATATTATAGAAACCTATTCACCCCCTCTAGGTTTACCATCTCTAAACTTTCAATTGGTATAAGAGACTGGACTCTTTTTAAGGGCCTTACATCCTTAAGAGTGAGATGGATAAACTATTCGAGGGTTTAGATGAAGATTCTAACCTTTCGGTTAAGGAGATGAAATCTAGATTCTTAGCATATGAAGCTGAGAAAAATAAAAAGGATGATGATCTTCATAACCAAATGGCAGAAATGAGTGCCATGCTTAAGAGCCTTAGTGGTGGGACTTCTAGTGGGGTTGCTATCCCTTTGGATTCCTACAAACAGGTTAATCATGACTATCCTAAAAACACTTCACCCATGCCTCACATAAACCATAGTGGGAATGTTCCCCATTTTGATGGAACTCACTCTTCTTTTTGGAAATCTTCTATGGAGTCTCATATTCGCAGCTGCAGTGTGGAGATGTGGGAGATTATTGTTGATGGACACCGGAAGCCACAAGATCCCATTAGGTTGAACTCTACCAAATTCTACAACCATCAACTCAATGCTTCTGCATGTGACAAAATTAGAAGTGGCATCAACCGCAAGCTTCTTGACCAAGTCAATGACATTGACTTAGCTATAGAGCTTTGGGATAGGATTGTTGTACTCCAAGAGGGAACCAATCTTATTCTAAAGTCTCTTTATGAGTCAGCCAGACTGAGGCTAATTTGTTTATGAAAAAGGAAGGAGAGACTCTTGCTGAGGCCTATGGAAGACTTGGTGGTCTTCGAGTGAAGGTCAAGGGTCTTGGATGTGACAAATACAATGATGGTTTTGAAATGAACGAAGAGTTCATAAACTCCAAGGTCATTACCATGATTGTAGTCAAACAGAAGGACACCAACCTTGCTCTCAATTTGCGAATCCTCACCAAACAAGTAGATCTATCCACAGATGATCTTGTCTCTTATATGGCTGCCAATGACAACATGGCCAAGGAAGGAGAAAGACTCATGGTGATGAACCGTGTTGATGCCCCCCCCAACAACGTTGCTTTGAAGGCCAGGGCAGTCCAAGAAAGGGAAGAAGTCTATGAGATCGAAGAAGAAGAAGAGGAGATGACTTCAACTAGTGACATTGGGACAGATTTTGCTTTCTTTGTCAAGAAGTACAAGAAGAAGTTGCCAATCTCCTCCAATGAGAAGAAGAAGAAGAGAACGTGCTACAACTGTGATGAAGGTAGTCACTTTGCAAATGAGTGCCCTTATGAGAAGAGGGTAGACAAGCCAAGGTTTATCAAAGGTGTCAAGCCAATACTGAAGCCAAACCCAATAAATGAGCGATACAAGAAGAACAAGGAAAGAGCCTTTGTTCTTACTGAGAACATTTCCGATGAAGAGGGAGAAGATGAGGAGAAGGAGGCAGGAGTGGCTGGTTTGGCTTACTCTGAACCCGGGTCACTCTTCACATATGACTACTCCAAGGATTATTCCACGGAGTCTTCAACTCCAAATGTTATTGGTTCTTCCTTCATGGCAAGAATGACATATGATGATGACTCTTCCTCCTCTACGGTTGTTGGCTCTTGTCTTATGGCAAGGGAAGCAAAGGTAATGGAATCCCCACCTTCTTTATCTAGCATTCTTGATGATGATAAAACAGATAATCAAGATGAAGAGGTTGTTCTTAAAGGTCTTTTCAAAGTTGAAAGGGATGACTCCATTGAGGAATTAGAATCTCTTATGAAAGATGAGAAACAGAGATTCAATCTCCTAAGACAAGAGCTGAAAAACGAAAGGTGCATATCTCAAGGCCTTAAGCAACTAATTAAAACATTTGAACTAGATAAAGTTAAGGACCTAGAAACTATTGAAAGGGCTCAATTAATGGCCCAAGAGCTGGATGTTTCAAAGAAGGAGCTTGAAGTTGCTCATGCTTCTCTCACTAAGGATCTTGACCATCTTGAAAGGGCTAACAAGCTTGTTAAGGATGAGCTCAACAAACTTAGAGAGAGCCATGACCTACTCCAAGATACCTATAAGAAGGCTCTTGGATCATTGAGTGATCCCATTATTGCTGAAAATGTTGCTAGTTCCTCTACCTCATCTACTTGTGAACATGCTAAACTTGTTGAGGAACATGCTCAATTAAAAGAAGAAATATCTTTATATGTTGAGACCAATGAATATCTTTAATCTTTGGTAACCAAATATGGTATCTACTATTATCCCAATGACTCTGCTTGTAAACAATCAACTATTCTTGAAGAAAATGCGCGGTTGACAAAGGAACTAGCCAAGTTCACCACCTCCAAGAATAAGATGGGATTGGATGATCTTTTGAGTAAGCGAAGGTCAGACAATAAGAAGTATGGACTTGGGTATGTTCCCAAGCCCCACAAGAAGAACAACTACAAAAAGGAGAAGCCCGCTCAATAAAAGAACAAGAAGGTCACTAATGATGGCAAAGCCCCAAAGGGCAAAGCCACTAGTGGTGACTGCACGGGACCTAACAATCAATATGCTTTATTTGGCCCTCGCAATGTCTATGCTTATAGAGGGTACTCAATTTGGGTACCAAAAGATCTTGTTGCCATTGCAAAGGAACCCATTAATCGATATGTTCCTAAATCTTCTACTTGATTTTGTAGGGGTATTCCTCCGGTGGTCTAAAATGGGTGTTTGATAGTGGATGCATCAATCATATGACCGGAGAATGTTAACAATTCATAGAGGATGTTAACAAAAAGTCAAGCATCACCTTTGGTGACAACTCAAAGGGAAATATACTTGGGTATGGCAAGGTGGCAATCTCTAAGTACTTCTGCCTTGAGACGGTCATACTTGTTGAATCCCTTGGCTACAATTTGCTTTCTATTTATCATCTTGCAGATGCCAGTTATAATTCCTATTTTACTAATTATTGTGTGATAGTCTTTAGGAGTGATAATCTCAAATTGGTCCTTGTTGGATATGTGGAGAACAATCTTTACGTGGTTGACCTCTCGAAAGAGAGCCCTTCTCTTCCTACATGTCTAATGGCCAAACATGACGAGGGCTGACTGTGGCATCGCCGCCTTGGTCATGTCAACATGAGAAATCTTAAACAACTCCTAAAGGGTGAACACATTGTTGAACTAATCGGCATTTCCTTTGAGAAAGATCGTGTATGCAGTGCATGTGTAGCTGGGAAGCAACTCAAGAAGAGACATCCTATCAAGAGTATCATCGCCATTTGGACATAAGCCGCTCGCCCCTGCTCAGACATCAAACACACATTCCAAAAGGAGAGCTTCCTGGCTAGCTTGTCGATGAGTGGCTTCAAACGTGGCGCTCCGAATCAACATTGCTATGTTTATTATCACTGAAAATGTTAACTTTTTTTAAAGCATGCATACTTATTTTCACCCCGTGGAAACATGTGGTACATAGACGAAGCTGATGGTCAACATACATACATACATACATCCACCTTGAAAACCATGTGGGAAACATCGTAAGAGACCTTGGTTTGAGAATTGAGAGGAAGCAAGCATGAATCCAGGTATGGTCTCATATGGTAGGAGCACCTGGCCACCTGGGGCCAGAGCCCATGACACAGCGATGTGGTATATCAGCAGGGCTTTAAACCAGAGAAGAGAATCAGTTAGCCGTCGCTGGAAGTGGGAGGTGCCATTGCCAAGTCCAAGTGGCAACTAAACCAAACCTGACATGTGAGACACCAATGGGTGAGTCAAGCTGAGGCAGGACAAGGCCAGACACCCATCACCACGATGGAGGGCGATCGGAAGATTCAATGATTGTTGCCGTGGCACGACCCGGCGTCAGAGTTCCCCTGTTCTACCACATGCCCATGTTTGTTTCTCTCCACAGGCGAAGCAAACAAGGGCTCGTGCTGAAGCCTCTCCAGCCAAGTCCTCCCTGAATCCGTGATGCTATTCTGCATCTGACTCTCGTCCTGACGCTTGCAGCCGCTTCTTTGATTATCGCAAGTTGGGTGATAATTCCTTCATCAATCCATTCCCCTGCCGTGTCGTGCTCGCGAGTGCGAGTGAGTGAGTGATGCGATGTGAGACCATGCCACATGTGGATCGCAAGTACTCTCTGCTTGTACGTACTCCCTTCCGTGCATGAGATTTGGTCAAATCTAAAATGCTGCTAACTTTGACTAATTACGTAGTAGTAAAATCGATGTTGTTCGAACCGTAACAAAGTATTATTATATACATTTGACATCATATACGAAGATATTCTATCATATATATATACTTAATCATCAGATATACTAAAACTTGTCTTGGACCAAACCTTGAGAGCCATACTATCTTTAGGCCTTGTTTATTTCTCTCGTATTTTTCTTCCCAATAGATATGGGGATGGGAGGGGATTTGGTGTTCACCCAATCCCCTCAAATACCCTTCCCTAAAAATACACTAGCATGATGGAGAGTTTTTGATTTAGGCAAAAAAAATATGGGGATGGGAGGGGATATCTCGGAATTATTCGGTTTAAAATCAGAGAAGTAAACGGACTAGTAGAGATTTTTCGGGATACGAAATAATCCCGTTCCATCCCCATAAATACACTAGAAGTAAACAAGGCCTTAGAGTGGAAACTTAAGATCTTTAATCGGACGACGACGACGCTTGTGCACAATTCAATTGTTGGAGCCGTTGTTTTTAAAAAAGCCTAGAGTTTAGATGTTGTCTTTGTGGTGGATGTGTTAATGCTGCTAGAACTGAAATACCGTTTGTGGAACTATTTTTTACTTTACTTTTTCTTTTTTTAGTTGTGTGCACTCATACTGTCATTAGGATATTGTGTTTTTGATCACTCTCGATATTAATATATTCTTTTTATCGAAAAAATGTAACATACGAGCAGAGCAGCTAGTATATTGTTTCATTCATAGCCCGGACCGGACTGTTATGTGGTGATGTAGATAGGCTACCTGACTAACCGACTGACCGGCCGGGACTGACAGTATCTACCCGTGATGTGCATACACAACCAGTACCGTACAAACGAGAAAATATACGATGGATGGTGACAAGAGCATGGGGAGCAGCAGGTAGGCGGTCGCATTATACGACGTGCTGGTACCAGAACCAGTCGACAGAGGAAGAGCATCTGCGCTGACTAATTTGGTAGACAGCCGTATTACTCACTCTACCACTACGCTGCACTACACTCTCAAGACCAGCTTAATTGCTCACCAGCAAGCAATGGCGTCCGGATCAAGATTAATCAGGAGCAGAGCATCTCAGTCACATGGTAGAGAGGGTACGGGCTCAGGCACTAATAATTTTTTGAGAATTCGGCAGATGGGCTGCACGATATATTAATAGAAGAAGATTTGGCTCAGTTAATAAAAAAACCGGGCCCAAAAACCATACAGAGTGGCCGAGTTTATGAGGAAAACCGGTCTAAAAACCGCACAAATATCGGAGCCTTATCGCCCACACGATACCAGACTACTGACAACCAAACACACCTCAGGCACTAATAATGCATAAGTTGAGTTGAGTGACTACCACACAATGTGTGTGTACTGTCGTAGACAAGATAGCCCCAGAACAGCAGTATCACGTACTAGTGCTACATTAGCAGCAAGCTTAAGCTACCCAAGAGCAGTGGCTGCTTTTCCTCTACCCCGTCGGCCACATACTTATTGCTCTCCTCGTCCTCGCTAGGCTAGGTGGTCAGGGAGACATGAGCATCATCATCATTAAACAGCAACCAAATCATCGGCAGGGTCTGATGATGCCTCAACAGTGACAACACCAATCACCGGAGCAAGTAATTACAGTCACTCTCTTGCATCACTGGGGTCACTGTCAGGCCAAGAAAATACACTCATGCATTACCACTAGTTTATACCACCATAGTACTCCAGGAAAACAAGTGAATCACAGCTAAGCTAGCATCAGTGCTATCACTTTCACAACAACTGGCATTTTCAAACACCCACTTGTCACATAACTGGACTAGTATTCTTGCAGGGTTTGGCTGCATGTATGGTAGATTTGTTTTGTGCATCTAAAGCAATCATGATTGGAGTATTAGTATATGGTATGGGCTCATGAGAAATCAATAGTGAGTGTGTGGAGCTCGGGAAAGGCGCCAAAATGCAAGCCTGGACTGGTACCAATTGCTCCCCCAACAGTACAAGCCTCATGAATCATGATACGGATCACTGCTGCTGTCCCCCTCTCCTTGCAGCATCAGGAACCAGATGCCATTGCGAAAAGAAATTCCAGGTACATGGATTTAAAGGAACATTTATACCATTTGATTTGATGATGACGGCTAGGCAAAGCCAGAAGCTTCAGTCTCAAGACTGGAATAACCAACCAACGAAAAAGGCAAATCCATCCTACCCGGCAGGAAAAAAAAACCCAAGATGTATATCTACAGAAGAAGCACATGGACGACGGACGGACGACTCTTTTACCTACAAGAACACTGCGAGCGAAAACTGAGGGGAGAGGCTCCAGGAGAGACAGGCAATGTACTTATTTTTCTTTGCAGACACGATGATGATGATGAGACGTTTCACCGTCCGTCGGCGGAGGTGAAGGACTCCGCGAACCCGGCGGGCCGGGCAGGGATGCTGCCCTTGCTGTCATCGAGGCGGCTGAGGATGCTGTCCCCGTCCGTCATGCTCGCCTCCGACTCCTGCCACCCCTTCACCATCTGGAGCAGCGGCAGGTGCAGGTCGATGCCCATGTAATCTTCGGCTTCGTTGTTCGACGGCTTCCACTTCTCCACCATCGGGACAAGCACCGTCACGGCATGCCCCATGTCCGGCCGCTGCAAAGGCTCCCGGGACGTGCAGTGCCCGGCTAGATCTGCGATCACCGAGATGCTCTCCAGAATCTCGTCGGTCAGGACCAGGGCGGGGTCGATGGCTGCCCTGAACTTCTCTTCGTCCTTCCTTATCTGGCAGAACCAGGAGGCCAGGTACCGGGTTTCCTCGTCGATGCGTCTCTCGTCGATGGCGGTCATTCCGGTTATCAGCTCCATCAGCACTACACCAAAGCTGAAAACGTCTGCTTTTGTCGTGATTTTCCCAGTCACTGCACATCAGGTGCAACAACTTATCAACCACATATTCAGGGATCATAATATAACAGAACTCAAAAGAAAATGATAAATACTACTCATAAGTTTTCATCAAATGGTAGTCACAAGGTGGTTCAAACTTCACAATATTGGACAAAGCTACTTGTTCTATTGATACAAGAATCAGTTGACACACTTTGGCAATAAATTGCAAGCTAGTGACCACAGGGTTTAGCAATTACTAGTTCGCCCCAAATTCCAATGCCATTATCAAATCAATGTGCAACAACTTGTCAACCACACGATCACGAAGCATGATAATCACTAACATGAAAAGGACAAATACTAGTAATTTTTTCATCAGATGGTAGCTGTAGTTTGCTGCATCAAAAGTTGGTTCAAACTTCACAATATTGGACAAAGCTAAATGCTCTATTGATACCAGAGTCAGTGTATAAACTTCGACAATAAACTCCAAGCTAGTGGTCATAGGGTTTAACAATTACTAGTTCATCCAAAATTCCAATGCCGTTACGAAATCAATGTGAAACAACTTGTCAACCACACGTTCAGGAAGCATGATGGCATAAATAACATGAAAATGACAAATACTAGTGGTTTTTTTTCCATCAAATGGTAGCTGTAATTTGCTGCATCAAAAGTTGGTTCAAACTTCGCAATATTGGACAGAGCTAGATGTTCTATTGATACGAGGGTCAGCGTATAAACTTTGATGATAAACTAGTACAAGCTAGCGGTCACAGGGTTTTCAACTAGAAGCACTAGTTCAGCACAAATTTCTAATGTCATTATCGAATCAGTTCAATTCGAGGTTATTTAGGCAGCAAGGTAGGTTTTCAACTACTAATTCAGGTAAAGTGTATAGTCAATAAATCAGGGCGACAATTCAAAATGTACATTGTCTACTAGTTATCTGATAATGGCAATTCATGCATGACAGTTAGAACTACAATGAACAGAAGGCGGTGAAGGAAAAAGGCAGCCATACCAGCATATTCAGGCGCCAAGTAACCAAAAGTTCCGGCGAGTCTGGTTGCGACGGAGAAGTTCCCGTCCGGCGCAGATTTAAGCAGCCCAAAGTCCGACACCTTTGCTCGGAAATCATCGCCGAGGAGAATGTTGGCCGGCTTGAGATCCCTGTGGATGTAGCACTGCTGCGCTAGGGTGTGAAGGTACTCCATCCCGCGGGCGACGTCCAGCGCGATGTTGAGCCTCTTCTTCCAGGACAGGGGCTCCAGGCCGTGCACCTTCCACTGGAAGAGATGCTTGCTGAGCGCTCCGTTGGACATGTGCTCGTAGACGAGCAGCCTCTCGTTCCCTTCGATGGCGTAGCCGAGTATGGACACCAGGTTGCGGTGCCGGACCTTGGTGAGGATGGCGATCTCCGCCTGGAACTCGTCGAGGGCCTTGTTGCTGATGACGGAGGACTCCATCCTCTTGACGGCGATCATGGTGCCGTCGTGCAGCACCCCCTTGTAGACGACGCCGAAGCCGCCGCGGCCGAGCACGTTGTCCTGGGCGAAGTTCTTGGTGGCGCTGCGGAGGACCTGCACGGCGATGACGAAGCTGCGCGCCTCGATCATGTGGATGTCGCTGTCGCGGCTGCTGGTCGCGCTGGACGTGCCGCCGAAGCTGTCGCTGCTGGCCATGGCGACCTTGACGAGGTTGTCCGGGTCGGAGCCGGAGCCGGAGCGCGGGTGGACGACGACGGAGGACGCCTGCGGCTGGACGGAGCCGTTGTTGTTCTTCTTGCGGAGGAGCAGCACGGCGGCCAGCGAGACGAGGGCCAGCACGGTGATCGCCACCGGGACGGTGACTGCCAGCACCACCAGGGTTGATTTCTTCTTCTTGTTGGTGTTGTTGTTGTTGTTGGGAGAGTCGGCTGGCGTGCTGGGAGGAGTCGGCGTCGGCGACCGATGGGCAGGTGGCGATGGTCCGTTGAAGCTGGGGTTGCCGTCGACATTGACATCGACGTCGTGGGTGAAGGGCGGGAGCGGGCCTGTGAGGTCGTTGGTGGAGAGATCGAGCTTCCTGAGGGAGGTGAGGCCGGCGAGGCTGTCCGGGACGCGGCCGGTGAGGTTGTTGGCGTTGAGCCTGACGTCGGAGAGCGCGGAGAGGTTGGCGAGGCTGGCGCTGAGGGTGCCGTTGAGGCCGTAGCCGGGGAGGTTGAGCAGGGTGACCTTGCCCTGGTAGCAGGAGACGCCGAGCCAGTCCCTGCAGGGGTCGTTGCCGGCCCAGGACTCGGCGAGCCGCTGCGGGAAGCCGACGCCCGCGAGGAAGCCGAGCAGGGCCGTGACCTCGGGCGCGCACGCCGCACCGCAGAAGCCGTTGTGGGAGAAGGTGACGTTGGCGCCGCGGGCGAGCAGCACGGGGGCCGGGCCGACGAGGGCGTTGTCGTCGAGCTTGAGGTCGTGGAGGAGCGGCAGGGAGAGGAGGGCGGGCGGCACGAGGCCGACGAGGCGGTTGCCGTTGAGCCAGAGCTGCGTGAGCTGGGTGAGGTTGGCGACGGCGTCGGGGATGGGGCCCGAGAAGTGGTTCCCGTGGAGCCAGGCCTGCTGGAGGCGGGTCATGCCGGCGAGGAAGGAGAGCGGGCCCGAGAGGCGGTCGGCGTCGCCGCGCTGGTTGTTGAGCCAGAGGGTCTGGATGGTGGAGGAGGCGAAGGCGGGCGGGATGGCGCCGGTGAGGTTGTTGTAGGCGAGCATGAGGGACTGGAGGGCGGTCATGGCGCCGAGGGACGGCGGGATGGGGCCGACGAGGCTGCAGTTGTCGAGGCGGAGGACGCGGAGCTGGGGCGCGGAGGCGGGGAGGGTGGGCGGGATGCGCCAGCCGCCGGTGGAGGCGTTGAGGCGCGGGTTGTCGTCGAGGCAGATCTCCTCGAGGTCGGCGAGGTCGGAGAAGAAGTCGGCGGGGATGGAGAGGAAGTCGTTGCCGTTGAGGTAGGCGTGGCGGAGGGAGGCCATGCCGGCGAAGGAGGGGAGGGGGCCGGAGAGGGCGTTGTTCTGGAGGCTGAGGTCCTGGAGCGCCGTGAGGGTGGGGAAGGAGGCCGGGAGGGTGCCGGCGAGGTTGGCGTTCTTGAGGTCGAGGTTGTTGACCCGGCCGGCGCGGTCGCAGGAGACGTGGGGCCAGCCGCACGCGTCGGTGTGTTTCGGCCAGGCGAGGACGTCGGCGGCGTTGGTGAGGGTGCCGCGCAGGTCCTCGAGCACGGCCAGGTCGCCCGGGTCGATGGTGGCGGCGGTGGTGAGGGTGAGGGCGGCGGCGGCGAGGAGGGGGATGAGGATGAGGAAGGGAGGTGGGACGGCGGCCATGGCTAAGAGAGGAGGGGTTTGGGGCGCATTGGCGGCGAAATCTGGGGCGGTGGCGGTGGCGTCGCCGGAACCGGAAGGGATTTCCGGTTGGGTTGGGGTGTGGAAGAAGGAAGGAAAGGTGAGGTGAGGTGTGGTGGCGGAGATAAGCGGAGGGATTTCCTACTGGTTTTGCTATGCTATGCGACTGGGAGTAAAACGTTTGTCGCCCGCCCACTGTCACCGGAGAATGTCATGTGTCATGTGTCATGTGTGTGTGTGTTGTTGGGGGCGTGGCATATGCCTGCCTGCCTGGCAGTCCCGAGTGCGCTTGACTAGTTTCTGCTTTTTGTCTCATCCCATTGCAGCTTTTAGTATTTTCCACTTCATTGTTTAAGGGCTTCTCTATTGGATCCACATATTTTCAAACGATCCGTGTTCGTTTCGATTTATTTGCGTCAGCTCACAGATACTACTAAAATCGATTGCTGCATGTGTACTGTCTGTCCCAATCGGGGCTAGTCCCAACGGCCCGACGCATTTTGTCTTCTATTTTCATTCATAGAAATCCATAACTTATATAGATTTAAAAGACATATTACAAATGAAAACTAAAACGGGCCCAACCCCAAGCATATTCTACTCCTCTCCATCCTATATCAGGTCCACCAAGTATCACCCATGGCCAGTCGCGCGAGGCCTCCATTGCCACCTGTAGGGCCGCCTCATCTGACAGGCCGGGAGGCATGACCATCAGGGGCGGACCTAGAGCAAAATCCACCCGGTGTCATTGTATGAAGCACACAGATTTTTCACATACAGCTGTGGGTGTCATACACTGAAAATCTACACAATACATCAAAGAAAATGGAATTTACCCGGTGTCATGTGACACCTGCTAGCTAAACGTGGGTACGCCCCTGATGACCATCACGGCATAGCGCGGTGGTGCTTGTGGTGAACCTATCGAAGGCTAGTCCTACGAGGCCTTTATGGCTAGCATCATCACATCCTTCTTTCGGTATAAGGATGGGTTGTTCACCTTACCCTCTTCCTTGATTTTCTACACGGGGTAGTTGAGGTAGTCCCACTCGAGGTGGTTGTACTCGTCGTTGTCGAGGAACCACACTCAGCACCTCGGATCCCACTCGAAGTGGCTAAACGAGTCCCAAAACGGCGAGTTCATGTCGTATGGGGTCGGTGAGGAAGTCATGTGGCATAAGGGCCTGACGTCGGGTGACATGGCAATTCTACGGTGCCTCAGTATCCAGCCACTAGGGAGGTGAACATCGTTCCACCCAAGAGCACATTGTGTGCTCTCCAGGAACATGAGTCGGGCCACACTGACAGTGATGGGGACGCGGATGCACGGCTTCTTCTTCTTTTTAGCCGCCGTCGACCAAGCCTCGTGGTCGTTCTTCGGCTTCGTGTGCCGCCATCCATTGCCCAGGGCAGAGGTCGCGCTGCTTTCGTGTGGTAGGTGGAGAGGGACGGTGGTGGAGGAGAGTTGTGCTAGACGGTGGAGACCACGGTCACTCGCTACGTTCGCGTCGTGCCCGCATTCGTGACCCAAATTGCCGGTCAGTTTACGTCAGCAGCTTCACTAGATTTTCCCCATTGCAAGTCCGCGCGGATGGAAACAGTCACTTTACGTCCGTTTGTGTCGGACTACCAAAAATGCCCTAGTAATGTTTTAAAAACTTACTTTACGGTCACGTCGCTTTTTTTATTTTAGTCACGTCACTCCTACTTTTGTTCCTCTCCTCGGTTACTTTGTTGTTGTTGTTGTTGTTGTTGTTAATTCATCACATGTTTCTTCCTCTTTCGAGGCGCGTGTTGTTGCTGATACTCTCCCTCTCTCTCTCTTTTCGTGTGTGGTCAAACTCATTTTTACTGGAGTAGTGTGCACGCTGCTAATTTCTGTTAGTCGAGATTGATTGCTCGATTGAGGGAAAACAAAGACGAGGTTGATTGCTCGATGAACTCAGGCAGTCGGGGCAGACCGGCAAAGGACACCGAAAAAGCGGCAGGATCGGTCCTCCCTGCTGCCGACGGGGCGAGAAGGGATGGCCACACATTTGACAGGTAGACAGACATAAAGTTTCATGTCGCCGCCAGTGTCGGTGATGCTACTCCAGTCCTGACTGGACTGCCACGCTGCCTACTTCTAGCTTACTCACTTAACCATGTGGTTGGTACCCATGCTTCGTGGATCTCTAAACCACATGGACTACCCACCTGGCTACCATGATGCTGCCTGTGTGCGCTCCCTCCGTTAACGATAGTTCGCGTTCTGGGTTTGGTCCACGTTTTATAAGAGACTTTGCAAAGTTTAACCAAATATTTAGCAGAAGATATTGAAATTTGGCAAAGTTTGGCTTTGGCCGACGAGGTAAATAAAAATGGAAAGGGTAGGCGCTGGCCGGTCCCATCTTCTCTCCAACTACAGTATACGGTACGTAATCCAGGCGGTAATTACTGCGCTGCTGATAATAAATGGAGAAGATCCGTGTGTGATCAATCGGTACAATCCGTAGTACGCTGCTTGCTTGCCGGAGATCGCAAATCGTACCGGTGTCGGAAGGTAATCAATCGAGACCACCAGCTGCAGATCACATCCCAGTTCCAGCCCAGCCAGATTTATTACCGTGTGAAAATTCCTAAATTCCTAGTAATCCGCAATCTACTTGCCCGTAAATACCCTCCGCGGATTTGGTCTGCCACGTCGCTGATTCGCTTCTGGCCGGAACAATCGGCGGGATCGGAATCCGATCCTAGCAGGCCCAGATGGACATGGTACGTACGTGCGAGCAGTACAAATCAGGCCGCGATTTGTGTTGATTCCTCTGCCTCTCGTAGTACTATCATCTTCTCTTTACATGCTGGTGTTTCTTCTTGTTTCCCCGGCCGCCCGCCACCATGTCCTCCGCTGCATTACGTGCTTTCATTCACTCGCTCGGTCGATCATCACACCATGTGCGTGACCAGCACTTGTAGCTCCGCAACCACCCGACCCGACCCTCCCCGCCTCCCACGCCTCTAATTCATCTTCCACCTCTTCTTTCCTTTACTTTGTTTTTGTCGGTAGTGAATGAATTTTTTTTTTGATAATAGGCGTTTTTATTACTTGAACCAAACAATTACACTTGACCTCTGCATAACCAGATGCACACAGCCGTTTAAAAGTTCTCTAAGTGTTCACGGAAAAACGAGAAAGGCGGAATACATGTCGTAACGAGAAAATGTAAAACACCTATGAAACAGGAGGGGCTCCAATCCGCAGATTATACGGCCACCTATATAGGAAAAAAATATCCCTCGTCGTAGCCTCCGATCATGTACATGTCTCCGTAAAAAGGTCGCGGTTCTCCATTCGCTGAAAAAGCGATCATAAATAGAGAATACCGGTACATCTGTAAATAATCAGCAAGATAGAACAATTTTTATCATTCTTTTTTATCATTTCTACATTGTCATAACATCTAGATAACTACAAGGACACCATCCGAATAAGTCTTCTAAACCTTAAATCGATACCATGAAGCCAATTGCCAAATACGTTGGCAACACTAGTCGGAGGAGAAAGGTTGGAAGCTATTTGGATGATCGACCATATAGATCTAGCATAATGAAACTGAAGAGCAAGTGTTTAATAGTCTCGCTTGATGACAGAACACACGCTGAGTGCTTCCATGCCAGTTCCGCTTAACAAGATTATGTTTGGTGAGAATAACCCCACGATGTAGATGCAATGCAATATTTTTTATTTTTTAACGGTATTCTCATCTTCCAATTTTTTTTGTTCTTATCAACTGGTGTATCTGATTGGAGGATTGCTTTGTATAGGGAATGTACCGAGAATTTGACTTTGGCATGTAGATTCCATCGGAATTTGCTAGGTGTGTTCGATAGGTGGATATCCTCCAAACGAACAAGTAAGGAGTTCCATGCTACTAGTCGTGGACCCAACAAATCCCGTCTGAAAGTCACATGACTCTGTATACTTCATCCTTTTCATATTACATGACTCTGTATACTATTTTTCTTTGTAAAAACATGTTGCGGGTTTGTCTATTATCTAGATACATTCGAATTTGGACACTCCAATACCCTCTTATTCGTACATGTCTAAAATTTGACAAGTGTGGCATTCGAAATATTCGGATACACTTAGTTTGCCCCGTAATCTCACGGGTTCATGTAGCTAGACCAAAGCTCACGCTTCCCAGCCCACGAGCCACCGGTAAATGTATAACTAAATCCTCTTATTTATTTTTGGAAATAGAAGGTGGTATTTCATTAAAGTGACACGTGACGGGTACAAATTGCAGACAGACCCTTTACAACACTCGCCCTAAAGAACCTAGTATTTGAGGATAAGACCTGCAAATTTACAAAACACACCCCAAAACAATAGGTGGAAAAGCCACCACCGCTCACCGCCACCGCTCGCCGGCATCCTCGAAGCGTCACCGCCAAGGAATGGAGAGAAGCCGCTCGAACTCTTCCTTCCGGCGAGAACCCACCCCCGCTGGCTACCTCCACGCTACCGGGAACGAATCACTTGGTTGCGAAGAGGCGTCGAGCTCCAGCAGGAACAGGAAGAGGCCTCCGTCGTGGAGGTTGAGTAACTATGTTTACGAACATATCTTATATTTGAATTTAGTCCATAAACTCTACGCGCCAAACTAACCCATCCGCAGGGTACAAAATCGACACGTCATGGATTAGTCCATACACTCTACGCGCCAAACTAACCCATCCGCCTTAATTAGAACTTGCTATAAACCGACAGGGCACACGCCATTAACATTTAACAGCGACCCGGCTTCCTTGTTTTGTAGCGAGCGGTACAAAAATGGACACGGTGCGAGCGATTAATAGCAAGCGAGCTGTGACGCGGTTTTTGTGTCATGGCTGGCTTCAATCTTCATTCCTCGGTGGTACTACGTGCTACGACTGGGTAACAGTGGCAGTACTACTGCTAACTTGTGCGACGGATCATGGCCGGCCACGGTGCTCTTCCTCTCACATACATAGGAGTATGAAGGATCGGATCGAATAGAATCGGAATATGCTTATACCATATTCTTTATTATAGTTTTTCTCAGGTCTGGAGCAAATGCGGCTATATTTTGGACCCTGGATTCGAATTAGAAGCGGTGCGATTTCGAACCGGAAACAAAATAGTTGGATAAATACTTTCATCAATCTCAAAATCTGATACATCAGTTTGCTCAACTCATCCTCTTGGAGGTGCTTATAGGGTAGGATGTGCTTGCGTTCCTAGTGCTGAGGGTTTATACATATGGTTCGCAAAAAAAAGAATACTAGAAAATTTTGAGAGGGATTTGAACTTCTATACTTACGTGAGCCAATTAGTTAAGAACATGGTGAAGACATAGTTCAGGCTAATACCTAAGCATTTGCGAGATGGTATAAATATAAACTAAATAGTTGAATCATCATTTTATCGTGGTACAAAATTAGAGCTTACCATGCATGTCAAATATACTTGTTAACTCAATAACTACTAACTCTGCGAGTGGCGTTTGCTTTTGCTCGAAAATCAGATTATTTGGTTTTAAATATTCGGATAATTCTATTTTATTTTTAGATAATCTATATCAGCATGCTATGTATTTGTTATGCGATATTTTATACGCCCTATATGAGATGCCCTTCGAAATTTGATGTCCATGTCCATCATTTTTTTATAAATCAAATAAGAATACCTCGAGACGGATTCAGAACTACGAAAATTATCCTATATATTTACAGACCTACACTCACGGCACGTACACCCTGCTTCATGTTCTTTTATGATTGATGATGACGGGAGATTAGCCTTCGCCAGAAAGCAGACATTCGCGCGTGGATGGAGGGGCGTGACATGTGGACCAATGATTATGTTCTTCGGAATCTCACCAGAGTGCTATGGTCAATTAGTTCCTCGGCTAGCTTTAGTTAATCGAGTCCTGCCATGTTAGCCGAGCTGCATATGCATGCTTGGTATAGTTAATCGAGTCCTGCCATGTTAGCCGAGTAAGACTTAAACTACAACTCTACTTCTTCTTGGGAAACAATCTTTTGTCGATTTATTTAGATTTCACGTTATAAAAAGACCAGGATGAATAGATAAAATCATAAGTTATATGCATCCTTTCAATACAGATGCCATGACGACTAGCTACAATGAGAGTATCATAAGTGATATCATGTATGGTATGTTGGCAAAAAATCTGATATGGCACACCAATTAATAAGATGATAGATGAGAGTGGTATCATATAGAGTAATATGATACCGCATCATAGCACGTAAAACTAGAAAATTAAATGACAAATACATTATGTATACACAAATTTGCATTGAGATTCTACAAAATATTAAATATGATAATACTATGATACTAATATACATTGTGGGCTAGTACCATAAACTAGTATCATGTGCATGATAATAGTGTATGATACTTCCCATTGTGACTAGTCTCAACCTTGTTTTTGAAATAAAATAACAATGAAAGATTAGCTTTCACAAAGCACACATTCATGCATGGATGGAAGCGCATGCATGTGGCACCATGATCATGTTCTTAAGCATGTCATAAGAGCTATGGTTAATGAATCCCAGGTTAAAATGAAACTTGACTACCTTGTTAATGGAGCCCTGCCATGCAAGTTTGGCTTGCTGCCACTTCACATTTCGCGGACAAAAAAACACCACTTTTCGGGCAAAATTTTAACTTTGGTACCGCTTTACATTTCCCGGAGAAAAAACCACCATATTTTTGCCCGGTTTTCTCATAAAACACTATAGGAGAATTGAGCATGAATTGACACCATTTCTGACTGGTGGGCACCTGTTTGTGTGAGTTTTACTAGTGTGAAATTATCCTACTTGCCAGCCTTATTAAAAAGGTAAAATATTCTAGAAAAATAAAAATAAATTAAAATATCCCAAAAGTCAACCCATCTCGCTCCCTCTCCATTCCCATTGAAACTTTGGAGTACTAGAGCTCATCCCACTCCGGCGAGGCTAGAGGCTGAAGTGCGCCGCCATACTCCGGCGCTGTAGGCCTCCGTCGCACGCTGGCAATGTTGGCGAGTAGGGTGCACGACGGCGGGTTCGACTGCCAGCAAGAGATGGGCGGCGGCGACAAAGTGGCGCGGCCGCTGCACTTTTCGGCGAGCAGGGTGCACGTCGACACTCGATTGCGAGCTCGGGCATCGGGCTCGGCCAACTGTAGGAGATGGGCGGCGGCGGGCTTGGCCACCAGCAGGGGCTTGATGGCGGCAACGCTCGGCCACTACTATTTTTTTCTTTTTTTGCAAATACTTTATTTTTATTGTACTGACACGTGGGCTTCTGTCCATCTCAGCAAATTTGTCCTGACAAATTGGGTCCCACCTGTCAGAAACAGTGTCAATTCTTGATCAATTCACGATTAATGTTTTATGCTAAAACCGAAGAAAAATATGGTGGTTTTTTGCTATTGAAACGTAAAATGCTACCAAAGTTAAAATCTAGGTCAAAAAGTGGTGGTTTTATGCTATTAACTTATTTTATGGAGATCAAAATGTTAAGTAGTGATATGTATGTGAAATCCTTGAAGAAAATATACTACTCCCCATTCAACAAATGATGTTTTAATTTTATCAAAATTTAGTTATATCATATTTAGATACATCTAAAATTAGATAAAGTTGAGATACTATCATACTACTATGTTGGAAGGAGGGAGTGCTAGTAATCTCCTTGGGATTTGGGAAGCGATCTTTAATTGTTTGTACATTATTTATTTTTCACGTCAGAAAAGTGCTGGGAAAGTAGAACAAGAAACGGTGTTGTGGTACTAGTAACGGTGGCGCATGGTGTTAAAAGAAAGGAGGTGTGATCTGAATTTATTTAGACGGGAAAAAGAAAAACAGTCTTGGACGGGAAGCGATCGACTCGCATGCATGTGTCTTGCGGAAAAGAAAACAAGACCAGTCTCCATACCAGCCGGCCGGTGCATGAAGAAAAGCGAAGGGGAGAAAGCAACCTCCCATCAAAAAAAAAGAGGAGACGCGTATTTCGAGGGAGTTTCACTCGCGTAAGGTTTCGCTAATTCATGCAGGACATTGACTCCTTGAGTCTGCCTCCGAAAGGAGTATGGGTTTTTCTACCACGACATGTACCACCGACATGAATGACACGCCTCAACATGCTTTTCTGCATAATTCAAGTCTGTTTTAATATGCTACCTCCGTTTCAATGAACAAAACTTTTTTAAAAGTTGTTCTAAGTTAATCTAAGTCCAGTTTGACCAAAACCTATCGACAAATATAATATTCTACACATCAAGAAAATCTTCCTATTAAGGTTTCTCGCAAATTTTTCGTTTAACTTAAAACTGCTTTTGAAGTTGAATTAAATTACCGTTTGTGAGTAACGGGTGTTCCTTATAATATAATATATTGTTGTTCATAAGTATGTGTTGATGTTTGAAATGTGGTGTTCTTTATAAATTATAGCTACATGTTGTTTACGACTATATTTTTTTCTTTCCTCAATTTGATGTATGGTAAACATGGGGGTATCCATTTATCCTGCTAGGTGAAGTTGACGGTTATGGCCAGGAGCCGAGCTATGTGTACTTGTGGGGTAGGGTGGGGGCCGCTGCCTCCCCCCCCCCCTCCAAGATTTTTGTATCCTAAAATCCTCTATTATTTAATAATCATGAACTAAAATATCCTATATTTGGCACTTTGCCACACCGCCGAGTATGTGTAACTAGTGCTACAAAATCAACACGGCATACCGGAAGGACCACCATCGACGAGGAGTCCAAGCACTTGGTCTCATGGTTATGTCATCTATTAAAGGACAAAGAGAAGTTGAAATCCACCATAGACGACCCTGCCCTCACTAATGAGCTCGAGAGCATCTCACTGATCGCGGAGCTTGCGTGCCACTGCACATGCCGCGAGCCCTCAGAGCAGCCTGATATGGCTCACATGGTGACAGTTTTGGTCCCTATGGTGCAGAAATGCCACAAGCAAGGATACGGAGAACAATAACCTGCACCCGCGGCTCCTCCAGATGTTGAAGGGCTGGCAGGACTCGCAGGCCAGGATGACCCGCGAGGGCATCCTGAGCCTGCAAGAAATTTCTGTTGATGGCCGGTGAAGCATCGTCTACAAAGTAAATAAGTACATACAATACTTCAACCATCATTGATGCAGATGGGCAAAGCAATTCTACCATACAAACAAGCTCTCCAAGAATACTAGCAAGCTAAAGGTAATATTAATTGATATGTTATGGTCACCTTTTTGGGTTCAAGTAATGAATCCTCTACTTGTGGCATAGCTTGCCAACATTATGGGGGTAGAAGTAGGAGGGGTGGGGAAACAAAACATCATTGTCTGGGCAAAATGCTCTAATTTTCTCCTTATAAAATCGTACATTTTTTCCCTTCAATATGGGGACGGGGGCAGTGGCCCCCTCTGACTTGTACATAGCTACGCCACTGCTTTTACACTCGGTGTACGAATTCCTAACTCAACGCCGCCAAAACCATCCATCTTCATTAGCGCTACAAGATCATACACACGATTAAATTGCAAACATGCTTTTACAGCCGTACAAAACATGTGTTACTTGTGCACATGGTATTTTTTTAAAGTAGGAAATTGCATACCACAAATTTTGATATAAGGAGACGAAATTTGGTGGCTGACCGTGACATACATATAGCACCAACAAGAGCAACTCACATTTATGGACGATTTTGGTAGATAAACAATGAAATGTTACTTGATTTATTCTGCATGCATGGTGTCAATTAATCCATCATGTAGTGGTACTACACAGTATATACTATATTCCATTTGTCCCACAAAGATGCCTCAATTTTTTTAAATTTTCATGTGTCTATACATTAAAATTGTGTTTAGATACATTTAAATTTTGATAAAATTAAAACATCTTCTGTGGGATGGGATGGAAGCAGTACTCGTGAGCAAGTGAACTACTAGATGTCAAAAGGTTGTTCCTTGGCTTGGCCTGCGCATCAGCGCATGATGCCAACTTGGGCAGATCGGATTAATAACTTGCTAACGAGGCGAGTTGTGCACTTGTTAATTATAGTCTGCCGGTGCTTGGCATGTTACTAATCTGTCCATTCCGTCCCGGTATATATGCCTCTTGTCCCGTACATCTTGGATTACGTTAACTAATACAGTACAATACCCCAGCTGTGCAGCATGTCGTTCGTAGATAAAGAACACAATTAGGGGGGAAAACAGTTTGACGTGCACGTGTTCTGCCATCGGAGTGACTGCCTTGACCGGAAGAGACAACTGAGATCCTCTGAGGAGTATGCGGCAGAAGGGTATTCCCATTTTAACGGAATGGATTGACCGTGGTGCGTACATACGCTGCTTCGTTTGGTTATCCGTGATGAGTTATCTCGAAGAAACACATCATCTTCAGGCAGAGACACGAAAATAAAATGTAATACTCCCCCGATTCATATTAATTAACTTCAATATGAATGTATCTAGAACTAAAATGTGTCTAGATACATTCATATTATAGTCAATTAATATGAACCGGAGGGAGTATTGTCCATAGGGGTTCACCTATTTTACCCTTCCAGCGTCGTTTTCTGCCTGGCACTGGGCCTAGCCCATTCCACACCATCGCCTCCTGAAGGAAATCCGGGTGTACTCGGCCCATTTACTTCCCTGTTAATTAGTTCATTTTTTCCTTCTATTAGTTTTTTTATTCCCCCCCAAAAAAAGTTATTCTTTTTTACTAGCGAGTTGCAGCCAGCCGACTTTTACTCCGTTTGCTGCTACAGTTTTGCCGGGTTTTTTTTGTTATGTAGTATTTTCTCTCTTCTTTTTTACTTTTGTTTTGCAGTTTTAGTTTACTTAAACTTTTCGTTCAATTTTTATATTCTCTATTTTATAATTTCCTTTTCGTCAATTGATGAAGCCATATTTCCTCTACAAACCGCAGCGGGCATTGCAACTAATTGATGGTAAGTTTCCCTTTCAAAAAGTTTGATACATCGGGCATCCATCCATTGAGTGCCCAGCGAAAACAGTATATATAGCTCCTAGCTAGAATGTACGTATCAGAAATCAACCTTGTTTGCGTACGTGTAAGTAGTACTGGTATTCCAGGTTCCAGCACAACCAATAAACCACGCCTAACAAAACTGAAAGCACCTATATGTAGTAGAGAAACTGAAACTACGTACAATTAATCTCCGCCGCAACGGATGACATCTCTATTCGAAAAAAAAATGGATGACATCTCTTGAATTGGATCCTTTTTGGTCGACTAATCTGGTCTGGTATGCAGAGTATCTGGCGGAGGATTGCTCGTCTACTCAGGAAATGGATGCCGTTGTGCAAGGAGCGATGGCAGAAGAAGATAGAAGATTGGTGCGTGGAGATGAAGAAGAAAGCGCAGGAACTTCCCAAATCGGATGGCGATGAAAAGGAGGAGGATTGGCACGAAGGTGATCGGTCCAGGAATCCCAGAGGCGTGCGGTGATGTCAAGCTGAGAGCCTGATCCAAAAAGAAAGCAAAATTTGCCTAGTAGAGAAAAAAAGAAGAACATGTTCCAGGAAGCTTTGCGAGTGCATTTCTTTCTTAGACCTAATCTAAAGTGATGTTTTTAGTTCTGGTTTTGCTGCTTTTAGTGAACGCTTTGCCTCCAGGATGTATGTAAAACTTGGTTTCATCTCCGTTTCAAAAAAAAAAAAAAAAAACTTGGTTTCATTTCTGTGAAATGGAACAGGGCAGAGACGCCTTTCATCTAAAAAAACATCTCTTGAATTCGATCTTCGAAGACGCTAATAACAAAACTGAAACTATACCCTTGCTACTCAAGAAAAACAAGACGTCGACTGGTCGATCATATCGATCACTGGCACCTTGCCGAGAGGACGTAGAGGTTCTGGCGCACGTAGCTGGCGTAGACGAAGGAGAAGTTGCTGTTCTGGCGGACCGTGTGGCCGCCGTTGAGGAGGCACACGCCGGGGCGGACCACGCGGAGCAGCCTGGAGTCGACGGGGACCAGGGACCGGAAGTTGCCGCACCGCAGTAAGATCTTCGAGATGGCGCAGGGCCCGTCGCCGGCGCACTGGTTCGTCACGTCCACCTTGTACATCGCCGACTCGTCCCTCTGCGGCTCGCCCAGGCTCTGCCATATCACGAGGTCCTTCTCGACGTCGCAGAGGACGCCGCCACCGGCAGCGGACGTGGAGGCGACGAGGGCCGTGAGCATCATGAAGATCAGCACGGCGGTCGGCGTCGTCGTCATGCTGCTGAGTTGTGTGCGCCGGAATATCTAGAGTTGGAGATGATCGCTCTATCGAGAGAGATAGAGAGAGAGAGCGGTGCAGGTACGATCAATTGTTCGACTAGCTGCTCGTATTTATGCAATGGATTCCGGTGGTATACAGCTTTTGGTCGTAGTTTCCTTGTGTGTGCGTACAATTAATCCAAAAATGTTCCCTTCGTAAAATAGATCCACGCACGGCCGATCTTCTCGCCCCATCATCGCGGAGAAGCTAGCGGCAAGAAATCACGCGCCCGATCACCGGAAGGAAATTACGGGATTCGATCTAGTGCAGGGGTCCGTATTATTCTGGTTTGACGTGTTGGCTGGACCGTCGCTAGCTAGCTGCACCTGCTTCGCCGTCAGTTGTACAACCGATTTTCTCTTGGAAAACGCTTGCGATCCGGCGACCGATCGAGCCAAAAGGATCGGTTTCCTCGGTCCGCGCTCGCTGCTGGGCCGCGACCCGCTGGTTCGGCTGGCCCATGGCCCATTACTTGTTCGTCCACACGTTTTGGTCCAGCACTCAAGACACATAGGAATCAATTGCCGGTGTTGTTTCGTTCTTTTTATGCACCCGATTTTTGTTGTATCTGTGTGTGACATTTTGTAAACATAGTTGATGTTTTTTTTGTTGTAATTCAATATGTACCAAATTAAATTTTGCTTGACCACTTTGCAATGTTTTGCATATATTTTTTTTTGTTTTTAATTGTTTTTGACTTTTGTACAAATAGTTGGTGAATTTTGTTGTAAATCAATATGTAGCAAATTAATTGCTGCTTCACCACTTTTGCAGTGTTTGCAAACATATAGACTTTTTGTTGTAATCGTTTGACACCCTTTGTAAATATAGTTTGCGACTTTTATTGTAATTCAATCTATAGCAAATTAATTGTTGCTTGACCACTTTTGATTGTTTGCAAACATATGAATTTTTGTTGTATTTGCTTCTAACTTTTGTAAAAATAGATGATGATTATTGTTGTAATTCAAGTTGTAGCAAATTAAATTATTTTCTTAACAACTTTTGAATTATTTGCAAACATATATATTTAAGTTGTAAATAGTCTGCGGTTTTGTGGATGATGTTTGCGACTTTTGTTGTAAACACCCAAATTATTTGTGTTCTGTGCTGTTAATTATTGTTGTATATATCTTATTGGTTTGTTCTAAAGATATTTCTGGAATGAAAGCGGACTTTTATTGTAAACATCCAAATAAAATAATGTTGGTTTTTGTAATTAATTATTGTTGTAAGTATGTTTGATTTGTTGTAAAGATATTTTTGCATGGAAACTGACTATTATTGTAAACACCCAAATAAAAAATATTGTTTTTGTTGTTAATTATTATTGTAAATATATTGATAATTTGTTGTACATATATGTGAAGATTTACTGTGAAAATTTTGTTGTAATACTTTTTAACTTTTGTACACAAAGCGGCGGGTTTTGTTGCTATACTAAGCGGCGGGTTTTGTTGCTATACTAAGCGGCGGGTTTTGTTGTAAATATCTGAAAGTTTGGGGGCAAAGGAAAACACGTGTTCGGTTTAAACTGATAGGCTTAGGACCGCGGGTTGATTTTCTAAAAACCAGGGGGCAAAATGCAGAAATCGCAATCCTGCTAATTCCGCCCGCCGGATTACGATCGGACGGCGCAGGAACGACCGATTTTTTGCACCAAATCCGTCGCCCGATGCCCAGCGTTGGCCTTTTCTCTTTGCACCTGCTTCGCCGTCAGTTGAACCCGGATCGATCACCAACTAAGGCCCCTAAAACCAATCAGAATAGGAAAGGCAATCGCTCTCTCCCCAACCTCTCTCCCCCACCGTCCCCCAACCTCTGCCCGTTGACCGACGAAATCCGGGCCGAACCCGACCCTTCTCCGGCGGCTTTGCCGGCCGGAGACGGGGAGGGGGACGCGCCGGAGTGTGGTGACCCGGCATACCACTGCATGGTGTAGTATGCAAGTCTGATATAACACCCTGAAACACCGTTCCACTAGTATTATATCGCTCAGAGTACAACAGAAACATATGCGGGTCCAAGGCATGTCTATAGAATTACAACAATGACTCTGTTACACAAGATCCTCACATCCTCCTACTTTACAATGAGGTAAAGCTGCAAATAAACTCCAGAAGAACGACTCGTAGTCTAGTCTTATCACGAACTCTATTTGTAGAGTATTTAACTAACTCTAGAGGTTGAATAGATTCTAGCTAAATAGGAGCTAAGTTTAAGAAACTAGTTCCCTCCTATGGCTAAACTAAGTTTTCTTCTTGATGTATGTGGTATCTGACTCCTCTGACAGGGTCTTGTCTCTTGAAGTAGTTGTTGACTCCTCGACCTTCGAGTTGCATGTAGATACTCCTTCGATGCCTCCATATCTAAAGGGGATTTAAGAGTGGGATGAGTACGAGCGTACTCAACAAGTTCATTATAGGAAAGAGGTGTTTAATGCACTAGCTACGGCATTAGACCAGAAAGTCTAATACCAATGCAAGTTTTCATAACCATTTCTTCAAAAGGTTGCTTTTATTCAAGAGCTATGTCCGTCAGCCTTCACCGGTTTACTAGAACTTCATGGAGCTCCTTTCCAAGCTGTCAGCTCCATATCTGAACAGGAGTGACAGGTCACGGTTCTTTACACTCTGCAGAGGTGTGTTGCTTTACCCATAAGAGATCTTAACCTTGGTGCCAACGGGCAATTTCCCCGTCCACACTTCCTATGGTGTGAGGCCCGGTATAAGGTCTAGCCAATCATGTTCCTCCGCTACCTCGAACACCCACCCTTTGTAAGATTGTCTTCCCCTATATCCATGATGAGACCGTTCCGGGCATTTATATGCCTTCCCCTATCAATCATGGATAGACCGTTCCGGACATCTTACAATCCATCATAGACCGCAATACCGTGGGGACTTAGGACTCCCCAGCCTCACCATCTTGCTCCTTCGGGCGACAAGTGTACTACGGACTATGCCGTGGGGACTTAGGACTCCCCAGCCTCACCAGCTTGCCCCTTGGATCACAAGTGTACTACGGTAAAGCGCATCCGTTGATGAACGAGGTGGAAACACTTTTGACTATTCCGTCCCACTCCGGATCTTATGGTTAACACGGTATTACGGCACAAGAATCATCGGCGACATTTGTTGTTTAATCCTAGATGGATATAAACCTGCAATGGAACCTCCACCATATCAACACAATCCATGGTTCCATTGCCCACCACATAGTCATATTCATAGTTATGAAAGTAGTGGTTTTGGTTTTTATGCAATAGTGATAACCATAGTACTTTGCAAGTAATTTGATAGAAATAATCAAATGACATGAGCAAGTGATGAACTTGCCTTTCTTGGCTGCAAGATTGCGACGGGTCTTCGATGCGTAATAACTCCAAATTCTGAAATAGTATCATCGTCCGGTAAGGACGACGTTTAAAAGATTGGCAAGGATGCAATAATGCATAAGTATGAGATGCAATCGCTTTAAGCGTGACCTAACCCTGATGACTTAGGATTAGTGAGTGGTAATGATTGGTTTAGGGTGTGTTGCACTTTTTTTTAGAGTGATTCACAAACAAGGTTCTTATTCAGGTGTGGTTACTTGGAATCATAAACATGTGCTGCAATATATCATAACAATAGCATTAATAGCACATAACAATAAGATTTGGTGTGATTCTAACATGTAATGAATAGTGGTTGGTTTTAGCACTACATGGCATGGTTAATGATTAATTATCATATACTTCAAAAGAATAACTTTTGAAGAACATGTTCTTTAATAAAGAACAAGTATGATAATTAGGTTGATGGGGTTCTATGGTTGACTATGGTTTCATTTAGTTTCTGGAGTAAGTATTAGATGGATCACGACCTAGTTGGATTCATCAATACCAAGGGCTTGAAAGGTTGAGTTAAGTCTCGGCATCTTGAGCAATTTATTATAAATAGTTGCTATTAAGGTTGATTCATCTGCTGGTGATTGCTAGCTAGGGTTTATAGGTTCTTATAAGCAGGGTTGATGATGATTCCTTATTTTCTTCAAAAGAATAACTTTTGAAGAACATACTTCTTAAATAATAAGAAGTATTACAGTTAAGGTTGAGGTTGTCTTGTATTAGCCATTGGATCTCTAAGTAGAGAATGGTTGGTTCCTAAATAGGATGGTTCACAAGTATCTCACACTAATAGGTTTTAGTGGAACAGGGTTATGTAATGTCAAATAGTAGGTATGGTTGCTATTAGGGTTCATCACAATGGTGTGATGCTAAATAGGGATAAATAATGATGATGGCTTTGAGTAATAGTATCTAGGGTTTACATCTGGTCAACCCCATTTGATCATCTAGGTCTGATGAAGATGAACACATGGGCTACTAATTTAGTAGTGATAGGATTCCTATATTTTATATAGACATGATCAAGCATTTAGTTGCTAATTATAAATCTATGGATGATTGTGAAGTAACATGATCACATGTTTGACTTAAGGTTTAAGTTATAATCAAGTTAGGTTCATATAAATTAATGGAGCTAGGGTTCTTAATGGTATTAGAGTTTTAGGATTCCACATAAAATTATGAGGTTATCACTTTATTCATAATAGAACTAGGTTTTCATCTTTGTAATACAACTATTAAGGTAATAATGTGATTATGGATTTGACGTTATTAGTGACTTTAATGTGAAAATAATATTGGAATTGATATTTTCTTACTATTAGAGAATTAATAATTAAGGCAATTATTAACTTAGGGTTAAAATAGTAGTCGAAATAAGGGTATATCTTTTAATTCTTTTATAGGTTTTAGATTCATATTTTGAAGTAATGTTGAGTTAGGGTTTCCATATGATTAAGCAAATTCAATAATTTTTGTATTGTATGAAATTTTAATATAAAGTGATATTTACTATTTTCTTGATAGAAATAAAAAGATTGTATCTTTACTATTTTTGTCTTAATAGTTGAAGATTTAAGAATTTATTTTTCTAAAATTTAGTGAAAAGATCATCATATTATTTCTCTTTGGATTTTGTGGGATTCATTTCTGTTTTCACTTATATTTAGAAATTCTTAATTTTATGAAAATTTTATTTATATTTGAATTTCCTCATGAATTGATTTATTTAGAGGATAAGTAAATAGATGCAAATAGCCAAATGGTTAGCTGGGCTGGCCCATTGGCCTGAGCCATGATGGTTTGGCCCAAACTTGGTCCGGCCGAGTTGGTTGGGTCGAACCCAACCCGGCCCCTTCTCTCTTTCCCTCACCCGTAGTCGTACGCAAGGACGAGCAGAGCTCGTTCGTTCCCCTCCGCTTCTAACATACTGCCCAGGCGTCCATGGCTCCGCCGCGCCGCCTCCCGCTCATGACCGACTCGGGTCCTCCCCGACGCCGACGTGGTGGGGTTCTGGACCGCCTCGTCGTGATCTACCCCTCTGTCCAGATCGATTTGATTTCACCGGCCTCGTTTGCTCGCCCACGACACTTGCGGCGAGTCCGCCCCTGCCTCACCTCCGGTCGGTAACAGCCGCCTCTATGGTTGCGGCACGCCGCCGCTGCTCCACCTGACAGACCCCCATCAATTCCTCACTCACGCCTCCTTTCTCCGTTCCTGCTCACGCGCCCCGCACCAAACCCTAGCAGTGGCTTGGCTCACCGAGGCGATATCGCGCCGATGCGCTCCTGATCTTCTACCCTTACCCAGACGCCGGTGGGACGGTACTGCAAGTCTGCACCCCCGGCGTCCATGTACTGGTACTGTTGCTGCGGCAATGTTGCTGCTCGGTTGCCTGGTTTGGTCCTTGATACGTCTCCGACGTATCGATAATTTCTTATGTTCCATGCCACATTATTGATGTTATCTACATGTTTTATGCACACTTTATGTCATATTCGTGCATTTTCTGGAACTAACCTATTAACAAGATGCCGAAGTGCCAGTTTTTGCTGTTTTTGGTTTCAGAAATCCTAGTAACGAAATATTCTCGAATCGGACGAAATCAACGCCAAAGATCTTAGAATCCCCGAAGCATCCAGAACACACCAGAGAGGTCGGGGGCCACAGCCTCCAAACTACAGCTGGCGCGGCCGAGGGGGCCGCGCCGCTCTATAGTTTGGCCCCCCGTCCCCTCCGCGCCGCCTCTTCGCCATATAGCCCCGGATCGGAACCCCGATGCGTTCGCGAAACCACAGAACCTTCCGAGCCGCCGCCATCGCGACGCCAA
Source organism: Lolium multiflorum (assembly GCA_030979885.1). Taxonomy (NCBI): domain Eukaryota; kingdom Viridiplantae; phylum Streptophyta; class Magnoliopsida; order Poales; family Poaceae; genus Lolium; species Lolium multiflorum. Next base: position 325,543,458 of record CM061748.1, on the reverse strand, counting down.
GATCCGGGGGACAGAGTCTCTCGTTCCGGCACCTGCCGGAGCGGGGAAGTGCCCCCGGAAGGCTTCTCCATCGACACCGCTGCCATCTCCATCGCCATCTTCATCACCGCTGCTGCTCCCATGAGGAGGGAGTAGTTCTCCCGAGGCTGAGGGCTCCGCTGTAGCTATGTGGTTCATCTCTCTCCCATGTACCTCAATACAATAATCTCATGAGCTACTTTACATGATTGAGATTCATATGAGTTTTGTATCACAATTTATCTATGTGCTACTCTAGCAAAGTTATTAAAGTAGTTCTATTCCTCCCGCACGTGTGTAAAGGTGACAGTGTGTGCACCGTGTTAGTACTTGGTTTATGCTATGATCATGATCTCTTGTAGATTGAAGTTAACTATTGCTATGATAATATTGATGTGATCTATTCCTCCTACATATGCATGAAGGTGACAGTGTGCATGCTATGTTAGTTCTTGGTTTAGTCTATTGATCTATCTTACACTATAAGGTTACTTAAACATGAGCATTATTGTGGAGCTTGTTAACTCCGGCATTGAGGTTTCGTGTAATCCTACGCAATGTGTTCATCATCCAACAAAAGTGTAGAGTATGCATTTATCTATTCTGTTGTGATCAATATTGAGAGTGTCCACTAGTGAAAGTGTAATCCCTATGCCTTGTTCCTAAATATCGCTATCGCTGCTTGTTTACTGTTTTACTGCGTTACTGCTGCAATACTACCACCATCAACTACACGCCAGCAAGCTATTTTCTGGCATTGCTACTGCTTCATATATATTCATACCACCCGTATTTCACTATCTCTTCGCCGAACTAGTGCACCTATTAGGTGTGTTGGGGACACAAGAGACTTCTTGCTTTGTGGTTGCAGGTTGCATGAGAGGGATATCTTTGACCTCTTCCTCCCGAGTTCGATAAACCTTGGGTGATCCACTTGGGAAAACTTGCTGCTGTTCTACAAACCTCGCTCTTGGAGGCCCAACATCTACAGGAAGGAGGGGAAGTAGACATCAAGCTATTTTCCGGCGCCGTTGCCGGGAGGAAAGGTAAAAGGCACTCATACTTCGGGTAAAGTACTTTTCGGGCGCCATTGTGTAGCTATTTCCTTTAGATCCTGCAATTGCAACTTTTTGTTTCTTGTTTACACTAGTTAGGCATAATGGAAAACATCTGTGAGCTCTTTGTACTATTTCCTGAGTCAAGACATGAATGGTTTAATGCGAAAATTAAAAAACCCATGAAACATGTTAGTATGAACACTTTGAATACCATTGTTGCTAATGATATGGAAAATTCTAAGCTTGGGGAAGCTGGCTTTGATGAGCATGATATTTTTAGTCCCCCAAGAATTGAGGAGGAAATTTACTTTGATGATTCTTTACCTCCTATTTATGATGATTATAATAATAGTGGTCTTTTGGTACCACCTACTATGGAGAGTAAATTTTGTTGTGATTATACTATGCCTCAAACACTTGATGAGAATAATAATGATAGCTACTTTGTTGAATTTGCTCCCACTATTACTAATAAAATTGATTATGCTTATGTGGAGAGTAATAATTTTATGCATGAGACTCATGATAAGAATGCTTTATGTGATAGTTATATTGTTGAGTTTGCTCATGTTGCTACTGAAAGTTATTATGAGAGAGGAAAATATGGTTGTAGAAATTTTCATGTTACTAAAATGCCTCTCTATGTGCTGAAATTTTGAAGCTACACTTGTTTTATCTTCCTATGCTTGTTACTTTGCTCTTCATGAACTTGTTTATTTACAAGATTCCTTTGCATAGGAAGCATGTTAGACTTAAATGTGTTTTGAATTTGCCTCTTGATGCTCTCTTTGCTTCAAATACTATTTCTTATGAGTGCATCATTAAAACTGCTGAGCCCATCTTAATGGCTATAAAGAAAGAACTTCTTGGGAGATAACCCATGTGTTATTTTGCTACAGTACTTTGTTTTATATTTGTGTCTTGGAAGTTGTTTACTACTGTAGCAACCTCTCCTTATCTTAGTTTTGTGTTTTGTTGTGCCAAGTAAAGCCGTTGATAGAAAAGTAAGTACTAGATTTGGATTACTGCGCAGTTCCAGATTTCTTTGCTGTCACGAATCTGGGTCCACCTCCCTGTAGGTAGCTCAGAAAATTAAGCCAATTTACGTGCATGATCCTCAGATATGTACGCAACTTTCATTCAATTTGAGCATTTTCATTTGAGCAAGTCTGGTGCCATTTAAAATTCGTCAATACGAACTGTTCTGTTTTGACAGATTCTGCCTTTTATTTCGCATTGCCTCTTTTGCTATGTTGGATGAATTTCTTTGATCCACTAATGTCCAGTAGCATTATGTAATGTCCAGAAGTGTTAAGAATGATTGTGTCACCTCTGAATATGTTAATTTTTATTGTGCACTAACCCTCTAATAAGTTGTTTCGAATTTGGTGTGAAGGAAGTTTTCAAGGGTCAAGAGAGGAGGATGATATACTATGATCAAGAAGAGTGAAAGTCTAAGCTTGGGGATGCCCGGTGGTTCACCCCTGCATATATCAAGAAGACTCAAGCATCTAAGCTTGGGGATGCCCAAGGCATCCCCTTTTCATCGACAAATTATCAGGTTCCTCTTCTTGAAACTATATTTTTATTCGGTCACATCTTATGTGCTTTACTTGGAGCGTCTGTATGCTTTTATTTTTGTTTGTGTTTGAATAAATTGGATTACATCATGCTTGTGTGGAGAGAGACACGCCGTTGTTGCATATGAACACATGTGTTCTTAGCTTTTAGTATTCATGGCGAAGTTTTCTTCGTTAAATTGTTATATGGTTGGAATTGGAAAATGATACATGTAGTAATTTGCTATAATGTCTTGATAATGTGATACTTGGCAATTGTTGTGCTCATGTTTAAGCTCTTGCATCATATACTTTGCACCTATTAATGAAGAAATACATAGAGCATGCTAAAATTTGGTTTGCATATTTGGTCTCTCTAAAGTCTAGATAATTTCTAGTATTGAATTTGAACAACAAGGAAGACGGTGTAGAGTCTTATAATGTTTTCAATATGTCTTTTATGTGAGTTTTGCTGCAGGTTCATCCTTGTGTTTGTTTCAAATAAGCCTTGCTAGCCTAAACCTTGTATCGAGAGGGAATACTTCTCATGCATCCAAAATACTTGAGCCAACCACTATGCCATTTGTGTCCACCATACCTACCTACTACATGGTATTTTCCGCCATTCCAAAGTAAATTGCTTGAGTGCTACCTTTAAAATTCCATCATTCACCTTTGCAATATATAGCTCATGGGACAAATAGCTTAAAACTATTGTGGTATTGAATATGTAATTATGCACTTTATCTCTTATTAAGTTGCTTGTTGTGCGATAACCATGTTCAGGGACGCCATCAACTATTCTTTGTTGAATTTCATGTGAGTTGCTATGCATGTCCGTCTTGTCTCGAAGTAAGAGAGATCTACCACCCTATGGTTAAGCATGCATATTGTTAGAGAAGAACATTGGGCCGCTAACTAAAGCCATGATCCATGGTGGAAGTTTCAGTTTTGGACATATCCTCAATCTCATATGAGAAAATTATTAATTGTTGTTACATGCTTATGCATAAAAGAGGAGTCCATTATCTCTGTCTATGTTGTCCCGGTATGGATGTCTAAGTTGAGAATAATCAATAGCGAGAAATCCAATGCGAGCTTTCTCCTTAGACCTTTGTACAGGCGGCATAGAGGTACCCTTTGTGACACTTGGTTAAAACATGTGCATTGTGATGATCCGGTAGTCCAAGCTAATTAGGACAAAGTGCGGGCACTTAAGTATACTATGCATGAGGCTTGCAACTTGTAAGATATAATTTACATGATACATATGCTTTATTACTACCGTTGACAAAATTGTTTCATGTTTTCAAAATCAAAGCTCTAGCACAAATATAGCAATCGATGCTTTTCCTCTATGGAGGACAATTCTTTTACTTTCAATGTTGAGTCAGTTTCACCTATTCTCCACCTCAAGAAGCAAACACTTGTGTGAACTGCATTGATTCCTACATATTTGCTTATTGCACTTATTATATTACTCTATGTTGACAATATCCATGAGATATACATGTTACAAGTTGAAAGCACCGCTGAAACTTAATCTTCCATTGTGTTGCTTCAATGCCTTTACTATGAATTATTGCTTTATGAGTTAACTTTTATGCAAGACTTATTGATGCTTGTCTTGAAGTGCTATTCATGAAAGTCTTTGCTTTATGATTCATTTGTTTACTCATGTCATTACCATTGTCTTGGATTGCTGCATCACTACATATGCTTTACAAATAGTATGATCAAGGTTATGATGGCATGTCACTCCAGAAATTATCTGTTATCGTTCACCTGCCAAGAGCAGTAACTAAGCTTGGGGATGCTGATACGTCTCCGACATATCGATAATTTCTTATGTTCCATGCCACATTATTGATGTTATCTACATGTTTTATGCACACTATGTCATATTCGTGCATTTTCGGAACTAACCTATTAACAAGATGCCGAAGCCGCCTGGTTTCTGCTGTTTTTGGTTTCGAAATCCTAGTAACGAAATATTCTCGAATCGGACGAAATCAACGCCAAAGATCTTAGAATCCCGGAAGCATCAGAACACAAGAGAGGTCAGAGGGCGAGCACCAAACCATGGCGCTGGCGCTGCAGAGGAGCGCCGCCCTATGTTGGCCACCTCCCCTCATGCGCCGCCTCTTCGCCTATATAAAGCCCCTGGATCAAACCCGATGCGCGAAACCAAAAACCTTCCAAGCCGCCGCCATCGCGACGCCAAGATCTCGGGGGACAGGAGTCTCGTTCGGCACTGCCGAGCGGGGAAGTGCCCCGGCGCTTCTCCATCGACACCGCTGCATCTCCATCGCCATCTTCATCACCCGCTCACATGAGGGAGTAGTTCTCCAGGCCGAGGCTCCGCTGTAGCTATGTGGTTCATCTCTCCCATGTACCTCAATACAATAATCTCATGAGCTGCTTTACATGATTGAGATTCATATGAGTTTTGTATCACAATTTATCTATGTGCTACTCTAGCAAAGTTATTAAAGTAGTTCTATTCCTCCCGCACGTGTGTAAAGGTGACAGTGTGTGCACCGTGTTAGTACTTGGTTTATGCTATGATCATGATCTCTTGTAGATTAGGTTAACTATTGCTTGATAATATTGATGTGATCTATTCCTCCTACATATGCATGAAGGTGACAGTGTGCATGCTATGTTAGTTCTTGGTTTAGTCTATTGATCTATCTTACACTATAAGGTTACTTAAACATGAGCATTATTGTGGAGCTTGTTAACTCCGGCATTGAGGGTTCGTGTAATCCTACGCAATGTGTTCATCATCCAACAAAAGTGTAGAGTATGCATTTATCTATTATGTGATCATTATGAGTGTCCACTAGTGAAAGTGTAATCCCTAGGCCTTGTTCCTAAACATGCTATCGCTGCTTGTTTACCGTTTTACTGCGTTACTTCTTGCAATACTACCACCATCAACCACGCCGCAAGCTATTTTCCGGTCACTACCATATATATTCATACCACCGTATTTCACTATCTCTTCGCCGAACTAGTGCACCTATTAGGTGTGTTGGGGACACAAGAGACTTCTTGCTTTGTGGTTGCGGGTTGCATGAGAGGGATATCTTTGACCTCTTCCTCCCTGAGTTCGATAAACCTTGGGTGATCCACTTAAGGGAAAACTTGCTGCTGTTCTACAAACCTCTGCTCTTGGAGGCCCAACACTGTCTACAGGAAAAGGAGGGGGAAGTAGACATCAGTCCTCTCCTTTACTTCTATGAGGTGCTGGCACTGTGTTGAGTTTACGGCGGTGAGCTGCGGTTTGATGAGCTGTTGCTGATGTGCTCGTGGTGATGTGATGCTTGGACGTGCTGCCGCCCTCTACATCGACGCCGGTGGGATGGTGCTGCGACGCAACCCCGGCCTCGACTGCATCACCTACTACCCCTACTGCAATGTGAGCTAATCCTCTCCTTTTCTCTCTGTGGCTCATAGCTACTACAATCTGGTTACTGTTAGTCTACAACTATAACGATTCAATTATCTGGTTGTGATACTTCTGTTGGCTTGTGTTAGCCCCTGTTTGGGTGATTTATTCATCCAAGTATAATTTGCTTGCTGGGCTATTATCTCTGATGAAACTGAACCTTGACAGTTTCAGTTTCAGCCTTATCATAAGCATGCTCTTGGCTTATAATTATGTACTGATGGGGATGTGCTTTGGCATTTGTATGGATATACAGTGATCTTATGATCCTCTAGACACTCCTTTATGTGATCTATATGTTGGTAAAGTGTTCTCGTGCTGGTATTTGATAAAAACAGCTACATACATGCTTGTCCAGATTGTTGGTGATGCTTTTCTAAGGCTGGTCACTGCTGTGGTGTTCCAGGAATTTACTTGGTTGGCCTGGGAATGATTCCTGGACCCTAAGTAAATATCTATAGCTTGTGGTTGAATAACTAGTTGCTCTACTTGCCGCTATATATATTTGTGATGCCCCTGTTTGGATGAAGTATACATCCATGCATATATTTTACTATAAGATGTACCTTTGATAAGAACAGGTACTTGTGCTTTATTTGTTGCCTAGCCAGTGATGCATAAGTTGAGGCACAGGTAGAAATAGGGACAGATACTATGGTACCTAAGGTTCTCTATGATGAATCTTGCATAGCATTTATGTGCAGATCTGAGAGAATCACTTCTCATGACTTAAACTGATGATTTATAGTTCGATCTTTGTCTAGTTCATTGCTTGCAAACACTACCCATGTGCTATCTACTAGGATCTAATACTTTCTGTGGTGCCTCCTAAGAGTGTGCACAGGGATGTTTATTACTTAGTAAGATTTGTGCTGTTGGTAGTTATGCAGGGTGATTTATTAGGCTTGGATCATACTATGATCAGATGATGTTAAAATCATCACAACAATTTATGTTGGATAAACTATTTGATTTGGATGAGATGATGCTATTTGGGAATAGATCCAAATAATATGCTCCATGATTTTGGTATACCTCTCTCCTTCTTCACTATGTAGCTTTGCTTGATGTTGTTCTGATTTTGCTGCTGGTCTTGGTGATTAGAGCTTGTCCTCCCCTCCTAGATCCAGATAGGCCCCTGATCTTCTTGCTTCTGCTTCAGATTTGTGGTTTGATTTGACTGTTGGAATTCTCTGGTTTATTTCCTAGAGATGATCTGGTGGTCTAGATGAAGAACATATGCTGTTCTTAGGTGTTCTTGGGCTGGTTGATGGGCGTGAGAGGAGATGTGGTGCTTAGACAGTGTTTGGGCTGCAGGTAGAGGCTTTGTATATGCCTACCTGCCGGTTTGCCCAGCCGACAGCACAGCCATGCAAGCCTATGTGTGTGCTGCTAGCTTGCTTGGCTGGTGTATGTGGCCGGGTGCAGCTCCCCTTGAGGATCAGCTCAGCCACCAAATATCTATACTGTTTATCTTACTTAAACCTTGCCATTTGGCAATCACTTTTCTTTTTGTGCTTTGTTTGTTTTGCAGGTGATCGAGTTGTATAAGAAGATGATGTTGATCTTTTAGATTTAGTTTAGGATTTAGTTTTCCTTTTCTCATACTTGTAATTATAATTGTAATATTCTTTTATTTATTTATTTCTTATTCATTTGCAAAGATATTGTATTATTGTGTTAATATCAATAAAGAACTGTTTTGCTTTATGTATAATAACTTTATTATTGAATTGCTTGTCTTGTAAATATTGCATGACTATAAATGTATTCAAGTGTTAAGTATCTATTTCAAGGTTTATATTTTGTTTTGATTATATTATGTGACATAATGGTTTAGAATTCAAATTCCAATTGAAATTCTTATTTAAGTTTCTATCTTTCATATTCGAATTTAAATTCAAATTATCTCCCCCAAAACACATGACTTCACAAAGGTCATGTCGAAATTTGTCGCACTCACATCGATGACCTAATTCAATTCCACCGACATAAGAGAATCATCGATCTCTTTGTGTTTTAAATAAAAGCGCGAAATTTCCCCGGATTTTCTATGCATGAATGCAATGCACACATCTGTTTCCTCTATTTTTTGTAACCCCAATACCTGGGATATTACACGGAGTAGGCTTTAGCTGTAGATATAGGAGCTTAGGCGGGATGCCGAGTTGGTGGAGTGGAGCACTGGTTCTTCGGGGCGAGATCTGGTGCGATTTGAGGAGGTGGTGGCGCGGCGTGGTGCTCCGGTGGTCGGAGACGGCGGCGCCTTCCTCTCCTCCACGAATCTCCGTTAATAAGCCCAAGGTCTGTTCCCTCCCCTTGTATTTCATCGCTGTTGTCCTCGCCCTTCTCCCGCTGGCCGGCCATGGTGTTATGGAGTGGGGAACGGTGAGTTCTGGCGGAGGTGATGCAGGGGAGGAGAAGGGTCTTGTCCTCCAGGTGCTCTGGCGCGGCGCTTGGGAGCGGTTGAGCAGCGAACCTGTGAAGCCCCTGAGGTGGGGGTGGACAGAGGCTGATTCACTCGCGAAGGCCCTTGGTAATAAGCGCTTTTGGCTGCACTGTTGCATCGTCAACGTCCTCGACATCGACCTGACCGGCCGTGGAGGCGAGGGGGAAGATGAAGACGACGGCGACTATGTCAGCATGTGCGGCCAATTTACGCCGAGCTACTCCTCAGCGCGCTGGAGCAGCGCTAGGAGGTCGCAGCATGGCTCCCTGCATGACGCTTCCTCGGTGGAAGCCGGTTGCAGGTGGGGCAGCGTCTGCGGCTCAGAAGATCTGCTCGTTCATTTGGGTGCAGAGGTCCGCTTCGGCGCCCGGTGTTCTCCCCTAGTTCTCTTGGCCGGCCGTGGCGGCGAGGGAGAGAAAGAGGGAGGCAGTGAGCACAAGGTGCGGCCAGGACACTCTGGGGAGCTTCGGACTTTCCCCTACCGCTGGAGTTTGCCTTGCGTCTCCGACCATCTCCGCCCGCCTTCACCCACCCGTGGCAGGAGTGACGTGCTGGAGTGCGGGTTGCTTCACACCGATGGAGCTAGCAAGGAATCTGGCGCCAGGGACTTCCGGAGCTTGGAAGCGACATCGGCGGGCATCATCTTGACGGCTGCGTCCCGTCCGTCAAAGCCGGTGAGCTCCAGTGTCTTTTTAACCTCCATCGGAGGCCTTCTTCTGGATCAGCGACCGCGTCCAACGTCGACACTGAAGCAAGTGGTTCCGTCCCCGCGGCGGTGCTCGACGGCGGTGCAGCTGACCTTCGGCTCGACAGCGGAGATAGGGAGGGACCTGATTGCTTTTCAGAAGGGTCTTCTCCACATAAAATGGGGACCTATGTATTGTTTTCTTTTTCTAATGGGGTCCTTCGTATTATTGTACACCTCCACTGTTTGTGTTTTAATATAAAGCTTCCAAGCCCTTCGGGGCTCTCCTGGTTAAAAAAAAAAAACTAAGGCTCCTAAATGACTGCTAAGTGATAAAGGAGATTTTCGTTATGTAAGGCCGACTGGTAGGCAGCGGCAGCGCACTGTGTAAGAAAAACGGTGATCTGGAATATTAGATGGGAAAAAGAGTCAACACGCATGCATGTCTCATGCAGACAAGAAAGAAACAAAACAAGTCTACTCTGCCAGTGAAAAAAAGAGCTAGGAAATGCACAAAAGCAAAGGAGAGAAAGCAACCGTGCGGTTAAAAGGTGACACTTGTGCACATTTCGTGGGAATTTCAAGAATTCAAGCAAGACACTAGTTGAGTCTACAAAATGACCATGAATTAAAAAAAGCAAAGTTCACAGTGGGCTGAAATCTAGCGAAGCTGGCCCATGATACAGCTAGGCCTGCCAGGAATGACCCAAACAAGTTTGCATTCATTCATACAAGGAAGCACAAACTGAATATAGATGAAGGTTTCAACTATGAGTTTTTTTTTTAAACTGAGGCAATTTTTTTTGCCTCATTAATTAATTAAGAAAAGGGTGCCTATTTTTAGGAGAAATTGGGCGAAAACACCCACATCCAAGCCCACACACCTACATCAAAGACTAAAATGACCCGAAACACCAAGCCCACACCCCCACATCCAAGCGTAAAAGACCCGAAACACCAAGGTAGCACCCACTCTAGCCAACACATGAGGCTAGAAAACAACACGAACAAACACCCAAACACGACACACCAACACCTCTCCATCAAAGATAGACCAAGACATTGGGTTGGGGGCACCATCAAACCACTACGGATCCATGACAAAGGCTTCTTTCTAGCAGCTAACAATCGAGGGATCCCATTTATGTCTGATCCTTCGACTACAGAAACGCATGCTCTACGTGATGGACTACTGCTTGCATGTCAGTTGGGCTGCAACAGAATTGAAGTGAACTCAGACTGTTCAGACGTGATCGAGGTGATGAGGCAAGTTAGCGGCTCGCTCGGGGAAGCAACACCAATCTAGGAGGAGTGCCCTCTAGCTAGCCATAATTTTACAGAGATTACTTGTAAATTGTAATTGTTGTCCTAGAGAAGCTAATGTGGCAGCACATGTTAAGCTGAGAGCCTGATCCAAAAAGAAAGCAAAAACTGCCCAGCGTAGGAAAAAAAGAAGAACATGTTTCAGGAAGCTTTGCGAGTGCATTTCTTTCTTATACCTAATCTAAAGTGATGTTTTTAGTTCTGGTTTTGCTGCTTTTAGTGAACGTTTTGCCTCCAGGATAGGCGGTAAGGGTCTTAAACTGACGTATGTAAAATTTGGTTTCATTTCTGTGAAAACTAACAGGGCAGAGACGCCTTTCACCTAAAAAAACATCTCCTGAATTGGATCTTCGAAGACGCTAATAACGAAACTGAAACTATACCCTTGCTACTCAAGAAAAACAAGACGTCGACTCGTCGATCATATCGATCACTGGCAGCTTGCCGAGAGGACGCGGAAGTTCTGGCGCACGTAGCTGGCGTAGACGAAGGAGAAGTTGCTGTTCTGGCGGACGGTGTGGCCGCCGTTGAGGAGGCACACGCCGGGGCGGACCACGCGGAGCAGCCCGGCGTCGACGGGGACCAGGGACCGGAAGTTGCCGCACCGCAGTAAGATCTTCGAGATGGCGCAGGGCCCGTTGCCGGCGCACTGGTTCGTCACGTCCACCTTGTACATCGCCGACTCGTCCCTCTGCGGCTCGCCCAGGCTCTGCCATATCACGAGGTCCTTCTCGACGTCGCAGAGGACGCCGCCTGGAGGCGACGAGGGCCGTGAGCATCATGAAGATCAGCACGGCGGTCGGCGTCGTCATGCTGCTGAGTTGTGTGCGCCGGAATATCTAGAGTTGGAGATGATCGATCTATCCAGAGAGAGAGCGCGGTGCAGGTACGATCGAATCGTTCGACTAGCTGCTCGTATTTATGCAATGCATTCCGGAGGTATACATGGAATGCCTAGTAAATTTTGGAATTGATGGCCGGTATTTGCCTTTTTTGAAATTGCATACAGCTTTTGGTCGTAGTTTCCTTGTGTGTGCGTACAATTAATCCAAAAATGATCCCTTCGTAAAATAGATCCACGTACGGCCGATCTTCTCGCTCCATGATCGCGGAGAAGCTTAGCAGCAAGAAATCACGCGCCCGATCACCGGAAGAAAATTACGGGATTCGATCTAGTGCGGAGGGGGTCCGTATTATTCTGTTTTGACGTGTTGGCCGGACTGTCCGCTAGCTAACTGCACCTGCTTCGCCGTCAGTTGTACAACTGATTTTCTCTTTGCACCTGCTTCGCCGTCAGTTGAATCCGGATCGATCACCAACTAAGGCCGAGCATCTCCAGTCGCGTTCCCAAAGCGTCCCCTAAACCGCGCTGATTAAGCGTTTGGGATGTGTTTCGTTCGTGCCGCGTTTCGGGGACGTCGCTCTCTAGTCGCGTCCCAAAACAAAATTTCGGAAATTTTAAACTTAATCGGGATTCATCCAAACTTGACATATATTACATAGATTCGAACGAAATTTGACTAAATTTAAACTAACCTAATTTAGAAGTACTTGCGCCGGAGGCGTCGTAGTACTGGTGGTATTTGTACATGTCGTGACGACCTCCTGCGCGCTCGTCGGGCTCGTCGACGGGCTCGTCCCACTGCAAGCCGCTTGGTCTGCCTCGCTGTTGGTGAGGTCCATGAGCGGCTTGCGTCGCGGATGGACATGGCGATCGCCATGTCGGGTCGCCCCTCCAGGCGCCCTTGTGTCGTTCATCGACGCCAAGAACGCCGCCCGCAGACCTGGGCAGTCCCTCGCTGTTGGCGATGAGCCGCTGCTGCCGCTCGTACTCCGCCAGCAGTACCGCCTGCGACGCTTCCTCCAGCTCCTCCTTCACCTCCGGCTTCGGGATGAGGATGGCGCTGCCACGCCTCTCTTGCTACCGCCGGCTGCCGTTGCCGCCACGCCTCGTGTTGACGGGCATCGCCGGCTCCTCGTTCATCACGCGTTTGGGAACGGTGTAGGGCGCCGAGCGGTACGACTAGGAGGGCGTCAATCGGGTCGATCCTGAGGAAGAAGAGTTCGAGGAGGACGAGTACGTGGTCCTCCTCGGCTGCCATTGCGGTGGTCCTCCTCGCGGAGACGGTGGAGGTGACGGCGGCGTCTCCAACCTTGTTGCGGATGCCGCGGATGACGCCTGTCGCAGGTGCGCCCGGAACGCCCCAGAACAGGGCGGAGCCGTCCTTGTTCCAGCTATTGGGCCCGCCGATGAGGCCGGTGGTGCTGTGCATCTCAACGCCGCATTGGCCTTGAAGTACGTGGCACCAGTCATCATTGTCCATGGCCGCCATGTCCGATCCGCCCACTTCTCGGCGTTGATTTGAGCCCGCCGGGCCTTGATGTCGTCCTCCATTGCCCCGTGCCTGGCCGCGGGCGCGGACGCCAATGCGTTCACGGCCATCTTCCAGCCGCCGCTGCTTGGCAGCCGCATGTCCGGCGGGACAGAATAGCGGGTGTGGTACAACGCCCATGCCTCCGGCACGGTTAGGCTACCGCGGCCGAAGCCGTTCGCCGCGGCGATCTTGCGGGAGGACGACGACATTGCTTGGAGCGGCGAGGAGAAGATCTGGGAGCGGGTGCGGGGGGAGAGGCGGCGGCGACGAGAAGGTTTGGGAGCATGAGAGATTGGGACGAACCGCAGGACGTCTTCCTGTACAACGGCGGTAGCGGGTGGTTGCACGCAATAACACCGGCGCGGACGGCCACGCGGCCATGCATGACGAGACGTGTCGTGGTATCGTCACGGCATATGCCATAGGGTGGCTAATCGAAGTGGTTCCTGAGGGATCTCACGGTGGTATCCGGATGCGGGTATGGGCACGAGCGACACGGCGACGTACCCAGTTCGAGGCCCTCCGATGGAGGTAAAACCTCTACTCCTGCTATGAGTGTATATGATGATCACACAATACAATGGTGCTCCTAGAGCTGTGTCCGGCTGCTCACGGGAGGCTAAGAGAAAGTTGGGATACGTCTCAACGTATCGATAATTTCTTGTGTTCCATGCCACATTATTGATGTTATCTACATGTTTTATGCACACTTTTATGTCATATTCGTGCATTTTCTGGAACTAACCTATTAACAAGATGCCAAGTGCCGCTTTGTTTCTGCTGTTTTTGGTTTTTGAAATCCTAGTAACGAAATATTTTGAATCGGACGAAATCAACGCCTGTCCTATTTTACCCGGAAGCATCCAGAACACACGAGAACGGCAGAGAAGGTGGCCACCACACCACACCCCGGCGCGGCTAGGGGGCGCGCCTAGGGTGTGGGCCCCTTCGACCTTCCCGCGCCGCCTCTCCGCCTATAAAAGCCCCCTGGATCGAAAAACCCTATACCAATTGACGAAACCCACGAAACCCTGAGCCACCGCCATCGCGAAGCCAAGATCCGGGGACAGGATCTCTCCCACCCGCCGAGCGGGGAAGTGCCCAAGGCTTCTCCATCGACACCGCCGCCATCTCCACCGCCATCTTCATCACCGCTGCTGTCCCATGAGGAGGAGTAGTTCTCCATCGAGGCTCTGGGCTGTACCGGTAGCTATGTGGTTAATCTCTCTCCTATGTACCTCAATACAATGATCTCATGAGCTGCTTTACATGATTGAGATTCATCTGAGTTTTGTATCACTACTATCTATGTGCTACTCTAGTGATGTGTTATTAAAGTAGTTCTATTCCTCCTGCACGTGTGTAAGGTGACAGTGTGTGCACCGTGTTGGTACTTGGTTTATGCTATCATGATCTCTTGTAGATTATGGAGTTAACTATTGCTATGATATTATTGATGTGATCTATTCCTCCTACATATGCATGAAGGAAGATACATGCTATGCTAGTACTTGGTTTAGTCTGCTGATCTATCTTACACTAAAGGTTACTTAAACATGAGCATTATTGTGGAGCTTGTTAACTCCGGCATTGAGGGTTCGTGTAATCCTACGCAATGTGTTCATCATCCAACAAAAGTGTAGAGTATGCATTTATCTATTCTGCGTTATGTGATCAATGTTGAGAGTGTCCACTGAAAGTGTAATCCCTAGGCCTTGTTCCTAAATACTGCTGAGTTACTAGCTTGTTTACTGTTTTATCTGCTTATGCTGCAATACCACCACCATCAATTACGCGCCAAGCACTTTTCTGGCACCGTTGCTACTGCTCATACTTATTCATACCACCCGTATTTCACTATCTCTTCAACTAGTGCACCTATTAGGTGTGTTGGGGACACAAGAGACTTCTTGCTTTGTGGTTGGGGGTTGCATGAGAGGGATATCTTTGACCTCTTCCCCCCAGTTCGATAAACCTTGGGTATCCACTTAAGGGAAACCTGCTGCTGTTCTACAAACCTCTGCTCTTGGGAGGCCCAACACTGTCTCACAGGAAAGGAGGGGGAACGTAGACATCAAGCACTTTTCTGCCGTCGCTGGGAGGAAAGGTAAAAGCACTCATACTTCTTCCGTAAGTACTTTTTCGGCGCCATTGTGTTTGTGCTCAAAGCTATTTTCTAGATCTGCAATTGCATCTTGTTGTTTCTTGTTTACACTAGTTGGCATAATGTACAAGAGTGAGCTTCTTGTTCTATTTCCTGATTTAAAACATGGATTGTTTGATGCGAAAATTAAAAAACCTATGAAATCTTCTTTGCATGCTGGTAGTAATATTAGTATGAACGCTTTGAACACCATTGTTGACAATAATATAGAAAGTTCTAAGCTTGGGGAAGCTGTTTTTCATGATATTTTTAGTCCCCCAAGCATTGAGAGAAAATTTTCTTTGATGATACTTTGCCTCCTATTTATGATGATAATGATAGTGGTCTTTTGATGCCACCTACTATGGAGAGTAAATTTTGTTGTGATTATACTATGCCTCTACACTTGATGAGAATAATAATGATAGCTACTTTGTTGAATTTGCTCCCACTACAACTAATAAAATTGATTATGCTTATGTGGAGAGTAATAATTTTATGCATGAGACTCATGATAAGAATGCTTTATGTGATAGTTATATTGTTGAGTTTGCTCATGTTGCTACTGAAAGTTATTATGAGAGAGGAAAATATGGTTGTAGAAATTTTCATGTTACTAAAACACCTCTCTATGTGCTGAAATTTTGAAGCTACACTTGTTTTATCTTCCTATGCTTGTTACTTTGCTCTTTATGAACTTGTTTATTTACAAGATTCCTATGCATAGGAAGCATGTTAGGCTTAAATGTGTTTTGTACTTGCCTCTTGATGCTCTCTTTTCTTCAAATACTATTTCTTGCGAGTGCATCATTAAAGCGTTGAGCCCATCTTAATGGCTATAAAGAAAAGAACTTCTTGGGAGATAACCCATGTGTTATTTTACAAGTATTTTGTTTTATATTTGTGTCTTGGAAGTTGTTTACTACTGTAGCAACTCTCCTTATCTTAGTTTTGTGTTTTGTTGTGCCAAGTAAAGCCGTTGATAGAAAAGTAAGTACTAGATTTGGATTACTGCGTTCCAGATTTCTTTGCTGTCACGAATCTGGGTCCACCTCCCTGTAGGTAGCTCAGAAAATTAATCCAATTTATGTGTATGATCCTCAGATATGTACGCAACTTTCATTCAATTTGAGCATTTTCATTTGAGCAAGTCTGGTGCCATTTTAAATTCGTCAATACGAACTGTTCTGTTTTGACAGATTCTGCCTTTTATTTCGCATTGCCTCTTTCGCTATGTTGATGAATTTCTTTGATCCACTAATGTCCAGCATTATGCAATGTCCAGAAGTGTTAAGAATGATTGTGTCACCTCTGAATATGTCAATTTATATTGTGCACTAACCCTCTAATGAGTTGTTTCGAGTTTGGTGTGAGGAAGTTTTCAAGGGTCAAGAGAGGAGGATGATATAACATGATCAAGGAGAGTGAAAGCTCTAAGCTTGGGGATGCCCCGTGGTTCACCCCTGCATATATCAAGAAGACTCAAGCGTTCTTTGGGATGCCCAAGGCATCTCCTTCTTCATCGACAACATTATCATCCTCCCCTGAAACTATATTTTTATTCCATCACATCTTATGTGCTTTGCTTGGAGCGTCTGTTTGTCTTGTTTTTGTTTTTGTTTTGAATAAATTGGATTACATCATGCTTGTGTGGGAGAGAGACACGCTCCGCTGGTTCGTATGAACACATGTGTTCTTAGCTCATAGTATTCATGTTTCCTTCGTTAAATTGTTATATGGTTGGAATTGGAAAATGATACATGTAGTAATTGCTATAAATGTTCTTGGGTAATGTGATACTTGGCAATTGTTGTGCTCATGTTTAAGCTCTTGCATCATATGCTTTGCACCCATTAATGAAGAAATACATAGAGCATGCTAAAATCTGGTTTGCATATTTGGTTTCTCTAAGGTCTAGATAATTTCTAGTATTGAGTTTGAACAACAAGGAAGACGGTGTAGAGTCTTATAATGTTTTCAATATGTCTTTTATGTGAGTTTTGCTGCACCGGTTCATCCTTGTGTTTGTCTCAAATAAGCCTTGCTAGCCTAAACCTTGTATCGAGAGGGAATACTTCTCATGCATCCAAAATACTTGGAGCCAACCACTATGCCATTTGTGTCCACCATACCTACCTACTACATGGTATTTTCCAGCCATTCAAAGTAAATTGCTTGAGTGCTACCTTTAAAATTCCATCATTCACCTTTGCAATATATAGCTCATGGGACAAATAGCTTAAAAACTATTGTGGTATTGAATATGTAATTATGCACTTTATCTCTCTATTAAGTTGCTTGTTGTGCATAACCATGTTTACTGGGGAACGCCATCAACTCATTGTTGAATTTCATGTGAGTTGCTATGCATGTTCGTCTTGTCTGAAGTAAGGGCGATCTACACTGAGTTGAATGGTTTGAGCATGCATATTGTGAGAGAAGAACATTGGGCCGCTAAAAGCCATGTTCCATGGTGGAAGTTTCAGTTTTGGACAAACATCCTCAAATCTCTAATGAGAAAAGAATTAATTGTTGTTGAATGCTTAAGAGCATTAAAAGAGGAGTCCATTATCTGTTGTCTATGTCCGGTATGGATGTCTAAGTTGAGAATAATCAAAAGCGAAATCCAAATGCGAGCTTTCTCCTTAGACCTTTGTACAGGCGCATAGAGGTACCCCTTTGTGATACTTGGTTAAAGCATATGTATTGCGTGATAATCCAGGTAGTCCAAGCTAATTAGACAAGGTGTGCGGGCACTATTAGTACACTATGCATGAGGCTTGCAACTTATAAGATATAATTTACATGATGCATATGCTTTATTATCACCGTTGACAAAATTGTTTCATGTTTTCAAAATCAAAGCTCTAGCACAAATATAATCGATGCTTTTCCTCTATGAGGACCATTCTTTTACTCAATGTTGATCAGTTCACCTATTTCTCTCCACCTCAAGAAGCAAACACTTGTGTGAACTGCATTGATTCCTACATACTTGCTTATTGCACTTATTATATTACTTATGTTGACAATATCCATGAGATATACATGTTACAAGTTGAAAGCAACCGCTGAAACTTAATCTTCTTTGTGTTGTCAATACCTTTACTTTGAATTATTGCTTTATGAGTTAACTCTTATGCAAGACTTAATTGATGCTTGTCTTGAAGTGCTATTCATGAAAAGTCTTTGCTTTATGATTCACTTGTTTACTCATGTCATATACATTGTTTTGATCGCTGCATTCACTACATATGCTTTACAAATAGTATGATCAAGATTATGATGGCATGTCACCCAGAAATTATCTTTGTTATCGTTTACCTGCTCGGGACGAGCAATCCAAGCTTAGGATGCTGATACGTCTCCAACGTATCGATAATTTCTGTGTTCCATGCCACATTATTGATGTTATCTACATGTTTTATGCACACTTTATGTCATATTCGTGCATTTTCTGGAACTAACTTATTAACAAGATGTCAAGTGCCAGCTGTCGTTTTAAGCTGTTTTTGGTTTCAGAAATCCTAGTAACGAAATATTCTTAATCGGACGAAATCAACGCCTGGTTCCTATTTACCCTAAGCATCCAACACACGAACCCAGAAGGGTGGCGGGGCCACCACACACACCCCTGTTTCAGGGGGCGCCCCTAGGGTGTGGGCCTCTCTTCGACCCTTCCCGCGCGCCTCCGCCTATAAAGCCCTGGATCAGAAACCATACCAATTGACGAAACCCACGAAACCTTTCGTAGCCACCGCCATCGCGAAGCCAAGATCTCGTGACGGATCTTGCTCCGCACCTGCCAGAGGGAAGTGCCCCCTAAGGCTTCTCCATCGACACCGCTGCCATCTCCACCCGCCATCTTCATCACCGCTGCCGGCCCATGAGGAGAGAGTAGTTCTCCATCGAGGCTCGGGGGCTGTAATGGCAGCTATGTGGTTAATCTCTCCTATGTACCTCAATACAATGATCTCATGAGCTGCTTTACATGATTGAGATTCATCTGAGTTTTGTATCACTACTATCTATGTGCTACCTAGTGATGTGTTATTAAAGTAGTTCTATTCCTCCCGCACGTGTGTAAAGGTGACAGTGTGTGCACCGTGTTAGTACTTGGTTTATGCTATGATCATGATCTCTTGTAGATTATGGAGTTAACTATTGCTATGATATTATTGATGTGATCTATTCCTCCTACATATGCATGAAGGTGACAGTGTGCATGCTATGCTAGTACTTGGTTTAGTCTGTTGATCTATCTTACACTAAAGGTTACTTAAACATGAGCATTATTGTGGAGCTTGTTAACTCCGCATTGAGGGTTCGTGTAATCCTACGCAATGTGTTCATCATCCAACAAAAGTGTAGAGTATGCATTTACGTTATGTGATCAATGTTGAGAGTGTCCACTAGTGAAAGTGTAATCCTAGGCCTTGTTCCTAACACTTTGAGTTACTAATGCTTGTTTCTTGCTTTATCGTGTTACTACTGCTGCAATACCACCACCATCAATTACGCGCTAAGCACTTTTCCGGCACTGCCACTGCTCATACTTATTCATACCACCCGTATTTCACTATCTCTTCGCAACTAGTGCACCTATTAGGTGTGTTGGGGACACAAGAGACTTCTTGCTTTGTGGTAGGGTTGCATGAGAGGGATATCTTTGACTCTTCCTCCCTGAGTTCGATAAACCTTGGGTATCCACTTAAGGGAAACTTGGCTACCAAACCTCTCGCTTCTTGGAGGGCCAACACCGTCACAGAAAGGAGGGGGAACGTAGACATCAAAGTCCTCTCACAAGGGCAGTCTAAGGGGGAATGAAGTGAATGATCGATCCTCCCACGAGTGGGGGAGTGCGGCTTATATAGGCACCGGCACTTTGCATATAAGACCCTATAGTTTTATGGCCGGCTTGGCGGCCTGCTTCGCCCCCCGGAGGCGGTGACGTCAGGAGCGGTTGGGTGGTCTGTCCCATCCGGCTGCCACGGTCAGCGGTATGGAGAGGAGGTGTTTCTGCCGCATCAGCCATCAGAGCCAGCGGATCGCCGCAGCCCCGATGGCTCAGCCTTGGCACTATTGCCCACAAAGGCGCTACGGAAGATGAAGTCAGCCAGACTTTGGGAACCGGATCACCACTCCTTCCTGAAGACTACTAGCCTCGAAATGGGTCTGAGGTCAGTCCCGCGGATATGGCTTGTAGAAGCCGGCCCAGCCAGACGACTATGGTCAGAGCCGGTCGACCACCTAGAGCCAGTCGTCAAGACCAGCTGGCTGCGCACGGCAGCACTCAGTTGCTTGCGGCCTGGCCAGGGCCAGCCGGGCCGTCGCGTCCGTTCTCACCCTGGCTCCCCACGCCCTCGGCCTGGCAAGGTCCTGCGCACAGAAGGACCCAGGCTCGTTTCGACATATTTGACGCACTTCGGGAGGCCGGACCGACCCATTTCGGCTGCCCTGCCCGGCCAGCCCTCGCCGGCCGCCGCCGCTTCAGCGGATTTTGCTTGCCGCGAGTTTTGGTGTTCGCCTTGCTGATGACCTTGGTCCGAGCTGAACTTATTATCAGGCCCGGCTGGCCGCCGGGCTCGCGCCGGCCCCGCACTCCACGGGTCTGACGCTGGCTGCGGTCGGTCTGCTCACATCACTGTCCCCTCCGGATCCGGCAGGCGGGTCCTGGGAGCGTGGTGTGGCTGCTGGTGGTGTCGGTCGTGGGCGAGCACGGCGCAGAATCCCGGCGATCGGGGCCACGTGGGCCACGCGTGGCACCGGTGGGCCACGATCGGATTTCATCGTGCACCCTCCCACGACCCTGTGACCCGGCTACACCACCTCCCACCCCCAGGATCCGGAGGGTTGATGTGACTACGAACCGACCGCGCGCCAAAGTGGGGTCAAGTCGGGTTTAGGCGGCGACTTCCGCCACCTGAGCGATAATAAGGCTCGGACAAAATTCATGCAAGAGACACACCAAAACTCGCGAAAGCAAAGCATAAGTAAAAGCGGTCGTTAGGGGCCCAGAACGAGCGGTGGGGCGCAATGCATGAATGGAAATTCTCGGTGGCCCTCCAAGTGCCGTCAAATATATTCGAAGCAGAAAACCGCTAGGTCTTCTAAACGGGACCCTGCCGGGGGCAATGTCGTGAGACCCGGGTAGGCAATGGGCGGAGCAGCCGGCAGCCTCCCGCTCGGGCGGGCTTGCGAGGGGCAGCAGTGGCAGTGGTCTGGAAGCCGGCTCTAGGTCTTAGTCGCCCGGCTACGGCCACCGATGCGTAGCCGCCGCTTAAAGCCATATCCGACCGGGGGATGTCTAAGACCGGCTCACAGTTTGCACTAAGGAACTGGCCGGGTGATCCGGCCCCAAAGTCCACGCCGACTTCATCTTCCAGCGCGCCGGGGCATGGAGCAATAGTGCCAGCGACGGCCATCGGGCTTGCGACGATCCGTGCGGCTAATGGCGACGAGAATTCTCTCCATACCGCTGACCGGCAGCCGGATGGTTAGCCACGATCGCCAACTGCCCCCACGCCACCCCTCAGAGTTAGCCGAGCCGGCCGAAGCCGCCAAGAACTATAGGGTCTTATATGTAAAGTGCCGTGTATATAAGCTGCACTACCCCTCTCGTGCGGGATCGATCATTCTTACTTCTTCCACCCACCTGCTCCTGTGAGAGACCACAGCTCTTCCTTAGCCTCCCGAACAGCGGACACAGCTCTAGGAGTACCATTGTATTGTGTGATCATCATATACACTCACAGTGTGGAGTAGAGGTTTTACCTCCATCGGAGGGCCTCGAACTGGGTACGGGCTGTGTCGTCGTGCCCATACCCATCCGGATACCGCCGTGAGATCCTCGAACCACTTCGGTCGCCACCTTATGGCATATGTGACGATACCACGACAAGACGCGCTCTATACAGACAAGAAAGAAACAAAACAAGTCTACTCTACCAGCGAAAGAAAGAGCTAGGAAATGCACAAAAGCAAAGGAGAGAAAGCAACCGAGCGGTTAAAAGGTGGCACTTGTGCACATTTCGTGGGAATTTCAAGAATTCAAGCAAGACACTAGTTGAGTCTACAAAATGACCATGAATTAAAAAAAGCAAAGACCACACTGGGCTGAAATCTAGCGAAGCTGGCCCATGATACAGCTAGGCCTGCGAGGAATGACCCAAACAAGTTTGCATTCATTCATACAAGGAAGCACAAACTGAATATAGATGCACGTTTCAACTATGAGTTTTTTTTTAACTGAGGCAATTTTTTTTGCCTCATTAATTAATTAAGAAGAGGGTGACTATTTTTAGAAGAAATTGGGCGAAAACACCCACATCCAAACCCACACACCTACAACACCAAGCCCACACCCCCACATCCTAGCGTAAAAAGACCCGAAACACCAAGGTAGCACCCACTCTAGCCAACACATAAGACCAGAAAACAACACGAACAAACACCCAAACACGACACACCAACACCTCTCCATCAAAGATAGACCAAGATATTGGGTTGGGGGCACCATCAAACCACTACGGATCCATGACAAAGGCTTCTTTCTAGCAGCAAACAATCGAGGGATCCCATTTATGTCCGATCCTTCGATACAGAAACGCATGCTCTACGTGATGGACTACTGATTGCATGTCAGTTGGGCTGCAACAGAATTGAAGTGAACTCAGACTGTTCATACGTGATTGAGGTGATGAGGCAAGTTAGCGGCTCGCTCGGAGAAGCAACACCAATCTAGGAGGAGGGCCCTCTAGCTAGCCATAATTTTACAGAGATTACTTGTAAATTGTAATTGTTGTCCTAGGGAAGCTAATGTGGCAGCACATGTGCTAGCCAGCCGGTCCGAGGTTCCTGAGTTTTTTTAAAGGAATACCTAGTGGCCTTTATTAATTTAACAGAACTGTTACATCGTTTATTACATCACCTAGGATGAATCCCGGAGGAGCACCATCCTAAAACAAAAATTATTTCGATCTATAAGCATTTCTTGCTAGATTATGAGCCACCCTATTTGCATCCCTAGGACAATGTTGAAAAGAGACATTGTTGATGGTACTTGCTTTTCAAAGACACTCTATCAGAATAGCTGAGTGAGGACTCCAAATCTCCATCTCACCATTGCAAGTCAGTATCGATTCCATAGAGTCTGACTCAATAACCACCAATGCATAACTCAGTTGTTCTAAGAGTTCCAAACCTCTCAAAAAGGCTAACGCTTCAGCCGCTGTAGCATTTAAAACATTCTCCAACAGGCAGGCTTGTCCAGCCACTACCTCACCGCGGTTGTTTCGAAGGACGACTCCGGCCACACCAGACCCATCACTGAAGAAAGAAGTATCAACATTCATTTTATATGATCCTTGGACCGGCTTTGACCAAGCCACATTCTTTTGTTCTGCAGAAATCTTTGACGAAACAAAGTTGGCAATTAACCATCTCACGCCTTTGCCACCAAATGTACCAAGCCGCTACACTCACAATTTCTTGAAGATTGACACGATCATTGCTCATGTCATCATGTGGCTCGATGATTCACCCGATTTTCTTTTGCATGCATTAGGAGCGTGATTTTTTTACTCCATAAAGGGTGCTTCATTACTCAAATTTTAAGCACACAACCGTTCGAGTATCAAGTCTGAACCGAAATGGAATTATAAAGAAGACTAAGAGATCCAACTAGACTAAGCTTCATTGACTTCAATCCATCGATTATGTAGCCATCCATGCTGGGAAATAAACTACTTGACCGTACTCTCCAACCGTGTAGACACCTTCGTAAAGATGTCGTGGTCCTGCAGTCGTTGAAGTGGCGACCAAGAACGGAACAAACCCCTAGAGTAGTATTTAGCAGCGTGATGGTTTCAAAAAAATTAGGAGAACATCTTGCATGCTAATGATTGTTGGCCATCACCATGCACAAGAGCCGCGGACGCGTAGGTCAACATGAGCTGTCTATTCGGACGCAAGTTCCACAAAAGATCAACCGTTGTCCAAGGGGGCAGATAAAGGCCGGAGGATTCGACGTGTGTTTGTGGACAATTCTGAACCAACGAGACCCTTGTTGAGATTTCCAGTCAGAAGTGTTTTCTCAGAACCACACATTGCCGGGACTAGACGCCACTACAGTACATTCCATCGACGAAAAACCATCGTATGCGTCTATAAAACTGAGCTAGCTCTGCTCTACATTGGCCACTAGAACAGGAGCAGTATGTACGCGATAGCCGTGCTTATGAGAGTGCTAGTGCTTGTGGCTGCGCTGCTCCTCGTCATGGACGCCGTCGCCGTGGAAGGCCGGAAGATGCTCGGAGGCCGCGGTGACGGTTCGGCGCCAGGCTCGCCGGCCGGAAACCCCCCCGGAAATCATCGTTCGTGATCCACTAGATCATTTAGATGGCAAGTCCTCGATCCAGAAGCGAGAAGAAGCTGTATTCTTCAGGTTCACGTCTTAATCATTGGGAACTCAAAGCTATATTGTTTTCTCATCTTATTTTGTAGATTTGCTTAACTTGTTCCAGATACGGATATCTATAGCTAAAACATGTTTGTGTTTTAACAAAGTTTAGCATGTTCTTTTTAGAGACAAAGGGAGTACAAAGCTATTGGTGTATCAAAAATTAAGAATTTTATTGCAAATGTTTAAATACAATTTAGGCCCTCTTTGTTTTGACTGGCTGTGTTGCCAAACGTGCTGTGAGTTGTGAGCCTATGACCAACCTAGCTTAGAGCATCTCCACCTATCGTCCCTAGAGGGATTTGAGATGCCGGATGTTTGACCGCTCTAGCCGCACGTTCCATAGTTCTTTTCCGTCTGACGTGGCCTAGTACTGTATCTGGTATCCTGAGCTCATCCCCACCACATAGGGGAGGCTCTAGGGGCGTCGAACGGAACTAAAACATGCGTCGCGCCTCGTAAGCGACATGAACCGAAGCACTGTAGGTTTGCCATAATGGCGACAATGGTTTCCAAGGCAGAGCAAGAGAGATGTCATCTCGGCGTTGCCCCTCTTCCTGCGTCCCCGTCGTCTGCTTCCCGCGCCTTCCACACCTCTTCCCGTGTTTTTCTCCCACCACTTCCCAAATAGCTATAAAAATGTTGCCTCTGCTCGCTATTGCCACAACAGCCACCGGCTATTCATCCCTCTGACTCCATTACACCATGCCTCGTCCCTTAGCCACCACGTACGCAAGGATGAGCTACACTGGCCGCGGCCAGGAACCTCCACCTCCGCTTCCACCTCCCCCAGTCGACGCCTTCGAGTTCCACTACACCGCCGCCGCCGACGACATCGAGGAAGACCTGGAGCTCACGACGATGAATGCACAGTTCATGGCCGACGCAGAGCGTGAGAAGACGGAGGGGAGGTGGTGCATGCGGCCTTCGACGAGGAGCAGCAGGAGGCGGCGAACGCGGTGGAGGAGGCGGACGACGACTCTGACCTCGACAACTGGAGCGACGGACCTGACCCCGATGAGCAGGCGGCGGAGCAAGAGGCCATCCTCGCGTCCTACGAGTCGATGAAGAAGACCGAGGATAACCCACGTTCTCGCAAGGAGGCCAACAAGGAGCAGTGGCGCCGCGTCGTCGACGCCTTCATTCAACAGGCGCAGATAGAGGAGTCGACCCCTCGTCTCTTCGCGAAGGAGCAGTAGCGGCTCCTCGAGGACGCGGAAGGATGCCGCGCTCTTTTCGCGAGGCTCCGGAAGGAGCGGCGGCGCGGAATGGTGGCGGCAACGAAGCAGAGAAGGGAGGGAGGCGACGACGGGGTGGAGCAGTCGAACGCCCAGAAGGATGGCATGTAGGCTAGGGTAGACCAACTAGCCGACAACAATATCCGGCCTTATATTATATTGTGCGCTAAAAAGGTGATACCTTAGACAATGGAGTCTTCTCCACCTAATATGACAGTTTAGAAGACATCTTAATGGACAAAGGCTAGCATCCTGGAATACCCTATTGCAGCGTTTGGAAACTACCCAGTTGTCAACTGGGCTGGACATTTTTAGATGGAATCTAAATAAGAATGAGATATTCTCAGTTCAATCCATGTATAAGGCTTTGATCCAACCCGTAGAGCCGGTATCTAATAATAAGTTAATTTGGAAGATGAAGATATTTCTCAAGACTAAGGTCTTTGCTTGGTATCTTTTCTTACTAAAGACAACCTTCCTAAACGCAACTGGCAAGGAAGTAAGTCGTGTGTTTTTTGTCATCAAGATGAGACAATCAAACACTTATTCTTCCAGTATCGTTTTGCAAAATCTATATGTTCAATCATCCAAATGAGTTCTATCTTATACCCATCACGTAGCGTTACCAATATCTTTGGTAATTGGTTTAATGAGGTGGACTATAGGTACAAAACACTTATTAGGATGGAAGCGACTGATGTTATTTGGTCGCTATGGCTACGCATAAATGACAAGGTTTTTAATAACATAAATGTTAATCTTTTGCAGGTAGTCTACCCGTGCACCAGTTTGCTCCGTTCATGATCATCACTGCAGCGTATGGAGGACCGCAACCTCTTTACGGAGGCTTGTACTCGGTTGAAAGACACGGTGAAGGATTTTATTTCTATACATGAGTGGCGGCATAGTCTCAAGATTGCTCCACCGTTACCTTAGTATTCCAGGTTACGTCCTGCGTTCTTCCTTTTGATTTGTCAAACTTGAATTTGTTTGCTTTTTGTGTTGGGCTGTGTACTTCTTAGCTATACAAAGACCGAATATAATATTTAAATCTTTTAAGTAATAAAATCACCCTTTATCAAAAAATATAATATTCGCATCAGAGCGTCATGATCTTAAGCAGCGAGTGTGACTCTGCTCGAGACATTCACTCTCGTACGGCAACCATGTGACTTTGAGCGGCCACGGGTCCTCCTTGATTGATCCATCGACTAGATCCATCCCCAGCTGACACTGCTACAATCTGTACATAATAAGATATTTGTTACACAGAAATACGTCTGCTTTCTTCCACTAAAAAAAGACACCATAGACAGAGTACTCGGCAGGCACAAGATAAACTTCGTGAGACAAAACAAAAATGTAGCCGTTCCACCTCCGTCCCTCCTTATCCCCCTCCTTATCCTTGTTGCCGCCACCCTCCTCTATTAGCTGCTACATCCTCACGGCCATTCCACCTCCCTCCCTCATTATCCCCTCAGTATCCTTGTCACCCTCACCCTCACCGCCACCGCAACATTCATCCACCCGGGCAACCTGGAGGTCCTGGAAGACCTCCGCCGCTCCATCACGAACCTCGATGCTCTCGACTGGCCCAATGACACAGACCCATGTGTCTCCCGCCGTTGCCCCACGTCTCTTGCGGTCCCTCCGATCGGGTCAACAACATCGACACGGTAGGGTATCCGGAGAAGTTGGCTTAGATGTGGACGGGGGATGATCCATGCAACAACTGGATAGGTGTCTTCTGCTACCAGGGTATTGTTGCAGTTCTGATATGATTTGAATTGAATAATCAGCAGAAGCATGTACTTTTTCTAGTCTCTCTGGGTGTGTAGCTCGGCAGCAGCAACCTTACCGGGCAGGATATTTGAATATTTCAAAGTAGGGGGGGGGGGGGGGCAATGGCCCTCCTCTAGACTTGTGCATAACTACGCCACTGGTGGTTGCGTTTCTCCATGATATAGCAAGCATTGGAGTGAGCCGGCCAGGGTAGAAGGCTAGCAAGTGGGGATTGACCGGTGCGGGATCCTTGGGAGCTCCACCTTCCCGATGGCATGTGATTTTGGCCCGAGGATGACCTGTCAAACTCTTTAATCAGTCGAATGGGGCAAAGATCACTAATATATATTTTTTATGCTGAGAATCCTAATATTTCCCTAGATTTAAGAAAACATCGGCTACATTTAGTAACCCTCGGCTATTAATAAGGACGAGAGTTGACCTTCAGGTATTTACCGTCTGTAATGCTTTGGAGAGAGATCGGTAAAGGATAATCAAGTGAATTGGGATTTCTAAATCTTGGCAAGCTTAGTCTCTTGGCATTTTGTGTTCATTATATAGTGGCAGCAAATGCAAATCCACTTGTGTTTGCTGACCTGTGTCATTACTATTTGTAAATATGATCAAGTTATAATAGCTCCCATGTGTACGTCTCATTGCAAAAGACACTAACTTCAGTTTGATGTGAACAAATCAATCCGTCTTGTCTAATTTCTGTACATGACATGATTTTAGTTGAAGTAGATTATTCTATCCTTTGGGCATCCCTAAATTAGCAAGGGAATTAGTTGGACATTGCTCACTAAACAATAAGCATGGATGTTACAGGACGTGCAAAGTCACGACATGCATCCCATAATCTCTAGAAAAAGACCGATCTTTGTAAAGGTCCAAAACTCACTGCACATGGTGACATAATTTTTGTATAAAGTGGTCTCTCTGCTCGCCAAGTGTTGCAAGAGGAAGTAAGGTGGAGATGAGAGAAGAGAGACGGGCGGAGGGGTTAGTTTGTGTTTGCTTTTCCATTTATTTTCTAGATTTTTTTTTTTCAAAATGGAATATTTTGAGTATAGTATGTCTAAATTATGAACCGTTTTCACTTCTGAGATCCTGGTGTCGAGATCTTCAAAACTAGATCTCGTGTTGATAAATTTTGAGAAACTTTTTTTTCATACTTCCAATACGAGTATGATTGTGTATCTAACTGTATTCGTGCTTAAACTGACAAGTACTTCTATTTTAGTGTATTTGGTGCAGTTTTCCCTTTAATTTGGAAACTGTACTCGCTCGTGTGTGTAGTTGTACTTTTACCCGCTCATGTGTGCAGCTGTACTTTTGTACCTTGTGGGCACTCTCTCCTTCTCCACGTGTGCAGCTGGAATGGAGCTTCCTCCTGGGCGCTGGGGTCAGCTAACCCCAGTGAAAGTTATGCAATCATTTATTAATTAGTAGAGTATGATGCGTGTGGTTGGCACGTCCGTTGGGAACCCCAAGAGGAAGGGGTGTGACATGCTTGTGCACGTTGGATTCGAGAAAACCAAGGTTTGAATTCTACTAGTAGGAGTCAAGAAGCACGTTGAAGGTTGATGGCGGCGAGATGTAGTGCGGCGCAACACCAAAGGATTCCAAAGGCAATCGTGAACCTGCAACAATACAAACGAAAGTACTTTGCCCTGAATCAAAGCATGAAAAGGTTAATCTCATCATTGTCAGACAGAAGAGTGACTGTGACAGTGAAGATGATTGTTCTCATGCAGTAAAAGCAGAGAACAAGGACAGTAAAGAGATTTACTAAAGAAGAGAATTGGATCAGTCCAAACACTAGTTATCTTCCATGTAAGATGAATAAAGACAAGTTGGGTGAACAAATTATGTTTCAAAGAATACAACAGAAGAGAAGAGATGACCATGCAACATGCACACACATGATGATATAGTAGAGATTATCAGGTTACACAAAGCACATAGACCGTCATCCAATCAGGACTAGAAAATAAAAGTCCACCTTCGTGTTGGTCATCCAACCCCTCCAGTATTAAGCTGGCACAACACAATTGCAGCTAAGTACACAGACAATGTAATCTAGGTGACTACATCCTTGAATATAGCACTAATGTTAGTCCAGTGGTAAATAAAGACAACACAACCTTAACTTTCATCGTCCTGTGTCAATGGCAGTATGAACCCACTTACTACATGTGTTACTCCTCTTGGAGTTAATAGCAAATGGGCCAGTAGTATTCATTTACACAGAGCAAGGTGTGGATCACAACAACACATAGATAACTTTGATAATCAACATAATATATATTCATCTTATCCCAACAAACGCAACATAGAATGCAGATAGATGATCTGATCACAGCTAGGCAGCTTCAAAGATCTCAATACTAATGACATGTATAATGGTAGAAGACAATCATCTAGCTACCCAAGCAGGATCCACATTCAGGGGTAGATCATCATACATCAATGAGAGGCTATCACATGCCAGGAGTCCTCCCAGACTTCCCTCCGGGCAGTGGGTGCCGAGGGCATCTCCCGGATCCCCCGAGACAGATCAAGTGGCATGGCGCTTCTATGGCTTTCCATCCAGCCTGCATTGGGGCTTCACACAGACCCTTTGCAGGCTGCGTAGTCGCAGGCGTGGCTGCCCACACCATGGCCGGCTACGCCGGCAAGGGCCGCGCCGCCCCTAGTGGTCTTCCCTCCTGCCCCTCTTCGTCCTCCTTTCGACTGGAAGTCAGATAAAATACACAAAAGGCTGCAGTCTCCATTGACGGTCCAATTCCAGAATATTTCATTAGATTTCTGGAAACCAAAACAAGAACAAAAAAAAAAGATTTCGGGATCTTGTTAATAGGTTAGGTCTGGAAAATGCATAAAATAGATATAAAAGTGTGTGATAAAACATGTAGACAACATCAATAATGTGGCATGGAACACTATCAATATGCCTAGACTTACCAAACATCCCTGAAAGTTAGTTTATTTATTCATGGGTGTAAAACTATAATACGTATAATTTCTCCTGAGGACATTACTACACCTTGATCATACTATTTCAAAGCATATGAGATGAATGGTGATCAAAACAATGTGTATGATATGAGTAAACAAGTGAATCATAAAGCAAAGACTTTTCTATGAATAGCACTTCAAGATGTTATCATCAATAAGTCTGTGAGCAAGAGCAATCTTCATAAAGCACATCCAAAGAAGTTGGTTTGCCAACACAAAGAAGATTAAGTTTCAGCGCATGCTGCTCAACTTGTAACATGTATATCTCATGATATTGTCAACATAGAGAGTAATAGAAGAAGTGCAATAAGCAAGTATGTAGAAATCAATGCACACTTCACACAAGTGTTTGCTTTGAGGTGTAGAGAAATAGTGAATCAATTCAACATTTAGGTGAAGAATTGTCCTGTTAGAGAAAAGCATCACTTACATTTGTGCTAGAGCTTTGATTTTGAAAACATGAAACACTTGTCAACGGTAAATAATATTGTTGAACAGGCACCACAACAGCATCTTGATGGGTGTTGCAAGCCCTACGCATAGCGCATCATTAACAGTGCCCGATTTGTCTAATTTAGGGTTTGGACAATGGATCATCATAAGCAATTGAGTCGTATCATGTCACAAAATTTCTGAGCGTCATCTATAAAGGTTCAAGAAAGCTCATTGATTCTCATTGATTATTCTTCAATCCAGACATCCATACCTACTAATGATAGGTTATTTGATATGCACTTTTTATGACAAGCACATACTACAACAATTAATAATTCTTCTCATTTGAGATTTGAGATTGTTGTCCAAAATCAAACTTCAAATGCGATAGCTTTAGCGGCGCCTAACGTTCTTCAATATATGTTAACCATATGGTGGTAGATCTCTCTTACTTTATACAAGACGCATAGAACTCACATGAAATTCAACAATGAATAGTTGATGGCGTCCTCATTGAACATGGTTATCGCACAACAAGCAAATCTAATAAGACAAAGCAAGAAGACTATATTCAATATCTACAATAGTTTTTATTATTTATTCCATGAGCTATATATTGCAGTGAATATTAATTTTAAAGGTAAAATTTAAGCATCTACTAACATTAGAATGTGCTAGTAGGTAGTATGTGGATACAAATTTAAGTAGTGGTTGGCTCAAGTATTTGGATGCATGAGAAGACTTCCCCCCGATACAAGGTTTAGGCTAAAAAGGTGTTTGCAGCAAACACAAGGATGAACCGGTGCAGCAAGAATCCTCGCATAAAAGACATATTGAAAACATTATAAGACCTCTACACCTGCCTGTTGTCTGGAAACTCCACACAGAATTATTCAGACTGAGAAACCAAATATGCAAACCAAATTTAAAGAGCAGTTCTATGTATTTTCCATTAATAAAAAGAAAGAGATATGGATGTGAAGAGCTTAATCATGAGAGCACAACAATTTATGCCAAGTATCACATTACCCAAGACATTTACAATTACTACATGTATCATTTTCCAATTCCAACCATAGAACAATTTAACCAGAGAATCCTGGCGAATACTATGAGTAGAACCAAGGAGAGCACTGTCCATATGCTACAACAGATGGTCTCCCTCCATAAGTGAATGCAGATCCATTTTATCTAACAAAACAAACAAAAACAAACTAGACAGCAGAAAATACAATAAGATGATAATAAAATATACTTTGTGAGAACTCTGATAATGTTGTTGATAGCTAGATGTTTAGATCCTGTTTAGACGCTGAGTCTTCTTGATATGGTGCAGGGGTGAACCACCTAGTATCCTCAAGCTTAGAGCTACCTCCTGACTATGCTGCAATCGCCACTCCCTGATCCTTGAAAACTTCCTCCCCACACCAAACTCTAAACAACTCTAGAAGGTTAGTGCACAATATAAATTGACATATTCAGAGGTACAATCATTCTTAACACTTCTGACATTATAATGCTACTGGATATTAATGGATCAAAAGAAATTCATCCAACATACAAGAGGCACTGCTAAATATGTTACAGAATTATTGTGTTAAATAGTTCAGATGATGACTAAAATGCACCAGACTTTGCTCAATGAATGTCTAAATTGAATTAGAAAGTTGTGTACATATCTGAGGATCATACTCGTAATGGCTTAATTTTTCTGAGCTACCTACAGGAGGGGACCCAGATCCTGATATGGAAATCAACTGCATAATCCAAGTCTAGTACTTATTTTCTGACTGCACCGCTTAATTTGGCACAACAAAACACAAAATCTAAGATAAGAGAGTTGCTATAGTAAGAAACACCTTCTGCACACAAATAAAACAAAGTACTGTAGTGGGAAAAACATATGTTGTCTCCCATAAGCGCTTAACGTGCCTTCACTAGGCGTAAAGTGTACCAAGTATTATCAGTAGACGAAGGTCAATATCATAATTTGTTCTCATAAGGAATCTGTGCAGCCTTCATTTCCTTCTTTCTAGAGCAAGTTCTATACCTTTCTTGTGATAAATTAGATTTATAATACCTTCCTTCATCAATAATAGCACCAATGTTTCAAGAAAAGGTCTCTCCCAATATAATGGGACACATTGCATTCAATATCCAAGACAACAAAATCA
The DNA here is from genome assembly GCA_030979885.1 of Lolium multiflorum. Taxonomy (NCBI): domain Eukaryota; kingdom Viridiplantae; phylum Streptophyta; class Magnoliopsida; order Poales; family Poaceae; genus Lolium; species Lolium multiflorum. The sequence goes on along the minus strand of CM061748.1, from coordinate 325,510,284 downwards.
ACGGAACAAGGTTAATGTTAACGGTAATGCGAACATTATCAACTTTACCCAAAGGTTTCTGTGAATGATCAGCAAGATTACCATCTCAAATAACAATTTTTCAGCGGTGGCAACTCAAGTAAAACTTTTTAGGTATAACAGAAATACTTGCACCAAGATCACATAAAGCATTACAATCAAAATCTTAACCTTCATCTTAATGATGGGCTCCCAACCATCCTCTTGAGTTTCTTCGCGCTCTAGTTTCTCTTCTCTAGCTTTTATAAGAGCATTTGTAATATGATGTGTCAAAGCCAAATTTATAGCACTAGCATTAGGACTTTTAGCAAGTTTTTGCAAGAACTTTTTAACTTCAGAGATGTGGTAATCATCAAAATTCAAATCATTATAATTTAAAGCAATGGGATCATCATCCCAACGTTGGAAAATTTCACAGCTTTATCAAAGTAAGTTTAGCTTTAGCTTTAGTAGTTTTTCACATTACATTAGAAGTGGAAACATTGTTAACACCAATTTTTTTATTAGTATGAGTAGGAGGTGCAGCAAATACGTGTAGCATTAGCATTACTTAGTGGTGGTAATAGTCCAAACTTAGCTATATTGTTTTTCTTTAGCTAGTTTTTCATTTTCTATCCCACCTAGCACGAAGCAGCTCAGCCATTAATCTTATATTCTCATTAATTCTAACTTGAATGGCATTTGGTTGTAGTAGTAATTTTATCATCTAAATCTCAGGTTTAGCAGCCATTTTATTAATTAAAGAAGATTGTGATGTGCAGACATATGAGATTCTAAGCTAAAGACTAGTAAACATGTAGTTTGCAACCCCAGATTCCCGTATTCAGATTTTCGTTGATTCCCTTGCAATTTTCAACAAGGTAGATTGCTCATTCAGAGTTTTAGTAAACATTTATTTTGCTTATATTGTGATTGCATAAAGCTCTTGGTGGATCTTTCAATTTCTAGTGATCTTCTTTCATTGATGAAGCATATCTACCAAAAATTACCATTAGCGGTGGTATGGTCTAGAATCACGATTGTTATTTTTAATGAAATTCATCAACATATTCTTTTTGAGCAACTAATGACGCTAGCGGAACTTATAATTAACATTAGGCCTACCATTCATAAGATATAGACATAATAGCATCAACTTTATCACCTGAGAAGAGGTTTTCCACGTGAATTTACCTTCTTAATTTGTGGAGCTCTTTCCGTAGCCATTCAGAGAAGTTGGTCATCATATTATCAAGAAGCTTTGTTGCTTCACCAAGAGTGATGGACCTAAAGACCTCCATTAGCTGAATCCAATAAATTCGCTAAGAAAAATTTAGTCCTGGTATAGAAGGTTTGGATGATCATCCAAGTAGCTAGTCCATGGGGGCAATTCTTAACCAAAGATTTCATTCTTTTCCAAGCTTGGACAACATGTTCAGTATCTAATTTGTTTAAAATTCATTATGCTACTCTCAAAGATATAATTTTAGCAGGGTATAATATCTTTACCAATAAAAAGCATCTTGCATTTAGTCCATGAATCAATACTATTCTTAGGCAGTAGATAGTAACTAATCTTTAGCTCTTCCTCTTAATGAGAAAAGGAACAATTTTAGTTTACTAATATCACCATCTACATCTTCATACTTTTGCATTTCACATAATCCAACAAAATTATTAAGATGGCAGCAGTGACTACCTTAACTAACACTGCAAATTGCTCGTGACAACAAGATTAAGTAAAGCAGGTTTAATTTCAAAGAATTCTGCTGTAGTAGCAGAGCAATAGGTGTGCATAAGAAATCATTATTATTTGTGGTTGTGAAGTCACACAACTTAGTGTTTTCAGCGTTGGCCATTTTAGCAACAGTAAATAAAACAAACTAGATAAAGTAAATGCAAGTAAACTAATTTTTTTTTGTTTTTTATATAGCAAACAAGATAGCAAATAAAGTAAAACTAGCAACTAATTTTTTTTGTATTTTGATTTAGTGCAGCAACAAAAGTAGTAACAAAACTAAGCAAGACAAACAAAGTAAAGAGATTGAGAAGTGAGACTCCCTTGCAGCGTGTTTTGATCTTCCCGGCAACGGCGCCGGAAATTTGCTTGATATGCCTGTGGTTGGCACGTCCGTTGGGAACCCCAAGAGGAAGAAATGATGAAAAAATAGCAAGTTTTCCCTCAAGAAGAAACCAAGGTTTAATCTGACCAGTAGGAGTCAAGAAGCACGTTGAAGGGGGATGGCGGCGAGATGTAGTGCGGCGCAACACCAGTGATTCCACGCTCAATCAGGTGGAACCCGTACAACACTAACTAAAGTACTTTGTTCAACGAAACAAAGAGGTTGGCTAATCTTTACCTACTTATTGTAGTCAAAGAGTTAACCGTATTGTGTAGAAGATGATTGTTTGAAAGAAAGAGAACAAGTAATAAGGTGATTGTATTTCAGTAAAGAGAATTGACCGGGGTCCAAGGCCTACTAGAGGCTCTCCAATAAGATAACAAAGATGTTGGGTGAACAACAATGGGCACTGAAAATAAAGAGAGCACGACCATGCACATACATATCATGATGAGCATAGTGAGATTTAATTGGGCACAACGACAAAGTACATAGACTGTCATCCAACCGTACATCTATGCCTAAAAGTCCACCTTCGTGTTATCATCCTAACCTCCTGAGTTGTAAACAACATACAATTGCATTAAGCATGGTGCGAATGTAACTAGTGACTACATCCTTGAACATAGCACTAATGTTTTATCCTCAAAAAAGGGCACAGCACAAATACAATTTTAGGAACTTTCTCGTCATCGTCCTGTGTGTCACTGTAATAACCCACCATCGAGCACAAGTACTCCCTCTTGGAGTTAACAGTAAAAACTTGGCCAGAGTATCTACTAGTAACTGAGCATGCAAGATCATAAACAACACATAGATATAACTTTGATAATCAACATAACAAGTATTCTCTATTCATCGGATCCCAACAAACGCAACATATAGAATTACGTATAGATGATCTTGATCATGATAGGCAGCTCACAAGATCCGACAATGATAGCACAATGATAGCACAATGGAGACAACCATCTAGCTACTGCTATGGACCCATAGTCCAGGGGTAGACTACTCACACATCACACCTGAGGCGACCATGGCGGCGTAGAGTCCTCCGGGAGATGATTCCTCGCAGGGTGTCGGAGGCGATCTCCCGGATCCCCCGCGATGGGGATCCGCGGCGGCGGCGCCTCCGGGAAGGTTTTCCGGGACGTGCCTCCTTGGTGATCGCTCGTCTACCGAGACTTTTTATAGGCTGGAGTGGCAGGTCGCAGAGGGCACACGGGTAGTTCCAGCCACCACAGCGGCCGCGCGGGGTTGCTGGGGCCGCGCCGCCCTAGGGTGGCCCCTCCGTGCCCCTCTTCGCCTCCTCTGACTTCCTGGGCTTCGTGGGAGAAAGAAAATCGGGCTTTGATTTCGCTCCAATTCCGGGTAATATTTCATTGTGATTGAAACCAAAAAAACAGCAAAAATAAAACAGCAAAATGAAATCGGGGGATTCTGTTAATAGGTTAGTTCTAAATGCACGAATATGACATAAGTGTGTATAAAACATGTAGATAACATCAATAATGCATGGAACATAAGAAATTACCGATACGCTGGAGGCTCAGAGCAATTTTGTTAGTTGTTTAATTATAGAGAATGACCACAATGAAATACACCTAACATACAACTGACACCAGTGAGATACACCTAACATACAACAGGCCCAGTGGAAAAATATTCTAGCTTCGTCCATGTGTGCAGCTGAAAGTGTATGGAGCCCCCATATGTGATTTTCATAATTAATGATAATCCCTATGGACTAATGGTTACATTGAGTTATATTTGTAGGAGTTATCCATAGGCAATGCTTGAATCATAAATTGGCTTCAAGGTTGCAATACGGAAAAATGAGGTGCAAGTTCAAGATGGGTCAACTCGAAGAGCTCACATGCTTCAAGCTTGCCATTCATATGTGTTTATCCATGAAGTTGTACCGAAGAAGAAGCTCATGCATAGTGGAGTATGGGGGAGCAATCCGCAAGACATCATCTTCATCAAGCAAGCATAATCAAGAACGGTGTTTCATCTTGTTGCAGTCAAGATCATCATCATCAAGCTGAAGTGGAAGGCACGAGGTTAAGGTTTTCTCTTAATAGGGTTTCTTTCTTACCGGTCTCATGGTTTAGTTGGGAGACCGGTTTATAGGATAATGGTCGTACTATCAAGGGGTTCTCGAGTGAGTAACTCGATCGTATCGTTCGGAGTGTGGTCAAATCTTTGCATCCTTGCATCATCGTTCTTGGTTGTTATAATGGATCTTATCCATGTGATATTTTAGAGCTTGTGGTTATTTCCATGACAAACTCTAGTTCATCGAAAACGGATTTCACGTATATCACTTGTTGCATTTTCGAGGTTGGTGATTTTCTCGATTTCTTGTATTGAGGGGTTGTCCCTCTAAAATTCATAGAAAATCATCCCCCACTTTTTGTTGGGTATCTCCTGTCGTCCTATTTCCAAAAAAAAATGGTTTCACTCGATTCGAACCTCCCAATCTTAAGTTCTTGATTTTACAAAATTTCCATTTTTGTTTTAAGTAGGGAGTTTGGGCTGGCCGGTAGTACCGCCCTAGTTGGGCCCGTACCACCGCCGAGCCCAGCCTGGCACCACCGCCCGCGTTACCGCTCTTGTGCGCCTTCTACCAGTAACCCCCAGCCTCCTAAATTTTTGACCGGTACCGGTGGTACCGACCGGTCGAGGAACAAGTATAATCATCAAATATAGCATAAAATGGGAAAGACCAGCTCCATTGTGGTGTTTTTGGGGACTCCAATTAAGCCTTCACGCAAGAAACACTCCATTTCCATGCAGGTGCAGCCATAGAGAAGGTTGGGGAGGAGAAGGAGAGATTACCTAAGGGGGGAAAAGACAGGGGAAGATCACCCATGACCGTCGGCAAGGTGGAGATCACCGACGACTAGGGTTTTGGAGGTGGTAGTCGCCAGAGCGCCATTTTCTGCTATATCTGATGATTATACTTTCCCGTTGGGGCACTTTGAAGTGGATCTGGCGCGTTGGCTGTCGCTGGGGCATAACATCATCGACGGTGGACCCACTAGGCTTCCAAGAACCTTCTACAATCCATCGGTAAATCCTCATGTTTGCCATGGAAACTTTTGGTTGCTGTTCTTGAGCCTGCTCCACCTGCTGCGGATGAGGGTGCATGGCGGGATCATGTCAGGGATTTTATTCAGCAACACCATCAGCGTGCAGTAGAGAGCTTTCAACCCTGCTTGTTTGGCATTGGGTTGTATGAGTTACGTAGTGCTGCTGATGTCAATGCTCTGCTTCAGCAAGATCCGTTTGAGATAGGAGCTGGTGTGTTTGTTCGCTTTGTGCCACACAATGATCGACAAAATCATAGGGCAGTGTAGGGGGTTAGATCTGGGTACCTCCTGGTTCTTGCTGTTCCACTTGATTTTCGCAATGACTATGATATTGCCAATGCTGTTGTTGCTTTTGGCAAGTATCACTGTTGGCCTCAGGATGATATCATCAAGGAGAGAACTTTAATTCAAGAAACTTTTGATTCTCCTGCTTTGTTGCCAAGAGATTTTTTTTTTTGGTTATTACTCTACTATTGGAGGAACTAAAGAAACCTGGACTACACCTATGTATATTCTTGGGGCAAACTTTGCTAAACAGTTGCCTACAGATGAAGATCAAATGCCCTTGGACGGTAATCCTCATCCCCTGCCTGGAAATTTGATGCAACAAGATAATTTCTTTGTTCTGCCACAATACCCATAATTGGGATGTAACAATGCTCCTATTCATGTTCATGAGCAGCAGGGGAATCAAAATGATTTGCAGTAGAATGTTCATGACAATGACATGGAACAACAACAGGCAGAGGAGGAGCAGGTGGAAGACTCTATAGTGGTAAATCCATCAGGGCTGGCCTCTCCATTAGCTGAGCATGGTATGGAAGTTGATCAACCACTACATAACAATGTTATCCATATTGGTATGGTCAGAACTGTCTTTGGGCCAATTATTCCTCCTTCTATGCAATGTCAGCAGCTTCTTGAGGATATTTTTCCACCCATGTTTGCTTCTTTTTTCCCAAATTTCCAAGGGTTTGGGCCATTCAAGCAAGTCTTCTATCTGATTGCTTTTGGCCAAATGTAGCTGGTATGCAGAAGTGTCTTTTGGCAGCAGTGCAGAAGCCTCTTATGTTGCCTCAGTATAAGAAGAAAAGGACAGTTGCACATGCTTTGTGTGACGAGGAGGCCAACATGGACAATGTGGTGTTGGAAGGCCCATCTTTTTCAGCTTTTCATGTAGTTGTTGTGGGAAAGAAAAGGAAAGACTAGGGTGTCAAAAGCTGCTGCACCTGTTGCTATAGTGGATACTGTTTATATAAGGAGTACACGCAGTTGTACTAAAAGGGATGGACACAAGCCAGTATCAATGAGTGATACTGCCTCAAGACCGAGGAAGAAGTCTAAGGCACAAAAGAAGGAAGTGGGAAAGGAGGAGGCAGTGCATGCAGAAGTTTCTAAGTGTACCAATGCTGAGGAAGATAATCTTGATATCCCTCCTGAAACTCCCTTGCATGTCATGCAGAATGTGGGGATTGCTTTGGGAATTGAGCCAACTATGCTGACAGGGGAGAAGCTTAAGGAACCCCTCAAGGGAAAGAAGAAGAAGAATCTTCCCAATGATAAGTAGACATCTCAAGAGATCAAGGGAGAAGCACCCTGGCTACATTGCTTCAGCTTTTGTCCTAGTTCTAATGAGCACAGTCATTATCACTCAGTTGGTTGCTGAGAGTTTTTGCCTTGAATCCAATGTACTATGGAAGTTGGCTGGTTGTTCTGGATGCATCTTATGTTTTGGCAATTTCTGTACTGGACCAAATACTTATGTGAACTTCCTATATATATTACTATAAGTGTACTTCTTATTTAATGGGGCTTGTGGCCTGCATGATTGCTATTATTCTTTCATCAGTTATCCATGTGTTTACAATCTACTAGAAAATGGAGAATCCTGTGTTGGAATGTGAGAGGCTTGAATTCTGATAAACATCAAAGAGCTCTCACGTCAAAAATTGAAGAAAGTCAATGTTCAATTATTTGCATCCAAGAAACTAAATGTGAAGTGATTGATCACAAATTAATAAGAAAATGTTGCCCAAAAAGATTTTATAGTTTTGTTTATTCTCCTTTAGTTAGTGCTTCTGGTGGTATTCTTGTGCTATGGAATTCTGCTGTTTTTGCTGGAAGTTTAATTGAACTACAGAGATATGGTGTTGTTGTAAACTTCACTTCTGTGCACAATGGAGATAGTTGGAACTTAGTTTCAGTATATGAACCTTGTCAGGGTGAACTGAGAGACAGTTTTGTTAACTGGCTATATAATTTTCACATTCCACCTGGTAGTAACTGGCTTCTTCTTCGAGATTTTAATTTCATAAGATCAAATGAGAATAGAAATAAACAGGGGGAGACATAAATGATATGTTTTTGTTCAATGAACTAATTGGATATTTGGGTTTGCTTAAATTACCTCTTAAAGGGAGGAAGTATACTTGGTCAAATATGTAGAATCAACCTCTGTTGGAGCAGTTGGGTTGGTTTTTCACTAGTACTGAATGGATTTCCACATATCCCAATACTGTGGTGTTGCCACTAGCAAATAATGCATCAGATCATATACCCTGTGTGGTTAACATAGATACAGCCATCCCTAAAGCAAATATTTTTAGATTTGAGAACTTTTGGACTGACCAGGATTGTGTGAAGGATGCTTGGCGCTGCAGGTCAAGGAAATCTTATAGTTCTGCTGTGTTAGTTGATAAATTTAAATCTTTGAGATATGCTCTCAAGAAATTGCATACAAGTTTATCCAAACTAAAAGTTATTGTACAAAATTACAATAAAATCATTCTTCTGTTGGATACTTTAGAGGAACAGAGACCTTTGTTTTTGACTGAATTTAATTTCAGACAAATTGTGAAAATGCATTTGGAGAACCTACTTATTACCGAGTGCAATTATTGGAGGAAGAGATGCACCATTAGATGGGTTAAAGTTGGAGAAGATAACACTAATTTTTTCCTTGCTACGACCACACAGAGGCACATAAGAAATGCTATTTCAATGCTTACTGCTGTAGATGAGAGGCAAGTGTAATTTTTTCCTTGCTACGACCACACAGAGGCACATAAGAAATGCTATTTCAATGCTTACTGCTGTAGATGAGAGGCAAGTGTCAGATCATGAAGAGATGGCAGGCATGTTGTGGTCAAGTTATAAGGACAGAATGGGAATGTCTGAAGGCATTAGTACGCAGTTTGATCTTGCTAATTTATTGATAAAAGTTGAAGGTTTGGAAGATATTTCTATGCCTTTTCTGGTTGAAGAAATGGAGTTAGTAATTAAGAAGATGCCCTCAGATAAAGCACCTGGTTCAGATGGTTTTAATGGACATTTTCTGAAAAAGTGTTGGCCTATAATTGAAACAACAATTCTTTGATTTGGCTACAGAATTTCATGATGGTTCCTTGAACTTGCAGAATATCAATGGGTCTTATATCACCCTGGTTCCAAAAGTGCAGTCCCCAGAGACGGTTAATGACTTCAGACCCATCTCCTTAACTAATGTCTGCATCAAATTCTTGACAAAGCTGGTGGCTAATAGATTTCAACACAAAATTCTGAAATGTATCCATAAAAATCAATATGGGTTCATAAAGTCAAGAATTATTCATGACTGTGTGGCATGGACTTTGAGTATTTGTATCAATGCCATGTCTCTAAAAAGCCCATAATTATCCTCAAGCTTGATTTTGCCAAAACCTTTGATACAATTGAGCATGAGGTGATATTACAAGTAATGAAGTACAAGGGTTTTGATGAAAAAACTATTGGATGGGTGAGGAGTATTCTTACCTCTGGTACCTCCTCTATTTTGTTAAATGGATTACATGGTAAGCTGTTTGTCTGTAAAAGAGGTGTGAGGCAAGGAGATCCTTTGTCACCCATTCTGTATGTGTTGGGGTCTGATTTACTCCAAACAGTGGTTAATGATCTATTACAGGAGAGGAGAATTTCATTGCCTATAGAGATAAATGATCCAAGCTTTCCAATTGTACAGTATGCTGATGACACATTGTTGATTTTGCGTGCTGATTTGTCTCAGATTTTTGCTCTCAAGGATGTGCTACACAAATTTACTCAATCTACTGGGTTGAAGATTAATTATCATAAATCTAGCATGGTACCTATCAATGTCCCAAGGGATGAATTGAAAGAGTTAGCTGAAGCTTTTGGCTGTCAGATTGCATCTCTGCCTTTTACCTATTTAGGCCTGCCTTTGGGAACAACTAAACCAAGGTTAAATGATCTTGCTCCTATAGTTACTATACTGGAAAGAAGACTTACTTCTGTTTCTAGCTTTCTATCTCAAGGAGCTAAGTTACAGCTTGTAGATTCAGCTCTATCCTCCATGTCCATTTCCTTTCTATGTTCTTTGGAGTTGCCACCTGGCATAATCAAGAAGCTGGATAAAATCTTGAGGCAATGCTTATGGAGAGATAATATTGATACTCCCAAGCAATCTCTTGCTCCTTGGGAAATGTTGTGTAAGCCAAAGCATAAAGGGGGAGTGGGCATAGTAAATTTCCAGAAGCAAAATGAAGCACTTTTGATGAAAGCATCTTGATAAAAAATTTAATCATGCTGATGTACCATGGGTGAGTTTGATTTGGCAAGTGTATTATGAAGACTCTGTACCTCAGTCTGAGAAATTATGTGGCTCTTTTGGTGGAAGGATATTTGCAAGCTTTTGGATAAGTATAGAAATATTTCCACTGTGTTGCCTAGTAAGGGAAATACTTTCCTTTTCTAGAGTGATAGTTGGATGTTTGATGGATCAGTACAACCCTTGTCAGAGAGAGAGGATCCAAATCTAACAGCCAAACAAATTTATGAATGTCCAACTTTTGCAGATTTGTTTCACTTGCCCTTATCTGCTCAAGCCTATGAGGAGTTTCAAAAGGTAGTGTGAGTAATGAGAATTACTCCTTTATCTGTAGCAGATGATGTTTGGCAGTATAGTTGGGGTAAGTTCTTCACTGCATCCAGATACTATCAACACTTGTTTGCAAAAGTAACAGTAATGCCTGCCTTTAAATGGATTTAGAAATCTGCATGTATAATGAAGCATAAATTATTTGCATGGTTGCTTCTCAATGATAGAATAAACACCAGAGATTTGCTGCAAAGAAGGCGTTGGAAAGTAACAGATGATACACATTGTGTGCTTTGTCCAGGGAGGCGTTATGAGGATAGAATCCACTTGTTTTTTGAATGCAATTTCAGTGAGAGGGTTTGGAACTATTTGCAAATAAATTGGACACATGGTCAGGAGGTGCAAATGATTTTATTTGCGGCTAAACTAAGTTTCGGCAAACCATTTTTCATGGAGGTACTGATTTTATCTTGCTGGAACATTTGGAAGCAAAGAAATGGGCAAATCTTTCAAGGGGAGAGACCTACTTTTTCTGGGTGGAAGAGAAACTTCTTGCGTGATGTACCCTTGCTTGAGTATAGGATAAAGCAGAAGCATCTTAATTCTTTGTTAGGCTCGATAGGCAGCTTGCAGTAAGTCTTTAAGGTATTTGTAAGTTTGTACATGTAGGGTTTTTTCCTCTTTCTTTTTCTTTTCTTTTGTTTGTACATATGTGTTGAGGTTGTTAATAAAATGACGTGGGGCTTTTTGCCTCACAGTATGCATGTTCAAAAACAAAAGTGTGGATATTCTTCAAGGGCAAGGCCTTTGTGGCGATTTATTGGGAGCCTCCAACTTAGTTGTGAGATAGCCCCAAGCTTTGTGCAGGTTCGATACCTTCAAGGTTCCATAGTGGATCGAGGTCTTCCTCTTTGGTGGGAAGGGTCGAGGAGCATACGGGGAGACCTTTTGTGCGTTTGAGTGCTTTGTCCTCCACACCGCCTCGATGGAGACTAGTACTCCGCAAGATGGTGAACTTCGGATACATCGTCACTCACAATACTTTCGTTATTCTATACCTGAGCTCTTTACATATGCACTTTACTTTGTGATAAGTTATATATAAATCTTGCTATCACATATTTGCTTCTATTGCTTAGCAAAAGTTGTTGGTGTACATAGGTGAATCCTAGTAATATAGGTTTTATGCTTTACAAATTAAACGCTAGTTTTATTATGCATTTGTTAAACCATAATCGTTAAAGTTTCAGCAGCTGTACTTCTGTACATGTACTTGCTTATGTGTGCAGTTGTACTTATATACCCATACTCCCTCGTCATGGGCGTATCCAGCGGGTGGGCCGGGGGGGCCGTGGACCATCTAGAAATCTGACAAAAATTCTGGGTACCCCTCTAATATCTGGCCCAACTGGCTCAACGACTACTTCGTGGCACTGTCCTGTTTTGCAATAGGAGTAATACCGTTGAAGCTACAATTCGATACAAGCACTGCCATACAGTGGCTCTTGCCGCTGGGCTATTGGGTGGTATTTGTTTAACGTTGCGCAGCAGCCCGTGTTATTTATCATGAAGCGCGAGATTTAATAACCCTAGGATAAACACTTAGTTCTGATGTTTTCTACTGACCTGAGCATCCTAGATTGGATTTTTTCCCTTTCATATATGCTTTTCAAATAATTTTTTCCTTTCATTTTACTTCTTTAGCTAAGAGTGAATTTTTGTAGCCTGACTACATGTAGCTTCTTTTTTTTCAAAATTTGAAAGTGGGATTTTAAAGTTTCAAAAAAAATTGATAAAAAATCTAGATGTAGACAATGATGGGATCTACCAATGTGTAAAATTTAAACTCGAGATACCTCATGTTCTGGGCTGCATAAAAATGACAAAACCAGATAGATTTTGAGATTTTGAAATCTAACAGTGTTCACTAATATTGATATCAGAATTTGCTATTTTTGCACAGCTCGGAATATAAGGTAATTCCAGTCGAAAATTTCAACGTTTGTAGATCACAATATTATCTACATGTACATTTAATTTCACAATTTTTTGAAGCTATAAAATGTTGTTTTCATTTTTTTAAACGAGATATGTGCAGCTCGAGCTACACTTGTGGTTTCGTCTTTCTTCTTTGTTAGATTCATTTCTATGCTATGGGGGGGAGAGCGATTTTTGTTCCTTATGTGTTGAAACTTTGTTCTGCTTAGTCTGAAGTTTTGTTCTTTCTGTGAGGCGATTTGTTCCTACTATTTTAAAATAATTGGCTAGTTTAGTTTTCTCACTTGGGTGGTGCAAAAAAAAAACTGAGTTGTGTCCTCCTCCAATTTTTTTCTGCGTCCGCCACTGTCCCTCGTGTATGTAATTGTACTCCCTGTTCACCGAGTTGTACTCGTCCTTCGTTGTACCTGTTCGTGTTTTTCTCTTTACTCGGTAATTGTACTCATTCATGTGTCTACAAAAAAATGTTGAAGATAGAGGTATCTATACACTAAATAGTGTTTAGATACATCCAAATTTAGATAAATTTTTGACATTATTTTATGGATAGAGGTAGTACATGACTACTAAAACAGGCCAAGATTCCGATGCGTTATTCAAACATTTTTAATCGCTTGAGCTACTTGATTGATTGATCGCAGAGGGGCAGGAACTCATGCAGAAAGGCAGAGGCCAAAGTGTGATGAGAAAGCAATGCGAGGTCAAAAGAGAAGCTGTGCACATTTCGATCATATCAATTTCACTAGCTACTTCAGTCTTCAAAATGGCGGTGGCTGACCATGACAGCCTGCATAGCACAACAGAATAGACGATCGACGGTGACAATGCATGGTAGCTCCGCGCAAATTAACGTTGTACGTGTTCCAACACAACAAGCTTTCATGGTTCATGGTTGTGTGTACGATTCAGGAAATTGAAGACAAACTATGAAAAACTACCTAAATAGTGAACAGAAAACATAAACTGCTGTATTTTTTTGTGTGCCACCTGGGCGCTAACCTAAAACACAGGGAACATGGTTACATGGAGCAGTTTCAGCTAACTTCAGAGATCGGCCCTCCCAGGGTACCTCGGGAAGGCGATGACATCTTTTATGTTGTCAAGACCTGTGGCAAAAAGGATCATCCTCTCCAAACCCATACCGAACCCACTGTGCCTCACAGATCCGTAGCGCCGGAGGTCCATGTACTTGTCGTACCGCTCCAAGGGCAGGCCAGCGTCGAGTATCCTACATAACAGACATGTTCAAGAGTTAATTAGCTCAGTGCAATCAGAGGGATATGACTGATGAATTCATACCATACTCTTATATGTTGGGCTCTTCACAGTTCCATCATCGATCAAGGAAATACGAATGCACGTTAATTTTCATGAAAGTAACAGATTTAACATCACGAATATTTTTGCAATCAGAAACAAAACTCTGTCGGTATAGTGCAATTACTGTTCATATTGCTGTGCCGTATCCGTCAGCGTAAGAAATACCCAACCTCTTCAGTAGCAGTATCAAACAATATCAGACGGACGCCTTTCATCTACCATTTTAAGTGAGCAAAAGAAAGCAATACAATGTTTTTTTCGAAATACATTTACGGTGCTTCTATTTGTGCAAGAACTTGTAATCAAAGTATATGGGAATGATATTCACTCAACTGTGAATATCACCAACATGCAGCATGAATATTAAAAGGCTTAATGTTCAACTTATGTCCAGCACAGTACCTTTGTTCCAGAACATCTAGACGCTCCTCCCTCTGGCTTCCACCGATTAATTCACCAACCTAGGAAACATGACATCCAGAGATAAGTGATTGCATCAAGGGATTAAAGTAGATACTGTCAATTTTCAGTACAGACCAAAGCTACTAAGCACAATGCCAATTCAATGATGATTTCAGAGAGACCAATTATAACATCGAGAGAGTACATCAAAGGCAGATTATGACGATGCAAATAATCTAAAAAGATTGAATATCATGGTTTAGCAGATTATTATAGTACCTTGGGAACAAGAACATCCATAGCAGCCACTCTCTTTTCATCATCGTTGAGCCTCATATAAAATGCCTTTATTCCTTTGGGATAGTTAAAAACAATAACAGGCTTCTTGAACACCACCTCAGTCAAATACCTTCAAATTGCAAGAAACTATTTCAAATCCAAATATGCTAAAAATAATAGATAAATGAGAATATCTATTGTAGTATCCGTACCTCTCATGCTCCGCTGCTAAATCAATTCCCCATTCAACCTTGTTGTCAAACTTCCTGTCTGCATCTTTCAGAATCTCCACGGCCTGTGTGTACGAAATGCGTTTGAAAGGCGTCGATGAAACAAGCTTGAGGCGCTCCATTGCGTCCTTATCATGACTCTTGACCATGAATTCCATCTCTTCTTGGCAATGATCAAGTAACCACTTGCAAAGGTATTGCACATACGTCTCCGCACAGTTCATATCATCCTGTGACAGACGGTTGAATATTTAATAATTCAGCAGAAAGAAGATATCAGTACTAAGTCTCATATGACATGATAAATAACCCAATTAAGCCTGGTAAACCGACCAAATTAGTTGATGGAGAGAGAAAGATCATATCACCTGCAAGTTTGCAAATGCAAATTCTGCTTCAACCATCCAAAACTCTGCCAAATGCCTCGATGTGTGCGAGTGCTCGGCCCGAAATGTTGGCCCAAAGGTATACACATCACCGAGAGCACAAGCTAAAGTCTCCAGATGAAGCTGTCCAGAAACTGTGAGGTATGCGGGACACTTGAAAAAATCTTTCTCAAAGGCAACACTCCCATCTTCCCTGCGTGGAATCCCAGGTTTCAGCTTGGACCTCTCTTCCATCGTCAGCACGTCCTGTTTCGCCTTCTTGAGGTCCGAAATGGCGGTGCTGATCTCCTGCTTCGTAGCTTGTGCGGATTTCAGCTGTGCGACCGTGTCACCCTTCTCTTTGGCAACGATCTTGGCAGCATCAATGTCGGCTTGTGTTGGAGCCGGGTTCTCCTTGAGCTCCGCCTCCAGCTTCTGGGCCTGGCTGAACAATGTGGTGACCTGGAACATCTCGCCGGCGCCCTCGCAGTCGCTGGTGGTCAGGATAGGTGTGTGCACGTGCAGGAAGCCTTCGTCCCGGAAGTATTTCTCGGTTGCAAAGGAGAGCTCACTCCTTATCCTAAACACGGCACTTATCTGTCAAAAGTTACAAGTCTAGGAATCAGGTACCGGTGACAAAAACAGGGGGAAAGAACAGAAGGAGCACACAAGTAAATATCTAGTAATTGCCAAAATTGACATTTCATCAGCCTAATAATTAACAGAAAGAACATACCACAAAATACAAAATTACCGAAACTCTGTCTGATACCCAATTTCAATAGACTGTACTGCACTTTTTTTTTTCTAGACAATGAGTCAATGCACTTCGCTGCAAATTCTGTCTGATAACCAATTTCTAACAAAGGAGCAAAGCAACCATCGGATACTCTTACGCAAGAACTACAAATTTATTTATTTTGGCAACATTGCAACAAATTATTAAGTTCAAGGCATGAGAAAAAAGAAAACAATCTTAGTATCATACCAGGTAGGTGCGTGCACGGAGGTGGACGAAGTCCCTGATGTAGGCGGGGTCGAGGCTGTGGCCGGTCTTGGTCTTGGGCAGCGGGTAGGCGGCGGCGTCCACCTCCCCGACCTCGAGCACCCTCGTCACGGCCAGCTCGACGCCGTGTTTGGCCCTCTCGTCCCTGCGGACCACGCCCTCGACGAACACGGATGTGCCCGTGGCCGTCAGCCGCGCGAGCGGGTAGCCCACGACCTCGCCCTTGACGAAGAGCTGGAGGTTCCCCTGGCAGGAGCCGTCGTTGACGTCGAGGAAGGCGAAGGGGTCCGGCGCCCCGTGGCCCTGCTCGCGCCCGGCCCGCACCCACCCGCCCACCACCACGCGCCGCCCCGCCTGGGCCTTTCCGCCGTCCAAGATCGCGCGGATGCGGGTGCGCCTGCTGGGCGGATCCAGCACCTCCGGCGCCTCCCCCGGCGCCATGGCCATGCTGCGCGCGTACGTTCGAGCAGGGGGCGCGCGGCGGGTTTGGCGCGCGCGCGAGAGTTAGGTTTGTGTCACGACTTGACGATCGGAAGGGATCGAGTTGTATGGACACTACTGAACTTTTTGCAGACCGACCGCAGAACAAACCGACCTTTCATCTAGTTGTACTCCGTACCGGTTTATTTAGTTATTACACACTTTTTTGAGAAACTTTAACTTTTTATTTAGTCAACAAAATATAATATGTATACATGTAAATTATATTTATACCATCGGTATCAGTTTTGTGTGGCATATATCCTACACTGTGTTGACCAAATTATAATAGTTAAATTAGTTTGACTAAGCAGGTAACACCTACAGAATCCAACTTCAGTTGGGTAAATTTCAAAAAAACTTGTGCCACAGTAGGAGTGATTAACAGATTCTCAGCCTCATCAGCTCAAACCTATGCTTAAGACTCATGTTCTGGCAGCAATATCTGTCTAATGCAGACACGTTCCCCAGCCAGGCGCCTGTGATGACTTCATCAATTTCAAGATCCAATCCGCCGGCTCAGTCTTCCGGAGGTGCTCATAGGGGTAGGGTGTGTGTGTGCGCGTTCATAGGGGTGAGTGTATGCGCGTGTATGTGAGTGTCTGCGTTTATACTGTGTTTCTCAAAAAAAAACGTAGGTAACACCCTAATAGAGAAGTATGGAGGAAGTTTTTTTTTTCCTGGTAAAAAGAGGAATTATTACTCAAGTAGGTTTACAAGACGGCCTTCCTCGAGAACATGGAGAACAGCATCAGGTCTCGAACCTAACCATGTGACAGTATGGTGATCAACCCTCGCCGGATCAGCGAGGTTGTGACAACCCTAATCTGAGAGGGCTCCACTTTTACAATATCATAAGCTCTCTCATGACTAAATACCAATCCAAGCTGAGTATTAAGATGGGCTAAATGTGATCTATCATGCATCTCCTCCTTAGCCGCTAGAATGAGTTGTAGGTTATTTGTTTCTTAATTGGTAGGAAGCTTAGATGGAGAGCCAACTCCAAGCCTTCCAGACATGTTTGTATTTGAGTCTCAAGTGGGCTTCTGCAATGGTTAAGCTGTAAATACCACATTATTGTGTTCATCCCACATGAACATACCTTCATCCCACATGGCCAAACCTGACCTAGATGTAGGCTCACCCTCATGAAAAGAGCCATCAACCAAGAGCTCAATAAAGCCATGTGGTGGCTTGCACTAGGGTTTCTCGGGTGGTTTAACTTTGACATTGCCATGTCCGGAACTATAGTCTTGAACTATGGGAAAATGCATTGTTGAACCGGCGGGCATTGGCTCCCAGCAGAAGTCGGCCTCCTATTGGTCACTGTACTTTGTGGACCAGCACAGAAACAAGCCTATTTTTAATACAAAACCGTGAATACGAACTACCATGTGCTGCCCCGCAATTAATGCTAGCACATGGAAATCGGAAAGAGAAATCGTTCGGAAGGATTCCCCGCGGCGGCGCTGCTCTCGCCTGGCGGTCGTCCACCATGCCTCCGTGCTGCGGACTGAGCTCACGCGGATGCAGTTGCGGAGGAGTTCCCGGGCGATGTCGCGACGGAAAGAGGAGGCGTTGGGTGCGGCCGCTGTGCACGCCGTTGTGGCGTCCATGCAGTTGTAGCACGCTGGGGAGAACAGGCAAGGGCGGCGGCATGCGCGTGTGGGCGCAGGCGGCATGCGTGGCTACGTGACGCCGAGGAGGACGGGCAGCGGCATACGCGTACGGGCGCGGGTGGCAGGCGCGGGCGGCGGCATGCGCGTATGCCGGCACGATGTGCTCCTTGGTCTGCAACATGGTCCCGTCGGCGCCGGAGCAGACGAGGATGGCACCGTCCATCAGCACGGCGCCGGTGAGCGCGGCGGCCACATGGGGCTTGGTCCTCTCGAACGTGCCTTTGGCCGCGCGCACCACGAGGAGGCCTAGGCGTCTGTCGGGGGCCCTCACCGCCGCGGCTGTGCAACGGAAGCGCGCGGGCGTGTAGAAGCTGAGGGAGGCGGAGAGAGGACATGATGGTGTTGGGGACGGGGTGGCGTCGAGGTCCGGGCGAGCACGGGGCGGCGTCGACGTGACGTCGGGGACGGACGGCGTCGACGTGGCGTCGGGGACGGGCGACGCTGAGGTCGGCGGCGGCCAGGTTCCAGGCGGCGGCACGGGGAAAGGTAGGGAGGGGATGGATAGGTGGAGGGGAGAGGATGTGATGGGGATGGGGAAGGACCACATATGTATTTTACTGTGACATACAGCACACTGTGGCAGTGGATCCCACATACAATTTCTGGACCAATCAGATGCTGACTTAAGGCAGGTTCACATGCCGCCAGGTTCTATTAGTCCACTCTCTGAACTATGGGGCATTTACCTTTAATAATCTCTTCCACGAGCATTGTTTTGATATTTCTGATCAGGCTCAAGTAGCTGCACAGAAACCTTCTTAAACCTTCCACTGATGGAAGTGGTTTGTCATGAGTAAATTCATTCCTAGCATGCCAAGCACCAAGCCACAAGGACTTTGTTAACAATCATACCAGCAAGGATATTCAAAATGATAGATTGAAACCATAGTTTTGGATGTATCAGAAGATTACTATGAGATGGGAGACTCCGGGATGGTCGCATTGTCTCATATAGGTTCCGAGCATGAGGACACTTTATAGAGCATGTGACATATCCTCAGTATCCGTACGATAGATCTTACAACACCCGGTAACTCTGAACTGTCGAACCAATTTTGTAAGAAACTATGTGCCGGGTGAATAACAACATGAACAACATTTTTGTATAAAGGAAAAGTATGGTATAACAAATAAAGGAAAAGTATGGTATAACGTTTTTGTAAAACATTCAATTGTAAAAAAATCTGCAATGTACAAATTGCTTTGGAGGACTCTAGAGACAAGACATATGTAGGGAGTTTTCTAGAGTTTTCACACTTCTACTGTATGTAACCAAGAATCAAGAGGATGAGCTACCGACTATAAGAGCATCTCCACTCGTCTCCCCGACTAGGCCCCCGAGCGATGTTTTTCCAATCCGTTATATATAAAGCCACTAAGTATTTCGGGCTAAAACATTGACTAATAATTTGATCGATAAAAGATAAGTTATATAACACCAAGAACATATTGTTGTAAACATCTATCAAGTACAAATTCAATGATATACTTTTGGTGACATATAGGTTGGTCGAATTATTATTCAAATTTCTATCTAGAAATGTGTGGTAGCCTTATATATAAAAAACGGAGGGAGTACCTACAAAGAAACATCATCTTCATGAGAATGAAATACACATATGTAGCCATATTAAGGTGCCGAAAGGAACATATGCTTCAAGAAGGGAAAAATCTAAACCTAAAACGAGGAAATTTAACAGGAACATACGTAGTCATTTTCTTTTGGATGGCTGAAAGTATACAACATACTTTCATGTTGTGTGCATTTGGTATTGTAAAACTATACGCATTATGTTTAGGAAGGATGGGGTATATGATAAAATTAATTTTTGTAGAAAGGTTTAAGATAAAATCAAATCAAATCCGCTCCAGATAAAATGTGTACTAATATGTGGTCATGGCTGCTAGGGAGACCGATGCAACCAATCAAATTTGAAATCCAAGTTAAATTCAGGAGTGTAATTGGTAGCATCAAGATTAGTCATCAATGTGGCATTCGGACAACTGCAATACAAGCAAGATGTGTTGATCGAGTAGAGGATGTCACCATCATCACCTCTATAGCCAACACGTTCTTCACCCGCATAGACATGGGCACGCGCTTTAACGGCTATGATGTGGAAATTCAGGTTAACCGGTTTTGAGAGAAGAAAGAGAGAGCTTGGTGCTTACTCACCGCAACACTTGGTAGCCCGACTCCACAAGTAGAGGATCAACATATACATATAGCTCCTTGAGTTTTTTCAAAACAAATGCCTGCCTATATATTTCAATGATAAATAATAGTTTAAGGTTACAAAACTAGCTAAAGTGGCTTCAAAAATACACACTCGACATAACACAAAATAAATATTTTGGTCACGCGGCCCCTTCCTCTGCCCCGCCCTATTTTTCATATTATTAGACTATATATTCTTTTTCATGGAACAAGAACATAAAATATTTCCATCAAGAGATGGAGCTCAAACATGTGCTTTTCCAACAACGCACCATATCCACACATTCCACTCTTGCTTACTCTCTTGATCCGATTAGATTGCAATCCCTGAAGCAAAAAAAAAGAAGGAGAAAGCAGGAGCCACCCACAAAGAAACTTGAGTTCATTTAAAGAAGTACTAAGAAGGTTGGCGTGGTGCCACGTCATTGGTATCTAGATCATTGGTTAAAATATTATAAAATTAATACAATATCTGGGTTGCTGAAGTACCACAAAAATATTGGTGTGGAGGAACTATTCAAGAAACATAAAAGATGGTTTGGTATTTTTTCCACCGCATGCACATGAAGCGATGAAAAAAGAGGGTAGTAAGGACAAAAATCACCGCAGGGCTATGAAAAAATAGGGCAGTATGCTAGTAGCACTACACTATAGTTGTAGTGCCCGAGCGAGGATAATGTGATGCACTTGAAAAAAGGTGATAAGGGACTTACAGTCATGGACGGAGGTGAAGATGCGCTGGACCATGAGGCAGCCCAGATGGTACTCGCCACCGCCGCCGCAACCGCTAAGCCGACGGGATGCGGCGCCTCTACCTCGCTTGCCGATCATGGAGGAGGAGGCCGAATTGGGGTGCAAGGGGCAGAAAGGAGGAGGTAGAAAGAAATATGGCGAGCTGAGTGGGAGGTGACAGAATCCTTTCCCACACCCTTCGATGCGCGCGCCATCTCCATTCTCGTCTCCGCCCGTGTGCCGAAGATTCCACTTTGCATCAGCGGGCGTGGAGATTTTCCTGCACCGCTGGAAACTGCTGAACCGAGCGTTCCTCCAGGGCCTGGCCCGACACTGATTTGAGAACCGGTTCCTGCAACAACACGGCTTGGCCCAAGCAACCAAACGAGCCGAAAATTGCTGGCTCGATACAAGCCAAGGGATGCAACCTACCAAACCGCCCTTATGCTCCGTTCGTTCCATCCAACTGTGGCAGCTCGTATATATTAGTGTGCATGTCATCAGGGGCCCTTAAAATATCTAATCGGTTCCAAATGTGGTTGGTTGGGTTGAGTGAGGAACGAAGTTGACTGCAAAACCTCCAACCGACTGACCCAACCAGGGCCACCACTGTCCTCCGCGGCTTGCTGGCTAATATGCCGGCCGGCTGCTTTGGCAGCTAGTTTATTCCACGGAGAGAGAATACTCGACGCGTGCGATTGAGTACATACACTTCTAAAATTGGGGAAAACGACTGGTCAATTTATGGGTGAATGAACTTTCGGACCTTTCTAGGATCCGCGCTCGATCCAGGTTGTTCCACGTTCTACTACCTTGCTGCCGTCTAACGGACCTATCTTTCCATCTCCCCGGTAACAAAACTGAGGAAACTAGGCTAAAAGCTAATGAAATGTTGACCAACAGGGATTGCTTTCTCCCTTAGTTATACGTTGTTACGCAAAATAAAAAAAATTCTAGCGGATAAACGTTAGGATAATAGTCCAATTTAAAGTCCATCCCTTCCATTGAAATTATCACTAGGTGAGGATCCAAACTTAGGTGGGCTTGTTGCGCATTCGCTACGCTTGCCACTAGCAAAATAAGAGAGGGTAGTAGTGTAATTAAGCAATACCTCTAAGGCCATGCTTGGTTCAGCGTTATTTAGGCATAACAACAGTAGAAACTAGAGCCCATATTTTTCTAGAAAACGAGCACTTGGTTCGTCTTAGGCTTTGTCGCTCTTCGCCTTTACACTCAGGTGTTTTCCACCTCGTGGATTCGGAAATTTCACGTACCGGTTGGGGGGGGGGGGGGGGGGGGGGGGGGGGGGGGGGCAGGCACAACAAATTACGTCACTATATAATATGGGAGGAAACTAAAAAGCGATAGTCCGGAAGAGGCCTAAAACAAGATATGTTGCCATCTGAAATTGAAAGATCGCAGCACTAACACGGTTTTGATCGTTCCCCGACACCGATCATTATCTGACAATTCCATCCCCACGGCAAGATTATATATGGCAAATGGACGAAAAATGAGAAACACGAGACAAATTGTTCTGACTAAAATCCAACCACTTGGATATAGAAGAAACAATTAATATCGCCCATCCATTTAGCAGCAGACAGCTATCGCTCTCTCCCGCTCTCTCTCACCCTTAACTAATTTAATTCTTTTTTTAACAAAAACCCAATTTGACGCGATGTATGCACGCCAGCGCGTGTAAGAATGTTGTACGGTCTGTAAGTTGGTACCATCTGAAATCTCAAGGTTTACCATACGTAACATCAGCTACATCTCGGAGAATTGACGAACAGTTTTCTACTCATCTTATCCCATGGCGTGACTGGTCGATTTCACTGCACGTCATCCAGCTGCCTCACAGAATCGTTTAGTCAAAGTCCAAGAAGCAGTGGGTTAAGCATGTAGAAGGATAGAAAGGGAGGAGAGATTGCGGAATATAATGATGATATTATTTGGAGCCTCCTGATTTGCACATGTGCTGCACATGATTATCTTTGAGTCACACACATACCTGTAAAATTCTATCTCATCCTGGCATCATCCGTTATACGCACAATGAATATATTCTAAACACTCCCCGCAGTCGTAGCGGGAGCTGCCAACAGTCACGAACGACGTACGGCCTCTGGATCGAAATCACGACCAAGCGCCTGATGACTTCACAGTCAGAGCGGGGATGTCAGGACGGGACAGCCAAGGCTGCGATGTTTGGACTGCAGAGGAAGCTGGTGAGGCGCAGGCGAGGTGGTAGCCCTTTGTGCCGATGGCGAGGTAGCCGAGAGCGTGGGTGCTGCAACTTGGTCGAGGAAGCTGCCAAGCGAGGTATTGGGCTGTATCGATGTCATGTGTTTGAGCCGAGCAGAAGCCGCAAGCGTCAGAGGCGAGAGGAGAGGACGGAAACGCGCGAGGCAATGTGGAGGCATTTGTCAAGTTGGGCT
Organism: Lolium multiflorum; assembly: GCA_030979885.1. Lineage (NCBI taxonomy): Eukaryota > Viridiplantae > Streptophyta > Magnoliopsida > Poales > Poaceae > Lolium > Lolium multiflorum. The sequence continues at coordinate 325,487,046 of CM061748.1, read as the reverse complement.
GCCTGAGCCGCTGAGGACTAAGTGCAACCATAGTTTTGCCATAACTAGGCGCACGTCGGGGACAAAGGCATATTTTGGTTTTGCCAGAACCGAGTACACATAGAAAAGCCTGCGACGATGGCCGAGGCAGCCGGGAGAGGCGATGCCGAAGAAGACGAGACGTCCGGCGCGAGAAGACTCGGGAACGTGTCGGGACGAAGGCACTTCCGGTGTGGCCAGTACCGGGCATGAGAGGTAGGGAACATTACAAAGTGAGCGCCATGTCGGAGTAGACTAGTAGAAGAGGTCTCGACGACGGGTGGCGGAGAAGAGAGCAGGTGGGGTAGTCGGGGAAGAGGCGAGCCCCGACACGGGGTGTTTGAGCAGAGAAAGAGGTGATGAAGCCTGGGAAGAGGGCGAGGGACGTCGCGGCGGGGTTACAGTACGAAGACGTAGAAGGCGGTAACCCCGGCGGTGACCAGGGGTGGTCATGCTGGACGCCAGACGGCGTTGCGGTGGTCGCCAGTGCTCGCGACTCGGGAGCGGTGGTTATCAGCCCCAGCGCGACTGGGTAGCAAAAGTGCTAAGGCGGGTAACAAATTAAGCAGGCGAGGGGAAGACTCAAAGGGCGTGATTTGGCTGACCATGCGCATTTGAGCCGACCCGCGCCGGGTGGCGGCGCCGGTGGTATTTTGACATCGGCCACGCCGGGGGACGGCGACATGCATCATGGCAGCGGCGACGCTGCACGACCCGAGGCCGGCGTAGCTGCAGGGCGCGAGGCGGTGCAGCGGCGGGACGCCACTCAGCGACGTACGTGCCTCAGAAGGCACGTCGTTGGCTAGCAGCGACGTGGACCAAAGGCGGCGGCGCTGGCGATCAAGGGGTGACGCAAGGGCAACCCGATGCTCAATCGGTGGTATGCGCGTGCTCGGGAACGGTTGACGGAGACGGGTGCGTGGGCGACGTGATCAGATCGACGGCGGCGCTACACGTGCCATGGCGTAGACTACGCGCCGCAGGTCGGAGTCGTTGGTGACGTTGTTGGTGATGTCCCGGGCGATGACGGCGAAGACGAACCGGCGATGGAGACCATGCATGCGAAGGCGGCCGGCTGCGACGCAAACGCGCCCCATGTGCATCGTGCAGCCGTGCCGCATGGGGCCGATGGAGGCGGCCAGGCCCGTCAACTGCTCTCACGACTGCCCTGTTCCGCACGGGCCCGGCTGACCTGGCCGCTGACCGGACCAGCCACCACAGTCCCTGGCCAGTCTGTGGCTCCGCTCTATCCGCCTTGGCCGGGTTTCCCCGTCAGACTGCTCCCTTGACGTGACCAGCCGGCCGCAGTCCCGTCGTCCATGGGGGCTCCGCCATCCGCCCGGTGCCGCCCGTCAGACCGGGCGGGCGGACCGATAAGCTGCCACCGTTCCCATGGCCAAACCGGTTGCTGGGGCCTGACCGACGAGCACGACGCGGGCGAGCCGGCGAGGGCGCATGTCCAGGGCTCCGTTTTATCCGCTCACGGCGGCTCCGGTCAAACCGGTTGTCGGACCGGATAATCCAAACGACGGTCCCACACACCGCGTCGGGTCGACTGCCGAGGCGGAGACGACGCGGCGAGCCAGCTGCGTGCACTACCAAGGCAGGCGCGCACAACGACGCCGAGCCGAGCCATGGTGTGGCCACAGAGGGCTGGATGATGGAGGAGAGCCAGCAAAGCCGACGCGAGGTTGGGAGCAGAGGCCATGATGACCGCGGTGGTGGCGACCAATCCCATCTAAGATCGGTAAAACCAAAGAAAATTAATTTGGCCGAGCGACTGCTGGAGTGAAAAAGAAAACCAATTCACAGATTGGGAAAAAGACTCGAGGCAAAGGATCATCAGATTTACGGACGAACCTCATACGGGCCATGTCTCCGGAGAAGCTGCGGGAGGAGATTGACCCTCTGGAAGGCACTGGGACAGCAAGGCAAGGTTAGGCTTAAGGGGAGCGTGGCTGCTATGATACCATGTAGAAGGACAGAGAGGGATACGGAATATATTGGATGATATTATTGAGCCTCTCGGGTGAGTATATATAGTGGTACAGACTTGGGAGGCTAAGATAGCTCTCCTAGAGATATAGGTAGAGATTACAAATCCTAGACTACTAGTATACCTATACCAAATATATCTCTACACTCCCCTGCAACATGCAGGACGGAATGTCAGAGAAGGCTGCGGGGTCGGTCAGACCGGAGAAGCCGAAGGTAGGAACTAACGAGCTAACAGTATATATAGCTCGTCGCTGTTTTCTTGACACTTAACAGGAAATGTAAGATTCAGAAATGGAAACCTTTTGTCGACCTGATTAGACAAGGGTCGGTGAAAACCAGGCGTGGCCAAAGGAAGAAGAAGAAGTACAGCCATTTAGAGGTAAGGGCATCTCCGGCGTTGTCGCAAACGGATGCCGAGCGAATTATTTTCGTCCGTCGTGACTTAAAATGCTCTAGACTCCTCTTCCGCGGGGCGATTTAGTGACTAGACGTCCGCGGGGCGACGCAAACCTGGGCCCAGCCATGGTTTGGATGCGTTCATGACGGGGCCTGCGCGGGACGCGTAGCAAGTCCCGCTCACGCCAGTGACGCTGCTTGCCCGCCCGGCGCGACTCTCGTTAAGCGATGCTTTCTCGTACGCGCTGGCCGACTAGCGTCGTCTGTCGTTTCGGTAGCTCACAAGACAAGATGGCGAGGCCTTGTCGCTGAGCGTTGCCGCCACTCTTCCGCCAACAACAAGTTAATGCACACGCCACGCGTCCCGTTGTCGCCTCCTCGCTCCCACGATAAAGAGGACGCGTGCTCTTCTTCTCATCCACCCTCCAAGCAAACCATAGCCGCCACAGCCCACGATAGCCGCCTAGCTCTTCCTCGCGACGCAGCCAGGCCCGTGGAGGTAGTCCACATGACCTGTGGCCAGCGAGGCGGCCGAGGCCGCGGGCCCCTCGGGCGCCCCGTGGCCGTGGCTTCTGTGTTGTGGCCGCTCCGGTGAGCAACACACCTCACACGGTCGCCGCGCCGCCTCCTCGTTCGCAGGAGGACCGCTCGCTTCGAGTTCCTCCTCCGCATCGACAACGACCCACTCGCCATCAACGGCTCCCGAACAAGTTCACCGAGTTCACTGATGACGCTCGAGGCTGCCCAGCTGCAGCCACGGGAGGCCGCTGCACTCGCCGGTGAATATGGAGGTCTGTTTGATGGGTGTTGGTGGCAAAGATGCACCCACACCTAGGGCGTGGACAAGTCGCCGCGACCCGACTCCCCGAGCCCGGCTGCCAGCCTTACCTTCCTGAGTGGTGGGATGGCAGATGATCACATAAGCCCACTATTGGACAAAACGTGTCGCATGCAACACCACACCGGCGGATCCGTTCGAACACTGGGATAGTTAGATCTTAGAGTGTTCTTTCTTTGCAGCGAATATATTACGACGTACGGCTGCAAGAATCAAGGTTTCGCTTCCGTTTCTTCCTCTAAAGAAACTAAATATGGACCACCGTTACTTCAACTTTTGATTTTTCAGTTTGGGTGGACTGTAGGTGCTCGAATGTTCTTTCTGGCAGCTAACACACGGAAATCAACATAATTGATTTCTTTTTTAAAATGTTTTCATTTGTGTCAACCATGGTTCAAAGTATGTATTATTTGTGTAAACCATGTTCCAAACTATGTATTAGCTTGTAAATTATGTTCCAATATATAATATTTAGAACACTTTAAATGGAGTAAGAAAAATACAAGTAAAAAAAGGCTACCTCGCTGGAGCCACTCAAAGCAAAGAATCATGACAAAAACAAAGCATTTTAGGAACGTTGACGCGACGCAAAACAAGACGCTCGGTGGACAATATAAATGCGTCGCCGTTGGAGATGCCCTAAGGAAAATATCAATGTGTGTTTGAGCGGTTCCATCCAACATCCCGCTACCGAACAAAAAGGGCCGGAACTGGAACCGTTTCCTCCTGCCGCTCCCGCGAGCGCAGGGCGAAACCCTCGCCTCCCCCAACTTCCAGCCCCTCCTCCCTCCGTCCCTCCCTCGCCGCCGCCAGAGGGCGCCGCCAAGCTCGCCGGCGGCGGTGGGCCTCCTCCCCCGCGTGGCCGTGGTCGCGTCTCCCGGGGGCGCCGTGCTCGACGTCTGGCGCGGCGGCGCGGTGGCTTGACCACGGCGTGGTGAAGACTCAACTCCGGCGGGGTGGCGGCGCGGCTTCTGGCTGGCGCGGCCCTGCGACGACGTGCCCGTGGCCATGGGTGGCGGCGGCGGGCCCAGATCTGGGCCAGCGGGCCTAGGTCTGGGCCTCATCTGGGCTGCCTCGGGTGGGCGGCCCCGATGCGTCTGGTCCACGAGCAGCGAGGGCGCTGGCTTCGTCTCCCCCGATGTCCTGCGGCGGGCATCGTGGTGGGTGCCTCGGTCCGGCGTCCTCGACTCCTCGGGATGTGAGGCGGCGGCGGGCGGTGTCTGCGGCGTGGATCTACGGTTCACGTCGGTTCTGAGGTAGTAGCTGCTGGCCTTGGCTCGTGTTCACCTTTTCCCAACCTCCCGGACGAAAGTCCAAAATCTCGTTGATTGGGTGGCGGCGACGCGCTGCTGCGCCGTGACCTTCTTGGAGGCGCCGCCTGAGGAGGTTTGGGTTGGGTGGCGGAGCTGAAAGTTGCAGCTTTGGGCAATGTCAGTCCTTGAGCAGCTGCGGTGATCTCTAGCCCGTATGCGTGTGTCGACAGTCTGCCCCGTCCTCTGCAGGTGCTCCCGGCGGATTTCTCGTCGCTGGTGGATGTCCAAGTGCTCAGCAGTGTGGCCGGTATGGTATGATCTTCATCAAGGTAGTCTTCTCCAGGGTGGCGTCAGGTCCGGAGCCCAACACCTCTGCAGCTCTCGGGTGAGCTTCTCTCATGTTCGATGGTTCGACGCCTTCGAGCCAGGCGAGAGGGCAGGGGCCCTCTTCGGCATGAGAACAGGTTGGTGCTTCTGGTGCTCGAGTTCTGGCTGTTCTCCTCGGTTCAAGACTACAATTCTGCTCCGGGCAGTGCCTCGCCGTGCCTCCGGCTGGTGTCCTTGGTGTCGAACAACGGCGGTCTGCACTTCTGCAAGCTTGTCCTCGCTCTTAGTGCAGTGTTGTAAGTGTACCCTTGTATCTTTCTTGCCGTGGTGTGCGTGGTGTGGTGTCCTGATGTAACTCCTGGCCGGTTGATAGCTTTGTTAATTCAAAGCTGGGCTTTCGAGCCTTCTGTAAATAAAAAAAAACGTCTCGCTACCAGCGTAGGGAATGGCTGTCTGTTCATTGCTTGAAAACACGTGGTCTGTCCTACAGGCTACAGGAGCAGGTCTTAAAGTTGACTTGTCCTACAAGACTTATGATTCCAAGGCTTGACTTTCTGCCACGATTCTCAAACTGCCGAAACAAGGGGAAGGGAAATACTTGCTGTACGCCTGTACCGCCTTGTAACTTGGAAGTTCTTTCTCCACCCTTTCCTGAATCTTTCCTTGCAAGTGTCGATCACTTGACTGTCCTCGCAGTATTTCTTTCGAAAAGGAGTCACCTAATATCTGTCAGCAGGTGGAAAACACGGGAGGCGACAGTTGGCAGCCCGCATATAAATTGTGCGTGTTATCAGCGTGTCCCTAAGTATCTAATCGATTTCAAATTGTTTCGTGCTGGGTTCAGTATTTAAATCTGTCTTGTGAACTTTGTGCTCTACGGCAGCTGGGATCGATGGCGGATGCATTGGCCAGCAAGTATCATCGTCATCTAGTACAACAACTACCTGGGCATACGGTGTTATCTATCCATCACAAAATGTCATTCAATCTTTTTCAACACTAGGCCAGAATCATTCCATATTCCTGCCAGCGTCCAAACGTCCAAGTGGCAGGTGCACATCATCGAAAAATAGTGTAGTTTCTAATCTGATCTTATTCTGTAGTTGTTTCATATTTTGGCTCTAATTTCTCGGAATCACTGGATTGTCACTTTTACCATAAGTGGTAATTCTCTCCTACCATTAATATCAAGCATAGGAGACTGACCCAGAAGCAAGCAACTAATCACAGATGGTCTCCTCCCCCATGTGAGTTTCTGAAAATAAACACAGATGGCGCCTCTGCCAGCAGGCTGTAGTAATGGAATAACGATGTTCTTCCAAAAAAAAAAAAAAATTGGCCTCATCTTTTGCAGTTTCTTTGGGTGCAAAGCCAACTTCGAGGTGGTTCGCTGGGCAAAAGAAGTGTCAAGCTTAAGTATAGCTTATTTGCACCGAGAAGCTACGACGCAGTGCAATTTCAGAAACTGTCTCGCACCAGTTTCCCGAGCTTCTGGCTAGGAACGGCAAAACGGTATAGCCATTTGCCCCAGTTTTCAACTCTATTTACAAAACACTGCCACTCCGCTGGATAATGCTTCGGCCATCTTAAAAAAATAACGCTCTGAGGAAAACCGCTCCCGCATCGCACACCCAGCGACTCCCTCGTCGAGGACCTAGGGTTCCTCGCTGCCGCCACCGGAACTCCGCCACTCCCTCGCATCCGCCGCTGCTCTGCCTCTCGCCTTTGGCGCCCAGTTGCTCCTCTATCCGGCGCCCAGCAACACCATTGTCCGGTCCCACCGCCTCTCGAGCAGCAGATCCGCCGCGCGCGTCCTGTGACGTCTCTGCTAAAGGCGTCGTCCGCGCGTCAGCAGGGGTTGGCTGTTGGCGTGGAACTGCGCCGGTTGCCCGGACGTTGTACGGCCGCTCTATTTCTGCATCGCCTAGCATCTAGTGGATGCCTGCTCGGCTGCTGGTACAGGGGATGACCATCAGCGCTGCTACTTGTTTGCTGTTTCAGAGTTCAGATGAGTGTCGAACAAAGATGTTGCATTGATGCATTCCCTCCTAACGCTGACCTGACTTTTTGCTGATTGCACTCTGCTCAATCTGTAAATAATACTCTGAATAATTTATTTCGTGGCCTTCGAGTCAAGCAAAGCTCACCACTGTTAAAATTCGACCAAACAATTGTCTATCAACATTATTATCTATTAATCTGAGTAGAGTTGAATGTTTAGGGGCATTATAGACTTCATACAACTCAACATAGAAATTAAGCCCACATCTCATAAGCTGAAAAGAAGGGAAACAATAGTTTCTAAGAGCTTCTCCCCACCGGAGTTTCTTCCCACCGAAATCTATAAGCCGGCTTCTACATAAGCATAACCCCAAAAGAAGTGGCCCTAAGCTGTAGGATCAATTGACCCCCACATCCTTTTTGTGAAACAACTTCAAGTTTTTACGTATTTATGTATTGGTCCTTTGAATATTCAGTTTGACCCCACTGGTTTGAATCGATAGCTTCTTAGCTGGTCTCATGTACTTTGGGTAGTTTTGGATTTGCTTTGGGGAAATGAGCGTGGTTGGATTTTTGCACAATTTTTTTTTTTTTTTGCATAGTCAATAGTAGTTTGTTTGTGATGCAACGATGCCAGAATCAAGAAAATGGTACTTTGCTTATTGGGAGGCCATTATTGAGCTTCGCATTTCACGGTTGAAACCATTCAAATTCCCCTAAGAACACATGAATATGTGAGAAATGCATTTCTGCAATGAGAGCGCTCAATATCGCCAAGTTGTTATTGATGGTAACACAAGGTAAGTTATGAACTAGAAAACTGTAGTCCAATCATGCCACAAGCTCGAAAACGTCAAATACACACTATTGTAACATTGTTTCTCTACATCGGTGACATACAAAGTCTATGATGAAATATATTTTCTCTCTATTTTTTTGTAACAACCTTTGTGTCATGACTTTTAAGTACCTCGAATACCAACGGCATCATCAATACTTCTGTATAGAGGAAAAGTATAGTATAATAAATACACTGCAATTTCACAAATAATGAAAGCATGAATTGGGAAATTTTAAAATTACACAAAATATGCCATAACATGAGGTAGTTAGCTGTCACATAAAATATGTAAACTGAAATCATGAATTGGGAAACTCAGAAGTACACGAAATGTGCCTTAACATGAGGTAGTTACCTCAAAGATAAAAATATGTAAACTGAGACATCATATTTATGTTTTATTTACTTGTAACAGAGCTTCTATGTACATATTGTTTTGGAGGGCTCTAGAAAGAAGTCACGGTGGGGAATGTTCTAGAGTTGAGACACCCCTTCCATATGTAAGCAAATAATCTAGAGGATGAGCCACCGATCGAGTATAGAAGTTATAGGGATGGCCATGATAATTCCATATATAAGTAGAGACATATACTAGTACAAAGAATCATCATTGTCATGTGAATGAAATACATATAGGTAGATACTTATTAAGGCGCCAAAGAACATGCACTAGTAGGAAAAGGCTCATCAGTGGCGCACCAAAAATCAATTCTGTGGCGCATGGGCGGTGCGCCACAGAATTCTCGCCACAAAAATAAGGTTTCTGTGGCGCACCGGCCCATGCGCCACAGAAAGTCTTATTTCTGTGGCGCACCGGCGGTGGTGCGCCACAGATTTTTTTTTTGAAAAAAAAACATGTCGGGTAAAAATTTTTTAATTTTTTTAAAATTTCGAAGGTAGCCGGAGGTGGGTGAAGGAGGAGGACGGCGGAGGAGGAGTGGTGGGTGGTGGTTGTGGTGGTGGTGGTGGTGGTGATGGAGGTGGTCGTTGATACGTCCAATTTGCATCACTATTTTATATCATAATTTGCTGTTATTCATGGATATATTTCATATTGGGACACAATACTTATGTTATTTCATCTATTTTGCATGTTTCATCATTATTGAAGGATCAAGCACCGGAGCCAGGATTCGCTGGAAAAAGCACCGTCGAACGCAATATTTCGAAGATCAACTGTGGAAGGAAATTATACCAAAAATCCTATTTTTCAAGATGACGAAGGAAGCCGGAAGGAGGGGCTGGACCCAGGTGGGCCGATTATAGGCGGCGGCCCAGGCTCCGGCGCCCACCATGTGGTGTGGGGCCGACCCCTTTCGCCTCCTTTTCTTCAAACCTTCGTCCCGAAACCTAAGCCGTAGGGTACCTCGCGAAGAGTTACAGCCCCGCGGGGCGGAGAACATGAGAGAAAGAGCTCTCCGCGGGTGAACTGGGAATCGCTCCGGAGGGGGAAATCGACGCCATCGCCGTCATCGAGGCTGGACATCATCTCCATCACCATCATCATCATCTCCACCATCATCACCGCGTCCCACCGCTGGACACCGTCACCGTCGTAGCAATTTGGTTGATCTTGATTGTTTGATAGGGAAAGCTCTCCGGTATCGATCTCTACTTGTTGTTGATGCTATTGAGTGAAACCATTGAACCAAGTTTATGTTCAGATTGTTATTCATCATCATATCACCTCTGATCATGTTCCATATGATGTCTCGTGAGTAGTTCGTTTAGTTCTTGAGGACATGGGTGAAGTCTAAATGTTAGTAGTGAATTATGGTTGAGTAATATTCAATGGTATGATATTTAAGTTGTGGTGTTATTCTTCTAGTGGTGTCATGTGAACGTCGACTACATGACACTTCACCATTTATGGGCCTAGGGGAATGCATCTTGTATTCGTTTGCCAATTGCGGGATTGCCGGAGTGACAGAAACCTAAACCCCCGTTGGTATATCGATGCAGGAGGGATCGCAGGATCTCAGAGTTTAAGGCATGGTTAGATTTATCTTAATTACTTTCTTGTAGTTGCGGATGCTTGCAAGGGGTATAATCACAAGTATGTATTAGTCCTAGGAAGGGCGGTACATTAGCATAGGTTCACCCACACAACACTTATCATAACAATGAAGATATTTAGCTGTATGTAGCGAAAGCACTAGACTAAAATCCCGTGTGTCCTCGTTTGGTCATTATAAGTAAACAAACCGGCTTGTCCTTTGTGCTAAAAAGGATTGGGCCCTGCTGCAATTGTTACTTCGCACTTTACTTACTCGACTTTATTCAACTTACATCAAACCCCCTAATACTTGTCTGTGAGCATTACAGATGAATCTTTATATCAAACCGTCTTGTTCATTGTCATGCGACATTCTTACTTATCGAAAATACTACGATACACCCCTATACTTGTGGGTCATCAAGACTATTTTCCGGCGCTGTTGCCGGGGAGTGAAGCGCTATTGGTAAGTGGAATTGGTAGGAAAATTTTCTGTTTGTGCTGATTTTATTTCTCGTCATTGCTATAAGTCATTATGGAGAGATCTTCTTTCAATTTTTATTTGGGAAATCTACTACTACCTAACGGTAGTGGATAAGGCGTGAGGAAGTGATACCATATAAAGTACCTATGAAAATTATTGAACGTGTTATGGATAACCGCTATGAAGGGGATGGAACCGTCCACCCCGGAGATCATTTATTGTTCTTACATGAATTATGCGTTTATTCATGTGGAAGTATTGCTATGGATGAAGTGAGGTAGAAACTATTCTCTTTATCGCTGTCTGTAGGCGTGCGATTGGTATAAATTCTCGGATAATGGGGATTCTCTTGAATGGAATGATATTGTGCCCTGTTTTATTCTAAGTTCTATCCTCCAAGTGAAATTCACAAGGATCGGAATCCGATATATAATTTTTGGCCTCGTGATGGAGAGAGTATTGCCCAAGCTTGGGAGATTGAAGTCTTTAATGCTCAAATGCCCCATTCATGAGCTTCCTGGTAATGTTATTATTGATAATTTCTATGCAAGACTTTCTTTTCAAGACAAGACCTTGCTGGATACTTCTTGTTCTCGATCATTTACACGCAACAAAGAAGAGTTTAAAAGGGACCTTCTTGATCGATCCAAGAAAATACTGAAGGTTGGGAGAACGACAAGGATAGAGAATCGTATAATTTATGATTATAAATGCATTGAAGCTTTTATGGATACTGATAAATTTCGTAATATGAGTGCTACATATGGTCTTGATTCTCAAGTTGTTGCAAATCTTTATAAAGCTTTTGCCTCTCATTATGAATTGCCTAAGAAGAATTTTGATAAGTATCATGAACCGTATAAAGATAAAATTGATTCATCTATTAATAAATGCGTTGTAGTTGAAACTTTGATCATGTTATTCCTGAAGCTTATATTGAAAAACTCATTTTCCTGCTAAAATGAAGGAGTACTCTCTTATAAATAGTGCGGTTCATAAAAGTGAAAAGAAACCTATAGAACCTTAAGAACAAATAAAAGTTGAACTTGCTATTGCAATAGTAAAAGATCTTGTGACAAAAATGTGGAGGATGGTCATATTATTTTTCTGAGATGCTTCTAATATTGTTTCACATCCTAATAAACCCAAACAAGCTAGTGTTCCTATGCTATCTTAGAATTGGTGATCATTGCTATTATGGTGATATTGGTGCAAGCGTTAGTGCTATTCCTTATGAGCTTTACACGGAGATTATGCATGAAATTGATTCTGTGAACTTGAAGATATTGATGTGGTTATTCAGCTGGCTAATAGAGAAACTATTTCTCCAATTGGTATTGTTCAAGATGTGGAAGTTCTATGTGGTAAGATTAAATATCCCTGCTGACTTTTTGGTACTTGGTTCTGCTGCTAGTGATTATTGTCCTATTATTTTTGGTAGACCTTTTTCTAAATACTTGTGGAGCTATTATAGATTGCAAGAAAGAGAAAATTTTGACTAAATTTGTTGGTGTGAATCTTATGAGTTTAACTTCTCTAAATTTACCAAAAACTCCTTATAAAGCTGATTTGCCTAGTGATGATTTTAAAATGGAGCAATGTGCATCTATTGTTCTTGTTCCTAACAATCTTTTGCAGCAACATTTGGAGGATAGCGAGAGTGAAGTTTTTAGGAAAGAAAGAGATGAGCTTGAGGAAATTTTTTCTTCGCCAATCTATTCTGCATGATTTACCGGTGGAAGATTTGGGTACAACACCGCCACCAAAGGAAGATCCCGTTTTTTGATTTTAAAGCCTTTGCCCGATAATCTTAAATATGCTCATATTGATGATAAGAAAATATATCCTGTTATTATTAGTTCTAAGCTGTGAGATTGAGGAAGAAAGGTTATTGGAAATATTGAAGAAACACCGAGGAGCTTGGCTATACTCTTGATGATTTGAAAGGGATTTCTCCTTCTATTTGCCAACATGCTATTAATATGGAAGATGATGCAAAGCTCGTTGTTGAACATCATCATTCTAATTCTCAAGATGAAGGAAGTGGTAAGGAATGAGGTATTAAAACTTCTTGAAGCTGGTATTATATATCCTATTGGTGATAGTAGATGGGTTAGTCCCTGCATTGTGTTCAAGAAAGGAGGAATGACTGTTGTGCCTAATGATAATGATGAGCTCATCCCTCAAAGAGTAGTTGTAGGGTATAGAATGTGCATTGATTTTCGAAAAGTTAATAAAGTTACTAAGAAAGATCATTACCCTTTACCATTTATTGATCAAATGCTAGAAAGATTGTCTAAAATACTCATTTTTGTTTTCTTGATGGTTATTCTAGGTTTTCACAAATTGCCGTTAAAGCTAAAGATCAAGAGAAAACCACTTTCACTTGTCCCTATGGAACTTATGCTTATAGACGTATGCCTTTTGGTTTATGTAATGCTCCTGCTACTTTTCAAAGATGCATGTCTGCTATTTTTCATGGTTTTTGTGAGAGTATTGTAGAGGTATTCATGGATGATTTTTCCGTCATGGGAATTCTTTGATAGCTGCTTGCGAAACCTTGATAAAGTTTTGCAGGATGTGAAGAAACTAACCTTGTTCTTAATTGGGAGAAATGCCACTTTATGGTTAATGAAGGAATTGTATTGGGACATAAAATTCCGAGAGAGGTATTGAAGTTGATAGAGCTAAAGTTGAAGCAATTGAGAAGATGCCCTATCCTAGGGATGTTAAAGGTATTCGTAGTGTTCTTGGTCATGCTGGGTTTTATAGGAGGTTTATTAAAGATTTCTCCAAGATTTCAAAACCTCTTACTAATCTTCTTCAAAAGATGTACCATTTGTTTTTGATGATTGTAAGGAAGCTTTTGAAACTCTAAAGAAAGCCTTAACAACTCTCCTATAGTTGAACCTCCCGATTGGAACTTACCATTTGAAATTATGTGTGATGCTAGTGATTTTATTGTAGGCGCTGTTCAGCGAGTAGATAAAAAACTGAATGTTATTCATTATGCTAGTAAAACTCTTGATGCTGCTCAAAGAAATTATGCTACAACTGAAAAAGAATTATTAGCTGTAGTCTTTGCTTGCTGATAAATTTAGATCTTATATTGTTGATTCAAAAGTTATATTCATACTGATCATGCGCAATTAGATACCTTATGACAAAGAAAGATGCTAAGCCAAGGCTTATTAGATGGGTACTTCTTTTGCAAGAATTTGATTTACATATAGTAGATAGGAAAGGTGCTGATAATCCTGTTGTGATAATTTGTCTAGATTGGAAAATATTGCTTATGATCCTGTCTCGTTAATGATAGTTTTCCAAATGAACAATTGGCTGTAATAAAGGTGAGCTCGCGAGACAGTCCTTGGTATGCCGATTATGCTAACTTTATTGTTTCCAAGTACTTGCCTCCAACCTTTTCAGCTCAAGAAAGGAGGAAATTCTTTTATGACTTGAGGCATTATTTCTGGGATGACCCACACTTATATAAAGAAGGAGTGGATGTATTATGCGAAGATGTGTTCCCGAATATGAACAACAAGAGATATTGAGTAAATGTCATGGTAGTGCTTATGGAGGACATCACGGAGAAAGAACCGCAAAAGGTTCTACAATCAGGTTTTATTGGCCAACTCTCTTCAAAGATGCGAGAAAGTTTATTTTATCTTGTGATGAATGCCAAAGGGTTGGTAATATCTCCAGACGTAATGAAATGCCTATGAATTATACTCTTGTTATTGAACCATTTGATTGTTGGGGATTTGACTTCATGGGACCTTTTCCGTCTTCGGAAGGTAACACTCATATACTTGTTGCTGTTGATTATGTTACTAAATGGGTGGAAGCCATACCTACAAAGTGCTGATGGTCTTTAAGAATGCTTCTAGACATTATTTTTCCTAGATTTGGAGTGCCTAGATATATTATGACGTGGAGGTTCTCATTTTATTCATGGAGGTTTAGAAAAACTCTTGCTAAGTATGGTATTAATCATAGAATTGCTTCCGCTTATCATCCTCAAACTAGTGGTCAAGTAGAATTATCAAATAGAGAGATTAAATCTATTTTGGGAAAGACTGTTAATAAAACTAGAAAGAATTGGGCTAGTAAATTGAAGGATGCACTATGGGCTTATAGAACTGCTTATAAAAATCCCATGGGAATGTCACCTTATAAAATGGTTTATGGGAAGGCTTGTCATTTACCTTTAGAACTAGAACACAAAGCTTATTGGGCAGTTAGAGAATTAAATAAAGATCCTAAACTTGCTGGTGATAAGAGGTTGTTGCAATTAAGTTCTCTAGATGAATGGAGAAGTGAAGCTTATGAAAATGCTAAACTCTTTAAAGAGAAAGTTAAAAAATGGCATGATAGAAGGATTATCAAAAGAGAATTTAATATTGGGGATAAAGTCCTATTGTATCGGTCTCTTCTCAGATTCTTTGGGGAAATTACTCTCGAAATGGAAGGACCATATGTTGTCGAGGAGGTGTATCGTTCAGAGCAATCAATTAGCTTTCTCCAAGGCAATGCTACACAAGTGGTGAATGGACAAAGACTCAAGCATTATATCTCATGTGATTCCTATAATGTTGATGTTGATATTATTCAAGTGGAAACACCTAGAGGCTTTCATCAAAGGGCAAATTGACAATCCGCCAGAACTCGACTTTGAATAGGTAACAAGACTGGTAATGAAAAGTTCGCAATTTACTTTCCGAACAATATTTTTGTTGCTTTTGGAAAATATGAAAAATTACGAGTTCGAACGGAGTGGGACGAGGGCGTGCCACCATAGGGCGGTGCGGCCTGGCCTGCCCGCCGCCGACTATGGTTTCCGCGCTCCGCGCCTTTCCGACTGTCTGATCGGTACTTTCCTTTTGTTGTGAAATTTTTTGCTATATAATCCCCCGGACCGGAGGTCCGTATATCGTTTTCTCGACGTGTTTTGTTTCGAGTCAAGTTTTCGCCAGATTTGCTTCGGATCTAGAGCTATCATGTCTTCTGCCGGAAACTCCGAAGGACAGCCCCGCAAGGATGTTGGCAACTTGTACATGGAGGAGCCGAGGATGCACCCCAAGGAGTTGTCGCGTTGAAGGAGAACTGCAGATCAAGGATGTCCCGTGGTCCTAAAGGAGAAGGAAGCTTGGAAAACAGGATGGAGAAGCTAGAACAAGAGGTTTTCAAATACAAGAAGATGGCTGAGCGTGAGGTGGATATCTTCCACAGGATTGTGTCTGAACTCATTGCGAACATGAGGAACTGCAAGGCTTTTGGGCGACATCCTCTCACTTCACACACCACCAACAAGCTCCAAGCACAACTCTATGACGTTCAATCAAAACTGTGAGTATGAAAACAGGTTTAAATACATAAGCCGTGCTGCTAGTTTCAGGATTCCCGAGACCAAGATGTCGTTTCTTGATGGAGAGCCTCTTCCTTGGAAGTTTCTGCCGGAGTTCATCACCACCATCGCCGCGAGGAGTAATTCATCATCGGTATTGGCATCCCTTGGTTTGTTCCAAGCTTGGGGAGTGCGCGTATCACATCATCACTATCTTTTACTTTTTATTGTCAAGTAGTGTCATATCATGAGTAGGAAAGTTATCGTATAAGATGGGTTGCGTTTGGAAGTATCTTCCTTTGGTTGTCTATTTATCCCTTGGTGTGAGTTATCGTTATGGAATATTAATGAGAAGTCTTATCATTTACATATTGCACATCTTATTTTAGTTTGCAATCTCTATTATATGATTTACCTTGTTGTTAGTATTGGTATCACTTTGGGAGCATTGAATAAATCTATTTGGTTTTGGCAAACTTAGCATTGGTCAATAGCAACAACTTTGAGGTTTAAGTGGAAAAGAGGAATACATGTAGTTGTTTCATTGTCCTTCTTTCTTGTTAGCACATAGCTTATTATCCTGAAGTTAAAATTGTTTGTGCTACAAGGAAGATGCATGATTGTTTCTATCACATGTATATTTGTTTGTTTCCTCAACTCTTATGCTTGCTAATTAACCTTGCTAGCCAAAGATCTGTATCGAGAGGAATACTTCTCGTGCATCCAAACCTTAACCCAAACCTATGCCATTTGTGTCCACCATACCTACCACATGGTATTTTCCGCCATTCCAAGTAAATACTTCATGTGCTACCTTTAAGCAATTCAAAACTTAGTATCTCTTATTTGTGTCAATGTTTCATAGCTCATGAGGAAGTATGTGGTGTTTTATCTTTCAATCTTGTTGGGCAACTTTCACCAATGGACTAGTGGCTTCATCCGCTATCCAATAATTTTGTAAAAAGAGCTGGCAATGGGATTCCCAGCCCCAAATTAATTAAACTAAATAGACACTCCTCCATGGTATGTGATTGATGGACTGCACCCGAAGGATTCGGTTAGCCATGGCTTGTGTAAGCAAAGGTTGGGGGGAGTGTCATCATCATAATTAAACTAAAATAAAAAGGCACTCCTTCATGGTATGAGATTGTTGGCACCCGAGGATTCGGTTAGCCATGGTTTGTGAAAGAAAGGTTGGAAGGAGTGCCACATAAAATGAAAATAATATGGGAGCCGCTCTTTTTAGGAGGTTGTCCGGCAAGGGGGTTAGAGTACCCGCTACCTGTTGACAACAACAAACACCTCTCAAAATTTACTTTTATCTCTTTATATGATTGCAACCGAAAAGCTCTAGCACATGATTTAATCCCCGCTTCTCCGCGAAGGGCCTGTCTTTTACTTTATGCTGAGTCAGTAAACCTATTTCCCTCCATCTCAAGCAAGCATTTGAGTAGTTGTGATCAAACCATTATATTGTGATTTGCTTCATCATGTCTTTTATTCTTCTTTGTTTAGTACAAGTTTTATCTGAATGAATATAACTTTGCAAGTTATCAATGATTATGAGGAGACCATTATGATTGAGTATGCAAGTTGTGCCTTATAAACTTTAACATGAGAGTGCTGCTCAATGAGATAAATACATCCGTTAATTGTTCTCTGACCAAGAACGAAGTTTGCCATCACCAACTATGATTTCTTATGCACCTTTATTTGTGATTACCTTATACTTGTTTCAAGTTGAGTTATATGAGGAAGTTGTTTACTATAATGTCTTGTGTGAATGAATATGATGCTTCTTGTCCGTATATTATTTATCGACTCTTCACTCCATAAACATGTCTGTTTACCGAGTTCAGTTTCGCTTGGGACAAGCGAAGTCTAAGCTTGGGGGAGTTGATACGTCCAATTTGCATCACTATTTTATATCATAATTTGCTTTATTCATTGATATTTCATATTGGGACACAATACTTATGTTATTTCATCTATTTTGCATGTTTCATCATTATTGGAGGATCAAGCACCTGAGCCAGGATTCCAAAAAGCACCGTCGTAACGCAATATTTCGGAAGATCAACTGGAAGGAAATTATGCCAAAATCCTATTTTTCAAGATGACGAAGGAAGCCAAGGAGGAGGAGTGGACCCAGGTGGGCCCACACCATAGGCGGCGCCCATGGCCCGGGTGGCCGTGTGGGGGGGCCCACAGCCCCTTTCACCTCCTTTTCTTCACAACTCTTCCGAAAACCTAAGCCACAGAGGTACTCGCGAAGAGTTACAGCCGCCTGTGCGGGGCGGAGAACACCGAGAGAAAAGAGCTCTCCGGCGGGCAGGAACTGGGCTGGGGAAATCCCCGAGGGGGAATCGATCGTCACCGGCATCGAGCTGGACATCATCTCCATCACCATCATCATCATCTCCACCATCATCACCGCCTTTCTCCACCGCTGGACACCATCACCATCGTACAATTTGGGCTTAATCTTGATTGTTTGATAGGGGAAACTCTCCCGGATCGATCTCTACTTGTTGTTGATGCTATTGAGTGAAACCATTGAACCAAGTTTATGTTCAGATTGTTATTCATCATCATATCACCCGATCATGTTCCATATGATGTCTCGAGTAGTCGTTTAGTTCTTGAGGACATGGGTGAAGCTAAATGTTAGTAGGAATTATGGTTGAGTAATATTCAATGGTATGATATTTAAGTTGTGGTGTTATTCTTCTAGTGGTGTCATGTGAACGTCGACTACATGACACTTCACCATTTATGGGCCTAGGGAATGCATCTTGTATTCGTTTGCCAATTGCGGGGTTGTTTAGTGACAAACCTAAACTCGTTGGTATATCGATGCGGAGGATCGCGGGATCTCGAGTTTAAGGCTGTGGTTAGATTTATCTTAATTACTTTCTTGTAGTTGCGGATGCTTGCAAGGGGTATAATCACAAGTATGTATTAGTCCTAGAAGGGCGGTACATTAGCATAGGTTCACCCACACAACACTTATCATAACAATGAAGATTATTTAGCCGTATGTAGCGAAAGCACTAGACTAAAATCCCGTGTGTCCTCGAGAACGTTTGGTCATTATAAGTAAACAAACCGGCTTGTCCTTTGTGCTAAAAAGGATGGGCCACTGGCTGCACTGTTACTCTCGCACTTTACTTACTCGTACTTTATTCAACTTACATCAAAACCCCCCGAATACTTGTCCGGAGCATTTACAGTGAATCCTTCATCAACTGCTTGTCAACACCTTCGCTCCTCGTTGGGATCGACATTCTTACTTATCGAAAACACTACGATACACCCCCTATACTTGTGGGTCATCAGTCGGGAGGTGGTGTGGTGGTGGTGATGGAGGTGGCGATGGAGGTGGTGGTGGAGGTGGTGGTGGAGGAGGTGGTGGAGGAAGAGGAGGGATGAAGGGAAGAGGAGGAGGAGGAGAAGGTCGTCATCGCCGGAGGTCACCGGAGTAGGAGGAGGAGGAGGAGGAGGTCGTCATATAGGTCGGGAGAGTAGGAGGAGGAGGAGGCCGGAGGAGGAGGAGGTCACCGAGGAGGAGGCCGGCCCCGGAGGAGGTGGTGGTGGTGGTGGTGGTGGTGGTGGTGGTGGTGGTGGTGGAGAAGTGGAGGAGAAGTTTGCATCCAAAGAGGAGAAGTGGAGGAGTAGTGAGGAGAAGTGGAGGAGGCCGGCAGAAAATTCAAATTTTGGACGTTAATTCTTCATGGGGCACTAGGTGCGCCACAGAATTTTTTTCTTTTTTTGTATTTTGCAGCAAAAAAAACTTTAAATGGCCGTAACTTTTTACTCTTTTCGAATTTGGCGATTCTAAAAATTGTCCAACCAGAAAACCAGTTTGATGATTTTCCCACGCAATTTTGCAAAAAAAGTCGAAATTCATGTTTGTTAAATTTCAGTGGTGCTAGATGACATAATACATGGGAATCTCGAAGCATTTTATTTTTTTTAAATATCTATCTATTTCTTTTATTTTTTACAGAGGTAAAAAAGGCGATCCAAGGGGGGGATGTGTTGTTTCTGTGGCGCACCATCACACGTGCGCCACAGAAAGTCTTAATTCAGTGGCGCACCAGGACCAGCGCCACAGAATTTCTTATTTCTGTGGCGCACGTGGGATGGTGCGTCACAGAAGTAGTGAAACCAATGATTGGGGCTGGCCCCACCAAGTTTCTGTGACGCATGGATTATTGGTGCGCCACAAAATTAAGCTATTTCTGTGGCGCACCGTGCCTGGTGCGCCACAAAACAACTTTATGTAGCGCATTTTTGGTGGTGCGCCACATAACTAAGTCCCACCTATAAGCGTTTTCCTACAAGTGATGGCTGGGGAAAATCCAAGTGTAAAAACATTTTTTGCGTAGAAACGTGCATGTTCGTGTTCTTAGAAACATGCACCTTTTTCTTAGAGGCGGGCCAAAAGCATTCAATATATAAGTTTACTTGCTTTTTATAGCATGAAGTTTGTTTGTTTTATTGAGAGTGAAAAGACGGTCTTTGCATAAATGTGCCATGCATATGAGTGACACCAACATGTGTTTTACTACTTTTCATGATTTTATCATTCACCACAACTCATGTGCAATATTGATATAATAGAATTGGAAGCTTGTTAATCTATTTCAAAGGATGAACAATCATTTAGTAAGATAATTTTAAGTCAAATTAAATTTCAAGAAATGTTTCACATAAAATCAAATCAAATTCACTAAAGATAAATGAAGATCGTTGTTTCTGTTTGTGGCTCTTGGGGGGATATTTTTGTGAAGGATCAGGCTACATGGGGAAAATATTTTACAATTCGTTGCCATGTTGGTCTCTGCTACATATATATTACAACGAGTAAGTGTTTAACTAGTTATAGTAAAAAGAGTTTAACTAGTTATACTGTATTAAAGTGTAAGTTCATAGAAAAAGATAAAAGGCACATACATCGGCCATACGTAGACAAACAAGTGTAAGTTCATAGGTAACGGAGCAAATACTCGTTTTTGGGAGGATTCCTGGTTAGAAAAAACATCATTAGCCCAACAATATCCATCCTTGTATAATATTGTGCATCACAAGAATGTAACGGTAGCTCATGTATTAGCTCAAACACCTCTGAATATCAGTTTCAGAAGGTTGTTGGTGGGAAACAAATGGACTTTATGGTTACAGTTATGCCGAAAACTTATGAGGATTAATTTATCCGATGAGAATGATCATTTCGTTTGGAATTTGACAACAAATGGTTTGTTTACAGTGAAATCTATGTATGAGGATCTTATGAATGACCATACACTTTTTCTGCGAAAATACCTTTGACAAGTTAAAATTCCTCTTAAGATAAAAATATTTATGTGGTTTCTGAGTAATAAGGTGTTGCTTACTAAAGATAATTTAGCCAAAAGACGATGGAATGGGTGTACAAAATGTGTTTTTTGCGGAGAGCGGGAGACTATTGAACACTTGTTCGTCACTTGTCCCTTAGCTAAAATACTTTGGCGTACGATTACTTTTACTTTTGCTCTTCCACCTCCAACCAATATTACGAATATATTTGGTAATTGGTTAAATGGAGTTGATAGAAAATCTAAAGCTTTCATCCGTATTGGGGTCTCTGCCTTATGTTGGTCTATATGGAGGGCGAGGAATGATATTATTTTTAACAAGAAAATATTATTTTCACTTTGTGCAGGTTATCACATGGTATTCGATACGTCTCAAACGTATTTATAATTTTTATGTTCCATGCTACTTTTATGATGATACTCACATGTTTTATACACACTTTACATCATTTATACGCATTTTCCCACTAACCTATTAACAAGATGCCGAAGAGCGCTTGCTCGTCATTGTTTTGGTTCAGTAAATCCCACAAAGGAAATATTCTGAATTGGACGAAATCAACGTCCAGGGTCTTATTTTTCCACGAAGCTTCCAGAAGACCGAAAGGATTACGAAGTGGGGCGACGAGGAGCCGCCACACTAGGTCCGCGCGGACAGGGCTGGGCCCGCACCGCCCTAGCGTGTGGGCCCACGTCAGCCCTCCGACTCTGCCCTTCCGCATACTTAAAGCCTTCATCGAGAAAACCCGAGTACCGAGAGCCACGATACGGAAAACCTTCCAGAGACGCCGCCGCCGCCAATCCCATCCTCGGGGATTCAGAGGATCGCCCCACCCTCGCCAGAGGGGAATCATCTCCGGAGAGACTCTTCATCGCCATGATCGCCTCAGAGTGATGTGTGAGTAGTTCACCCTGGACTATGGGCCCATAGCAGAGGTAGATGGTCGTCTTCTCCTCATTGTGCTATGATTGTTCGATCTTGTGAGCTGCCTAACATGATCAAGATCATCTATTTGTAATGATACATGTTGTGTTTGTTAGGATCCGATGAATATGAAATACTATGTTATGTTGATTATCAATCTATCATATATGTGTTGTTTATGTTCTTGCATGCTCTCCTAGTAGAGGCTCTTGGCAAGTTGATACTTGTAACTCCAAGAGGAGTATTTATGCTCTATAGTGGCTTCATGCTCCATTTAATCTGGGACAGGACAGAAAGTTCTAAGGTTGTGGATGTACTTTTTCCACTAGGGATAAAACATCAATGCTTTGTATAAGGATATTTGTGTTGATTACATTACGCACCATACTTAATGCAATTGTCGTTGTTTGCAACTTAATACTGAAGGATGCTGGAACGAAGGTGGACTTTTAGGCATAGATGCACTGGATAGCGGTCTATGCACTTTTGTCGTAATGCCCAATTGAATTTCACACTACTCATCATGATATGTATGTGCATTGTTATGCCCTCTTTATTTGTCAATTGCCCAACTGTAATTTGTTTGCCCAACTGTAATTTGTTCACCCAACATGCTATTTCTTATTGAAGAGACACCACTAGTGAACTGTGGACCCCGGTCCATTCTTTTACATCGAATATAATCTACTACAATACTTGTTCTTACTGTTCTTCGCAAACACATCTTCCACACTATACATTTAATCCTTTGTTTTACAGCCAGTGAGATTGACAACCTCACGTTACGTTGGGGCAAAGTACTTTGATTGTGTTGTGCAGGTTCCACGTTGGCGCATCCCTGTGTTGCGTCGCACTACACTCCTCCGCCAACAACCTTCACGTGCTTCTTGAATCCTACTTTCGATAACCGTTTTTTCCTTCGGCTCGTGTCGTGCCGCTCACACCTTCCTCTTGGGGTTCCCAACGGACGTGTGCCTCACGCGTATCAAGCACATTTTCTGGCGCCGTTGCCGGGGAGAACAAGACACGCTGCAAGGGGAGTCTCTCACATCCAATCTCTTTACTTTGTTTTTGTCTTGCTTTACTTTATTTTATTTACTACTTTGTTTGCTTTCTTATATCAAAATACAAAAATTAGTTACTTGCTTTACTTTATTTACTATCTTATTTGCGTTCTCTCTATATTAAAAAACACAAAAAATTAGTTACTTGCATTACTTTATCTAGTTTGCTTTATTTACTATTGCTAAAATGGGTACTCCTGAAAATACTAAGTTGTGTGACTTCACAAGCATAAATAATAATGATTCTTATGCACACCTATTGCTCCACCTGCTATTACAGAATTTTTTGAAATTAAACCTGCTTTACTAAATCTTGTTATGAGAGAGCAATTCTCTGGTGTTAGTTCTGATGATGTTGCTGCCCATCTTAATAATTTTGTTGAACTATGTGAAATGCAAAAGTATAAGGATGTAGATGGTGACATTATAAAATTAAAATTGTTTCCTTTCTCCTTAAGAGGAAGAGCTAAAGATTGGTTGCTATCTTTGCCTAAGAATAGTATTGATTCATGGACTAAATGTAAGGATGCTTTCATTGGTAGATATTATCCTCCCCTAAAATTATATCTTTGAGAAGTATCATAATGAATTTTAAGCAATTGGATAATGAGCATGTTGCTCAAGCATGGAAAGAATGAAATCTTTGGTCAAAAATTGCCCTACCCATGGACTGACTACTTGGAGGATCATCCAAACCTTTTATGCAAGATTAATTTTTTCTTCGAGGAACCTATTGATTCAGCTGCTGGAGGTACTTTTATGTCCATCACCTAGGCCGCGCAACAAAGCTTCTTGATAATATGATGATTAATTTACTGAATGGCACACGAGTGCTCCACAAGGTAAGAAGGTAAATTATGCTGAAGAAACTCCTCCTTGACTGATAAGATTGATGCTATTATGTCTATGCTTATGAATGGTAGATCTAATGTTGATCCTAATAATGTTCCTTTATCTTCATTGGTTGCTCAAGAAGATCATGTTGATTTGAACTTCATTAAAAATAATAATTTCAACAACAATGCTTATAGGAATAATTCTGGTAACAACTATAGGCCATATCCTTCATAATAGTAATGGTTATGGTAATTCTTATGGGAATTCTTACAACAATAATAGGAATGTACCCTCTGGTCTTGAAGCTATGCTTAAAGAATTTATTAGTACACAAACTGCTTTCAACAAATCTGTTGAAGAAAAGCTTGGTAAAATTGATATTCTTGCTTCTAAGGTTGATAGTCTTGTTGCTGATGTTGATCTTTTAAAATTGAAAGTTATGCCTAATGAAAATAAAGATATTAAGTCATTTGCTACAGCAAATGCCATCCAAGTCGAATTAATGAGAATATTAGATTGATGGTCGAATTGCGTGCTAGGTGGGAAAGAGAAGAAAATGCTAAAGAGAATAATGTAGCCAAAGTTTGAACTATTACCACCACTAGTAATGATAATGCTTCACATGTTTCTACACCTCCTACTATCAATGGTAAAATAATTGGTGTTGGCAATGTTTCTACTCCTAATGCAAAGTGTGCAAACTGCCTGAAACTGCTAAAACTGCTGAAACTGCTTGTGATAAAACTGCTGAAATTTTTCAAGGTATTGGGGACAATGATCCCATTGCTTTAGATCATAATGGTTTAGATTTCGATGATTGTCGCATCTCTGAAGTTATAAAATTCTTACAAAAACTTGCTAGAAGTCCCAATGCTAGTGCTATAAATTTAGCCTTTACAAAACATATTACAAATTCTCTCATAAAAGCTAGAGAGGATAAACTAAAACTTGAGACTTCCTATTTCTAGGAAGTTAGAAGATGGTTGGGAGCCCATCATTAATATGAAAGTCAATTATTTTGATTGTAATGCTTTATGTGATCTTGGTGCAAGTATTTTATGCCTAAGAAAATCTATAATATGCTTGACTCGCCACCATTGAAAATTGTTATTTGGATCTTAATCTTGCTGATAATTCTACAAAGAAACCTTTGGAGAGGATTGATAATGTTCGCATTACGGTTAACAATAACCTTGTCCCCGTTGATTTTGTTGTCTTGGATATTGAATGCAATGCATCTTGTCCCATTATTTTGGGAAGACCTTTTCTTCGAAATGTTGGTGCTATTATTGATATGAAGGAAGGTAATATTAAATATCAATTTCCTCTCAAAAAAGGTATGGAACACTTACCTAGAAAGAGAATGAAGTTACCTTTTGATTCTATTATTAGAACAAATTATGATGTTGATGCTTCTCTCTTGATGTTACTTGATTCACATGCTCTGCGCCTAGCTGAAAGGCGTTAAAGAAAAGCGCTATGGGAGACAACCCATTATTTTACTTCTGCACTTTTGTTTTATATTTGAGTCTTGGAAGTTGTTACTACTGTAGCAACCTCTTCTTATCTTTATTTTATTGCATTGTTGTAAGTAAGGTCTTTGATAGTAAGGTTCATACTAGATTTGGATTACTGCGCAGAAACAGATTTCTTGCTGTCACGAATTTGAGTAGTATTCTCTGTAGGTAACTCAGAAAATCTACCAATTTACGTGAGTGATCCTCAGATATATGCAACTTTCATTCAATTTGAGCATTTTCATCTGAGCAAGTTAAGTGCCCCAGAAAAATTCGTCTTTACGGACTGTTCTGTTTTGACAGATTCTGCCTTTTATTTCGCATTGCCTGTTTTGCTATGTTTGATGGATTTTTTTGTTCCATTAACTTTCAGTAGCTTTGTGCAATGTCCAGAAGTGTTAAGAATGATTATGTCACCTCTGAATATGTGAATTTTTGATTATGCACTAACCCTCTAATGAGTTTGTTTTGAGTTTGGTGTGGAGGAAGTTTTCAAGGATCAAGAGAGGAGGATGATACAATATGATCAAGGAGAGTGAAAGCTCTAAGCTTGGGGATGTCCCCGTGGTTCATCCCTGCAGATTTCAAGAAGACTCAAGCATCTAAGCTTGGGGTGCCCAAGGCATCCCCTTCTTCATCGACAAATTATTAGGTCACCTCTAGTGAAACTATATTTTTATTCCGTCACATCTTATGTGCTTTACTTGGGGCGTCTTTATGTTCTTGTTTTTTGTTTTGTTTGAATAAAATTGGATCCTAGCATTCATTGTGTGGGAGAGAGACATGCTCCGCTGTTGCATATGAACACATGTGTTCTTAGCTTTATTCTTAATGTTCATGGCGAAGGTTGAAACTGCTTCGTTAATTGTTATATGGTTGGAAACAGAAAATGCTACATGTGGTAATTGGTATAATGTCATGAATAATTTGATACTTGGAAATTGTTGTGCTCATGTTTAAGCTCTTGCATCATGTACTTTGCGCCTATTAGTGAAGAAATACTGTAGAGCTTGTTGACATTTGGTTTGCATGATTGGTCTCTAAAGTCAAGTCTATTTTCTCGTGAGGGTTTGAACAACAGGAAGACAGTAGAGTCTTATAATGCTTGCAATATGTTCTTATGTAAGTTTTGCTGTACCGGTTCATACTTGTGTTTGCTTCAAATAACCTTGCTAGCCTAAGCCTTGTATTGAGAGGGAATACTTCTCGTGCATCCAAATCCTTGAGCCAAAAACTATGCCATTTGTGTCCACCATACCTACCTACTACATGGTATTTTCATTCCAAGTAAATACTTCGTGTGCTACCTTTAAACAATTCAAAAGTTATTACCTCTTATTTGTGTCAATGTTTTATAGCTTATGAGGAAGTATGTGGTGTTTTATCTTTCATCTTGTTGGGCAACTTTCACCAATGGACTAGTGGCTTCATCCGCGTATCCAATAATTTTGCAAAAAGAGCTGGCAATGGGGTTCCCAGCCCCAATTAATTAACCTTAATAGACACTCCTCCATGGTATGTGATTGATGGAAGGCACCCGAGGATTCGGTTAGCCATGGCTTGAGAAAGCAAAGGTGGGGAGGAGTGTCATCTCTAAATAAAACTAAAATAAATAGACACTCCTTCATGGTATGTGATTGTTGGAAGGCACCCGAGGATTCGGTTAGCCATGGTTTGTGAAAGCAAAGGTTGGAAGGAGTGTCACCCAAAATAAAAATAATCATGGGAGCCGCTCTTGAAAGTCTGTCTCGGCAAGGGGTTAGAGTGCCCACTACCATTCGTGACAACAACAAACACCTCTCAAAACTTTACTTTTTATGCTCTCTTTATGATTTCAAAACTTGAAAAGCTCTAGCACATGATTTTATCCGCTCCCTCTCGCGAAGGGTTGATGTCTACTTCCCCTCCTTTTCCTAGACATGTTGGGCCTCCAAGAGCAGAGGTTTGTAGAACAGCAAGTTTTTCCCTAAGTGGATCACCCAAGGTTTATCGAACTCGTGGAGGAAGAGGTCAAAGATATCCTCTCATGCAACCCTGCAACCACAAATCAAGAAGTCTCTTGTGTCCCCAACACACCTAATAGGTGCACTAGTTCGGCGAAGAGATAGTGAAATACAGGTGGTATGAATATATATGAGCAGTAGCAACGGTGCAGAAAATAGCTTGCTGGCGGTAGTTGATGGTGTAAAAACAGAGTAACACAACAGAAACAAAGTAAACGCAAAAAAGTATTTAGGAACAAGGCCTAGGGATTAGACTTTCACTAGTGGACACTCTCAACATTGATCATATACGTAATAGATAAATGCATACTCTACACTCTTGTTGGATGATGAACACATTATGTAGGATTACACGAACCCTCAATGCCGAGTTAACAAGCTCCACAATTAATGTTCATATTTTAGTAACCTTATAGTGTAAGATAGATCAAAAGACTAAACCAAGTACTAACATAGCATGCACACTGTCACCTTCATGCATATGTAGGAGGAATAGATCACATCAATACTATCATAGCAATAGTTAACTTCATAATCTACAAGAGATCATGATCATAGCATAAACCAAGTACTAACACGGATGCACACACTGTCACCATTACATCGTGCATGAGGAATAGACTACTTTAATAACATTGCTAGAGTAGCACATAGGTAAATTGTGATACAAACACATTGCAATCATAAAGAGATATAAATAAGCACCTCACTATGCCATTCATCAGTGAATAAGTATTCTAGAAATATAGCCTAAGAGACCCACACTCTGCACACACTGTCACCTTTACACACGTGGGACAAGGAGTCTCCGAGATCACATAAGTAAAACTCACTTGACTAGCATAATGACATCTAGATTACAAGCATCATCATATGAATCTCAATCATGTAAGGCAGTCATGAGATTATTGTATTGAAGTATAGAGAGAGATGAACCACATAGCTACCGTGCCCCGAGCCTCGATGGAGAACTACTCCCTCTCATGGGAGCAGCAGCGGTGATGAAGATAGCGGTGGAGACAGCGGTGTCGATGGAGAAGCTTCCTCCGGGGCACTTTGCCAAGGCCGGCAAATGGGAACAGACTCCTGTCCCCGCATCTTGGCCTCGCGATGGCGGCGGCCGGAAGGTTTTCGTTTTTCGTCGAACTTCTGTGGTTTTCATCCGGGCTTTAAATAGCGAAGAGGCGCAGAGGTCGAAGGGCGATGACAACATAGGCGGCGCGGCCGGGCCTGGGGCGCGCGGCTATGGTCTGGGGGCCCTGCCCCCCTCTGGTCCCCGGTGTTCTGGATGCTTCCGGTGAAAATAGGAACTTGGGCGTTGATTTCGTCCGATTCCGAGAATATTTCGTTACTAGGATTTTCGAAACCAAACAGCAAAACAGAACTGGCACTTCGCATCTTGTTAATAGGTTAGTTCCGTAAATGCACGAATATGACATAAAGTGACAAACATGTAGATAACATCAATAATGTGACATGGAACATAAGAAATTATCGATACGTCGAGACGTATCACATCCCCAGTTAGTTCTCGTCCCAGCAGTAAAACGATAACACAGATAATTTCGGAGTGACATGCCATCATAATCTTGATCATACTATTTGTAAAGCATATGTAGTGAATGCAGCGATCAAAACAATGTATATGACATGAGTAAACAAGTGAATCATATAGCAAAGACTTTTCATGAATAGCACTTCAAGACAAGCATCAATAAGTCTTGCATAAGAGTTAACTCATAAAGCAATAATTCATAGTAAAGGCATTGAAGCAACACAAAGAAGATTAAGTTTCAGCGGTTGCTTTCAACTTATAACATGTATATCTCATGGATAATTGTCAATGCAAAGCAATATAACAAATGCAATATGCAAATATGTAGGAATCAATGCACAGCCACAAGTGTTTGCTTCTTGAGATGGAGAGAAATAGGTGAAGACTCAACATTGAAAGTAAAAGAATGGTCCTCATAGAGGAAAAGCATCGATTGCTATATTTGTGCTAGAGCTTTGATTTTGAAAACATGAAACAATTTTGTCAACGGTAGTAATAAAGCATATGTATCATGTAAATTATATCTTATAAGTTGCAAGCCTCATGCATAGTATACTAATAGTGCCCGCACCTTGTCCTAATTAGCTTGGACTACCTGATCATCACAATGCACATGTTTTTACCAAGTGTCACAAAGGGTACCACCCGTACAAAGGTCTAAGGAGAAAGCTCGCATTGGATTTCGCTATTGATTATTCTCAATTTAGACATCCATACCGGGACAACATAGACAACAGATAATGGACTCCTTTTTTGCATAAGCATGTAACAACAATTAATAATTTTCTCATTTGAGATTGAGGATATATGTCCAAATCGAAACTTCCACCATGGATCATGGCTTTAGTTAGCGGCCCAATGTTCTTCTCTAACAATATGCATGTTTAACCATAAGGTGGTAGATCTCTCTTGCTTCACAAGACGGACATGCATAGCAACTCACATGAAATTCAACAAAGAGTAGTTGATGGCGTCCCAATGAACATGGTTATCGCACAACAAGCAACTTAATAAGAGATAAAGTGCATAAGTACATATTCGATACCACAATAGTTTTTAAGCTATTTGTCCCATGAGCTATATATTGTAAAGGTGGAGAATGGAAATTTAAAGGTAGCACTCAAGCAATTTACTTTGGAATGGCGGAAATACCATGTAGTAGGTAGGTATGGTGGACACAAATGGCATAGTGGTTGGCTCAAGTATTTGGGATGCATGAGAAGTATTCCCTCTCGATACAAGGTTTAGGCTAGCAAGGCTTATTTGAAACAAACACAAGGATGAACCGGTACAGCAAAACTCACATAAAAGACATATTGAAAACATTATAAGACTCTACACCGTCTTCCTTGTTGTTCAAACTCAATACTAGAAATTATCTAGACCTTAGAGAAACCAAATATGCAAACCAAATTTTAGCATGCTCTATGTATTTCTTCATTAATGGGTGCAAAGCATATGATGCAAGAGCTTAATCATGAGCACAACAATTGCCAAGTATCACATTACCCAAGACATTTATAGCAATTACTACATGTATCATTTTCCAATTCCAACCATATAACAATTTAACGAAGAAGAAACTTCGCCATGAATATTAAAAGCTAAGAACACATGTGTTCATATGCAACAGCGGAGCGTGTCTCTCTCGCACACAAGCATGATGTAATCCAATTTATTCAAACACAAACAAAAATAAGAAACATACGCTCCAAGAAAAGCACATAAGATGTGACCGAATAAAAATATAGTTTCAAGAGAAGGAACCTGATAATGTTGTCGATGAAGAAGGGGATGCCTTGGGCATCCCCAAGCTTAGACGCTTGAGTCTTCTTAGAATATGCAGGGGTGAACCACCGGGGCATCCCAAGCTTAGAGCTTTCACTCTTCTTGATCATAGTATATCATCCTCCTCTCTTGACCCTTGAAAACTTTCTTCACACCAAACTTCTCATAAACTTCATTAGAGGGGTTAGTACATAATCAAAAACTCACATGTTCAGAGGTGACACAATCATTCTTAACACTTCTGGACATTGCCCAAAGCTACTGGAGTTTAATGAAACAAAGAAATCCATCCCACATAGCAAAAGAGGCAATGCGAAAAGGCAGAATCTGTCAAAACAGAACAGTCCGTAAAGACGAATTTTTAATAAATACTTCCGTTGCTCAGATCAGAAAACTCAAAACTAATGAAAGTTGCGTACATATCTGAGGAACACGCACGTAAATTGGCATATTTTTCTGATTTTTATACAGAGAAAACAGCCCAGATTCGTGACAGATAGAAATCTGTTTCTGCGCAGAAATCCAAATCTAGTATCAACCTTCGATTAGAGGCTTCACTTGGCACAACAAAACATAAAACTAAGATAAGGAGAGGTTGCTACAGTAGTAAACAACTTCCAAGACACAAATATAAACAAAGTACTGTAGCAAAATAACACATGGGTTATCTCCCAAGAAGTTCTTTCTTTATAGCCGTTAAGATGGGCTCAGCAGTTTTAATGATGCACTCATAAGAAATAGTAATTGAAATGAAAGAGAGCATCCAGAGGCAAATTCAAAACACATTTAAGTCTAACATGCTTCCTATGCATAGGAATCTTATAAATAAACAAGTTCATGAAGAGCAAAGTAACAAGCATAGGAAGATAAAACAAGTATTGCTTGAAAAATTTCAGCACATAGAGAGGTTTTAGTAACATGAAAATTTTTACAACCATATTTTCCTCTCTCATAATAACTTTCAGTAGCATCATGAGCAAACTCAACAATGTAACTATCACACAAAGCATTCTTATCATGAGTCTCATGCATAAAATTATTACTTCCACATAAGCATAATCAATTTTATTAGTAATAGGGAGCAAATTCAACAAAGTAGCTATCATTATTATTCTCATCAAGTGTAGGAGGCATAGTATAATCACAACAAAATTTACTCTCCATAGTAGGTGGCACCAAAAGACCACTATCATTATAATCATCATATATGGGAGGCAAAGTATCATCAAAGAAAATTTTCTCCCAATGCTTGGGGGACTAAAAAGATCATGAAAACCAGATTCCCCAAGCTTAGAACTTTCTATATCATTATCAACAATGGTGTTCAAAGCGTTCATACTAATATTACTACCAACATGCAAATAAGATTCCATAGGTTTTTTAATTTTCGCATCAAACAATCCGTGTTTTAAATCAGGAAATAGAATAAGAAGCTCATTCTTGTTCATTATGCCAAACTAGTGTAAACAAGAAACAAAAAGATGCAATTGCAGGATCTAAAGGAAATAGCTTTGAGTACTTACGGCGCAGGAAAATAGCTTAGTAGCCGAGATCCGGAGTGTGAGTACCTTTTACCTTTCCTCCCCGGCAACGGCGCTTAAAATAGCTTGATGTCTACTCCCCCTCCTTTTCCTGTAGACAGTGTTGGGCCTCCAAGAAGAGGTTTGTAGAACAGCAGCAAGTTTTCCTTAAGTGGATCACCCAAGGTTTATCGAACTCAGGGAGGAAGAGGTCAAAGATATCCCTCTCATGCAAACCCTGCAACCACAAAGCAAGAAGTCTCTTGTGTCCCCAACACACCTAATAGGTGCACTAGTTCGGCGAAGAGATAGTGAAATACAGGTGGTATGAATATATATGAGCAGGAGCAACGGTGCAGAAAATAGCTTGTTGGCGTGTAGTTGATGGTGGTAGTATTGACAGCAGTAGTAACACGGAAACAAGAAACACTAGGCACCAGCAAAGTATTTAGGAACAAGGCCTAGGATTAGACTTCACTAGTGGACACTCTCAACATTGATCACATAAAGAATAGATAAATGCATACTCTACACTCTTGTTGGATGATGAACACATTGCGTAGAATTACACGAACCCTCAATGCCGGAGTTAACAAGCTCCACAATTAATGTTCATATTTTAGTAACCTTATAGTGTAAGATAGATCAAAAGACTAAACCAAGTACTAACATAGCATGCACACTGTCACCTTCATGCATATGTAGGAGGAATAGATCACATCAATACTATCATAGCAATAGTTAACTTCATAATCTACAAGAGATCATGATCATAGCATAAACCAAGTACTAACACGGATGCACACACCGTCACCATTACATCGCAGGAAGGAATAGAACTACTTTATAACATTGCTAGAGTAGCACATAGATAAATTGTGATACAAACACATTGCAATCATAAAGAGATATAAATAAGCACCTCACTATACCATTCATCAGTGAATAAGTATTCGTGAAATATAGCCTAAGAGCCCCACACGGTGCACACACTGTCACCTTACACACGTGGGACAAGGAGTCTCCGGAGATCACATAAGTAAAACTCACTTGACTAGCATAATGACATCTAGATTACAAGCATCATCATATGAATCTCAATCATGTAAGGCAGCTCATGAGATTATTGTATTGAAGTACATAGAGAGAGATGAACCACATAGCTACCACAGCCCCGAGCCCGATGGAGAACTACCTCCTCATGGAGCAGCCGTGATGAAGATGGCGGTGGAGATGGCAGCGGTGTCGATGGAGAAGCCTTCCTGGGCACTCTCTGCCGGACGCGGCACAAGATGAACGTCCCCCGTCGATAGGCCGGCCTGGGCGCGCACCATGGGGCGTCGCCGCTTTGTGGCTTTCTCGCGGGGCCTTGGCCTGGCGGGCCCGCGGGCGCTCGGTAGAGGCCCCCGGCGGCGCGAGCCTGGCGCCACTGGGCCGGCCGTTCCCGTCCGGTGTCCGTGAAATTTGAAAATAGGAATCTGATTTCGTCCGATTCGAGAATATTTCGTTACTAGGATTTCGAAACCAAAAACAAAGCTGGCACTTCGCATCTTGTTAATAGGTTAGTTCGAGAAATGCAGAATATGACATAAAGTGTGCATAAAACATGTAGATAACATCAATAATGTGGCATGGAACATAAGAAATTATCGATACGTCGGAGACGTATCAGGGCCATTCTTTACTTTATGTTGAGTCGGTTTACCTACTTCTTTCTATCTTAGAAGCAAACACTTGTGTTAGCTGTGCATTGATTCTTACATACTTGCTTATTTGCATTCATCATATTACTTTGTGTTGACAATTATCCATGAGATAAACATGTTGAAGTTGAAAGCAACCGTGAAACTTATATCTTCCTTTGTGTTGCTTCAAAACTTTCTACTAAGAATCTATTGCTTTATGAGTTAACTTTTATGCAAGTCTTATTGATGCTTGTCTTGAAAGTACTATTCATGAAAAGTCTTTGCTATATGATTCAGTTTAATCATTGTCTTTACCATTGCTTCGAATCACTTCATTCATTACATATGCTTACAATAGTATTGATCAAGATTATGATAGCATGTCACTTCAGAAATTATCTTTGTTATCGTTTACCTACTCGAGGAGTAGGAACTAAGATGGGGATGCTTGATACGTCTCAACGTATCTATAATTTCTTATTCCGGCACTAACCTATTAACAAGATGCCGAAGAGCAATTGTTCTTTGTTTTTGGTTTCAGAAATCCTACAAATGAAATATTCTCGGAATTGGACGGATAGGGTCTTGTAGGGATTCGTTGCATAGAAAACAAAAAATTCTACCGCGAGAACGCAATCCAAGCCAAGATGCAATCTAGAAGAAGAGCAACGAGGGGATGATCAAGACTAACCCTTGAAGATTTCCAAAGCCTATAAGAGTAGACTCTTATTGCTGCGGTAGACGATCACTTGCCGCTTGCAAAAGGCGTAGAAGATCTTGATCACGGTGCACGATCGGGCGCACCTCCGTACTCGGTCACACGTTCGGTGTTGATGAAGACGACGTCCTTCTCCCCGTTCCAGCGGGCAGCGGAAGCAGTAGCTCCTCCTTGAATCCAGCACGACGGCGTGGTGGCGGTGGCGGTGGAGATCTCCTGGAGCTTCGCTAAGCGTGGGAGAGAAGAGGAGAGAGGGGCGAGGGTGGGAGAGGGGGTGGCCGGCCACCCAGGGGTGCGGCCAAGCTATGGGCTTGTGGTGGTCCCCCTCTCATATGCCCCTCATTATATAGGTGGAAGCCCAAGAGTTGTAGTCCAAGTCTTCGAATAAGACCCCAACACCAAAACTTCCCAAAGGTGGGAAACCTACTCAAGGAGGGAGTCCTACCCAAGGTGGGACTCCACCTTTTCCTTAGGTGGGGTGGCTGGCCACCTCAGGTGGAGCCCACCTGGGACTCCTCCCAACTTTCGGTTTCCGTTGTCCCGAGGCCATGTTCGTACATGCTAGGCTGTCAAGCAAACCAAGTATTCCGCGTGTGCAACATGGCTTACACCCGTTGTATGTAATCGTTGAATCTATCACATCCGATCATCACGAGATGCTTCGAAACACGAACTGTACAACGGTGCATACGAGGGGAGAACACTTTATTATCTTGATATTAATGTGAGGGATCATCTTATAATGCTACCGTCGCGATCTAAGCAAAATAAGATGCATAAAGGATTAACATCACATGCAATTCATATGTGATATGATATGGCCCTTTAGTCTTTGCGCCTTCGATCTTCATCTCCAAAGCACGGACATGATCTCCATCATCAACGGGCATGATCTCCATCATCGTCGGCGTAGCATCAAGGTTCATGGCGCCGTCTTCATGGTTGTTCACCTCATGTAGCAACTATTACAACTACTTTGAAATACTACTCAACATGAAATTTAAAGACAACCATAAGGCTCCTGCCGGTTGCCACAATACAATAATGATCATCTCATACATATTCATCATCACATCATGGCCATATCACATCACCAAACCCTGCAAAAACAAGTTATACGTCTCTAATTTGGTTTGCATATTTTACGTGGTTTAGGGTTTTCGAGAGAGATCTAATCTACCTACGAACATGAACCACAACGGTGATACTAATGTTGTCAATAGAAGAGTAAATTGAATCTTCACTATAGTAGGAGAGACAGACACCCGCAAAGCCTCTTATGCAATACAAGTTGCATGTCGAACGAGGAACAAGTCTCATGAACGCGGTCATGTAAAGTTAGTCCGAGCCGCTTCATCCCACTATGCCACAAAGATGCAAAGTACTCAAACTAAAGATAACAAGAGCATCAACGCCCACAAAACCATTGTGTTCTACTCGTGCAACCATCTATGCATAGACACGGCTCTGATACCACCAGGGATTCGTTGCATAGAAAACAAAAATTTCCTACCGCAGAACGCAATCCAAGCCAAGATGCAATCTAGAAGACGGGAGCAACGAGGGGATGATCAAGACTAACCCTTGAAGATTTCCAAAGCCTATAAGAGTAGGCTCTTATTGCTGCGGTAGACGATCACTTGCCGCTTGCAAAGCGCGTAGAAGATCTTGATCACGGTGCCACGATCGGCCACCTCCGTACTCGGTCACACGTTCGGTGTTGATGAAGACGACGTCCTTCTCCCCGTTCCAGCGGGCAGCGAAGCAGTAGCTCCTCCTTGAATGGCGGCGGCGTGGTGGCGGTGGCGGTGGAGATCTCGGCGAGCTTCGCTAAGGTGCAGAGAAGGAGGAGGAGGAGAGGGGCGGCTAGGTTTGGGAGAGGGGGTGGCCGGCCAGGGTGCGGCCAAGCTATGGGCTTGTGGTGGTCAGCCCCTCTCCTATGCCCCTCATTATATAGGTGGAAGCCCCAGAGTTGTAGTCCAAGTCGAATAAGAAACCAAAAAACTTGGGTGGAAACCTACTCAAGGAGGAGTCCTAAGGTGGGACTCCACCTTTCCTTAGGTGGGGTGGCCGGCCACCTCAGGTGGAGCCCACCGGGGACTCCTCCCTTAGGGTTTGGCCGGTCAAGCTTGTGGAGTCCCTCCGGGACTCCACCTTCCATAGTGCCTTTCTTAGGACTTTTCTAGAACCTTCTAGAACGCCATAAATGCACGGATCATTTCCAAACTTGGAATATGACTTCCTATATATGAATCTTATTCTGGACCATTCCGGACTCCTCGTGATGTCCGGGATCTCATCCGGGACTTCGAACAAAACTTCGAACTCCATTCCATATTCAAGTTCTACCATTTCAACATCAAACCTTAAGTGTGTCACCTACGGTTCGTGAACTATGGGACATGGTTGAGTACTCTCTCCGACCAATAACCAATAGCGGGATCTGAGATCCATAATGGCTCCATATTCAACGATGACTTCAGTGATCGAATGAACCATTCACATACGATACCAATTCCCTTTGTCACGCGATATTTTACTTGTCCGAGGTTTGATCATCGGTATCACTCTATACCTTGTTCAACCTCGTCTCTGACAAGTACTCTTTACTCGTACCGTGGTATGTGGTCTCTTATGAACTTATTCATATGCTTGCAAGACATTAGACGACATTCCAGAGGGCCCGGAGTATATCTATCCGTCATCGGGATGGACAAACCCCTTTGTTGATCCATATGCCTCAACTCATACTTTTGGATACTTAATCCCACCTTTATAACCACCCATTTACGCGTAGCGTTTGATGTAATCAAAGTACCTTTCAGTATAAGTGATTTACATGATCTCATGGTCATAAGGACTAGGTAACTATGTATCGCTTATAGCAAATAACTTAATGACGTGATCTTATGCAATGCTTAATTGGGTGTGTCCATTACATCATTCATACAATGACATAACCTTGTTATTAATAACATCCAATGTTCATGATCACGAAACCATGATCATCTATTAATCAACAAGCTAGTTATACAAGAGGCTTACTAGGGACTCTTTGTTGTTCACATAACACACATGTATCAATGTTTCATTAATACAATTATAGCATGGTATGTAAACATTATCATAAACACAAAGATATATTATAATAACCATTTTATTATTGCCTCTTGGGCATATCTCCAACAGTCTCCCACTTGCACTAGAGTCAATAATCTAGTTTACATTTGTAAAGATATAACACCTTGGCCTTCCGATGCTTTATCATGTTTTGCTCACGGAGAGGTTTTAGTCAACGGATCCGACACTCAGACCGTATGTATTTTGTAATTCATTTGCGTCTCAACGCATCACTCATTTCAAATGAGTCGGCATTAATTATGTTTGGTCTTCTGGTGGAACCTTAATTCCGCGGTCTGAAATATGTCACTAATATTTTCACACACAATATAGCTTCAAAGTTCGACTGTCGGAACTACATCAAGTTCTCAAAGAACTTCTTGACTTAACATCCTCGCATTGTCAAAACAATGACATACTCTCATTCGTTTGTAGAATCTGTCACAATATTTAGAACTCTTCTAAATCTAACATAGACAACTTCTAACTCATTGTGCTACCTTTTAAACAACACTTAGTCAAATTTGAGATTTGAAATTATATTTTATATGTGACAAAACCAATATCGGTGTAACACCTTACAGCGATTTGTTTGTCATTTCTCCATACAAAAATATATATATATATATATACTTGGTTCTTCTTAAGTACTCAAGAATATTCTTACTGTTTTTCAATGATCATCACATGAATCATTCTTGTACATGCTCATAACACTTTTAGAGCATAGGACATCTGATTGTACATATTATTCGTGATCTATAATCACTCATGTGTTTTTACTCATTGAGTGTCGATACACTCAAGTCTTGTTAAACCTTCACATGACAAGAACATTTTCTTAATATTTCTATATTGAACTACTTCAATATCCATCCTATGTACTTTGACTTAAACTTATTTATGTGTTTTAATCTATCTTCATAGATCTTGACACTAAATTTGTTTCGTCCATATCCTTTCATTGAAGTTAATTCTCAATGAAATCTTTTAATCAAGTATATAATTACATCATTTATAACCAACTACATGTCATCTACATAAAGTATTATAAATATGTCTCGGCTCCCACTTAATTTCTTGCAAAAGCAAGCCTCTTCATCGTCTGATGAAATCAAAAACTTTGACTATTTCATCTGGTGAAGATTCCAACTCCGTGATACTCACTTCATCCAATTGAAGTTCGTATACCTATCTAGTATTCTACGGACTAGCAAAACAATTGGTGTATCTTGTATACACCTTTAATACACTTCTTAAGTAGTGTATTTTGCCATCCTACTAGCAAATCTCATAAAGAAATATGTAGCGATTTCTAGAACAATCCACATTGACAATAAGCATCGCTACGGAAGATATAATCTTATCGTAGTCAACTCTTTGAACTTTGTGTAAACAACTTTTCAACAAGTCGAGCTTCTTCAAGGATATTTCATCCAAGTCCATCAATTTTATAGATCTATTTACTTTCAAAAAGTATTCATCTATCTTGGATTTCATGGCGATAGCCATTTTAATGGAGTCAGGGCCCATCATAACTTCTTTGTTTGTAGTTGGTTTATCATTGTTCAAAATCAATGCTTTGTCCACAAATCATTTATTTGATCAGAAAGTAAACCATACCTACAAGGTTCAATATGTTCTTTGATCTCCATGGCTAAAACACTTTGTAGTCATGGGAGCCATGATCGTCGTGGCCGCTTTCGAAACCTATTCCGATGTTGCGCTATTCTGATCATTATGCTCAGGTTCATAAACCTTATCAAATTATATTGTCCTCCCACTCAAATACTTCACTAGAAACAATTTCTCGGAAATAAGAAACATTGACAAACACTTTTGTCTTTGTCTCGTGGGAAAAATTCCCAATTAAATCTCGGGATAACCAACAAAGACATTCATCCGATTTTGGTTGTAAACTTTTAGACCAAAATTTAAAGAAAGGACTATTAGGGTTTATACCCATGCCATAACTCGTATGGTGTCATTTCTACGGATCATGATGATGCTCTATTTAGTGTAAAGCGGTAGTCACTAAAGCATAATCCACAAAAATATAATGGCGTCATAATATTTTATCTCATCATTAATCCAACAAGGTTTGGATACATCTCTCGGATACTATATCATCATTATGATACTCCAAGAAATGTGAGTTGTAGAACAATTTCATGACTCTCTTAGATGTTTGCTAAAACTCGTAATTCAAATATTTCCACCATGATCCAATCATAGATATTTGATTTTTCTATTACGATGATTTCCACTTCATATTGAAATTTATTTGAATCCATTCAAAAATTTCAAACTTCTTCCTTATAGAATATATCCACATATACTCAATTCATTGTTGAAAGTTTTCATGAAGTAGAAGAATCTCCCGCACACAACTATATCTAGTGAACCACATACATCATCATGTATTTTTCCACTAAGTTAGTTGCCCGTTCAATTCTTGGCCTATGAACGGTATTTTAATCATTCTCTTTAGAAAAGATTTGCAAGCGCCAAATGATTCAAAAATCAAATGACTCCAAAAATCCATTTACATGGAGTTTCTTCATGCGTTCCTTTCTAACATGACCTAAATAGCGGTTCCACAAATAAGTGGAATTCAAATCATTTTCCTTATGGCATTTTAGCGTCAATGTTATGTATGTGTGTTTCACCATTAAGATTTATAATAACTTATCCATCATACATGGAGTAATGTAATAATTTGAACAACTCATTGTTTCATTTGACCAGAGAAAAATAACAATTATTAAGTTCTTTATTATAAATTCTAAGGGGATAGAATGCTAACGATGAACATAGTAACACTTTATTTTGTTCCAGGCGTGCATTCCTATCATATTCCTTGTCACTTAGGCCATTGTATTCTTGTATTGCGTTGTTTTGTATGACACTTCATACCAACCAATATAGTACTAATACCAAGAATTTCATAGTGTGACTTAACTAGGAATACAACCATAACATGTATATCATTAATATACACCTGAGCTAGACTTTCTAGTCTTTTCTTTTCTTTTTGCGAAAATATCTTTTGCAGTTTCTCTTTAGCTTTCCTCATTATTCAGAAAACACTTTGACATTATTAACTTCTAGGTTTGTTGGTCAAATACCAATAACCTTGAGGTTCTTACTTTAAGTTGATCATCATATGACAAGTGTTTCAGATTTCACTATTAGTAACTTTGTAATATGATGAACAATTTCACTCATAATTTTATCCATTATATCATGACGACTTTCGAGACCATGTCGTACATGCTAGGCTCGTAAAGTTTAAACCTAGTATTGCATATGCAAATGCTTGCACCCGTTGTATGCACACGTAGAATCTATCACACCCGATTATCACGTGATGCTTCAAACGAGTCATAGCAGCGGTGCATACTAAGGACGATAATTTCATGGATATGCGAATATTGTTAGTGCCCCAATAGTTGGAGGATTGGGACGCCTTGCATCTTCAACCTTCGTACATTCCCATAAAACTTATGAGTTTATGTAGTCTCACCAAATTATATTCTATCATCTTGCAATAAGGTCTTAGATATCACATATATCTCATACTTTATTATTTCTGAAAACTAAATTTTCAGCTCCTTACTTTTCAAACAAATTTGAACTTCAAGTTTCATGGAGACAAGATAACTTTAGGTACTAATTGAAACCATAGCTCTTTGAATCAACAATGTGAGGTTTACTAAAAGTTTGCAATAGGACTTAATCAATACTTGATTCTTTAACAATACGGTACCAATCCGTAAAGTTTCTTGTCAGATTTTAACAGTATTTCTATCTCAATAACAAGACATGGTAGAAAGCGGATGCCAATACTACAAAATTAATACAAAATACTACTCAGACTATGTTTATGATAATTAGTTCATGTTTTAATCTAATTGATGAACTCCCACTTAATACAACATCCCTCATGTTAAGTGGTACACGATCCAAATCTACTACACCAAACCCATCATCAGTGAGATGATGTAGCTTCAATGGTGAACATCAATCATGTTGATCATATCATCCATATGACTCGTGTTCAACCTTTCGGTTTCCGTTGTCCCGAGGCCATGTCCGTACATGCTAGGCTCGTCAAGCAAACCCAAGTATTCGCGTGTGCAACCTTACACCCGTTGTATGTAATCGTTGAATCTATCACATCGATCATCACGAGATGCTTGAAACGACGAAGTACAACGGTGCATACGAGGGGGAACTTTATTATCTTGATATTAATGTGAGGGATCATCTTATAATGCTACCGTCGCGATCTAAGCAAAATAAGATGCATAAAGGATTAACATCACATGCAATTCATATGTGATATGATATGGCCCTTTAGTCTTTGCGCCTTCGATCTTCATCTCCAAAGCACGGACATGATCTCCATCATCAACGGGCATGATCTCCATCATCGTCGGCGTAGCGTCAAGGTTCATGGCGCCGTCTTCATGGTTGTTCACCTCATGTAGCAACTATTACAACTACTTTGAAATACTACTCAACATGAAATTTAAAGACAACCATAAGGCTCCTGCCGGTTGCCACAATACAATAATGATCATCTCATACATATTCATCATCACATCATGGCCATATCACATCACCAAACCCTGCAAAAACAAGTTAGACGTCTCTAATTTGGTTTGCATATTTTACGTGGTTTAGGATTTTAGAGAGATCTAATCTACCTACGAACATGAACCACAACGGTGATACTAATGTTGTCAATAGAAGAGTAAATTGAATCTTCACTATAGTAGGAGAGAGACACGCAAAGCCTCTTATGCAATACAAGTTGCATGTCGAACGAGGAACAAGTCTCATGAACGCGGTCATGTAAAGTTAGTCCGAGCCGCTTCAT
The DNA here is from genome assembly GCA_030979885.1 of Lolium multiflorum. Lineage (NCBI taxonomy): Eukaryota > Viridiplantae > Streptophyta > Magnoliopsida > Poales > Poaceae > Lolium > Lolium multiflorum. The sequence continues at coordinate 325,444,567 of CM061748.1, read as the reverse complement.
CCCACTATGCCACAAAGATGCAAAGTACTCAAACTAAAGATAACAAGAGCATCAACGCCCACAAAACCATTGTGTTCTACTCGTGCAACCATCTATGCATAGACACGGCTCTAATACCTTGTAGGGATTCGTTGCATAGAAAACAAAAAATTCCTACCGCGAGAACGCAATCCAAGCCAAGATGCAATCTAGAAGGGAGCAACGAGGGGATGATCAGACTAACCCTTGAAGATTTCCAAAGCCTATAAGAGTAGGCTCTATTGCTGTGGTAGACGATCACTTGCCGCAAAGCGCGTAGAAGATCTTGATCACGGTGCCACGATCGGGCAAGACCTCCGTACTCGGTCACACGTTCGGTGTTGATGAAGACGACGTCCTTCTCCCTGTTCAGCGGGCAGCGGAAGCAGTAGCTCCTCCTTGAATCCGGCAGACGACGGCGTGGTGGCGGTGGCGGTGGAGATCTCGGCATAAGCGTGTGAGAGAGAGGAGGAGAGAGGCGCTAGGGTTTGGGAGAGGGGTGGCCGGCCACCCAGGGGTGCGGCCAAGCTATGGGCTTGTGGTGGTCAGCCCCCTCTCCTGCCCCTCATTATAGGTGGAAGCCCGAGAGTTGTAGTCCAAGTCTTCGAATAAGACCCCAACACCAAAACTTCCCCAAGGTGGAAACCTACTCAAGGAGGGAGTCCCTACCCAGGTGGGACTCCCACCTTTCCTTAGGTGGGGTGGCCGGCCACCTGGGAGCCACCTGGGACTCCTCCTTAAGGTTTGGCGGTGCTTGTGGAGTCCCTCCGGACTCCACCTTCCATAGTGCCTTTCTTCGGACTTTTCTAGAACCTTCTAGAACCATTAAATGGATCATTTCAAACTTGGAATATGACTTCCTATATATGAATCTTATTCTGGACCATTCCGGAACTCCTCGTGATGTCCGGGATCTCATCCGGGACTTCGAACAAAACTTTGAACTCCATTCCATATTCAAGTTCTACCATTTCAACATCAAACCTTAAGTGTGTCACCCTACGGTTCGCGAACTATGCGGACATGGTTGAGTACTCTCTCCGACCAATAACCAATAGCGGATCTGGAGATCCACAATGGCTCCCACATATTCAACGATGACTTAGTGATCGAATGAACCATTCACATACGATACCAATTCCCTTTGTCACGCGATATTTTACTTGTCCGAGGTTTGATCATCGGTATCACTCTATACCTTGTTCAACCTCGTCTCCGACAAGTACTCTTCTCTCGTACCGTGGTATGTGGTCTCTTATGAACTTATTCATATGCTTGCAAGATATTAGACGACATTCCACCGAGAGGGCCCAGAGTATATCTATCCAGTCATCGGGATGGACAAACCCCACTTTTGATCCATATGCCTCAACTCATACTTTCCGGATACTTAATCCCCCTTTATAACCACCCATTTACGCAGTGGCGTTTGATGTAATCAAAGTACCTTTCCAGTATAAGTGATTTACATGATCTCATGGTCATAAGGACTAGGTAACTATGTATCGAAAGCTTATAGCAAATAACTTAATGACGTGATCTTATGCAATGCTTAATTGGGTGTGTCCATTACATCATTCATACAATGACATAACCTTGTTATTAATAACATCCAATGTTCATGATCACGAAACCATGATCATCTATTAATCAACAAGCTAGTTATACAAGAGGCTTACTAGGGACTCTTTGTTGTTCACATAACACACATGTATCAATGTTTCAGTTAATACAATTATAGCATGGTATGTAAACATTATCATAAACACAAAGATATATTATAATAACCATTTTATTATTGCCTCTTGGGCATATCTCCAACAGTCTTATTTTTCCACGAAGCTTCCAGAAGACCGAAAGGATTACGAAGTGGGGCGAGGCTCGCCACACTAGGGTCGCGGCCAGGCTGGGCCCGCGCCGCCTCACGTGTGGGGCCCGTCCTCCGACTCTACCCTTCCGCCTACTTAAAGCCTTAAAACCCCGTCACAGAGCCACGATACGGAAAACCTTCCAGACACTGCCGCCGCCAATCTCATATCGGGATTCGGAGATCGCCTCCGCACCCTGCCGAGGGGAATCATCTGCCGAGGACTCTTCATCGCCATGATCGCCTCCGGAGTGATGTGTGAGTAGTTCACCCCTGGACTATGGGTCCATAGCAGTAGCTAGATGGTCGTCTTCCTCATTGTGCTATCATTGTTCGATCTTGTGAGCTGCCTAACATGATCAAGATCATCTATTTGTAATGCTACATGTTGTGTTTGTTGGGATCCGATGAATATGAAATACTATGTTATATTGATTATCAATCTATCATATATATGTTGTTTATGTTCTTGCATGCTCTCCATTGCTAGTAGAGGCTCTTGGCAAGTTGATACTTGTAACTCCAAGAGGGAGTATTTATGCTCGATAGTGGGTTCATGCCTCCATTTAATCTAGGACAGTGACAGAAAGTTCTAAGGTTGTGGATGTGCTGTTGCCACTAGGGATAAACATCAATGCTTTGTCTAAGGATATTTGTGTTGATTACATTACGCACCATACTTAATGCAATTGTCTCTGTTGTTTGTAACTTAATACTGGAAGGGTGCGGATGCTAACCCGAAGGTGGACTTTAGGCATAGATGCATGTTGGATAGCGGTCTATGTACTTTGTCGTAATGCCCAATTGAATTTCACACTACTCATCATGATATGTATGTGCATTGTTATGCCCTCTTTATTTGTCAATTGCCCAACGTAATTTGTTCACCCAACATGCTATTTCTTATTGAGACACCACTAGTGAACAGTGGACCCCGGTCCATTCTTTTACATCGAATACAATCTACTACAATACTTGTTCTTACTGTTCTTCGCAAACATCATCTTCCACACTATACATTTAATCCTTTGTTTACAACAGGCCGGTGAGATTGACAACCTCACTGTTACGTTGGGGCAAAGTACTTTGATTGTGTTGTGCACGTTCCACGTTGGCGCCGGAATCCCTGGTGTTGCGCCGCACTACACTCCTCCGCCAACAACCTTCACGTGCTTCTTGACTCCTACTGGTTCGATAACCTTGGTTTCTTACTGAGGGAAAACTTGTTGTTGTACGCATCACACCTTCCTCTTGGGGTTCCCAACGGACGTGTGCCTCACGCGTATCAGTGTCACACTGGGTTCAGTTGTGGGCTCTTCTGTCACCGGAGGATCAGCGGGATGCTATGGCTACTGTGTATGCACACAGCTCCAGATGGTCGCTCAGGATATCTTGTGCCAGACTGGCTGGCGGCACAATAGATGGCTACGATGATGTGTAGTCCAGTTTTACTTTATTTCTTTCGCTGGTTGGTTCTTGTATCAACTCTGGGTGACGATTGAGATGTCATAAACTTTGTAATCATAACTTTTTTAATAAAAGGTCGTGTGCATCATCATGATGCAGAAGCCGGGATTTCATTCCCCATTTCAAAAAGTAAAACATAGACAATGGTAGTAAAAATACAAAACATTAAATATCTTGAATGATTGGAGTATAGCTTTCGTAGGGCCAACCAGTGTTTCTGATGTGCTCACCCAACCCATTAAATATTTTTTACTACTAGTTGAGTGCCCGTGCGTTGCACGAGATATATATTATCGTGATGTTTAAAAAAGTAAGAAAAATAAAGATTGCGGAAGATAATCAGTATTGAAGATGATGAATAGAAGCGTGAGAATAAAAAACTTGTTTCATAAATATTATAGTCAAGTGTGATGTGTGTTGCAACAATTACATTCATCCGTCCATATAAAGGATATCTTTGATTTATCTGTAATCTAAAATTAGATAAAAATATAAGACATCATCTTACAGATGGAGGAAGTAGAGTAGTGCCAGTACTCCATTTAACCTTTCGGGAAGGTCGTAGACAAACCACGTCATTGCAACAAACAAACAAAAAGTTAATCTATTTGGTACGCTTTCTATTTCTACAGTCTCTTTGTTGAGAAGGACAAATGCAATTCATTGACTTACCGTTCAATATTGGCTCGAATAACACAAAATTTCCAACAAAGTATTCATTGACCAGACCTTTCGATGCATGGGATCATATAAAATAGCTTGGATGAACAACTAAATACCCGAACAACAAAAATTGGTATACAACGAGACAATTTCAGATTCCGGTAAACAAACACCTAATCTCAGCCAAAAAATGTAACATTATCAGGAATTACTCATACAAAACCATTGTGTTTCAGCCACCGAAGATATTTCTTGAACATATGATTCAATTATCAAAAGTTTCCACAAAATCGAAACTTCTACATTCTTGAATTATATTTTTCTACTGTGTCATTGCACTGTTCGCCCATCAAAATTATTAGATCCATTAGACCCAACTAACTTGAAGTTGCAGCGATATGGATAGTTTAGCTTCCTACTGAGCTGCACGTCCTAGCTAGTCCATATACTTCCACTTGACCTTCCGGAACTCCTTGCCCACTTCGCTTAGCAGAGGGAAACTGCTTGGCCCAATTATATCACCACTGGAATAACGACACCTGATCAACAAAACAAGCAATCTTGAGGGCTTGCAATAATTAAATCTCAACAGTTTATTACAATCATTCAATCAAGTATTTTCATTAATTGCACACATCATGAGGATACGATAATTATGATTTACAAGACTCGTTGGCTCTGCTAAAGGTAAATTGAAGAGGCACTGGAAAAATTCGATGGCAATACTGCATTTAAGTCATGGTATTCCGGCTTTGGATTAGTAAGAAAAGGCAACAGAACAAAGTACATGAGCGCATCCATTATATCAATCATATATCCGAGTGATGTTGCCAATACAATTAGTAAAACAACCAAATTAGTAGGCCAAACAAGCAAAACAATCAGGTAAAATGATATCAAATATGCACATGTGCAGCAACATGTACTATATCCATTAATCCATTTTCTCTATTAATCCATTTTCTCTATGAGGTCAGAAATGCATTTGATCAAAATGCCTTGTATTCTCTTCAAAGCTGGTGTCATTATTCGTTGGTCTGAATGTAGCAATCATCCAAAGGTTCATCGCCATTTTATTGAGGCGCAATATAAAACAGTTCAAAATCCAAAGGGAACTATAAATCCTCTGGTTTATTTTGGCGATTTCGGATTAGATCTTTGGAGTTCTAGTGACACTTTTTGAGAGTGTTCACTTTGCACCCAACATGAAAAAGGTCCAGGTCCAAAGAAGTAGACTTGGAAAATCAAAAAAGTAACAAATGGACAATAAAATTACTCTCCAATGTCACGAAAACCAAGTTTCTGTCTTGTGAACTGCAAAGACGCATCAGAATATATATGTACTCTGGTCATCTATAACATATTCTTATCCTGTACCCAAATAGTGTGAACTACAAATAAATTTATGCACATATCATACTAAGTTGTATTTTTTGTTTTTTCCAAGAACACCAATGCAGGGTCACTCTATGTTTATCTACATAATATTTATATCCAATGGTAAATAATATTGAGCTAGCACAAACAGTAGCAGCAATAATGATAGCAATATTAATACTACAGAAAATCAATCATCGACTAAGAAAAAACTAAATTCCAAGGATCAAAGTTTTTGAATTAACCTTGTGACCTTCAAGGAGCTAGATTCTCATGTATCTCTAGTGAGAAAGCCATGCCCTCTGTGCATACACATGTTCAGCTCCATTAGCTCTCACCACATCTTCTACAGGAAAAAGAAGCAAAGATTTTCAATCACCATTCACCAATCATCTCAATGTTGTTCCTACCGTCATGATCATGCTTGTAAAGCAAGTTATTAGCAATGTATATTTGATTCAGAAAATGGAAGTACAAATGTATTTAAAACAACAAAGTTTTGCTCAACTTCATTGATCAATACAATGCACCAAATCAGTATGCACGTATATACATGGTCGAGGCTTAATATGAAAGATGCTCAATGTTTGTACTTGCAATGTCTAGAGGTAAGCAGTAAGAAATATCTGCGATCATGTTACTTGCATTTGCAAATGCATTGACCATTGAGATAATATTATTTGCATATGCCAGGGCGCTCGTTACCAGATGTATCTCGTATGCCATTGCTACTGCTGTCAGTCACTTTCGTTGACATCGGCGCCAAGCTCATCACCTTGCCAGTCTGGCCCCTCCTTCCCTTCTTCTTGCATTTCTACTTCACATCTCCTCTTCTTCTCCATGGTCAAAATGACGTGCTTCCCTTCTCTTGTGGTCATTTGCCTCCACATCCACTGGTAAATCAGGTCCTGGCACTACTGCCATATTAATCCATTTTCTCTATGAGGTCAGAAATGCATTTGATCAAAATGCCTTGTATTCTCTTCAAAACTGGTGTCATTATTCGTTGGTCTGAATGTAGCAATCATCCAAAGGTTCATCGCCATTTTATTGAGGCGCAATATAAAACAGTTCAAAATCCAAAGGGAACTATAAATCCTCTGGTTTATTTTGGCGATTTCGGATTAGATCTTTGGAGTTCTAGTGACACTTTTTGAGAGTGTTCACTTTGCACCCAACATGAAAAAGGTCCAGGTCCAAAGAAGTAGACTTGGAAAATCAAAAAAGTAACAAATGGACAATAAAATTACTCTCCAATGTCACGAAAACCAAGTTTCTGTCTTGTGAACTGCAAAGACGCATCAGAATATATATGTACTCTGGTCATCTATAACATATTCTTATCCTGTACCCAAATAGTGTGAACTACAAATAAATTTATGCACATATCATACTAAGTTGTATTTTTTGTTTTTTCCAAGAACACCAATGCAGGGTCACTCTATGTTTATCTACATAATATTTATATCCAATGGTAAATAATATTGAGCTAGCACAAACAGTAGCAGCAATAATGATAGCAATATTAATACTACAGAAAATCAATCATCGACTAAGAAAAAACTAAATTCCAAGGATCAAAGTTTTTGAATTAACCTTGTGACCTTCAAGGAGCTAGATTCTCATGTATCTCTAGTGAGAAAGCCATGCCCTCTGTGCATACACATGTTCAGCTCCATAGTTCCCAACCACAGCCCCTTTGTAGTAGTCGGATGCTATGATCATGTCCATTAGCTCTCACCACATCTTCTACAGGAAAAAGAAGCAAAGATTTTCAATCACCATTCACCAATCATCTCAATGTTGTTCCTACCGTCATGATCATGCTTGTAAAGAAAGTTATTAGCAATGTATATTTGATTCAGAAAATGGAAGTACAAATGTATTTAAAACAACAAAGTTTTGCTCAACTTCATTGATCAATACAATGCACCAAATCAGTATGCACGTATATACATGGTCGAGGCTTAATATGAAAGATGCTCAATGTTTGTACTTGCAATGTCTAGAGGTAAGCAGTAAGAAATATCTGCGATCATGTTACTTGCATTTGCAAATGCATTGACCACTGAGATAATATTATTTGCATATGCCAGGGCGCTCGTTACCAGATGTATCTCGTATGCCATTGCTACTGCTGTCAGTCACTTTCGTTGACATCGGCGCCAAGCTCATCACCTTGCCAGTCTGGCCCCTCCTTCCCTTCTTCTTGCATTTCTACTTCACATCTCCTCTTCTTCTCCATGGTCAAAATGACGTGCTTCCCTTCTCTTGTGGTCATTTGCCTCCACATCCACTGGTAAATCAGGTTCTGGCACTACTGCCATATTAATCCATTTTCTCTATGAGGTCAGAAATGCATTTGATCAAAATGCCTTGTATTCTCTTCAAAACTGGTGTCATTATTCGTTGGTCTGAATGTAGCAATCATCCAAAGGTTCATCGCCATTTTATTGAGGCGCAATATAAAACAGTTCAAAATCCAAAGGGAACTATAAATCCTCTGGTTTATTTTGGCGATTTCGGATTAGATCTTTGGAGTTCTAGTGACACTTTTTGAGAGTGTTCACTTTGCACCCAACATGAAAAAGGTCCAGGTCCAAAGAAGTAGACTTGGAAAATCAAAAAAGTAACAAATGGACAATAAAATTACTCTCCAATGTCACGAAAACCAAGTTTCTGTCTTGTGAACTGCAAAGACGCATCAGCATCAGAATATATATGTACTCTGGTCATCTATAACATATTCTTATCCTGTACCCAAATAGTGTGAACTACAAATAAATTTATGCACATATCATACTAAGTTGTATTTTTTGTTTTTTCCAAGAACACCAATGCAGGGTCACTCTATGTTTATCTACATAATATTTATATCCAATGGTAAATAATATTGAGCTAGCACAAACAGTAGCAGCAATAATGATAGCAATATTAATACTACAGAAAATCAATCATCGACTAAGAAAAAACTAAATTCCAAGGATCAAAGTTTTTGAATTAACCTTGTGACCTTCAAGGAGCTAGATTCTCATGTATCTCTAGTGAGAAAGCCATGCCCTCTGTGCATACACATGTTCAGCTCCATAGTTCCCAACCACAGCCCCTTTGTAGTAGTCGGATGCTATGATCATGTCCATTAGCTCTCACCACATCTTCTACAGGAAAAAGAAGCAAAGATTTTCAATCACCATTCACCAATCATCTCAATGTTGTTCCTACCGTCATGATCATGCTTGTAAAGCAAGTTATTAGCAATGTATATTTGATTCAGAAAATGGAAGTACAAATGTATTTAAAACAACAAAGTTTTGCTCAACTTCATTGATCAATACAATGCACCAAATCAGTATGCACGTATATACATGGTCGAGGCTTAATATGAAAGATGCTCAATGTTTGTACTTGCAATGTCTAGAGGTAAGCAGTAAGAAATATCTGCGATCATGTTACTTGCATTTGCAAATGCATTGACCACTGAGATAATATTATTTGCATATGCCAGGGCGCTCGTTACCAGATGTATCTCGTATGCCATTGCTACTGCTGTCAGTCACTTCCGTTGACATCGGCGCCAAGCTCATCACCTTGCCAGTCTGGCCCCTCCTTCCCTTCTTCTTGCATTTCTACTTCACATCTCCTCTTCTTCTCCATGGTCAAAATGACGTGCTTCCCTTCTCTTGTGGTCATTTGCCTCCACATCCACTGGTAAATCAGGTTCTGGCACTACTGCCATCACACAATTACATACAGTTTAATGCCCCATCAATTACAAAAAGTGTTGCAATCAAGAAAAAAATTATACACGGATCTAACTCACCAGCGTGAACTTTAGCATTTCCATTTCCTTCCTTGACTTCCACATGTTCAGTACCCCCCATTTGAATTCATGGAACCAGACCACCTTCTCAATTTCCCGGTCATATTAGTCTGAAAATGAAAATAGGGACAGTGCACGCCAGGCACTTCCCCTACTCTGCATTTGCAGGTTCGACACCTTTAGCGGCAAACTTGACAGGCTCAGGGACTTCATCATAGCGAGCAGTCCCTCGGTGGTTGATGGTGACAACCACGAAATGGCTTCCAACCGCAAGGTCACCTCTAAACCCTTACTGTTGTCTTTCCTTCCTCCTGAAATCTCTTCTAGTGCGCTACAGATCTATATTCCACCAGCCAATACATATCACGTTATCCAAGGGCATATATTAACATTGAACAGCAAGAGCAATAGGCCAATGACCCAAATCAGAGAGTTTTTGAGTAAAAGTGAGTATACCCATAGTTAGATATCACTGCATCTTGCATCACAACCATCCCGGAAGCATCAGCTGAAACTTTTACTCAGTTGAGCAGAAAAACGTGGAGCAGGGAAGATACTGTACCGGCCCTCTCCAGCATGTGCATCCACACACATCCTCTTGTTGATTCCATTTGTTACACTTCTTTGAAATTAACAAAAGCACGAGGTTGTTCTCATCAGGGCTCTATCTGCTGTTGAAATAGTCAAAGGTGAGGGACAAATCCATCGCTGAATAGCAAAAACAATGGTGAATAGAGGAGCTAAGGGCTCTGAACCAATCGTTCAGGGGAATTGGCAAGTAGGTAGGTGGATTGGGACTTACGTAGGAGTCTAGATGGAGATTGGAGCTTATCATCGACCAACAAAGTCGAGCTGGAGGCATTGCTAGGGTTAATCCCGGAGGGGAAGAAGGACATTGGGCGTGCAGAAGAAAGGAGGATGTGTAATGTGGCGGATCCCCGCCGCCATCTATGCCATTCTCTCTTCTCTTGGGCTATGTGGCGACGGAAGCATCGGCGCCGTTGGGCGCCCGGGTCCTCCATTGTAGAGGTCAGGGCGGATCTTCTCGGAGCCCCGCTCGTGAGCCGTACACCGGTGCCGGTTGTCCTCCTTTGGAGCCGGAGCCTCATCCGCCTTAGCCGGCATCGGCTTTAGCGTGGGCTCCCCGCCCCGCTCGCCTTCGTCGTGCTGGTGCCCGCCTCCACACCAGTAACTTCAGCGTCGAGGATGGCCCCGCCCCTGCTGCTCCTCGTTTCTGGGAGGCGGTAGAACGGCGGTTTGGGGCCAGAGGGAGCAGCAGCGGTCGAGGGCATGGGGACTCGCTCGGGATTTGGATCGATTGAGTGTCTCCTCGCTTGGGAGAGAAGGTACTGCAGTCTGCAGAGTAATTTTCGAAATCATGAGGGGGAAAATGAGAAAAACAACTATGGTGCGAGCGCGACGATGGACCAAACGGCGACGGACCACCTGACGACGGAACCTGTTCATGTTTTTTAAGTAGTAGAGATTCCTTACTATTTGGTCAACGTGGCAACTGAAAATGGCCCAAAATACTCCTTTGTCACCCCTACAGTGTTTTGCCACTATCATGAATACGAGGATCGAAGAATTGAAGTCTCTCGGTGAATTTTTCTTACCATCTTTCATTTTAGCATGTTCAAATCAATGTGTTCACTATGAATATAATGAGATTATATCAGGGGTCTTTGAACACATATACTTCAAAAAGATTATTGACAATGAACCGAATGAGTGTATGCAAGCGCAAACTAGACGTCTATATATGGTGTTTCACCAATCTTTGATGTCTGCAACTCTCATTCTAGTAAATATTATAAGAATATATACATGAGTTGAGAAATATTTGGTGAAAACCTAGTTATAATGAAAAAACATGAGAGCACATTTTGGATATTTAAGAATTTGTCAAAAGAATATATATTAAGTTAGAAATGTGATACGAATATACGAAATTTGAAGTAAAACACGTGTTTTATATTAGATAAAATAGCATGCTATACATCATAATAATTTGAAGGGAGTAGTCCTTGATCTAGATCTACAATAGAGTAAGAAAGACCCATTTAAAGGAAATAAAACAGAAAGAAAGAGGTGATAGTGAGGCGCTCCTAGAAAGTCATACGTGGTTTCCTCCTCCTCGCAGGTGATGATGCTACTGGCCCACTCTGCCTTTGGAGTTCTTAGGTTCTTGGAGGCGTGGCAAACCATGGCCCCTTGCAGATGGAGGGTTTCCATCTTTTGTTTAGGTTATTTGTAAGTGTCTTCTTCGAGATAGCGAGGCAACGGCTACATCTTGAAATAAGAATAAGGCCCACCCCGCCCTATACTCGCTCTGGTGGAGCGCCTGGCGCCGGCAGAGGGCGCACATGGAGTTTTGTCTTTCGATCTATGGCGATGGTTGTTATTATGGCGTGCATGTCCTATGGGGCCTAAGCATGACAACTTCTTAGTTTTCTACAGTAACAAGCTCTATTACGTCAATCGTTGGCATGCTGAGGTGATGGAGGTTCGATGACGGCGACGTGCCTTCCGCTCGCGCTAGTGTTTGTAGTCGTCGCTCGGTGGCCTAAAGACATACTCCCTCTGTTCCTAAATAGAAATGCATATAGAGCTATTTTAGTTATAGGTACATTCAAATCCAGAAAAAGTTGAGAAGCTTTTTTTATAACGGAGGGAGTATTTGTAATGTTGTTACCTTTTTGTTTCTTTATACTAATATTGTTTTCGATAATGTGGGTTTTATTACTCAAAAGATTTAAGCATTATACCTGGTCTCTCTGCAAAACCGCGATGCACACGGCCGCAAAACTCCAAAAATCTTTGGTAATGAAAAAAACTAAGACCTCTTAATACTCCACTAAATCTGAGGTAGTATGAATTATGGATTATGAATAGATCGGTTGATTTTTCGTAGAAAACGAGTCGAAATGGAGGGACTGTCAGTGTATACAAAACGAAAGGTGCAAGCTACAGTATGACGTAAGTAACGGCATCTCGTTGCGTCCACCACGTCTGTGACGCGATGCGTATACGTAGTTTGTCACGCCAAATCCATGGGCGGATCACGTGAAAGGCCAGCCGAGCCGAGCCGAGTGGAGCGGCCAGCGTCACCACCACGCAAGGCCTCGCTGGCCGCACGTGCCGCCCGCGCCTCGCTGGCACGAGCCTGGCCGCGTAACGGCCTCCCCCACGTTTTCTTCTTCCCTCCGACGTGGCTCCCCGCGACCCCGGTCAGTCTCTACCTGCCCGGTGGGGCCCACGTTCCAGCAGCTTCGGCCCGGCCTGGAATGGGTGCCGTGCCGTGTGCCTTGCCTTGGCTCCCAAGGAAAGAGAGCGACCACTTCCTTCCCACCGGGCCCCACCGCCTTACCACGCCAGCATTTACCATTCGCCCCAGACCCAACCGCCATTAATTCCTTCCCCATCTCCCTTATAAAATCCTTCCTCCGTCTCCCCCTCCCCCATCCCAATTTCCTTCACCACTTCAGACCAATTCTACTCCGCCGCCGCCACCGGATTCGATGCGCGTAGCGCCCCTCGCGAGCTAGCCTCCCAGAGGCTCCTGAAGAGATCCGCCGAGCGATGGGCGAGCTCGCGTCGACCTCGCCGCCCCCGCCGGCGACCATGGCGACCGCGGTGCTGCAGGTGGTGTTCGTGGACGGCGAGCGGACCGTGGACCTGGGCACGGTGACCGTGCAGCCGTCCCTGGGCGTGCGCAAGCTGCAGGCCGTGGTGGCGGACCGCGTCGGCGTCTCCCCGCACCAGATCTCGGCCTCCCTCGCGCGGCCGCGCCGCCCGCGCCGCGCGCCGCTCGACGACGGCGCAGACCTCGCCGCCGCCGTCGCGCGCGAGGGGCCCGGCTGCTACGTGCTCGCCGCGCTGCGCCGCTCCCGCCGCGACCGCCGCGGGGGCCGCTCCCGCCGCGACCGCAAGTCCGCCGGCAACGGCATCCTCGCCCTCTCCCCCTCGCAGCAGCAGCAGGCTCCGCTGCTCGTCCCCTCGGCGGAGATGACCATCCTCAAGCGCCTCCCGCCCTCGGATCTGGCGTCCCTGGCCTCCTCCTCCCCCCCGCCGGCGGCCTTCGGCGGCTGGGACTACGACTACGACGCGCAGCTGCGGGAGCTGCAGCGGCAGCGCGAGTGGTACCTGCTCAGCACCGGCGCCACGGACCCCTACCACCTCCCGGCGCCGCTCCCGCAGGAGGACCCGTTCTGGTACGGCTCGACGACGCCGCGCTCGTCGCCGTGCCCGGACTGCGAGGCGGCGGCCGCGGCCATGCGCGCGCCGGCGTTCCACTGGTGCGTGCGCGACGCCGTCACCGTCGCCTTCCGCTCCCCCGTCGGCCCCATCGAGCGGCCCAAGAAGACGCCCTCTACCTCGCCGTCGCCCTCCCCGACGCCTTCCCCGCCGCCGCCGCGGGCCCTCAGCCCCGCCTACTCGTTCGCCGCCGGCCTGATGCCCGTCTGCTACTAGCTGTCGTCGATTAGTTGTACTAGAAGGGGAATAGGAGTTGGGCCCTCACGCGCGCCGCCCATGGTTGGTTGGTTGGTTGCGTGTCGGGCTTGTGCAGAGGAAGACGGCAACGCAAGCAAGGCGACGACTCTACGGCAGGCCGGACACGCTCCGGCTTCCGCTGCCAGGAAATTTCTTCCGTGTTTTCCTCGACTTGGTTGTGGCCGTGCTGTGTCTGTGTGACACACAGAAATTTCTCTTTTGTTTTTGTTTTCTTCTTTTTCGGTTTAGTGAGAGAGAGAGAGGGAGGGATAGGTGCCTGTTGGTAAATTGATGGGCGATATGATGAAATTGTTCCTGGTATATCGAAGTGGTATATGCAGATGAATGTTACTACTCTGTGATGAAGAACAATCGTCTCATGTGTCTCATTTTTCATTTTGATTGCTGATATTTCTCCTATACCATCCTCTAAAATATCTAGAAACCGGACCAGTTTTGCGATGGGCGAGACGGACGGCGACAGATCACAGATGGTGAGATGACAAGGTAATACGTGGAACAACCTGGATCGAGCTCCGATCCCCAGTCTCGTCTACAAAGGTGGCGAAACTTGAGTCACCCGTAAATTGACCAGTCCTTTTCCCCAATTTTAGAAGCGTGTTCAGTCGCACGCGCGTATCGGTCCGGTTGATGACGACGCATATTCTCTCTCGCTCCGTGGAATAAACTCGCTTGACTATGGCTAGCCTGCAGCCGCGGAGCGTCACAAAGACCGGGTTTATTTAGTGGTGGCGGCGAGACCGGTCGGCTCGGCCCCAGGTTTTGCTGTCCAATTCCTTTCCTCACCCAACTCAACCAAAAACATTTGAATTCGATTACAACATATTGCTGGGACCACCTTATGACACGCAGACTGTTATACACGAGCTGCCACCTGTCGCCAGCCTGCTCCTCCAACTGTTGCCTAACCCCGTACGGCTGTACATACACGCACTGCACATTCCTTCCACACGCGGAGCAGTAGCGTGCCGTGTTTCTTACTTGGTGACGGATTCAGCGACGTACGTACGTTCCAAGAAGAATCGACACTCAGGAACGAGAGTTTCAGAAGAGAGGAACTCACAAAGGCCGCCCGTACGCACTGTTTCTCTTTCCCCGCGGCGTGCGTTGACTATGGTGGTAGGACACACAGAAAGTCAAACCTTGGAATCATTACTTTTCCAGTACAAGTCAACCATACGATACGACTTAGGCATGCAAGATTGGCGACCTGTTTCAGCCAAGCTGGAGATATGAGTCCGTAACTACAAGAAAGAAATTAAGCAAGTTATTTTGAGACGGGGAAGTATATGTTTTGGTGGCACCAGTTAGGCGTTCTCTACAGGTAGCGAGAGGTGGGATGGCAGATGGACTGATTTCTTCCATCGTTTTATCTAAATATATGCTTGTTTCTCTTTTTTTCCTTGGCTTTTAACGATCGTACTTTTTCACCATCTGCTTCTTCTTCCTCTTGGACGGCGTCGCGTCCTAATGAAACATTGTTTGGCCACGTTGGTGTGAAACGTTTCCCATTGCTGAATTCCAATGACTTCCGACATGAGGATGCCTAGCCTCGCGGCCTCCTCATAGGTCAGTTTTTCCAACTGCAAGATTTACATGCCCTCCTACAGTGCCATCTCAATGAAGTGGAACCCGCAAGGCTCTTGTAGGTTTCGTGCCGGCGGTATTCGTCCCACCTGGGGGAGTCGATGGTGTATGCGAGGTCTTCACGGAGGGCTGGCTGGGGAGCAGCCGGCCTACGCCGGATCTCTTCGAGCCGGTCCTAATCGGAACGTGGTACCGGCGGGATGGACACCCGCTTGGAGCTGAGGCGCCACCCATTCGGCAGCTGCACGCCGTTCCATCCATCGTATGGATGCCAGTTGTCGTATAGCAGTCGAGCCACGCTGGCAAGGAGGGAGACTCTGATCCGAGGGTTCTCCTCATTCACCGTGGACGTTCTTCTTCTTGTCCATAGCGAGGCGGCAGAGCGTTGTGGCTTCCGGTGTGGTGGGAGCAAGCGTGGCCGTAAATAGGGCAATGGGAAATAGGGAGATGTGGGCGATGAGAGGGCGACGACGGAATGTTGCCGTGACCTTTTAAGCAAGATGGTAGAACTCGAAGCCGCGTGCCATTGATGGCGGCGCAGAAAACCAGTCGCCCTAGACCTGGTGCGGCAGCCGAAGACAAATTGTGCCATTGATAACGGACGTAGAAGGCTGCGGCACACGTAGGCACGGAAGCGAAGAGCCCGAATCAATTGGCCTAATTGTTGCAGCCTCACGCCCGCTGCCAGGCACGCCCATGCTGATAGGGCGCGGACACACGATTGCGTCCGGTGCCTTGACCACGCAAACACCTTCGTGGCGTAAATTTGAGCCGCATTTGCATCCCGACGTTTAGTCCTATCAGTTCGCGTCGAGCCGCTAGGTAAGGTGTGGACCTGTTTTATGAATGTGCTAACGCGGGTCCACTTCACGTCCGTTTGGGTCGAAAAAGATGTTCCGACCCGGTACGGGCATACAGCCGTGCATACTCGCACTGCACATTCCTTTGGCACGCGGAACAGTGGCGTGCCTTGTTTCTCACCTGGTGACGGTTTCAGCGACGTAAGTTTCAGTGTGCGTTGACTACGGTGGTGGTACATACACAAAAGTCAAACCTTGGAATCACTACTTCCGGAGGACATGTCAACCATAGGACTTTGGCTTGCATGAGAGGCCACGTGTTTCAGCCAAGATGGATATCTAAGAATAAGTTGAGCAAGTTGTTTTTAAAGGGACAACGTACATGTTTTGGCCGCGAAATGTGGGATCGCAGACGGAATGGTTTCTTCCCTCGTTTTCTCTAAATATATGCTCGTTTCTCTTTTCTTCCTTGGCTTGAAATGATGGTACACCATCTGCTTCTTCTTCCTTTTGGACGGCGCCTGGTCTTGATGGAGCATCGTTTGGCCAGTTTGGCTAAACGTTTCCATCGCTGAATACAGTGACACCAAAAAGATCATGGAAACTCTGTGTATGCTTATCCTCTGCTTCTGGACTTGGGCTAACAAGTCTCGCGATGAGGTAAGAGGAGTAGAAAACTGTCAGTCAATTCTCTGAAACGTGGCTGATGTGTTGTGTGGTTACCTTGCGTTTTCTATCAGATGGCAGAAACCTACGGGCGTGCAGCCTACTTACACAAGATTAAATTAGTTAGTGGTTTCAGTTGTCGCTATTCCAGAAAGATCGATGGCGAAAACTCAGTTATGGATTAGGCTCTTACTTTTTGCAGGAGAAAGGAAGGTACTCCGTACGCGTAATTTATTGCTCGACAAGGATATGTGCTAGTAGCACGGAAATGGAATGAACGCCCATCACGTGACGATAGTGTGATATATACATATACGGCCAGGGCTTAATCTCATCAAAGAAGCTGGCAACTCTTCTAATTGATCACTTCCAGTCCGTACGCACAGTTTACTTGGTGGCCAATGCATCCCAACAGTCGACTACTGAACCATCAAGCGCCTTTGCTGTTTAATCTCAACAATAGAATTTTATTTTCTATTGTGGTTTATTTATTCTCTTTTCAGCTTCATTTGTCAGATTGATAGTGGTCTAGGGTGTGCCAGGTTTTAATGGGTTGATGATCCGATGTATAAGTATCTCGAATCACTGATTTGCATTGCGACTACGTTAGTCGTCGCCTTTATTGGCCCCAAGCGGAAAAAAACAATTATCAATTATTTATTGTTAAGATAGGTCTAGTAGATGTATATCCTGTCATGTATATGTACGCGTATATACGCATGTATTTGTATGATCACCATTATATATAGAAGAGACGTGCGTGTGCATTGCACCCACGAAAACCCTAAACCCTTTCTTGACTTGGTATCAGAGCCGCCTGGCTCCTTCCGCCGCCGCCGCTAGCAAACCCTAGCTAGCCGCCGCCGCCGCGTCTAGTCCGCCGCCGCCGCCGCGATCTCACTCGCCGCCGCCGCTGCGATGGCTCAGTCTGATTCCAGCCTTGCGCTGACGAGTTCCTCTAGCGCCAGTCTCTCCACCGTCGTGGCTGGCCCTGTCATTGCGCCGCCGACCGACACGGCGGCAGTGCCGGTCCTTCCGGCCATCGCCGTTCGCCTGAACGGCAGCAACTTCATGCTGTGGAAGGCGCTTGCCCTTCCCACCTTCGCCGGAGCACGCCTTCATGGCTTCCTCGACGGCTCAGCCCCGGCACCCCCGAGCACCATCCGGGAAGGCACCGGTGATGCAGCGCGCGATGTCGCGAACCCCGCGTACGCGCAGTGGTGGACCTGGACCAGCGCGTCCTCGGCCATCTCCTCGGGTCGATGCACGAAGACGTCTCGGCTCAGCTCATCGGTCGCACCACGGCAGCGGCAGCCTGGAGCGCCGTTCACACCATGTTCTCCGCCGAAAACCGCGCCGGCATCCGTGCTCTTCGACGCGAGATTCAAGGGCTGAAGAAGGGAGACAAGTCCGCCAGCGAGTATATGCAGAAGGTGAAGGCCCTCGCCGATGCCATGGCCGCCGCCGGATCCCCTCTTCGCGATGACGAGATCATCGACTACATGCTCACCGGGTTGGGAACTGCTTTCAATCCGATCGCGGCATCCATGGACTTCGCGCCTCCTCAACTATGAGGGCCTCCAGAAGCAGCAGCAGGCAGATCCCGAGGACTGGACCTCCTCGGCTAACGCCGCAACTCGCCCCTACACCAACAATTCTGGGCGTGCGAGCGACTCGCCTCGCCCTAGCGGCGGTCGTCCCACGGGTGGTGGCCCGCAGGGACAGCACGGCCCTGTCCAAGGAGGTTATGGACAGGGGTCTGGAGGTCACGGTGGAGGTGGCCAAGATCGTCGTCGCAACGACGGCAATGGCGGCAACACTGGCCGCAATGGAGGAGGACGTCGCAGGTGGCGGCCCCAGTGTTAGATCTGCGACATATGGGGGCATGACGCGAGTACTTGTCGCCGGCGCTATGATCAGCAGCAGCAGCGCACCGGCAACTCTGCATCGACATCCTCCAACGAACAGTACTGGCACCTCGACTCTGGTGCATCCGATCATCTGACAAGTGATCTCGAGCGCCTCCACGTTCATGACCGCTACCATGGGAAGGACCAAGTTCAGGTGGCCAACGGTGCAGGTTTGTCTATTTCGCATATTGGTCATTCGTCCTTACCTGGTTCATCTTTGAAACTGAAAAATATTCTCCATGTTCCACAAATTCATCAACATCTTCTTTCAGTTTATCGTCTTGTTTCCGACAATAAGGTTTTTGTTGAGTTTCATAAGTTCTTTTTCCTTGTAAAGGACAAGGTCACGAAGAAAGTTCTTCTACACGGTAGAAGCCGAGATGGATTGTACCCCGTTCCGTTTGGCCGAGTTCCTCCTCCAACGCCGCGTCGGGCGTCCTCCGGCGTGAAGACCTCCTCGCCTCATTGGCATCGTCACCTCGGTCATCCCACAAATAATGTCATTCAATCCATTGTTAAACAAAATGATTTAGTGTGTTCTTCCAATAATCAGACCTCAGTTTGTGATGCTTGTCAGTGTGCTAAAAGTCGACAATTGTCTTATAGTAATTCTCATCGTGTTTCTACTGCACCTCTCGAGTTAATTCATTCGGATGTATGGGGTCCAGCTATTGCATCTTCGGGAGGGTATAAATATTATGTTAGCTTTGTTGATGATTATTCCCGTTTCTGTTGGATTTACCTCCTCAAGCACAAGTCTGATGTTGAGCATGTCTTTTATACCTTCCAGGCGCATGTGGAGCGTCTGTTGAACACTAAAATCAAAGCCGTTCAGTCGGATTGGGGTGGCGAGTATCATAAGTTGCACCGCTACTTCCAACGCCTTGGCATCTCCCATCGCGTTTCGTGTCCTCACACATCGCAGCAAAACGGGATTGTTGAACGCAAGCATCGTCATCTGGTGGAAACCGGACTTGCTTTCCTTGCCCACTCTTCCCTTCCTCTTAGGTACTGGGATGAAGCTTTTCTCACCGCTTGTTATCTCATTAATCGCATGCCTACACCTGTGCTTCAGCAAGATACACCTATTTTCCGTCTTCTTAAAATCCAACCCAACTACACCTTCCTTCGTGTCTTTGGATGCGCTTGTTGGCCTAGCTTGCGAAAGTACAATGCTCGGAAGTTGTCTTTTCGATCCACAATGTGTGTCTTTCTGGGTTATAGTCCGATGCACAAGGGGTATAAGTGCCTCGATCGTTCCACGGGTCGTATTTATATCTCCCGTGATGTCGTCTTTGATGAGTCTGTCTTTCCTTACTCCACTCCTGGTGCCACCATCGATGTCTCAACTTTGAAACAAGCAATTTCGTTTCCCTCCGATGAACCGGTTACGAGTGACTGTATGCGTAAATATGACTTATCTCATTTACCGATTGATGTGCCTGGTAGTTCCTCTTGTGTGCAGGACACTGTGCCGGAGTGCTCTCCCTCCGTGATCGACGTGCATGGTGCGCCCATGCATGGCCCCTGCCCCGAGGTGTCCTCGTCACCTGCCCCGGGCTCCACGTCGCCAGCCCCGGCCGCGCCCTCTGATGGGCCGAGCTCGCCCATGGCGCCCCCGTCTGCTGGTACTCCCTCGCCTGCGGCGCCCTCTCCTGCTCAGCCCGTGTCGCCTCCAGTCGAGAGCACTGCTGCTCCCTCGACCGCGACACCTTCGGCTGTACCTGTGCACACCATGGTCACTCGCACGCGTGATCACACTCGCCGCGCCAAGGAGTACACGGACGGCACCATCCGCTATGATGCATCACGCCGGGCTTTCTTTGTGACTCCGGCGTCTCATCGTGATGCACTTCATGACTCAGCATGGCGTGCTGCTATGACTGAGGAGTTCACCGCCTTGCAGCAGACACATACCTGGAAGCTTGTTCCTCGTCCTCCCGGTGTGAATATTGTTGGCAGTAAGTGTGTCTTTAAGACCAAGCAGCGACCGGATGGCTCCGTTGATAAGTACAAGGCACGCCTTGTTGCCCGTGGCTTCACTCAGCAGCATGGTATTGATTATGGTGACACCTTTAGCCCAGTCGTGAAGCCAGCCACAGTTCGTCTGGTTCTCTCTCTTGCTGTGTCTAGAGGATGGAGTCTTCGACAGATAGATGTCAGTAATGCATTTCTTCATGGTTTTCTCTTGGAAGATGTCTATATGCAGCAGCCGCCTGGTTTTGAGGATGATCGGTATCCCTCCCATGTGTGCAAATTGCAACGGGCTCTCTATGGTCTTAAGCAGTCGCCTCGTGCCTGGTATGCTCGTCTGAGTGCTCTCCTTTTAGACCTTGGCTTCACTTCCTCCAAGGCTGATACCTCGCTGTTCATTTTCTCTCGGGATGGTGTCCGCATCTACATGCTGGTGTACGTGGATGATATAGTTATTGCTGGGTCTACTCCTGGAGCAGTTGATCGCCTAGTTCGTGCTCTTTCTGCTCATTTTCCTATCAAGGATCTTGGAGTTCTGGATTATTTTCTGGGTTTGGAAGCGTCTTTCCATTCAGGGGGATGACAGTGACTCAGCGCAAATATGCACTAGACTTGTTGCACCGAGTTAATATGGAGAATTGCAAAGCCACTTCTACTCCACTGTCTGCAGTTGATCCTTTGTCTCGGGTGTCTAGCACTCCTCTTGGTACTGAGGATTCTTTCCGGTATCGAAGTATTGTGGGCGGTCTTCAGTATTTGACTCTCACCCGCCCAGATATCTCATTTGCAGTGAATAAAGTATGTCAGTTCTCGTCTCGGCCCACTGATGTTCATTGGGAAGCAGTAAAACGCATCTTGCGTTATGTCAAAGGGACGTTACATACTGGGCTGCGTTTTCGCAAGTCTAACTCCACCAGCATCAGTATCTTTACCGATGCAGATTGGGCAGGATGTGTTGATGATCGGAGGTCTACAGGAGGTTTCGCTGTTTTTGTTGGTCCGAACCTTGTTTCTTGGAGTTCGAAGAAGCAACCTTCTGTTTCACGGTCGAGCACAGAGGCTGAGTATAAAGCCTTAGCAAATGGAGCTGCTGAAGCTATATGGGTAGAGTCGTTACTCAGAGAGTTGGGTGTTACTCAGCAGCGTACACCTGTTTTATGGTGTGATAACTTAGGGGCTACATACCTGACTGCCAACCCAGTTTTCCATGCACGGATGAAGCATATTGAGATTGATTTCCATTTTGTGCGTGAGCGTGTTGCAGCTGGAGCTTTACAAGTCAGGTTTATCTCTTCTGGTGATCAATTAGCTGATGTGTTTACTAAGCCAGCTACTCGACAGATGCTAGACCGGTTTAAGACCAATCTGAATCTTGTTTGTAGCAGAAGTTCAGATTGAGGGGGAGTGTTAAGATAGGTCTAGTAGATGTATATCCTGTCATGTATATGTACGCGTATATACGCATGTATTTGTATGATCACCATTATATATAGAAGAGACGTGCGTGTGCATTGCACCCACGAAAACCCTAAACCCTTTCTTGACTTTTATATTGAACTTTTTTTACTTCTTTTCAATTCATTCGGTCAACAAATCTATCGCCAAATTAGAAAGATACAATGTCCCTAATTTGATGTAGTTTGTATCATTCAAATGTACTAGAACTTCAATATGCCACAATAGGTGGGTAGTCTTTTTCTTAATTTGTTACCGGACTTAAAAAATACTTATAAATTGAATCAAAAATATTTTAGTGAGTTCAAAATACACTATCGCACTTTTTGGCAAATTATTTCATCATACTTCTACTTACTTATTTGCGCTAGCCTATGTTTTGACATACTTAAATCTTTTTTAGATTGCTATAATTTTCCAAATAATATCTTGAGCGATGTTTCTAGAGAGCATAATTGTATATCTCTTTTTTCTCTAACAAAAGAATTTTCCATCGTCCATCCTCTTACATCATGTTCCCCGCACCGAAAAAACAAGGCTGATGCTAACCGTTGGCTGATGGAATGGAAAAACAGACCCCTCACACACCGTCTAATAAAACTAAAACGTGAAATTTGGGACTCTGGTCCTTGCAGGCAGCATACCAACTTTGGTGAGATGTGTTATACCTGTACAAAAACAACTGCAACATTTTGAAAAGTCTTATACAGCAAAAAGAGAGCAAGTGTCTTTACTGTTAAACGAGAGTGGGTGATGGCTGAACTTTTCGTTCGGCAGCCCCTGGCGGGAGGATGTTGCGGTCGACCACCACGTTGTCGGCATGGGAGGACCGAGAGGCCTGTGAACGCCTCAAGGCGGAGCGAGACGGCGATGCCTACAAGAAGATGCTCCGCTTCGAGCATCCGGAGCTTGTCGATGAGCGTCAAGCCTTCGAGAGCTACAAGGCAGCTGGAGATATGCTGAAGTTTTATGTGCAGATGATTTCACCGTCCCTACTTCTATCTACCACCTTGATGATGCAAACGAATAGCAAGAAGCTACTCTGCTTATCCAAACAGGTAGCGGGACGGTGTAGAGTTGATCACCACCGCGACGAGACATGATGTGAACATATTAATCCATGTAGTGAAAGGTCTTTACCTAAGGCACCACTAGACTATTTCTTCAGGTTCAGGTAGCGGGACGGTGTAGAGTCGATCTAGCAGCGCTGGCCTGGTTTCCACGAGGGAAGAAAAAACAGGGCAGATACGATATGCACGAGAAGGTCCACCTAGCCTGGCCTGGCCTTAGCTGTGTGTGCATCGATTGATGCAGAAACTAGGGTTTCTCCCCATATCGAAAAATAGCCTGGCGTGGTTTTGTACATGCTGGTGCTCACGTGTTTGAGCTGTGTGGTAGTCCAAACCATTGTAGATATGGTGTGATTTTTGCACATAGATTTTCGCTGACATCTCGGCTGGAAAGAGCTGGTAACTGCACTTGGGTAAGAAGAGAGGTTCTGTCTCGGCGGTGCCCTACTTGCGTTACGCAACATTCTACAATAATTTTGTCTGAAAAACTAACATTTTAGGCATGTTTGATCAGTCTTGTGAAGTGTCTAGGCCGGCATTTTTCATTGTTCTAATCCCTCCATTCTATAAAATATGTCTTCATCTAAATTTAGATAAATCTAAGACATATTTTATATGACGGAGATAGTACTTTGTTTCATTTTTATGAGACATTTTGAATAACCTATTTGACTTGCGCAAAACGTCATAAAGAAAGACAACAGATATTAACTCCGAATGGTTGTTGTATGAGTGTAAGATAATCAAAGAGACCCTCGTTTCCTTCTGAGATACATGATGGAAAACCATCATAGTGTCTTCAACTGACATAAACCTATATATATATATATTTCGCTTTCCCCGTCTCCACCTCTATGGCTCTATCAAATGAGATAGGAGACACTAAGAAGGATGTTTTTTTTTTAAATAGAGGATATACCTTAGTCTTTGCATTAGAACGATGACATAACATTTTTCATTGGATTTTTCATCAAAGCCTTACAATATGATACATCGATCACCCTAAGACACCTTCTCGGCGATACAAATTGTTACACGTACAAGCTTGATGAAAGGTGGGCATGATCAAGGCTGTTGTACTAAGAGCATCTCCACCGGTGATCCTAATAGCACCCCCAAAAGGATATTGGAATCCAAACCCAAAAAATTTCCTCAACATCCCACGTAGAAAATCCACGTTATCACGCGCCCAATAAAAGCGTCGATGACCCCCCAAGCGAACCATATACGAAGGGAGCCTATCAAAGGCACCGGTGACACGAGCAGCAAAACTACACGTAGGAACATTCCCGCCGGTCCACATCGTGAGCCTCTCTGCCCCCCACCTATCTCCTCAGTCACTTCTTTTTAATTTTTCACCTGCCATCCAAACACTCTCTCCTTTACCATTTGGTACCCACAAATGGTGTGAGATTAACTTGTGTGGATAGTCAAATTCTTTCTTTTGGCAGATTTTTGATGCCGGTAACCCAGTACATCACAGACATGTATGTTGCGGGCTAGTATGTAGAGCGATCGGTGGAGATGATCTAGCACGGTTTAACACGGTTAAGGGAGAAAATGGAGACTCTCTCCCTGTCACGACCACCCCATGGGATCCGGTCAAAACCAGGCAGCAGTCGGGCAGGGCAGGTAGGCGCAAACACTGTTGGGAAACTTGGGCCTCCGACGTGGCCCACTTCGGTGGGCACGTTTGGCTAAGTCTTCCCCCATGTTTAACGTTAAGTGGGTCTTATCCCTTTATCCCTCTAGGCCTATAAATAGAAGGAGCTCAATCATTGTACGTACCAGTTGACAGAAAGATCAATAAAGAGCTCTCCCCATATTCTCCCCTGTGTCAATTTACTTTACGCATTCGGTGTACCTCTGCTGTTCATCTACTTCATCTACGCTGTGCACCCTCGGGACCGGCCAGCCGGCAGAGGTTGCACAACACGTTATCAGCACGATCGCTTCACCGACCCTTCGTCAAGCCTGCATCGAGCAGGCGTCCGGCATCGGATCGCAAAGGTATAATCCGAAATTGATCGCAAAAATGGATTCGTTGTTCGATTTCCTTTCAATTTTTGCGATTTGTGTAATTATTAGATCTTACCTATGGTGTGGATTTCTCTCCCGAGAGTCGAGCTGACATGCTGTCGCCGACCAATGTCGATACTCTCGGATCGGAGGCTTGTTGACTACACTGTAGAGAGACGGATTGTCGGCGATCCCGCTGATCGCGACACCGCCGTGTTAGGCCCCTGATGTGCCACACGTCGTCAGACTTCAATCGAACTGACGAATAAACGCCATTGCCATGGCCTGGCACCGCCGCTGCGGCCGTGCAGCGCGCACGAAACCTTATCGCGGCCCTGCTGGCCGCGCGTCCGCGTCCCTGCTGGCCGGCGCCCGCATCGCTGCTGGCCGCGCGCCCCTGCAGCCCCGCCCACATCGCCACACGCGCTGCTGCGCGCGCCGCCGGCTCCCTGGCTGCTGCCCCGCGAGAACTCACCGCCGCCCTGCTGGCTGCTGCCCGCCGTTCCCGCGTGCGCTGCTGGCCGCGCGCCGCTCGCCTCGGCCCCGCTGGCCGCCGCCTCCGCACCCCCTCCGCTGGCCCGCGCTCGCACTCCTGCGCTGCCCCGCGCGCCCCCGCCTTGGCCCCGCTGGCCGCCACCTCCGCCCCGCCCTCGCCCGCGACCCTGCTGGTCGACGGAAGCGCCGTGCCGCGCCGCCCGCTCTGGTGGCCGCCGACCGGATGCCGCACGCCGGCGCGGTGGACGCCGCCGCCTCGCCCAAATGCCGTCGCCGGTACCCAGGCACGCGCTAGGGCGCCCCTAACATCGCTCCCCTGCTCGCAGGCCGGGACGATGCAAGGTGGGCCGGCCCACGCGGTGATGGGCGACTGGGCCGTTTCAGCCCATTTCAGCCTGCTGCTGGAACGGATTGACAAAGAAAAAAAAGGGGGGCCCGTGACGCGAAAATGTGTAGTTTTTTACCGAAATTGTATTCCTGAGCACTGTTTAGCCTCGGAAAGTGATTTTTGGGGTCATTCTTCACGTTAAGAACGCGTTTAATATAACATTTCTTTGTACATGCTTTTAGATTATGTTTTACTACAGTATTTAATTGATGTATGCTTTTAATACTTAGTATAGCATAGTCAGCATGTCCATTTTTCTATTTAAATTTTGGAACGTCGTCATATTGTATTTTGTATCAACATCGCATTTATGCAATTGATTACCTGCTGTAATCTTACACACTTTGCATAAATTGCAGATGACGGGAATCATGAACCGTGAGTTCGCGGAGTTGGCTCAGAACGGGCTGAACTACCTGACTTGGGCCTCGGACGTTGAGATCGTCCTCGAGGGCAAAGAGATCAAGGGTGCGCTGAGTGCGGGGACCCCGATGGCCCCAAGCACCACCACTCCGGCGCAAAATGCGCAAGCACTGCACTTCCTTCGCCACCACATGTGTGGTACTCTAAAAAATGAGTACATGGCAGAACGGAGTGCTTCAGCCCTTTGGGCCGCCCTCAAAGCGCGGTTCTCTAGGCTGAAGTACACTGTTCAGCCACAGGCGGAGGCAGAATGGATGCGTCTGAGGTTTGCGGACTTCAAGACTGTGGGAGAGTACAACTCCGCATTACATCGGATTTGTACCTCGCTTCTCCTTTGTGGTACTACTATCACAGATAAAGAGAAGATAGAGAAAACACTCTCTACCTTTCATCCAACTGCTATTCAGTCTTCGCGGAACTACCGCCAGGAGAAATTTCAGCAGTATGCAGCGCTCATTGATGCCCTCCAGGTTGATGAGGGGCAGGATGAAGTTATCAAAAAGAACTTCTCCTCGCAGCCTTTCGCTGGAGGTCCAAGTCAGGAAGTAAATGCCGGCGCATATAAAGTGCGCAAGCCAATAATGAAGAAGCGAGGCAAGAAAGGCAAGAAGGGACCTAACCCCCCCAACCCGGCCAAGAACCAACAGGCCGGGAAGGGGGAGGCAAGGCCCCAGGATTGCTTCCGCTGCGGATCCAAGACTCACTTCTCCAGGCAGTGCCGGGCCCCTAAGCACGTCGTGGACGCGTACAAGGCCAAGAAGGCACGCGAGACGCACCTTCTCCAGGTGGAGGCACCACCGGCGCCCACTGTGGCGCCCGTGATGATCCCCGTGCCCAACGGCGCGCCCAGAATGGCGCAATTTGAGGCACCTGAGGCGGCACTCCAGGTTGTTCCCGTGAACGCCGGAGTGCCCATGGAGGTTGAGCACATTGTGCCCCCTCCCGTTCCCCAGTTGGACATTGATGCTGCCGCGGCAATGATAGCCAACGGAGAGAAGCTTACTGAGATGGAGATATCTGCTGAGGTCGATGGTTTCCTCGCGGACTCCATCTAAAAACTTCGCTTCGTCCTATTTATTTCATGATTTCACTTTGGCAATAATTTGATACATTCATTCGATATGGTTGTAAGCTCTATGAGAGCAAAACATTTATTTGTTAAACATTTATTTGTTTGGGCGATTGGATGAGATTTGTCTCATTCATTTATTCCATTATTTAATATGAGATGGTTATGTTATGTTCTGAAATATTTATGTGTCTACTTACTTAATGATGCATCTTCCTCGCTCCATTGTATTAATTAGACGCTATATTTTAGAACAAGTGTGGCGCCCAAATGGAGGAAACGTGCCTTGCCGATAGCGGCACCACCAATACCATCTTGAGAGAAACAAAGTACTTTGAGTCCATAAATAAAAATCCAGGAAATATTATGACGATCGCCGGCTGCGGTCCGAACATAGTTGGCTCCGGAAGAGCTACTATTATACTCCCCATGGGAACAACTTTGATCATTAATGAAGCATTGTTGTACCCGGAGTCGACTCGTACTCTCTTAAGTTTTAAAGACATACGCGCAAATGGTTTCCACATAGAAACTGATGATGATGACAATGGTAAGGAGTACCTAATCATCACTAAGCGCGACGAAAATGGTAAACACGTGGTCGAAAGGCTTCCTTCATTTGCTACGGGGTTGTACTACACCAAGATCGTAGCACCCCCCGTGTACACTACCCTTAAAACTGTCTTCCGCAGCTCTGAACTATTCTGCCTATGGCATGATAGATTAGGCCACCCTGGTCTTAGGATGATGAGAAATATAATAAACAACTCGAATGGTCATAACGTCAATGTAAAAAATTTCCCGAATCCTGATGATTTCGTATGCTCCGCATGCGCCACGGGGAAATTAATCATTAGACCATCCCCCTAAAGGTGAAGGATGAAATCCCCGCATTCTTGCAACGTATCCAAGGGGACATATGCGGTCCCATTCAGCCCCTCTCGGGGCCGTTTAGGTACTTCATGGTGCTCATCGATGCTTCCTCAAAATGGTCCAATGTTTGCCTGCTGTCAACAAGGAACCATGCTTTTGCAAAGTTGATCTCACAAATCATACAAATGCGGAATAAATTCCCTGATCATCGCATTGAGTCTATTCGAATGGACAACGCTGGAGAATTTACTTCGAAAGCGTTCGATGATTACTGCATGGCAACGAGAATCAAACTTGAGCACTCTGTACCGCATGTCCACACCCAAAATGGACTTGCGGAGGCATTGATTAAGAGGATTAAATTCATTGCCCGACCGCTCCTTCAGGGTTGTAATTTACCAACTACATGTTGGGGTCACGCGGTGTTACACGCTGCCAATCTCATCAACTTTCGACCATCGGCCTACAACATTCATTCTCCTATGCAACTTGCGCAAGGGTCGGCACCGAAAATTTCCCACCTTCGAAGGTTCGGATGCCAGGTATATGTACCAATACCACCACCCCAGCGATCGGCAATGGGACCTCTCCGTAAGTCGGGGATATACGTTGGTTATGAGACAGTGTCCATAATCCGATTCCTGGACCCTATGACAGGCGACTGTCATACGGCACGCTTTGCTGATTGCATTTTCGACGAGGATCTTTTCCCGACTTTAGGGGAAGGAAATCAACCCCTTGATGATAAAAGTCGAGAAATCACGTGGCAAGCCACGGGGATCCACGCTCATGGCCCGCGCACTGTTGAATCTAACAAAGAAGTCCAAAAGATAATAGATTTGCATTCATTAGCGAATCAACTGCCAGATCACTTTAGTAACTTAAAGACTGTGACAAAGTCGCATGTGCCCGCACGCAATGCACCGGAAAGGGTTGAAATACCAAAGAGAAACGATGGTATACCCGCCCCTGTCCAAAGGCCTAAAAGGACGAGGAATCCGGCTCCTCAAATCCCAAGTACTCGGGGACGCCCGAAGAAAAAGGACAAGAGGGATTTATTACAGTCTACCCCTGAAGAGGGGAGCCAGTTGAGACCTGGCACAAGTACGGATATTTCAGTGCACGAAATCCCGGACTTGAATTTTCCTATATCGGAAATACCTAGCGAAGATGTGTGCGCACACATTGGAGCGGGAAAGCTAAAGGACCTAGCTCCCGGATTGGGAAATTCGGTGGAGCAAGGGGATGTGCCCGATGCACTCCATGATGAAATGGCCATTAACTATGTTAATTCGGGTGAGACATTCAATCGAGCCATGGCAAATGTCGACGTTAATTTTGCCAGGAAAATTGCCTCAATCATAGATCTTGACCCAGAGCCTAATACGCTCGTTGATTGTAGGAAAAGGTCAGATTGGAATGATTGGAAGAAGGCAATAACTGCTGAATTATTATCTCTTAACAAAAGAGAGGTGTTTGGACCTGTTTGTCTAACTCCTCCCCACATTCGCCCTGTTGGCCATAAGTGGGTTTTTGTTCGAAAGAGAAATGAAAATAATGAAGTAGTAAGGTACAAAGCAAGGCTCGTTGCTCAAGGTTTCACTCAGCGACCAGGTGTCGACTTTGATGAAACTTACTCCCCGGTCATGGATGGAATTACCTTTAGATACTTGATCTCAATGGCAGTCAACATGGATTTGAATATGAAACTTATGGATGTTGTCACCGCTTACCTTTATGGTAACTTGGATTCGGACATATATATGAAGGTACCGGAAGGTATCCCTATCCCGAACCAAGATAGAGCAAATAGAGGTTTATACAGTGTTCAACTTAAGAAGTCACTGTATGGACTTAAGCAGTCTGGTAGGATGTGGTATAATCGTTTAAGCGATTTCCTTCATCAGAAGGGCTACACAAGCAATGCAGATTGCCCATGTGTTTTTATACGGAGATCACAAGATGGTTTCTGTATTATCTCGGTGTATGTGGACGATTTGAATATAATCGGTACACCTGAGGATATTGAGGAAGCGAGTTCCTGATGTCGGAATTCGAAATGAAGGACTTAGGCAAAACCAAGTTCTGCCTAGGTCTGGAACTTGAGCATTCCCCTGCTGGGATTCTCGTGCACCAGTCGACCTACGCCCAGAAGGTGTTGGAAAGATTTGGGTTTAAAGATGCGTATCCTTCTAAGACCCCGATGATCGGAAGATCTTTGCAGCCAGAAAAGGACCCGTTCAGGCCTAAGGAAGAGGGGAGGAAATTCTGGGACCAGAATTCCCCTATTTGAGTGCAATTGGTGCACTCATGTACCTCGCGAATTGTACACGGCCGGATATTGCATTCGCCGTCAATTTGCTTGCTAGGTACAGTTCTGAGCCTACCAAGAGACATTGGAAAGGCGTTAAGGACATCTTCCGATATCTGCAAGGAACTAAAGATCTCGGCTTGTTTTATCGAAGGAATCAAGACCTATCAGTCGTAGGCTATGCTGATGCTGGGTACCTATCAGACCCGCACACGTCCAAGTCGCAGACTGGATATGTTTTCCTTTGTGGTGGAACTGCGATTTCTTGGAAATCGTCTAAGCAGACTCTCGTGTCAACTTCGACGAACCACTCGGAAATCATGACACTATATGAAGCATCACGTGAGTGTGTTTGGCTTCGAAGGGTGATCACCCACATCCAGATGACATGTGGGTTGAATACCATCCAAACCCCAACCATTATCTACGAAGATAATGCCGCTTATGTTGCACAAGTCCAGACGGGTTATGTGAAGAGCGGTCTTACAAAGCATATACACCCCAAGTTCTTCTATGCACATGAATTGCAAAAGATGAACGAGGTAAAGGTCTTGCATACTAAGTCGTGTGAGAATCTTGCTGATTTATTCACTAAGTCATTGCCGGCATCTTCTTTCGAGAGATGTGTTCGTGGAATCGGTATGATGAGACTTAGGGAGATGCAAGGTTTAGGGGGAGAATCTTCACAAAATCGTCACTGAAATCTTGATCCCGATGATTGAGTACTTAACTCTGCAGTTAAGTGAATTGTACTCTTTTCCCCTTAAGTGAGTTTTTATGAAGTTTCTCACATGAGGTTTTTGACGAGGCAATTCGTGCAACATAGCAAAGTATACCATGATCATTTTCTCCATATTTTTCCCACTGGGTTTTTTCGGAGTTTTGAGACATGGATATACGGATAATACCCAGGGGGAGTGTTGGGAAACTTGGGCCTCCGACGTGGCCCACTTCGGTGGGCACGTTTGGCTAAGTCTTCCCCCACGTTAAGTGGGTCTTATCCTTTTATCCCTCTAGGCCTATAAATAGAAGGAGCTCAATCATTGTACGTACCAGTTGACAGAAAGATCAATAAAGAGCTCTCCCCGTATTCTCCCCTGTGTCAATTTACTTTACGCATTCGGTGTACCTCTGCTGTTCATCTACTTCATCTACGCTGTGCACGCTCGGGACCGGCCAGCCGGCAGAGGTTGCACAACAAACACAACACAGCGCAGCGGCAGCCCACTCCTGGCACGTACGCACGCGGGTGGGCGACAGTTCCGTTCCGCTGCCGCCGTCTCCTCACTTTCCTTTTCCGCCTGCTTGCCAATCATTCCTCAGCTGCTTCCGCTTTCCCCCTTTCCCTTTCCCTCTCCGCTTCGCTTCGCTTCCTCCGCCAGCCACCCCCACCGCCGCGCCGTGGGCTCCCCCTCCTCCACCCACCCACCACCTCCTCCCCTCTCCGCCCACCGCCCCGGATCCCTCCCCCAGATCCTCCCGCCACCACCCGCCCCAGCCACCCGGGCAGCGGCGTCGGGATGGAGAGCCTGGCGCAGCGCGCGGCGCTGCTGCGCGAGTCGCTGGGCCGGAGCCAGGCCGCCACGGACGCCGTCGTCTCCATCCTCGGCTCCTTCGACAGCCGCCTCTCCGCGCTCGACGCCGCCATGCGCCCCATCCAGCTGCGCACCCACGCCGTACGCACCGCGCACGAGAACATCGACCGCACCCTGCGCTCCGCCGACGTCATACTCACCCAGTTCGACCGCACGCGAGAGGTAATTAACACTGTTTGGATCCCGCTGCCTGTTTAGTTTGGTGTGGCCAGCCATTCTGTTGTACGTACATCTCAGCAGGGTGTTGACTGCAAGCTCAAGTTCTGCTGCTACTGTCAGTTACCGCCCGATCATCCTACCTTCTGGTAACTGTGGGAAGCTTAGTGTCTCCATCAGTTCATTTTGTCCGGCCACCTCAATATCTCATGCTGTCGAGTGGCAAGATTGAGCCTTTTGTTCTTCAACTGAGCTTGAGCTTTCTGGTAGTGTCGATTATACCATTTGGTAACTAAGATTATTGATGGAAAACTTAAGGTCCGTATTCAATAAGCACGTCTCAAGAAAAAATTGTACTACCTATCTTTCTTAGTGATGTATTGCTATCAGTATGTACAAAGGTCCTCACTCGCTGTTGGAATTCCAGCCCGAGCCGTAGCTGACGAGTGTTGGTCAGTGTTCGGTGTGGATCGGCCCATTCTGTTCTACATTTGTAGGTCTCGAGTGACAAGCTTACGTTTGCCGACTGTTGAGTGTCAATGATAATCTGTATGCATGTATGTGCAGGCAGAGCGCGAGATACAGAAAGGTCCTCACGAGAATCTCCAGAGTTTCCTGGACGCGGTCGACCGGTTGAGGAGCATCGAGCGCTTCTTCAGCTCGAACAGGAGTTACAGCAGCAGCGACAGGGTGCTCAGCCACGTGAACGCCCTCCTTTCCAAGGCCCTCGTCAAGATGGAGGGTGAATTCCAGAATCAGTTGTCTCAACGCAGGTTTGTAGTGCCTCATTATCGATTTAAGTTTGCTTCCTTACCCCTCGACATCGGCTAACTCTTCCATTGTGACTGATCCAGCAAACCTATGGAGCCTGACCGTCTTTTCGACTGCCTTCCGAGTACGCTTCGGCCATCAGCTGAGTCTCGGGCTGAAGGTGGGAAACACCAACCAGCTGGCGCTGATGGCCAGGAGGCTGCCGTATACAGCCCTCCTGCTCTTATTGAGCCCAAGTTTGTTCCTTTGCTTGCTAAATTAGCACAGCAATTGGTTCAAGCTGGATGCCAGCAGCAATGTGCAGAAATTTACAGGTAACCAGAGCTAGACCGATTATAATTCTCCCTTCCCTTTTATGCGTATGATTACAAGTACTGTACATATATTCCTCTGCATTGAACATAGCATCAAGACTGTCAGCTAGTGTCTGCATCTTTTGTTTTGTTTGCCAATTTGAATACATCCATTAAGTATTTGGCCATATTTAAAACTCTTAACAAGGGTTAAAAAAATCCAGTTTGGGGTACCACTATACTAAAACCAGTACTCAGCAAAGGAAAAACCATAAAATTATATGCATTACTGAAACTGCATGACTCCTGCAGCAACTTTGCATGTGCCTTTGCTAACTGACCCCTACGCAGTTGTAGTTCTATAGCCGAGACTTGAGATTGACTTGCTGAAACATATTCTTTTTTTTAATTCTTTTGCAGCGAAGCTCGTGCTTCAGCCTTAGAATCGAGTTTGAAGAACTTGGGTGTTGAGAAACTGAGTAAAGATGAAGTGCAGAAAATGCCTTGGGAGATCTTGGAGTCTAAAATAGGGAACTGGATTCATTTCATGCGAATTGCTGTAAGGATCTTCCTCAGACCTACTAAATCGTACTATAACTTGGCTCTGGTGACACGCTCTGTTTGAAACAGGTGAAACTTCTTTTCGCTGGGGAGCGCCAGCTCTGTGACCAAGTTTTTGAATGCAGCCAATCCTTGAGGGATAAGTGCTTTTCTGCAATAACCAAGAACAGTTTGGCTACTCTACTCAGCTTTGGTGAGGCAATTGCTATGAGTAAAAGATCACCGGAGAAACTGTTTGTTCTGCTGGACATGTACGAGATAATGTGCGAACTTCAAACAGAGGTACATTTTTATTCAGACCATGCTTGTTTCACTGGACAACCACTGCACTTGTGTGCATAATGATAACAACAAATGCCGAATATACAGTTAAATCTGTCTTCGGTAGATGCAAATGCTTTACCCTTACACCGCCTGAGAACCTTTCCTGCATTAACTGTTTTAACAGTTTGTTTTGCTTTGGCCAGTGCCATTTGAGCGATTATTAACTTCTGCATATTTTAAGAAAAATCACAATTTCTGACTGCAGCTATACAAGTTCCATAGTTCTCATGTGTCACAGTTTGATTCCATATTTCCATCATTGAATTGTTGGGCCATCTGTCTTTGAGTTCACCTTCTAAACATAAAATGTGTATTCACCATGGCGTTGTAGTTCAGACTAGTGTCACAGTTTGATACCATACTTCCATCATTGAACTGTTGGGCCATCTGTCTTTGAGTTCACCTTTTATGGATAAAACATGTTTTCACCATGGCGTTGTAGTTCAGATTCCCTTATCTCTTCACTTTAACTTGACAGATCATGTAGCAAATTTGGAGACTAGTTAGTTGGTAGTGTCAATTGAATGTAATTTTATTTTATATATGGTGGTAAACTTTTGTATGGAAATAACTAATAGGTTTATCTTTTCAATTGATTGTGTAGATTGACACCATCTTTGTTGGGGAATCATGCTCTCAAATGCGTGACTCTGCAGTCAGTCTGTCAAAATGTTTAGCACAAACCGCACAGAAGACATTCAGTGATTTTGAAGAAGCTGTCGAGAAGGATGCAACAAAGAATATTCATACTGATGGAACAGTTCATCCTTTGACAAGCTATGTGATTAACTATGTTAAGTTCTTATTCGAGTAAGTGCCTAATCACATGCATTTTTTTGGTGTCTGCCTAGGTGCATGGTCTTTTTTTTTCATATGTTATTTCTTAAAGTTTATCCATTGGGTTATGCTGATATTTGTGTTATGCACCTTGCTGCTATTATGTTTGTCTCTTTCTGTATAGCCTTCTAATTCAGAAGAACCAGATTGTTATTTTTCCAACTGTTTCAGTGATCATAACAGATAGATCATACTGCTTGTAGTTGTAGGTGAACTTCAGTTGTTATATTCTTGTAAAAAGGTGGTGTTGACACAATCCAATTTGTTACCTAATTCTCTATCCATATTATCTGTCAACATGTCAGTATGTCACTACTTGCTGCAGCTTCACATAATAAAGGAAATAATAAGTAAATAATGACAGCAATCTGCTTTTATTTGTGCAGCTATCAATCAACTCTGAAACAGCTCTTCCAGGAATTCAAAAGGGAAGATGGAACAGGTTCTGAGCTGGCATCTGTAACCATGAGTATTATGCAAGCTCTACAAAATAATTTGGATGCAAAAGCAAAACAATACAAGGATCCTGCACTGATGCACATATTTTTGATGAATAACATTCATTATATTGTTAAATCTGTCCGCAGGTATGTTCTTTATGAAGCAAAAGTGAAGTCATAAGTTAGCAAGTGTGTGAGTTCAGTCTAATGCTCTCTTTCCTTTCTTCCAGATCAGAAGCCAAGGATTTATTGGGCGATGACTGGATTCAAAGGCATCGAAGGATTGTACAGCAAAACGCAAATCAATATAGAAGGGTTGCCTGGTCAAAGGTTCGTTGGCCTGAAATCTATGATTAAAACTAAATTTTCCATTTTCTCTTGCATTGTGAGACCATCTTGTTGAAGCCTTTTCAGCCACATCATAACGCCATTCCAATGTAACACACCAGAAAATCAACTATGTATGTAGCTACTGTCTCCGTATAGATAATTGATGGTATTAAGCTTACTAATATTGATGCAGTTTGTAGCATGGAAAATGGGATTGACCTATTTGCTTCGCTGCGCCGTAAATTTTGTTGCTGAGCTATGATTGTGGATAGGATCATTTAGTGATATATGATTGTTCAGATGGAAAATATTTGTGGTTTAAGCCTTAGGGTATCGCTAATTGCTGAACACTGGTTCGTCCTCTTCTTTATCTGTTAGCATCTAAAATACTATAAATGTTGCTTAGAAACTGAAAGTAAAATATAAAAGTGAAACTAGTAAGTACTTGTGCATTGCCTTATTTGGATTTGTTCCACTGTTGTAGGTGTTGCAATGTCTATCTGGTCAAGGTTTGACTTCATCAGGAGGTAGTGGTCAAGTAGGGAGCGAAGGAGGCAATAGCAGTGGAGCTTCAAGAACAGCTGTGAAAGAGAGGTCTGCTCACATGCACTTACTATTTCACCATACTTCACTATGATGACAGTCTACTATTCCATTCTGAACGTTGTTTTTCCTTATGATGCTATCAGATTCAGGTCTTTCAATGTGTTATTTGAAGAGATCTATCAAAAGCAGTGTGGCTGGTCTGTTCCAGATTCAGAGTTGCGCGAGTCACTAAGACTTGCCGTCGCAGAAATTCTGTTACCTGCATACAGATCTTTCCAGAAGCGTTTTGGGTATTTGTCTTGACAGCTCATACTCGTAAACAATGAATTTTAATGCTTGAACCTGGATCTCAGTATCATCACAACAGTTAAAAAATCCTTCTTTTCATTTCTTTTTTCTCGAAATGGGGGCATACCCCGGCCTCTGCATAGAAAGGATGCATATGGCCTCTTTATTTCACTATTGAGAGTATTGTTATGTAGTCCACATTTTGTATATGTTATTTCGTATCATCATTAGAATAAAAATAGCCAGTTCATTTTTATATAGACCCTGTTGCATTTCGTAGCAATTTAGGCAGCACACCTTTTTGTGCTAATTAGAAAGACATTTAGACCTGAATCCTTAGCATGTAGGTTACGCTGGCCATTGTGTCAGCCTTAGTTTATGTTTATCTGTGATGAGAAGTAGCACATTGTTTTTGGAGGGTTGGCTCATTACTTCTTTCCAACACGTTTAATCTTTTGAAATATATACCCTGATGCACTTGGTAGCAATTTAGGAGGCGACAGAAATTTAGACCTGAATCCTTAGCATGTAGGTTAGGCTGGCCATTGTGTCAGCCTTAGTTTATGTTTATCTGTGATGTGAAGTAGCACATTGTTTTTGGAGGGTTTGCTCATTACTTCTTTCCAACACGTTTAATCTATTGAAAGAACCTTCTTTTGGTGTTACTTGTCTCAAAAGTTATAGCCCCTATTTCGTGTTTAGTTCTCCATGGCACTTATAATACCGCTTTGTCAAATCGCAGACCTCTCATTGAGAACAGCAAAGCGCCTGGGAAATACGTCAAGCACACGCCCGAGCAGCTCGAGGTATTCCTCGGCAATCTATTCGAGGGGAAACAGGAGCGTGCTTGATCGCTGCATCACTGCGCCTGAGGACTCTTATGTAAATTAGAGCCACGCGGTTTGTCCACATGTCTCAAACCTGCTGCTGAATGCATCGGGCGTTGTTCCGATTCATGATCTGTACATACAGAGTGCACGGTCATAGCTGTCAGTTATTTTTTGTTCATCGGAGGAGTAGGTGGTTTCGGTGTGGTGAAATTTGTTTTTTCTATCATTTTTTGGGGTGTGGAATGCTGAAATTCTTGTTAGCCTATTTGAGTACCAGCAGTGTGTGTGCAGGACATCCATCCAGCGTCTATGTATGTAGTTTGTCAGACTTCCATGTTTGACCATTTAGTTTTGCATCCGAACAGGGTTGACCCACACTGACCAGTGGCTGGGTTCTGAAAATATTATGAGAGTTTACAACAGTGATGATTGTCCCTACTCTGTTTTGTATCTCAACAGAGTTGACCACACTGACCAGTGGCTGGGTTCTGAAAATATTATGAGAGTTTACCATAGTGATGATTGTCCCTACTGTGTTTTGTATCGCAATAGAGTTGACCACAGTGACCAGTGGTGCAGTTCTGAATTGTGATAAGAGTTGACCATGTGGTTAGTGGTTCAGTTCTGATTTGTGATGATACTTGACCACAGTGATGAACAGGTGCAAGTACAACGTACAAGCTATTATCTTGGACTTGGCGAGCTTACTTTGTCTGAAACGTCTTCCATGGCTGGTTCAAAGTTTCCGAAGGATCTGTACTCTTTTCTTTGTCGCCAGCCGCAAGCCGACTGTTGCAACGCGCCAACAAGTTTTTATCATGATCTTGTGCAATGCCATTGTTGTGCTAAAATCATCTGTTGACCATAATGATCAGTGCAAACCTCAGTCCTGAATCGTGTCTTAAGCGTTGACCACAAGGCCACAGGGAAGAACGGCCCTCACTACTTTTGTGGACACGTGCAAGCTACTGTGATTTGTTCTGCACTCAATTTTTTTCGGTCTTCTTGTGAACTAGTACTACTCCTAGGCACATATGCCACCCATTATTTTATAATATAGGTAGGAAAACACGGCTTGTCACTTGCTTGCCCGCCTACAAATAATTGTGTAATACATGATATCAGTAGCTAAATAGGGATATCACCGTAAGAGTGGTGCTTTGTACATCCGAGTACTAAACTATGTTACACATAACACAAGAACAGGCTAACTAGGCTATAACTTTAACATGAACTAGAAGGACCTAGCGCGCCTTGCCGCGCCGTTCTTTACTGTTGTTGTTTACATTTTTCGTGTTACCTATACACCTTTGGCTGCACCGTGTGATATATTAGATAAATGATGTAGACACAGTCTCACTAATCGATCTTTCTTATGCAAACAAGACCTTTTTCATCGGCAAAGTATTACACCAGCTGAGAAAACATAAGTTGATTTAAGGTAAATGTGTAATATCTAAGCCATGATAATTGAAATCCAGGAAGTAGATCTAGAAAAAAAAAGAACTTGTCTCAGATGGGCCACCACCTATTTATTCTACTCCATCCGATCCATAATAAGTGTCAGTAATTGAAGATACAAGATACTTCAGGTCACAGTAGCAAATACTTTAATATCAACTGCTTCAATATTTAATTTTCAGTACACAATATAAAGTCAAATTCAGATACTTGTCCACCTACAATTCAAAATTTACATCTGGAATATGGTTCAAATCATCCTAAAATTCAAGCAACTACACTGCTTCAATTGCAGTCTTAACAAATTTAAAATGAGCTCCTTTTTATCATATTTCTAATATTTAGGTGAGGTAATCCTCTAACTCAAAATTAAGAAAAGCTCCATCTCGGATAAACGATATGATTGAATATGGTATACATAAATATTAATTAAACAATATATTTTGCTACAAAACTTTGAGGCAACGCAGAATGAGAAATTTAATTCGGCTCTCGGGTGCATATGCTCCCACTACCAAAAAAATCATAATCTAAGTGTCAAACAATTGTGACAAAAAAATTCTACATGTACATCTCCGTAATATATGTGCGTTCGTTAAGTTTCATAAAAAACCAATAGATTTTATGGTCTATGTAAAAAAGAGAATATTTATCTTGTGAAAACATTATTTTTAGCACTGAATTTTGTATTTTTTAGACACGTCATATGCCAAGTTGATTTTTCATGAAAATGAGTTTGTGAGCGCGTAGCATGTGAAGATGCACATGCAAATTTTTTGTTTCAATTTTTTAAAATTTCAAAATATATGTAAGATGCAATTCAAAATAGAGGGAACATATGGTCCCATGTCCAAAACACCGTTCTCACACCGAATAAAATAACAAACTATCTAATCGCCTTGCTGAACGATCGATATAAATCCATGGACAAGTGACGTGACCTCATCAAAGCACCCGAGTGTACGTTAATCCCCAAGTCAATCGTCTTCCAGCTCTGAGAAACGACAAGGCACCGTCCATGCGACCTGAACTAGGAGGGCAAAATCTATGTCGTTAATCCCAAGTTCCACCCAGCCGATTATGCACTGGCACACCAAGCCCCTGCAAACGCCGCGCATGCAGTACGATTTTCCTATAAATCATAAATGATGCGTCGTCAAGCAGAGAAGCTATTTAAACACCTCTACCCGGCCGGAAGTAGAGAACCAGTCGATTAGCATTTACCGCGCCTAAAAGCTGTGAGATGGTGTCCTCCAAGGCAGTTCTGCCGTCCGTCGTCCTGGTGCTCCGGCTACTGGCCCTCGGCCTCCTAGCCGGGTCCATCGCCCTTATCGTTACCGATAAGGTCAAGGTCAACAGCGTTTTCCTCGTCGGCGGCAACTTCACCTTAAGTTTCAAAGACGTCTACTCGTACAGGTGAGTAAGCCGCCTTGAGCATGTACAACCGTGTGACTTCAACGGCAGTGCATCATACACATCTCAGCACGTGGAAAGAAAAAAATAGAATTAGGTTTCTCAAATACAGATGTCTAAAAATGAATTTTAAGTTTTTCAATCATCTTTTCTTTTCAGTAGTACGTGTTCCAGTTAATTTTCCAAAGTTTCATTCACTTCTTACAAAGTTTTATTCAATCATTTTGGTCATATTTAGATTTGTATTTGTTTTGGTTTGTATTGTTACAATGAAATTATTATTTGTACGTCTAACTATTATATTTGTGCAATTGCACTTTATTAATGTGTACGGGAGTGGTTGAAACTTGTGGATTTTTTTTCATCACCTGGGCCACAAACACTCTTAGATTGTGAGATTGAACTTCTTGTCCGTGTCGTGATAACCTGATCATATATGCTAGCTCAGTATATTGCATGACAACTAACATTCGCTACTGCTCAAAATACTTGTGTACATTTGAGCTCAGTATAGTGCATGACAACTAACATTTGCTCATGGTTAAAATACTTTTATACATTTCATCAGTATATTGCATGGCAACTAACATTAACAACAAATAATTACCATGCTAACAAGGCATAATTATTAGATAATTTTATACATGTTTTTAGGTATTGCAATGTAATGCAAAGCTAGATATGCCCAAAAAATTATATTGTAAGGGATACATGTGTATGATGTATATATTGTTTGTTGTAGGTATGTGTTGGGTATCGCCGCTGTTGGATGTGCATACACTCTCCTGCATATACCACTTGCGGCCATCACAATCGCCACAAGGAAGAGACTGATCGGAGGCAAGGCAAATGTGGCATTGTTCCTCATATGCGCTGATTTGGTAAGACAGGTTTTCATTGAGTTCTTCTATTTTTATTTGGTTTGGATTGTATTCAGCCCCGTTGAAGGCCATGATCCAAGAGATGGGCCCCCAAATTCCAGGGCCCCCGATTTTGTGCAGCCCAATATTGATCTTTAGTTATTTGCTCATGCGGCCCAGGCCCAGCAGGCTACGATCGATCCATTGCCCCAGAAAAACCATTCGTGATCAGTTCGTCTTCCCGATCGAGATCATTTAGACTTTCTTTTTTTTTCTCGAAATTTCCACCGATCTATAATATCAACAGTAGTACAAAGATGTCTAAAAGTAATAAAAATTACAAAAAGGTTATTGGACCACCTAGCGACGACTACAGACACTACGAGCCGAAGGCGTGCGCCGTCCTCGCCCTCCATCAGAGTCGAGCAAAGC
The DNA here is from genome assembly GCA_030979885.1 of Lolium multiflorum. Taxonomy (NCBI): domain Eukaryota; kingdom Viridiplantae; phylum Streptophyta; class Magnoliopsida; order Poales; family Poaceae; genus Lolium; species Lolium multiflorum. Next base: position 325,402,663 of record CM061748.1, on the reverse strand, counting down.
TTGTCGTAGTAGATCTTCTTTGTAGTGAGACGGGAAGTCGTCGTGCTAAGGCCCCAAAGGCCGTCAGAGCGCAACCATCGCCAATGATGACAAGTAGATCGGAAGAGCGACCTGAAACCACAATCGAACACGAGACGACCGGATCTCGGGAGATCCGCCGGACACCACACGCCCTCCCGATGCTAGATGCACCACCGGACGAGGATAGGATGGGAATGACCTTCTCGACTTCGAAGTAGCCGTCGCCTCACCATCCCGAAGAAGACCGAGAACAAACTAACGAAGAAAACCACCGTGGCGAGAGGCGTGGTCACACCTCCAAGGCCCCGGCACCGGAGCGGAGCGGACGCAGCGTCGCCGACGAGAGGGACGAAGCCCTAGATGGGTTTTGAGCCGCCTCCTGATCGCCAGATCGTTTGGACTTTCGATGAAGCTGTTCTTCGCTCGTGGCTCGTGATCCGCTTAGGCATGCGTGGCTGCTTACCTATCCCCTCCCGAATCCCGATCCTATCCTTGCTGGCGTTCAGGACTTCAGGCTCGTGGTCCTTGCCGGTGCCCGGTGTGTCCCCTTTCTCACTTCGCCAATCAAGTGTGTCTAGGCCCTGAATTTTCAAGCGTAAGGATAGATTCACGTGCTGCCAAATAAACCTGAATTCAGTTGTGCTGCCCCTGTTTTGTATTTTGTAGAATTGACACCGTGCCACGCAGTAGTCAACAACTTGAGATTCTCTCAAGAAGTTGCTGAAGCCTCAAGGTAAGATCGCTGATTTGATGCCTGTAACTCACCGATCTTGCCAACTAGCCAGAATACAGTCATGAACTCATGATGCCTTATTTTGTTAATTTATTAATTTGTTAAACAGAACAAATCATGAGATGAACAAAGTGTCAAACCAGTGCTGAAAAGAAGAAGAAAACAGATTAGATGTAGTAATTCAGTCTCGAGAAGATCAATTATAAAGATATGATCGAAAATTTTATTTTTAAAAATACAGACGGATGATGCTTTCTCGGTAAAACATGAGGTTTGTTTACTACTTTAGTGTTGTATTTATCTGTTACAATGTAAACTTGATATATGTTTGAGTATTGTACGGAATAGTGCATGTCTGAACTTATGATTTCATTTCACTAGTTATTGAGTTTGAACAAAAAAAATTACTGGGCCCATTTTGCAAGTCGCACAGCAGCCCCCATATCCTGGAGACGGGGCTGATTGTATTCTAATTTAAGTGTCAAACTATATATAGCTAGACAAAGTCGATATTTTGTGGGAACTTGCAAGTCCACAAGTATGTGGATCAGTGGCGTAGCTATGAAGGAGTCAGGGGGGCACCCTCAAGCCCATGGACATTTCATCTTGAAGGATCTAGAGAAATTTAGCCCATTTGCCTCCCAACTTTGGCCCAAAACATTGAAATTTTGTCCTATAAGCCCATTTGCCCCTGGAAATGGCCCAAGCTCCGCCATGATGTAGATGTCTCGGGCTTATCTTAGCATAAAGATTAGCTCTTCTGTTTTACAAACAGCTATATCCGTTTGTCAATATGTAGTCCATTACATCCCCGAATCCCAGAGTCTTTCACGAACATTGCAACATACATAGAATATGAACTGAGATTCTTTGCCCAATTCATTTTTTCATAACCTAATTCAAATGTGAATATAAGTTTGAACCATCATCTACAATAACTTTCACCATACGGTTCAAGATCGCATTGTGGGTAGATCGTCACCCGCTTTATGGTAGACGTTGTTGTACTCTAGATTTTTCTTAGGCTTTCTCTCTTTAGTACGACAAGAGTAATGGAACAAGGGAGTATGATATGCACAAGGTGCTTCTTCTCGAGAAGAAAATCGTACATGCATTATTAAACATTCGGAATAGGGAAGCAAAATCACTCAAGAGCATTATATTCCCACAAGAGTTTGCCTTAGCTAACTGTGATTGTCAATTCGCAAGGAAAAATGAGTGCAATTCATATATAAACAATTTCACAACCTGCGGTGCAAACTCTTATGTACTATATTTAGTAATTTCAAGTATTTTCTTGTAGGTTTTTGCCATAGCTTTCGCGACGGGCGCAGGGGCATGCTTTGGTGTGAGCTACGATTTGAAGCGCTACACCGATGAGGTGCATGACACGCTTGACAGCGCGACCAAGGCCCGCTCCGACATCATCGAGATCTACCATGACTTGGACAGGTTCTACGTGCATGGCTACGCCGCCGCGTCACTTATGCTGGCCGCTGCCAAATGCATTGCCGTCGTGATAGTGATCTCCGTTTATGCGATTGTCAAGTGATCTATCTGCTGGTGTACAACTAATTAATTAATTAACTAATTAATTATGTTTTGTCTTTGTTGTGTGATGGGTTCGATAGTTTTTTCTAGAGTTTCGTTTGATACTAGCTATGGCGATGATCGATGTAGTTAAGCTTTCGGAGTATTTGAAAGCCACTGTAGAAGATCCCAACCTTATGTGCTGTATTTGAAATATAATAACTGATGCATATTTTCATTGTAATTGGCACGCATCACATAGTAACTATCAAAAGACTTGCTGCAAGAAAAGGAGTGAAGTACCTGAATCTCAATGTCAAAACTAGAAGAGAGGCGGTCCCGTAACTAAACATTATTGGCAAACATGTATAGTAGTACTACTTGGCGAGCAACATTGACATGATTATGCTGGCCAGATGCTAACGGGTGCACAACATGTTGTGTACCAATTTTGGATCTATAAAGTTTTAATTACAACATAATATATACATATATGGTATGAATGTTCTTGAGTTTTTCCAAAAAAAATAAAAAATTCAAGACTTATTGTAAGAAATTATTCAAATATCCTTGAACTTTTTGTAGAAACTTCGGAAGCATTCATACAATTATATGGTGATATCTGTATATACTATGTGATGAAGTTTCAGATCTAAAAATCAATGCATAACTAAAAAAGTAATTAAACCGGTAGTGGATAGTTTTTTTAAACTGGAGGCCTAGGCCCAACTTTGTATATAAATCCATGATCAGAAACGAAGTCACACACAAGGTTCACAAATACAACATACTTGACACACCCCTACAACAGGAATAACCATAAAGAAAAGTCTGGAGTAAAAACAGGGTTGGGGCAGATTAGTCCGTGCGCAATCTCGCATACAAGTGATGGCTTCCAAGTGAAGAAGATCAATTCTAGTACTTTTCAATCAGAAAGGTTATCGAACCCACGAGGAGCTAAAGATATTGATTAGCGGATTTGACAAGTAAACAATAATAAAAATGCAGTAGTTTTGGTATTTCGGATGTATAGTTTGCAATAAAATAAAATGTGGAAAGTAAATAGCAATATGTAAATGCTCTTAAATGAGAGAAAGCACAATCCTCTATGCAGCAAGAGGACAAGTTCAAGTGTGTGTGTGTGTGCGCGCTTATATGAGACAAGTGTTCCCGAAGGCGGCATGGATTTATTAGCATTGGAGTTCTACACAACATGGTAAATATTTTGTCAAGTTTCATTCCCTTAGGAGGGAAGCTTAAATTAGGTGCAGCCCTAGATATGAGTAAATGCACCCCTTATGATAGGTCCTAGAGCCATTTTTATGTGCAAGTATGGTTCCTAGGACCGCGTAAACGCAATGCAAGAGGAATTTGCGGGATTTTTGCTTAATAAAGACGAAGAATTCCACTGCCGCTAATGCCTCCATATAATCTAGTGATCTCCATGTAATTAGATAGAAACTATGCCAAATTGTATATATGTATACTTGATCGTAAGAGACATTATATTATATGTGCATCAATGTGTACAATATATATGTATTAGGGTAGAATATGTATAAATGATGAAGAATTGAATGAAAATGGAAAATACACAATACATGGGCTATAACCCTAAACCAGGACACAGACTTTAGTCTCGGTTGGTGTTACCAACCAGGACTAAAGTTCCCCCATCCCAAGATTCCGCCGCGGCCACGTGGATGGCCTTTAGTTCCAGTTTGTAACTCAACCGAGACTAAGGGGCTTTAATCCCGATTTGGAAGTCCTAGTTGCAGTCCCGGTTGGGCAACCGGAACTAAAGCCCCTCCAGAACCGGGAAAAAAGGCTCGTTTTCTACTAGTGTCCAGCACCAAAGAGAGAGCTATGATCTATTTTCCAATACATCAACACTAAGGATAGAATACCCATACATCATCATCTACCCCCTTGGCCTAACCCCTCCAAGAGCAATCTTCTACCTGACCCTGGGCCAAAAAGTCAAGATCTGGTTGGTTGCTGATATATATATAGAGAGAGAGCACGAACCTATATGGTGCTCATTGCTTGGTCCGCATGTGCTCCTGCACATTGGGAAGTGGCGACCCCGCCCTTGTCCTTTATCCACTCCTCGTCCCGCAAGACATCGCCACCGCCAGCCCACCAGCCTGGCCACCGCCGTGCTCCAGGTCGATCTTGGGGAAGACAAGGAGATCCCTCCCTGCGCAGTCTTGTTCCCTCCTCCACCACTGCGGGAGAATAGGAGGTGTCAGGAGGTGGGTCGTGGCTGTCGTGCTCAACAAATGGACATATGCCCATTTATGGCACTGTCGTTGTGAAACCCTAGAAGATCCGGAGCTGGCCGCCGCCTGCTAGTCCTCCGCCGCGTGCTATATCTCCGACGAATCCACTCCTCCCCTCCTCCGCCAGATCCTTCCCTCCACCGCCTACTCCTCACCTCACCACCGCCGCCACCACCTACAACTTTCCTCTGTGCGGCGCCACAGTAGAGAGACAAGACAAGGCAAAGAGAGGAGGGGCGGGAGAGGATAGGGTTTCCGGGGAGAGTGACGAGATATGCCTGTAGATGCCTGGCTACCCACGACGACATCGTCGCAGTAGCAAGCATACCCGCCGGCGCGCCACCATCCTCCACACACGTCCGACGTGAGAGGAGAAGGGCAAATGATAGCATGAAATATCTATTTTGCCCCGACCCACGACCAAACTACGGGGACGCCACCGCGTCTCTCGCCTCTCGGTTTGCAATCAAAATGCACCACGCTCCACCTCTCAGTGACAAGCGGCTCCCAAAATATGCAGGCCCACAAATCAGTCAAGGTGGATGGACTTAATGCCAGGGCAGATATAAAACTGCTGTTGCAACAGAGGGCCGGAAAACGAACGGCACGCGGACCATGTGACCAGGATCAAAATATCTGAGATTGCTCGATCTGAAAAACGGACGACCAAAGGCTCGCCACACAGATTTATCCAATGGCCAGGATAGAGCTCTTAAGGTGTAAAAATGTTATCTTTAGATTTGGTGTTGGTGAAGGACTGAGGGGCTGAGGGCCTACTGATCGAGTCTGAAACATTCGTCCACTCCTTTCTTTGTCACCAGAAGCAAGCCGTATAAGGACTTCCAGGACCTTGCAACGGAAGCAACGCGTATGATTATGTCAACATCATATGAAATGTCATTGTTCTGTTAACATCATCTGGTCAATATGTCTCGTTGCGCCTGGCTGTGGAGGAAGTACCAAAATGCCAACGCGTAGCCCAAATGCGTATTCCTTTAAAATTTGGTGTGGAGTACTCATTTTTGTGCACTGTCAAACACAAAAAGTCGAGGTTCCAATGTTCTAGAAACTAGCGTCTTTAAACGTGAGCCAGAAGTTCCATCACATTTTCGTGCAAATATTTTACTGTGACCATACTCAAATCAACAAGGTGGCGGGATGGCAAATATCCGAGTTGTTATTTTTTACATTGTTTCCAAATATGTTGAAATTAGTTACTCTCTTTCACTAATGTAACACGTTTTAGATATTTTAAAGTGGACTAGAGATACAAACTAAAATGAGTGAACTACACACTAAAACGTGTCTAGACATGTACATTTACAAAAAAAGAAAGATAAAGCATCTAGAGCGGAAAGTCGAGTAGTAAAAACAAATAACAGTAGAAACATTTGTGAGAAATTTGTTGAATATTCGCTTTGAGCCTTTCCACAAGAAGAGGAAGTCCTATTTTCAGTATGGTATCCTTGAGTACGTTCACCGAACCTAAGTTTGAGTCAATCTTCACAACTCAAGTGAAGCCTTCCAAGTAATTACCATAAAAAGCTTCAACCTTGGTGAAATCTCTACAACTTAATTGAGGCTCCCACGACCTACCAAGGTCAAGCCGTCTAGGGGGCGAAAATCCAAGAGGAACACGCACGTGAGAATAATTAGCTCACACACTTTCACCAACCGAATATCAGTGGAGAACTCAAACCAATGCAATAAAAAGAACACACGAGGTGCTAAATACTTCTCTCCCAAATCCCACCAAAGCAACACAAGTTACTAAGGAATATGAGAAGACGAACAAAGGAGGAAATCCATACAAGAATCCAAGATCTAGATCCAATAACTTCCCCTTACAAAGAGGAGAGATCAATCGGTGGACAAGCAGATCTATATCTCTTCTATGTTTTCCCTCAAGAAGATGCAACAACAATTGGGAGGGATTAAGAGGTTGCAAGGTTGTTGAGAATATAAAAATAGAGGGCAAAACTTATTTAGAATGTTGGCGATCCATTTGGGAAGAAGGGTCCTTTAAACCCCCCCCCAAAGTAGTTGTTATGCCCAAAAAAGGTACTACCAGACGTATCCTAGTACTGACGGAGTCCCAAGGCATCCAGAGCGCCCAAACGCGCCCGTTCTTGGGCATCCCATACTAAAATCCAGTACTAGTTTCGTACTGCGAGACCAGTACCAATCCACAAAATGCACGTTTCGGTACTACAGACTTCCCTTGGGTACTACCGAGATCAGACCCAATACTACCTAACACTCTGCATGAAAAAACCAAAACCTTTTGCATCAGGTTTCCGATTTCAATGATCTTCGATTGTTGGAATCAGAACAACGAGATTGCAACTTCCCAGAGAAAAAGGTTTGACATCTCCATAAATTAAAGACGAATTAGTAAACCTCCGAAACGGAAAAAAACAATATCTTGAGCATGCAAACTCCGATTAAGATGTTGGAAAGGTAAAGACAATAACCAAAATAATACTACCTCCATTCTAAAATAAATGTCATAATTTTTCCAAGACACAGATGTTTAGTTGTAGATACATTTAAATCTAGATAAAGTTGTGACTCTTATTTTAGAACCGAGAGCGTACCAAGTAGATGGATGTGTCTAGCCTCCCTCATTGACAATAGATTAACTTGTCAATGCCTACAGATTGTAGACTTAGGGTTTCGTAGAAAATAGATGGCAAGTAGATCTCAAAGGTTCAACCGAAAATGTGCTCGACTATGAAAACTAGGGTGTATGTTGACAATGGATTCGATCCTCTCTTTCTCCCTTGGCTCCCTTTTATATAGATGGAGCCGAGGCTTTCTTATCGTACAAGTAACAAACTCTGGGAGACTATTTGAGTCCTCCCCGTATAATTACAGGACTATTTATTCCTAATCTAGCTCTATCTTCTATATCAATGTTTACTGGGCTTGCGGGCCTTGAAAGTTTCGGGTCGTAGGTCTCCAAATATCCTCGCGTACCTTATTCGGCAGGCCCATTGGGTATGCCTATGTCAGTAGCCCCCGAGATTGTGTTTGAATCGTAGAATCAAGAAAAATCTCCAATGTAGAATCAGTCCATATCTTTACATAACGATGAGTCGAATATTTCTGTTTGATGTCTTTTGTACAAGGATGCTGGTAAATGGGGCTGGTTCATCTGATAGATCAGGTACCAGTTAACTGCTCTTGTGGCAAACCCGCATAAACCTACTTCAAGCTCAAGTCCCTGGACTTGAACTCTGGATACTAGCGTAATTCGACACACGCCGCTTAAGGACTTATCATGAACCGAATGCCAGTTATATTTTATCGAGTACCTAACGCGTCCGCTAGGATTTTTCTTCGTGTCTATTGACACAGATAAAGTAGTAGAGCGCATTCGGGTGCGATACCACGCCACACAGGACAGATCCTGGGGACTTACCTTTGTAAAATATTACGGCATTCAGAGTTTTACCGTGGAGGACGCGCTCTGAGAATATATTGTCGAGTGCCTTTGTCGGCTGTTGGAATGGTGTATTTACCCGAGTCATATGATGATATAATATCTTGCTCTCCCGATGGGAGTACATGACGAGTTATTTATAACTCGAAGATGTACGATGAAAGTTCTGTCGACTGTAACTGTATATTGTCTTGATATCCCGATCTTTCTTCTTTCTCATATTTCATCGGGTGCGCGACCAGCGCTCCTGATGGGAGTATCCCCCGAGGCTACAGCCGAGTGTTTGCACTTGGTTGTAGCCTCAGCTTTTGCTATTTTGATCAACTTTGTATTTTTCTTTTTCACCTTATTCTCTTATTAGAAGTATATACCATGCTTATGATAAGATTAGCCCCGAGCATATGGGAAGATGCTTGCATTTGATCATAGGCTCCCGAAGTTTTTCTATTGGAGCACTCGAAGTGTTATTGTCACTATATTTAGTTAAACCACTCGAAGCTTTCTTGAATGATGTCGCTGCTGACGATAGCCACGACTCCCGCCTCGGAAAGCCATGACTCATGTCACCTCACTGGGTTGTGGGTCCAAAATTATGCGCCATCGACACGTCGCGCAAGTGGGGGACACACGTCCTCCATAATTTCCGGCACGCGCGCAGTAACTTCCGTCCAGTAATTTCAAATTGATAAGACCCTTTTACCCTTTGGACACGCATAGGGCTTGGAACGCTCGCCCTTATCATCCAACGGCTCGGTGGATTAGCTTCCCTCTATAAATTTACCATGTCGTCTTCATTCATCCCCTTCGTTGCGCCGCACATATGCTCCTTCTCTCTCTCTCCGCCATTGCTGTCCCTTATAACTCCTCACGCTCTCGCTCTCTTGCTGCTGTTGCTTCCTTTCGCAACGTGCCGCATGCCTCCACGCACCAAGCGCTTCACATTTCGCGCCCCTGACGCCGGTGAGCCCATGGAGCAGGCCAAGATCTCTGGGGGGAGCGCTCGAAGTTGACTGCCCAGGACCACAAGATGCTGAAGAAGCTGGGCCTGTTCAACAAGGAGACCGTGTGCTTTCCTGGAGACGAGAGTATTCGGCATCCTCCTATCAACTTCCGGGTAACATTCATTGACTTCCTCATCCGTGGCCTTTCTGTCCCTGTCCACAAATTTCTTCGTGGTTTTACTTTTCATCTAGGGTATTCAGCTGCACCAGCTGACCCCCAACTCCATTCTACACATTTCGATCGTTATCACTCTCTGCGAGTGTTTCCTGGGCATCCACCCTCACTGGGACCTTTGAAAACACATCTTCTATCTCCGGCACAATAACTCAAAAAATGTCGCATACAATGTAGGTGGCGTTGTTATCTGTGTTCGCCCGGATGTCGACTATTTTGACGTCAAATTTGCCGACTCCGTCCAAGGTTGGCGCAAAAAGTGGCTCTATATAAAAGATAAGTCTTCTATCTCCCAACAATGCGGCATTGCGCCCTTTGACGCCGACGAAGAAATTCAAAGGCGCAAATCTTGGGATGCTGAAGTAACAGCCGAAGAAAAGGCGGCTACAGAAGCTCTGATCGCCCGCATCCACGAACTGCAAAACACCGATGGGGCAGAATTATCGGGTGTGCAGATTATTGCGTATTTTTCATCCGCATTCAACCTCTTCAGGCCCGAAAAAATCCCATGTGGATATATTCAGGTCCCGAAGATTCTGACAGAATCTCTGCCGAGCTTCCTTTGAAGGATTTGGAGAAACTCGTCCGCCGATTTACTTCGTTGAGCAAGAACAACGAAGTCCCTTCTTCCTGTTGCGTGATGCCCTTCAGTGGTAGCCATGCTCTTCCCGAAGTAAGTAACTTATCTTCGAGTTGTATAACTATTTTTTCAACTGCTATTTTGTTTTCCTTGTATACTCACTTTCTTTGTCTTTTCTTTGTTTTGCGCTTTTTTAGGGTCACCACATTCTGTCTTCTCTTCCTCCCCTACCTGAAGGTGGAAAGGTGGATGGTCGAGTCATTGTCACCGATGATTCACAAGAAACTCTTCCTTAGAGTGAAGCCGCGGAATCGCAAAAATCTACGGGTTCCTCCGAAAAAGAAACAAGGCCAGACCAACATTCTGAGTCTGGCCATTCCATCTCTCCTCCTCTTGCCACTTCTCCTGATGGGCGCAAGAGGAAGAGAGACGATGTCGACGATTCCGGCGCGTCCAAACTTGTTGCCGAAGAATCCTCCCCGGAGAAAGAAGGTGCCTTCGATCCTTTTGCTGATGCTAGTGTTGTTATCTCGTAAGTCGCTCTTTTCTATATTTGTCTGTTTCTTTTGTCCTTCCAGACCCTTATGTTTTATTTTGCTGTTACACTAACAGGGCTGACGAAGAGGAGGAGGAACTCGCACCCTGCCGGAACAGGGATTGACCAGCGGAGCCATCTCCATCGATTCCACCCCCTCCACTTCAACTCCATGATGGTTCGTGAGTAGTTCCCCCTGGACTACGGGTTCTTGGCTGTAGCTAGTTGGTACTCTCTCTCTCCCATGTACTTCAATACAATGATCTCATGAGCTACCTTACATTATTGAGATCCATATGATGTAATCGGTGTTGTGTATGTTGGGATCCGATAAATTGTGGAATTGTGATCAGATTGTTCTTCATATTATCATATTAATGTTATTTTAGATCTTGCATGCTCTCTGATACTTGTGATTTCCCTGATCAAGTTGTTGCCTGTATCTTCAAGAGGTGGTATTTATGCTCGATAGTAGGTTCATGCCTCTAGTTTCCTGGAAGAGTGACTTTATAACTTCTAAGGTTGTAGATGTGCTGTTGCTACTAGGGAGAAAACAACAATGTTTTGTCTAAGGATGATTCTATTGTTTACTTTACACACATTCCTTAATGCAATTATATATTGCTTGCAACTTAATTCTGGAAGGGGTGCAGACGCTAACCTGAAGGTGGATTATTAGTCATAGACGCAGTTGGATTATGGTCTATGTATTATGTTGTAATGCCCAATTAAATACTACAGTAACTTAATCTATCACCGCATGCATTGTCATGTCCCAACATTATCAATTGCCCAGCTGTAATTTGTTCACCCAACACTTGTTATTTGTAGAGTTACCACTAGTGTCGATAGGTGGGAAGCCCGGTCCTTCTATCATCATCATTTCTCTAAAGTTAACTCCGCGCTGGAATACTTTCCAGTGCCATCTCCTCTGTGTTACTGGTGTTACTCTTGCTCTCATATTACTGCTGCTTTCACATCACCCTTGTTACTAGTGCTTTTCCAGTTGCATCTGAATTGATAACTCCGTTGTTAAGGCTTATAAGTATTCTTTACCTCCCCTTGTGTCGAATCAATAAATTTGGGTTTTACTTCCCTTGAAGACTGTTGCGATCCCCTATACTTGTGGGTCATCAAGACTATTTTCTGGCGCCGTTGTCAGGGAATCGAAAAAAAAGCTACACCACGGAGATTTCTAACTCCCGCGACAACAACATATTTTCTGGCGCCGTTGCCGGTGAGGCATAGCTCTACTCATAAGTTCACCTGGGGAGTACACTTTACCCGTCTCTCTGTTTTTATTTTAATTTACTTTGTCTTGTCTAGTTTATTTTTGCTTAGTTTACTTCTGTTTAGTTGTGTTTTGTTTAGTTTACTTTTTTCTAGTTTATTTTTGTCTTGTTTTATTTTTCTTATATACCCAAAAATCCATAAAATTTTGAAAAACCGAAAATCTAAAAACTGTTGCTATGGAAGAACCTGCTAGACCCTCTATGGAACATTTTATAAAGTATAGAGAATCATATAAGGGTAAAGTTATGAGAGTCGTGTTAAAAAAGTTGGATCTAATTTGCTAAAATTTTGCTTAAACACCATGATATAAATTGTTGCTCTGAACAGGATACTAAACATCTTAAATTCCAATGTGGCTTTAGTAAAGAAGTTTTAATTATGAGCTATCATTGGAATAACTATATTCATCTTGGGTTTGAAGAAGTAGAACAATTTGTTATGTTTATGGGAGCTTCTGAAATAGAATCCTTCATTGCTAAAAATTATGAAACCTGTGTTGCTTGTAAAGACCTTAAAGAATATGTCTCTTATATCCTTTATTATTGCATAAAACATTTCAGCAATAATTTTTATATTATTGATTATAAAGAGAGACTCGGTAATGCACAAGAATGTATCCAGAATTTTCAGAAACCTATGGAAGAAGAAATTGCTGAAGAAGAAATTTTTGAACCTGAAAGCTCACTAGATGAAAATGAGGAGGAGAGTGATGAATAAAAGGAGGAAAAATGGATTAGCTACCCATGCCTACCTTCTAATCAAAGTAGCTCTTTATCCCTTACATTATTTGATTGTCTCTCATGCTTACCAAAGGAGGATGAATGTTATGTTCCTGTGGATTCTCTTGAAATATCTACTATGAGTAAAACTTGTGATAATAATTATGCTCCTATTATCTATGATGATCCATGCTATTTTGATAAATCTTATGATAATCCTTTATATGTGCCTAATTTCGAAATGCATGGTACTAAAGAGTTTTGCTTAGAAAATGTTTATGAGAAAGCTCTAGATGATGGTCCTATATTGGTTGATAATATTAATTGTGCTACTACTGAAAATGAGATTGGAGGGGTATTGACTTTATCTTGGTGCCCCATACCTCTTGAGAATGATCAATCATCTTGTTATAGAATTGTTAAAAGTGGGTTTCAATATTTTAATTCCACTATTTTTGAGCTTGATAAAAATTATGTGTTTGTAGATCATGAAAAGCATGCTTTATGTGATAGTTATATTGTTGAGTTTGTTCATGATGTTACTGAAAATTACTATGAGAGAGGAAAATATGGTTGTAGAAGTTTTCATGGAACTAAAACACCTCTCTATATGCTGAAAGTTTTGAAGTTACTCTTGTTTTATCTTCCTATGCTTGTCACTTTGTTCTATGTGAATTTATTTGTGTACAAGATTCCTATGCATAGGAAGTGGTCTAGACTTAAATGTGTTTCATATTTGCTCCTTGATGCTCTCTTTTGCTTCAATTCATATTTCTTATGTGAGCATCTTCTCAAAAATACTGAGCCTAGCTAACAGGCATTAAAGAAAACCGCTTATGGGAGACAAACCATTGTTTTATTTCTGTAATTTTTCTTTTATGTTGAGTCTTGGAAGTTGTTACCTCTTTAATAACCCCTCCTTATCATTTTTATTTTGTTTTTGTGCCAAGAATAGTCCCTAATAGGAAGGAAGTAAGATTTTTCGAAGTTGCTGTCCTGAAAACAAATTCTGTGTTTTTTTAAAGCACATACAGTAGGGAAGACCCTACTGTGCCATTTTCATTTATAAAGTGCCAGTAGGCTAACTGTACAGTTTATTACATAATGTGAGGAGAATGCGTTTACAAGGTATCTAACCATTGCTGCATTCCCTCTTTGAGACTAGGTTTTGCTCTATACATAATGATGGAAAATGATTCCTTGAACATGGACAGACATCTGTCTATACTAATGTCTTCGTTTTCAAAAATAATTTTATTCCAATGATTCCTTGAGCAGATTATGTGTTGTTACCATAAAAAATCGTATAAATAGCCAGAGCGTAATTTTGAGCCGCCATTTTTATGCATATGCCCCAGGTTATTATCGAACTTTCGTTAGTTGACCACTTTTCGAGCTGAGCAACAAAAGGTTTTCGAAAAAAAATGTATCTTCACCCGGTGTTCTGTTTTGACAGATTTCTATCACCATTTGCATTTGCCGCTTGATCTCTTTCTTATTTTTTGAGTTCTTTTGAGAAGGAGATTTTCAAAGAAATTTGTACATTAGCTAAATGTTATAATGGATGTTCGATTTATGTTATAACTGAACCAAGTGGATTTGTTATTTTAATTTCACTAATGCTGCTAATGAGAATTGTGTGAAGTTTTGTATGAAGGAAGTTTTCAAGTATAGGGAGAGAATAATGATGTAATGAGATGAAGAATGGACAAAAGCTCAAGCTTGGGGATGCCCCTGCACCCCAAGAAATATCCAAGAGGTACAAGCGTCAAAGTTTGGGGATGCCCAAGGTATCCCCTTCTTCACCAATAAAAATATCAGGTCATCTTTCAACACGCTATATTTTTATTGCTTCATATGATATGTGTTGTTCTTGGAGCGTCTTTATTTTTGCTTTTAGCTTTATTTTGTTTTTTCTGTAGTATATGGTTGGACCCCAATATATTTGTTTTGGAGAGAGACACGCTCCGTTTTCGTTGCATAGAACACTCTAGTTTTCACTCTTATTGTTCTGCGGGTGTTCTAGTTTTCTAGTACTGCGTTTAGCTCTTTGTTTTTTATTCTTATTATGTTCAGAGCTTGTTCGTATTATTTATTTATGTATGATTAGCTCTCTGGTCCATATTTATTTTCATCTATGAGAGCTATTTCAAATAAGTTGATTGATGTTGGATACGAGTAAAATATTTCATGCTATAGTGATGCAAAAGGGAGCTTGTTTAGACTGTGGCATGCCATGTTGGATGTTATTCTTATTATATACTTAGTAATTATTGTTGTAGCATGACTTTTCTAAAATATCTGAGAGTGCTTAATGCACCATTGAAAGAATCATGTGTTGTTTCCATTATACAAAAGCATAGTATTGTGGTATTCTCCTTTAATGCTGTTATTGGGATGACTTAGCACATGCTGACACCATGTTATGACTACATACTGTTATCACCGGAATTTGACCGAGTCAGAGGTGGGCCGCGATCAAGATGGGTTTAAAGATTATATACTGAAGAAATACGTAAATTGGCCTTATATGCAAAGTTGGGCTAGATTGCCCATGTATCTGTAATATAGTAGATCGCATCTTAGATAGAGTTTTACCCGTGCACGGTCAGGTGCACGCCTAAATTAGAAAGTCCCTGGACTATAAATATGTATCTAGGGTTTATGAAATAAACAACAACCAACGTTCAACCAACAAATCAATCTCGGCGCATCGCCAACTCCTTCGTCTCGAGGGTTTCTACCGTAAGCATCATGCTGCCATCGCATCTAGGCAGCCAAGCTTTATGTTGTTCATGCGTTGCTCGTACTGAAGCCTTTTTGATGGCGAGCAACGTAGTAATCATAGATGTGTTAGGGTTAGCATAGTTCTTCGTATAACATGCTATCGTAGTGCAACCCTTGCATATCTAGCCGCCCTCATACCTATCTTAGGTGTGGGGGCGGCACCCCGCTTGATCATTA
Organism: Lolium multiflorum; assembly: GCA_030979885.1. NCBI lineage: Eukaryota > Viridiplantae > Streptophyta > Magnoliopsida > Poales > Poaceae > Lolium > Lolium multiflorum. Next base: position 325,387,385 of record CM061748.1, on the reverse strand, counting down.
TTTAGTAGATCCGATCCGTTACGGTTGCTCCTTGTTCTTCAAGGATTAGTTTAATATCTGCAATAGTTAGGCCTTACAAAGGGTTGGAGGATCCCGGCACGTAGGGTGTCGTTCGCTAGTCCTAGGCAGGATGTTCCGGATCAACCTCGTGTTGGTTTTTAGGCCCTACCTAGGATCGGCTTACGATCACCGTGCGTGGCCGCGAGGCCCAATCGTGAGTAGGATGATCCGATTATGCGGTGAAAACCCTAAATCGTCGTAGATCGAGTTAGCTTTATCTTGATCAAGCAGGACCACCATATATTCGTGCACCTCGTACGAATCATGGGTGGATCGGCTCCTTGAGCCGATTCACGGGATAACCTGAGGCCGATCGAGGCTCGTATTTAATGTTTACGTGTATGCCATGCGAAACTAAGCGAGGCATCTCCATCACCTTCCGACCGGTATAGGTCAGGTGGCACGCACATCGGCATCGGACGTGTGTAGGAGCTTTGCGGGCCATCGCTCGGAGGGACCGGGGCCAGCCGCAGCCCTAAGTTGTTTGGCTCTCTTGTGTTGCCCGTCGCTGCCCGCCGGTGGGTTTTGACCGCAACACATTCAGCACGCCCGGTGGGACAAGCCGTCATCAACCACATCGCCATCTACATCTGAGGTGGCGGACGGCACTCCGGTCACGTACGAGGATCGGCCGACGAGCTCAAGAAGAAGTATGACGAGGTCAAAGCAATCCTCGAAGCCGACCTCATCGGCTCTTTTCACAGAACCCGTTCACATGGCATCGGGTGGAAGGGGTTCACGCTGATGGTGCACTCGATGGGATAGACCTCTCTGCCCCGTCGAAGAACGCACCAGGTCCCTACGTCGGAGATCAACTACTTGGTGGCTCACTCGCTGCACCGCCACTCTGAGAACCGGTGAACACTTTGGAGCGTGTCGCTCTCGGGTGATCGGGAGATCATGAGACACCAGTACTCTCGTCAGGACCGGCTCCGGGGCACCAAGGAGAGATGCCACTCCGGTCCCGTCCACCGCTGCCATTTGCGTTGGCAGCACCGAAGTGCGAATTCACCGGCATTCGTCGTCTACAAGATCGGTGGTGACCCTAGTGACTGCCAATTCTTGCATGAGGCGCCTAAGGAGATCCCTCACGGGTACATGTGCACGTATGTGCAATGGGCGCTCACAAACCAGGCCGCGACATCAGGGACACGGGAAAGTAGGAGGAACGTCGACAGATCTTGAGAAGCAGACGTGGCTAACTAAATATGCCACCCGACGAACCTCCAGAGCTCAGCTCCTGCAGTTGGCTCGAGCTGGAAAAGCAAGCATGGCTGGCTAAGTACGCCACCCGGCGAATCTTCGAGTTCAACTCTGCAGCCGGACACGACGGATCGGATCGGTGCTATCTTGAGAGACCGTTCGGCATGGTGCCGAAAAGGAGGGCAATCGGCTTTTCCAAGCCGTACCCAGTACGAGTTGATCCCGCTGCCACCTAAATATCGGCTCCCTGATTTCTCCAAATTCATGGATCGGATGGTTCACTCCATCGAGCACGTGAGCCGATATTTGGCACAGCTAGGAATGGCCTCGGTGTCGGATCCACTACGCGTGAGGTTCTTCTCACAGTCCCTCACGGGATCGGCTTTCGGGTGGTACACCTCTTTGAGACTCGATCCGGACTTGGAAGCATTGGAAGAACAGTTCCATACGCGGTACCACTCGAGAGGCTTCGAGTCGCCTTGCCGATCTAGCACAAATACGTCGAAGCGTGGAGAAAACCAGAATACATCCAGCGGAATCTTAGGAACCGATGTTATTTGGTTCGTGTGACTGAAAGGAAGCGTCGAGTTGGCAGTAGCGGGCCTTGCAGCACCGCTCAAGGACATGGCCTCCCAAAGACTACCCTCATGCGCACATGTTTCCGCCGGCATATGCAGCGCCACCGGACTTGTACCGGACAAATTCAAGCGTGCATAGTCCGGTCGAGGCAGAGGAAGACGAAGTTTGCGGGAGATCAAGAGGTAGCGGTGGCTGAATGGACTCGGGGGCAACCCCCGTGTCCCTGCAAATGGGTTAAGCCACTAGGTCCGCCCGGGGTTTGATTTTGATGTGACCAAAACTAAGCAAATCTTCGACCTCTGCTCAAGGAGAAGCAGTTGAAGATACCCGAAGGTCTCAAATTCCCCACGGTACAGAGCTGAACGGAAAGCCATATTGCAAATGGCATAACTCGCTCTCCCATGCCACCAACGAGGGTGTGGCGTCAGCAGATCCAAATGGCGATAGAACAAGGACGTCTGATATTCAACCACGCCATGAAGGTCGACACCCAACCCTTCCCCGCCGTTAACATGGTGGAATGCACTTACCCTGAAGGTTGCCAGCCAGGATCCTCGTTCAGCATCAACATGGTAGGACTTGGACACCACGCAGGAGACGAGGGCAGTTGCTCTCGTAGCAAGGACAGAGGAGGCCGCTCCACGCGATCGGCTCCGTCATGATGGCGCTACGTCACAGAGGGAGAAGTGAAGAACATGAGATATCGGCGACCCCTCTCCGATCACCTCCTCAACAAGTATGTGAGTCGGTATGACCAACACCGACGATCCAGCGATGATGATGAAAGAGATCGTCGGCTAGAGAAGCGGAAGACATCGTCGGCATGATCGCGATGAGGAGGAGGAGTGCGAGCGCCGTGCCAAGGAAAACGAGGGAGCAAGACGACAACGATAGCAGGGCCCCTTCTTCGGACACTGCGGGATTCGGGAATGAGCCGATTGCCCACAATCGGCAATTGCAATGCAGAAGAAGAAGGAGGCAGCCAACATGTCCGTGTTCAAACGTCTAGGGCCTCTCCCAACACAAAGCAAACGCGCTGAGTCCCCTCGTTTGGAAGATCTCGAGGATTCAGAAGACGAGGGACAAGAAGAAGAAGAAGACAGTACCGGCCAAGGTGGTGCCCTGACGGACTCAGCCGTTCCCAAAAGCGCAGGGTTCAGCGATTGCGCGGCTTGGAGAAAGCCGAAAGGTTATACTTGCATACGCTAAGGAAGGCACGACCTGATCTGGCTGCGAAAGTTCAGCGGACCCTGGTTGAAGAGGGCCGTCCACGGAAAATGGAGTGGCGCCCCAAGCAAAGGAAAGCCGATGATGATACATCGGCTGGCACAAATATGGTGTTCATCCTTCCTTCGGAGGATAGCGCTCCAGGATTAAATGATGCACTCAAGGTGGACGATAGCAAGTGCATCGACATGACAAAGGATGAGGTTGGGATGGTCTTATCCACCGGCCTAACCGAGTAGCAAAGCAAACCGATGAGCAAATGCGGCGAGGCCGATCCTTGGGATCGGCCCCCAAAGGTATATGAAGGAAAAGCACGATGCCTTCATCGAACGCTTCAATCAATATGGAGGCCGATTTCAGCAATCGGCCAAAATTATCTTCACCACATGTTCTGCTTACATGCAACATCGATCTACTAGGCTCCCCATCACCTTCCTGTCCAACATCGATCTACTGGGCAGCGGTCACGTCGGCGGATGAAAGTCAACACGAATCCTCGCGGAGCCGACGTGCAAGTACAGTGCCTTGGCTAATCACAAAGCCGATATCTGCAGTCACCTGGCAGATTCGGCTCGGGGGGCACCTAAACACGATGATCAGATGAACATATGCAGATAAACATGTGTACAGTGAAACATTGGGGGCCGATTAGGAAAATCGGCCAGTAAAATTTTTTTTTTTTAGCATCGCGATACAAAGCCGATGCACAGTCATCGACTCTAGTACAGTTACACGAGACCAAGACCTACCGGCTATGTGCTCAAGGCCCAGGTTTTCGCCAAGATAGTTTTCAGTCTAGCTTCAAGAGCTTCTGTTTTCTTGAAGGGGATGTACAATGAGAGCAGCCTTGGCTGCAATGAGCCGACAACCCTTTGCGCCAAGTTCAGCAGTAACATCAGTTAGGCATGCAAGGCAGCCTCTTTCCCATTAAGCTGGTGGTGTTTCATCTACAACATCGGCGTTCGATAGAAGAAAGCTGATCTGGGGGCAAGTTTGGCTGATTCTTCATGGTGGCTATCTCGGATTACTAGATTACCTGAGGTCAGAGCCTTTCTGTTTGACCTGTGCATCCTTGCCGGTATACTCGCCTTGATTAAGGCTCGGGGGGCAGCTAACTTGGTAGATGCTCTGTTTTGGAGCCGATTAGAGTTGCATCGGCTGACCCTGCATCGTGATCTTCTCCGAAAGCGGTGAGGTGTTGCAGAAGAAGACTGCTAAAGCTGTGGAGAGGAGCTAGAAAAGAAGGCCGTCGGCTTTTATAGGTTTTGGACCGTCCTGTTGCTGCAAGAAAGGGAAAGGGAATGGATTCTCAAAATAGCCGATGAATAGTCATCGGCTAAGGGATTGCGAAAATTTATGGTCAAGTATCAAATCGCAGTCTGAATTTGAGAAGTGCTTGACTGACGGTCTAATCGATATTTGAGTCCGGCTTCATGGGCGTCTAAAGGAAAAGGAATCCGATACATTGCTATCGGTCTTGGTGTGGCAAGCGGAAGGAGTGAAATTGGATTAATTGAAAGATGAATTGAAAGAACAATTCTCATTAATTCAAAGGAGCGGCTTTACAAGAAAGAGCTGATGGCTCTCAAAAGAGGGATCTGGTGCCTAATGCACCGCTACTACTAGTCCTACTCTACTAGTCGTCGCTGTCCTCGTCGTCGCCGTCGTCGATGTCGTCGTGCTCCCGAAGCTCTCGTTTGCTACCCCATCCCTTGGCCGGAGCTTCGTCTTCCTCGTCATCTTCATCATCCTCGCTGTCCGCGGGAGCGGGAGCGCTTGGTCGCGGATACCCGATGGAGGAGGAGGATTCATCCTCCTCCTCTTCCTCTCGTCATCATCATCGTCTTCGCTGTCCGCCCGCGCGGCCGCGCAGAAGTTAGGGGGAGGAGGGCCGCCCTTCTCTTTTTCTTCTTCTTCCTCTACTTCTTCCCCCTCGGGGAGGTGGGTTTCACCAGGGATGGAGGTCGTCTTCACTTTCGCTTATCAGCTCCCCTTCGATGAGGAACTTGATGTCCTCTTCCCCATCGGTCGGAGGCAGGTCGCCCTGCGGCGCATGATCGGAGTTCCACTCCGGCTCGCTCGAGGAAAAGGATTGGAGGGAGAGGCCGGAGGAGGCGGAGAAGAGGAAGACATTGCTACGGGGAAGAGGGTTTTTTGGTGCCGATAGCTAGAACAGAGGAAGGGTATGAAGAGGGCTAATCGATCGGCACAGATAAATAATGAGAAGCCTGGTGGAGATTTAATGCTATTGCAGTTTCCGAGGAGGTGATGCTAAAGCTATCGAATTACAGCGAAGCTGAGAAGACAGGACATCATGATGAAGGATGCTGCAACGGTTCTGCTCTGCCACGACATGACCCGACGAAGAGAAATCAGAGTGATTTTGGAATTATCAATTCCAAAACCAGGGCATGTGTTATCACCGGAATTTGACCGAGTCAGAGGTGGGACGCGATCAAGATGGGTTTAAAGATTATATACTGAAGAAATACGTAAATCGGCCTTATATGCAAAGTTGGGCTAGATTGCCCATGTATCTGTAATATAGTAGATCGCATCTTAGATAGAGTTTTACCCGTGCACGGTCAGGTGCACGCCTAAATTAGAAAGTCCCCTGGACTATAAATATGTATCTAGGGTTTATGAAATAAACAACAACCAACGTTCAACCAACAAATCAATCTCGGCGCATCGCCAACTCCTTCGTCTCGAGGGTTTCTACCGGTAAGCATCATGCTGCCTAGATCGCATCTTGCGATCTAGGGCAGGCTTTATGTTGTTCATGCGTTGCTCGTACGAAGCTTTTTGATGGCGAGCAACGTAGTTATCATAGATGTGTTAGGGTTAGCATAGTTCTTCGTATAACATGCTATCGTAGTGCAACCCTTGCATATCTAGCCGCCCTCACACCTATCTTAGGTGTGGGCGGCACCCCGCTTGATCATTATTTAGTAGATCCGATCCGTTACGGTTGCTCCTTGTTCTTCAAGGATTAGTTTAATATCTGCAATAGTTAGGCCTTACAAAGGGTTGGAGGATCCAGCGACACGTAGGGTGTCGTTCGCTAGTCCTAGGCAGGATGTTCGGGGATCAACCTCGTGTTGGTTTTTAGGCCCTACCTAGGATTGGCTTACGATCACCGTGCGTGGCCGCGAGGCCAATCGTGAGTAGGATGATCCGATTATGCGGTGAAAACCCTAAATCGTCGTAGATCGAGTTAGCTTTATCTTGATCAAGCAGGACCACCATATATTCGTGCACCTCGTACGAATCATGGGTGGATCGGCTCCTTGAGCCGATTCAGGATAACGAGAGCCGATCGAGGCTCGTATTTAATGTTTACGTGTATGCCATGGAAACTAAGCGAGGCATCTCCATCACCTTCCGACCGGGTATAGGTCGTGGCACGCTGCATCGGCATCGAACGTGTGTACCGGAGGCTTTGCGGGCCGTCGCTCGGAGGGACCAGGGGGCCGCAGCCCTAAGTTGTTCCCGGCTCTACTGTGTTGCCCGTCGCTGCCGCCGGTGGGTTTTGACCGCAACACATACCAGTCACCTAAAGCCTTTATGATCATTTAGTTTTTGACTTGTAATATCACTTTATGCTTTGATTAATGATGTTTTGTCGCTATGCGTGATTATGGCCATTATTGCTCTCTTAGTTAGTCGCTACTAGTCTTTTGCTAGCCTTCGGCTGTACTGAGTATGAGCTCTACTCGTGCATCCAACCAACAAAAATCAAAGTTGCCAATTGTGTCCACCATACCTACCTATATGTGGTATTTCAACGCCACTCCAAAGTAAATTTCTTGTGTGATACCTTTAAACCTTCAAAATTATTACATGTTTTGTGTTCTGTTTTAGCTCATGAGGAAGTGTTGAATGCTTTATCATCTATTTCATGTTTATTATGGCTTCACACCTTGACTAGCATGCATAATGTGCTAGTCTTTAGTATTGCAAAAAGAGCAGGCGCGGGTGCCTAGCCCACTTAAATTAAACACATAATCAAAATCTTCTAACACTATGTACTTGAGAAATCATAAACTTAGCTTGTTCAAACAAAGGAGCAGAGGAACTTTATTGTTCTCTCTATGGGAGCTGCTCTTGATGCCATTAAAAATGAAGGAGATGATAGATCATTTGATACTAGTCGTCGACATAGACATACATACCTCTCAAAATACATTTTCAACAACTTAATTTGTTTTATGCAAAATAAAAAGTTGCTTTTACAATAACTTGATCAAGATTGTGTAGGCCCGTAGGCCTCATGTCACCTAAAAATTTATCTTTGTTATCACTTACCTAGCTACTCGAGGACGAGCAGGATTTAAGCTTGGGGATGTTGATACGTCGCAAACGTATCTATAATTTTTATGCTCCATGCTTGTTCTACACCAATTTCTATATGTTTTGTTTAAACTTCGTGGCACTTTTATGAATATTTTGGAACTAACCTATTGACAAGATGTCACAGTGCCAGTTCCTTGTTTTTTGCTATTTTTGTATTTCAGAAAAGCTATACAGGAAATATTCTTGGAATTGTACGAAACAAAAGCCAAAGTTGCTATTTTACCGAAACAAAGACGGAGTCCAGAGGAGAGATGGAGGGGGGCCAGGGGGCTGGCCACACCATGCCTAGGCGCGGCCTGGCCCTGGCCCGCGCCTAGGGTAGGTGTGGGGACACCAGGCACCCCACCGACCTAAATCCTCCGCCTATATAAAGCCTTCGACGAGAAAACTCTGAATATACTAGCCTCCATCCACGAAAAGTTCTGTCGCCGCCGCCATCGTCCAGACGAGTTTCTGGGATCAGAAGTTCATGTTCCGGCACCCTGCCGGGACGGGGATTGACCCCCGGAGCCATCTCCATTGACTCCACCGCCTCCACTTCGACTTAATGATGGTCCGTGAGTAGTTCCCCCTGGACTACGGGTTCTCGGCTGTAGCCAGTTGGTACTCTCTCTCCCATGTACTTCAATACAATGACCTCATGAGCTGCCTTACATGATTTAGATCATATGATGTAATCGGTGTTGTTTTTTGTTGGGATCCAATAAATTGTGGAATTGTGATCAGATTGTTCTTCATATTATCATACTGCTGTTATTTAAGATCATGCATGCTCTCCGGTACTTGTGATTGCCCTGATCAAGTAGTTGCATGTATCTTCAAGAGGGGGTATTTATCCTCGATAGTAGGTTCATGCCTCTAGTTTCCTGAGAGAGTGACTTTATAACTTCTAAGTTTGTAGATGTGATGTTGCTACTAGGGAGAAAACAACAATGTTTTGTCTAAGGATGATTCTATTGTTTAGTTTACACACATTGCTTAATGCGATTATTTGTTGCTTGCAACTTAATACTAGAAGGGGTGTGGACGCTAACCTGAAGGTGGATTATTAGTCATAGACGCAGTTGGATTACGGTCTATGCATTATGTTGTAATGCCCAATTAAATACTACAGTAACTTTATCTATCACCGCAGGCATTGTCATGCCCCCACATTATCAATTGACTAACTGTAAATTTTTCACCCAACACTTGTTATTTGGAGATTTACCACTAGTGTCGATAACTGGGAACCCCGGTCCTTTTGTCATCATTATTGCTCTAAAGTCAACTCCGCACTGGAATAATTTCCAGTGCCATCTCCTGTGTGTTACTGCTACCGCTGTTGTGTTACTCTTGCTCTCATATTACTGCTGCTTTCACATCACCCCTGTTACTAGTGCTTTTCCAGGTGCAGCTGAATTGATAACACCGTTGTTAAGGTTTATAAGTATTCTTTACCTCCCCTTGTGTCGAATCAATAAATTTGGGTTTTACTTCCCTCGAAGACTGTTGCGATTCCCTATACTTGTGGGTCATCAAGGGGTAACGTGTGCATTAGTTGAGGTAACATAGTAGTATGGAACTAGACAGTGAGCAAAATTTATGGGTCCTACTATTGTTTTTACCTTTTCTTTGTTGCCTCACTTGGGATACATGAATGCATGTGTTACAATCACCAAGTGGCCAATAATGGTGATCTCATATCTTTTGAGGTAGCATATTTGATATTCAACATCATGCCATAGAAGCAAATGCAATACTTTATTTATCTTAAATCTAGTTTGCAGAGTTTTCTCTTACTAGAGGAGTATTAGTGAGATGTGTAGTATCGTCTCAACCATAGGACATGATGCCGATATAAGTACTTATCAAACACATACTGAATTTACATCAATACTATGTATTTCTTGAGTCTATTTTATTCTATCATGTTTATAAGAGAGTAGACAAACAAACCCATGAACCACATTCTAGTTTTAATCATAAGAAACACCTTTTACTTGCATTACATAGCTTTGCAATGTTAGGACTTAATTAATCCAAAAATACAAATTTTTTTATCTTTCTTGCACTTAGTTCTTTCATATAAACTACCATACTACTTTATTATTGAATAACATTTATTTACCTTTCATAAAATATACATAATTTACTTTTCAACATATTTACTTTTTTTACTTTACTTTATTATTTGTTTTAAATTCTAATATAACCTTGTGTTTGACAACTACTTGTGGAGTTGGGAACACAAGGCAACACTACTTTGTTTTGTAGGTTGTTAAAAGAGGAAAGAGAAGTGGTGTTTTAGAACATGGGCGCATATGCTCCCTATATTTTGAAATGCATCTTACATACATTTTAAATTTCAAAAAATTTGAAACAAAAAATCCGTACATACATCTTGACGTGCTACGCGCTCACAAAGTCGTTTCATAAAAAATCGACTTATCATGTGACGTGTGTAAAATAGATAAAATTCAGTGCTAAAAATAATGCTTTTCACAAGATAAAGTTTCTCCTTTTTACATAGACCACAAAAAATACTGTTTTTTCGTGAAACTTGGCGAATGCACATACATTGTGGAAATGTACGTGTAGAATTTTTATCCAAATTTTTTGACATTTCGAAATATGCTTTTTTGGTAGAGGGAGCATACGCACCCGGGAGCCGAATTGAATTTCCGAAAGAGAAGTACAATTACTACTAGTGTTTCTCCAAGAGTTTTATATAAACCCTTGAGTCACCCTTTCGTGGAATATGCCTTTCTTTAAGTCCCAACAAAATGGTACCCTAGTGAATCTGGTGCCATCAACTCATGTTGGCGCGGGCTTGATATATCATGGTTTAGTTCACAAATCACCTTTGACATTTGCACCATACCATGAGATCACTTGATCCTAGTTTATCCCATTTGGTATATCATGTAATTCACAAAGCACTTATCTTGATCAACCTCGTATCATTTCTTCTTGATTTATTATGATGATGTCTTGAAGATAGACATGACTTCCCACTCAACTGTATTCTTCAAGACATGCTTCCGATAGGCTGAACTCTCACATGACCATTTTTTTTTTGGATCATACCTTAATAACATCTTGGTCATCACTTCATTGTCTATTGAGAAATCCTTCAATTTTAAGTCAATACATTAATCCAGAGGAATTGCCATTAGTTATGAAAACCACATATGTGAGCTCAATGCACTTTCAGGAATTGTAACTTTTTCTTAATAGTGTAACCAAATATATGTAATAAGGAAACAAATTACACCAAAATCGTCCATACGTGTGGCATTTGACCTCCCAAAAAAACCCTGTAAAATATTGAAATTGCAAGCAACTCACGGGGAGTAAACCTTTGGAGAAGAATTCGCCGCAACTCGCAACGCCCTCGCTATCAAGCTGAAGGAAACATAAATAAATAATAACATTCCTATAATTAGCCAATAAAATTAATGGTAAACATCGAATTAGATTCGCTATGAATGTACTGTCATATGCGCAAATCTTTATTTTAATAGTTGGCTATGATTGTGCTGGATTTCTCTCCTATGATCCTTTGGAGAGGATAGAGAAAAACACGCCTTTCAAGAGATTCTAGAAAGGAGCAATGCTAGTAAATGATGCCAAAATACCTATTTCTTTGAATATTTTTCTTAGATAAAAATTTATCGTGCAATGTATAAGATAAAAAGAATGTAGGTGATCAAATGTACAAGAACCCGATTTTTTCTGTCGTGCTTGAATTTTCATCAAAATTTCATTATAATTACAGATGGAAAAATATGAGTTGTTACTTTTCACTGATATTCTTACCCTAATATATTAAAGTAGGAAAAAGGTACATCAGAATTATCTTGACGTGGATTCTTTTCCCAAAAACCTAGAAGAGCCCCTAATAAACAGTGGAATTATAAGCAACTCCCCGGGAATAAATTTTTTGGAGCAGAATCGTTCGCCGCTCTAAATGCACTTGCTGGTCAAGCCGATGGAAATAGAAAGGAATAATGGTAAACATTATATTGCATCGGCGCTAAAAGTAATCCCATTCCCATGTGTGTCAATCTTATTTAATAATTGGCTAGGAAAGTACTACATTGCCCTCCTATGGTACTTTTGTGTGCGCAAAAGAATACACGTTTTAAAAGAATCTGGAAAAGAGTAGTGCTAGTAAATGCTGCACAAATACACATTTATTTTAATTATTTTATGCAATATATATTTATTGTGCACCTTCAATCGCAAAAAGAATGTGCGTGTTCAAATGTAGAAGAAACCGGTGTTTTTGCACGTGCTAAAATTTCCATCAAATATTCGTGATAATTTCCCACAAGTGCGTTCAAATAATCACTTGTTACTCAATTAAAGTCAACATATTTAAAAAATCTGAGTTGTTACTTTTTGTCTTCTTGAATATATTAATTTTTTGACGAGAATCATCCAGGTGTGGGACAATTGCCCCAAAAACCAAAAAAAATCCAATAAAACATAGAAATTACAAGCATTTGAATGATTGTATTCTGGAATGGAATGCTGCTAGTGAATGCTGCCAAAATAAGCATTTGTGCAAAGTATCCATGTTTTTCATTGTCAAACATGAAAAGATTATTGTTCAAATGTATTAGAAACCGGCATTATTCAGCTCGCGTCTAAATATCAAATTACATTGACAATTCCCTTTAGGTATATTCGATTTTTTCTTGGACTAGTGTTAAGTCAACAGTCGCAAAAAATGTGAGTTAGTTGTTTTTCTTTAAGAGTTCCAAATATATTAAATACAAAAAATAATTACACTAGTAACATCTAGATATGGGTCATTTTATCTTCAAAAAGCATAAACCCACTGCAAAAAATAAAAAATATAAGTGAACCCAACAAGTATTTTGGATAGAATCTGCCGCTTCTCAAAATGGCCCCACCGCCACTTCCAAAGAAGCATTATGTGCAAAATATCCATGTTTGTACATTTTGAAACATGAAATAGTTTATTTTGTTGAAATTACTGAACCCGAGATTTTTCAGCCCTTGTCAAAATTTCCATCAAATTAATTGACAGTTTCCTACGGGTTTATTAAAAAATTTCTTGTGACGGTTCTCAAGTCAACAATTGAAAAAATTCAAGTCGTTGCTTTTTCTTTGACGTTGTTCCTAAATATACTAAATAAGAAAATAAATTGCACCAGAAACATCTAAACTTGGGATAATTATTCTTGAAAAGCAACCCTTGCAAAACATAAAAATTACAGGCCAACTCTTGCGAGCAAATATTTAGAGCCGCCGCTCAAAATTACCCGCCGTCAAGGTACGAGGAATAGAAAGGAGTAATGTCATTCTTAAAGTTAGCCGAACAAAACTAATTGGTAAACATTGAATTGGATTGGCTATGAGAGTATCGCCAGATGCGCAAATCTTTCTTTTTAATATTTACAATAGGGAGATTATTCGTAGAGTTAAATATCCATGTTTGTACATTGTAAAACATGAAATAGCTTATTGCTGAAATTACTGAAACCGAGATTTTTCATCTCTTGTCAAAATTTCCATCAAATTAATTGACAGTTTCCTACAGGTTTATTAGAATTTTTCTTGTGACTTATCTCAAGTCAACAATTGAAAAAATTTGAGTCGTTGCTTTTTCTTTGACGTTGTTCCTAGTTATATTAAATAAGAAAATAAATTGCACCAGAAACATCTAAACTTGCGACAATTATTCTTAAAAAGATACCCCTGCAAAACAACAAAATTACAAGCGAATCCTTGTGAGGGAATATTTAGAGGCGCCGCTCAAAACGCCCCGCCGTCAAGGTACGAGAATAGAAATGAATAATGTCATTCTTAGTTAGCCAAGCAAAACCAATTGGTAAACATTGAATTGAATTGGCTATGAGAGTACTGCCAGATGTGCAAATCTTTTTTTTAATATTTACAATAGGAAGATTATTTCAAGATCCAATCCGCCGGCTCAGTCTTCCGGAGGTGCTCATAGGGGTAGGGTGTGCGTGTGTGCGTTCATAGGGGTGAGTGTATGCGCGTGTATATGAGCGTCTGCGTTTGTACTGTGTTTCTCAAAAAAAAATAGGAAGATTATTTGTAGAGTTAAATAATTGGCTTATAGGTACTAGGGGATGCAAGCAAAGGATTCTCTACGCGTGATTTACATAGGAAAACGACCCACGGAAAATAAATCTCTCACATTATTATATCTGTTTGTTTAGAACCTAGCAACACAGATAAGAAGAAATCCAAGGGAAGGCAACGCGTTGAGATAATATATACACAAAAAGCTCCTCTGTTTTTCTGTTTATTCCTCGAGTTTGTTTTGCTTCGCCGATCGCACGAGCGAGTGCAACTTCGGGGGAGAGAGAGAGAGGAGAAGATGGTATCAGCGGCGGAGGCGGCGCTGCTGCGCGCGAAGGCGAGCCAGCTGCGGGAGGCGATGCGGAGGAGCGAGGCCGTGCGTGAGGAGTCGGCGGCGGCCGTCGCCTCCGTCGGGGGCCGCATGGCCGCCGTCGACGACGCCGTGCGCCCCGCCCAGGTACGTGCCCGAGACCGATCACTCTCCTCGCTCATACAACTTGCTCACCTCAGTTTGGCTGTGTGAATTGCAGGCGAGGACGTCGAGCGCGTCCAAGGTGCACGACAACGTCGCCAGGAGCCTCCAGGCCGTCCAGGACCTCGTGCGCCAGTTCGACCTCGTCCGCGAGGTACGTTCGGTTTTTACTCTGCCTTGATTGGTTTTGCTCGCCGCCGTCGGCCCTTGCGCCGCCGTCGGCAGCAATGGCGGCGCGCGGTTCGCCTGCGTGTCCGCTTCTAGACCAGAGCAATGCGAAGTCCTAGTCGGCTAGTCCCCGTTGATCGGTTCGACGCGGAGTTTTCTCCGGCCCAAGTGAGGCCCAGATACTTGTATTAGCCCAATTGGCCAATGCTGTCGCCGCAAAGGCCATATTTGACGTGGGCCGACGTCCGCGTGAGCCCTTTCCCCTCCTGAGAAAAAATCGCGAGGCCTCCGGCGTGGTGGCCGGCGGCGTTCCACCCAATGGCGCGGGGCCGGGGCGATCCCTTGCCAGGTGAGCCGGCGGGAGCGCCACTCCGCCACAGACCCTACTCTGCCGCCCTGAATTGGTCGGCCGGACCGGAGCGCGCCCCGGCGTTTGCTGCTGCATCTCTAGGTATGTGGATTCTCCGAGCTGCCGGCGCAGTGCTCAGCGATTTCGCTCGCGGTCGCGGTTTCTGATTCAGCGTAGGAGGGATTCATATAACTGTACTGTGGCGTCGTGAAGCTCGGGTGTTAGAGTTGGAACTGCTGTAATGTGGTCAGGGCTATGCAAAATTGCCAATGTTATGGGCTGAATTTCGAGGTACTTCAGTGGCCATTCCTGAAGAAGAACATAATTTGACAGCTCCGGGAGGACATCGACGCCTCCTTGTTTTGAACTTGTGCTAGGATCTGGTCTTAGAATCAGCTAGGTCATATCCGTAGGCCCATTTTGGTGTATCATTTCAACAGATGTTGCTAGTTTCGTATGGGCTGTAACGATAAATTGTCTCATACTGTAACTGAGTAGAGCTGTTCGTTTTATGAACAACCATTGCCATGTTGTTAGATCATGCTGATGTTTAACTGAACTTCATACTGCGCAGGCAGAGTCCGTTATATTGGACGGTCCGAGCAAAGGTATCAGCGCCTACCTCGAGGCGGTCGACAAGCTGAGAGGCGCCGAGGACTTCTTCACTTCAAAGATAAACTGCAAAGCCGGCGATGACGTGCTCAGACGTGTCGACGAGCTGCTCCCTAAAGCGGCTGCTGAGCTGGAGACCGAGTTCAGTAGGCTGCTATCCAAATGCAGGTTCGATTCTCCGTTTGCTTAGACGCATACTTGTCGCGCGTTTATAGATGATCTGATGGGAAGCTATTTCTACGTTTGGTTATAGCAAACCTGTAGAGCTCGAGCTTCTGCTCAACTGTCTTCCGAGTCGTTCATCGTCCAAAGATTCTGCTGAAGGTCGGCTGAACGCGGGGGCAGCGTGCTCTCTTCCTACACTTGTTGAGCCCCGTTACATGCCTTTGCTCTCGAAGTTGGTTCAGAAATCAGTTGAACTTGGTCACCATAAACAGTTCCTGAGAATATACAGGTACAAAGCTTCTAGACATTCCAAACTGTCTGACATACTTGCATTCATTGCTGTGCTTACACACTAGGCTACCCTTCTCCAAAAGCTCCGCAGATTATACTGTTACTATATTTCAAGATTTGTGTACTCATAACATTTCCTTTCAATCTTCCAGAGATATCCGTAGTTCAACTTTGGAACTTACCCTTAAGCAGTTGGGAGTGGAATATGTTAAGGCAGAAGAAGTACATAATGTGCAGATTGAGAGCCTGAATGCTAAAATTGCTCAGTGGGTCCAGTGTTTGCAAATTGCGGTGATGTTCATGAACTTTGACCACATAAGGTTTAACTGGAAATGACGTTTATCAATAATAGTTGGCTATTTTTTGCACAGGTAAAATTGCTTTTTGCTAGTGAACGCATACTGTGTGATAAAGTCTTCAAAGGAAATCATGGATCGAAAGACCACTGCTTTGCTGCAGTAACGTCCAAAAGTCTCTTGACTCTACTCAGCTTTGGAGAAGCTATTGCTAAATCCAAATCATCACCAGAGAAAGTATTTTCGCTGCTAGATATGTTTGAGGCGACATTGGAAATTCAGTCCGAGGTGAATTTTCTACTGCAGATGTGCAGCCACTGGTAGTCTTTTTATCTATCGGACGAAATGCTGTGAATGCTACTATTCATACTTACCATACCTAGACTAATGCTGTTCCCCAACAGAGTGCTTATTACATGCATTGCATATGCTATATGTAGATTTTTGGCAATAATTGAGAATGTCCCTCTTGACCACGTACCCTTTTTTTGTCTGGACAAATTGCAGTTACACCTTTACAAAAGAAAATGTAGGCTCTGATATACAATAACGACCTGTGATAATTCAGACACATAGTCATGTAGGTTTAGATTGACAAATAACATAAATTTTAATCACGAGACTGTAGGCACCGTCTAAAGGAGCAAATACAGCGTCATTGGTTTAGATATGCATGCCCTTATTTCTTCAGTTAAATTTGTATATACTATGTGCGACAATTAAACTTGTAACTGAAGTTTCTCCCGTGGTGATTGCAATTAATGTTGATGATTAGGCCCTGAAAAATTATAGTATCTCCTGCAAAGTTTTGATATCGCGTAAAATTTTACAGTTCTACTATGTAGTGACTGAGATTCTTCAAATGTGATCAGTTTATCTTCTTTTTCGATAAACTGGATTTTTTGAGGGTAAACGGTGGGAGAGAATCCCACTATAATTTTAATAAATAAACTGGAAAAACTGTATGGGAAAATGCCCTCCTTGCTAGTTTCTAGCTGCAGCTATCTTTTTTGTCACTGTACTTGATTAAAGAACAATGAAATTTTTTTTTTTTGGGTTTGTTAATAATGCATATGCTCCTCATAATATATCCACGAGCATGTGATGGGCAGCATTTGCATGGTATTTGAATTTTAGGGTGTATTTTCATTTGTTGGCTATTGTTAGGTTGAGGCAGTCTTTGCGGGTGATGAATGCTCTGAAAACCGGAAATCTGCAATTAGTTTGGTCAAATGTTTAGCAGAAGCAACAAAAAAGACTCTTGGTGACTTCAAAGACAACATTGCGAAGGAGGGGCCTAAGAGTACGACTACTGACGGGGATGTGCATCCTGTTACCAGCTATGTTGGAAACTATATCAAGTTTCTTTTTGAGTGAGTGAAATGAATATATTTCTTAAATATAACATCCATTACAATTAGCAAAGATCTTTCTTTCTAAAACATATATATAAATTTATGCAGCTATCAGTCATCTCTGAAGCTGATCTTTCAAGAATCGAGCAATGGAGACGGAACAAATTCTGGGCTGGTCTCTGAATTCACTGGTGTTGTGCATGCTCTAGAGACCAATTTAGATGTAAAAGCAAAGCAATACAAAGATCTTGCTCTGGGAAATCTGTTCTTAATGAATAACATCAGCTATATTGTCAGGTCTATCTGCAGGTATATAAAAAACACACAATGAACGAGAGTAAGAAATTGAGATCTCATTTAATTGGATGGAATAATCATTTTCTTGTTCTCAGTTCAAAAGTCAAGGATTTATTTGATGATGATTGGGTTCAAAGACGCCGAAGGATCGTGCAGCAACATGCTACTCAGTACAAGAGAGTGGCATGGGCGAAGGTCTGATAATCAAAAGCTCAAACTTCCTTTTGCAGTTCCGTCGATGAACATGTTTGTTTACCTTTTCACCGTATTTCTTTTTTATTTCATGAACTGCATGCAGGTATTGGAGTGTCTCTCATCTCAAGGTCTAACTTCATCAGTAGGTTCTGCTATAGAAGGTACTCTAGGAAGTATTGGATCCTATAGCGGCACAACTTCCACATCTGCTATCAAGGCAAGGTTAGACCGTAGTTCTCAATGTGCTCTATATTATACTCTTTCATAGTGTTTTGCCTTGGCTATTTCTTATGGTGTTTCTTCCCAATATTATCAGATTCAGGTCTTTCAACAAGCAATTTGAAGAGGTCTGTCAAACGCAGATAAACTGGGCTGTTCCTGATAAGGAATTACGCGATAATCTTATCCTCACGGTTGCCGAAATTCTGTCACCGGCTTATAGATCTTTCCTGAAGCGCTTTGGGTATTTCCCTCATCTTGCTTGATTACATTCTACTTTGTTTTCCACTATGTGTCATTATATTTCTCCTTGCTAATCATGAATGAGTTTACTAGATTATTAGGTGCAAAATTTTGAAATAGCCACTTGCCAATGTTCCTTTTCCCCTTCCTTTCTGCAAGGTTTTGGACCAGTGTCACATAATGTAAAGGTGCATTGGTATTAAGTGGTAATGACATGAGTACTTCGCCATTGTTTAGTATATCAGTAAATATCATAGCCATTCTGGACTTACTGTTGTGGTGGATGATCATGTCAGGGATCAACACCAGTGGCGACATTACTTGATTTGTACAGAAAAAAACTCCATACCAGTTGGTGTGCTAGCTAGGATTATGGATAATCTTAGGTTCAGTGGTATTAAAGGATCATGCTGTATTGTGGTTTTGGATCTAGTTTTCAGAAGTTTGATGGGAAAGAAGGAATTGCTTGATCATAAAAACCTGTAGTATACTTTGAACAGAAGTATCATGTGAACCTACATCCGCTTCACATCTTACTAACACTGGCACTGTCCAGTTCTGTTGCAAAACACAAGCAAGTTCTACTAAGTTTGATTACTAAACGCATAGCGTAACAAGTTTCTCTCGCTTATAAATTCTAATCCATATTATCATTGCGATTTACTCTTTTATTCATCACACAGGCCTCTTGTTGAGAACAGCCATAACGCTTCAAAATATATGAAGTACACTCCAGAAGCACTTGAGCAAGAACTTGGTAATCTGTTTGCAAAGAAGTCACTACACAAGTGAACAGAGACACTGATTCCACCATGCATTCTAATTTAACAGTAAGTTAGAAGCTATTTCTGTAGTTGCATCTGCGCTACATTTAGATTAAGTTGATGACGCTGAGTCACTGATGTTGATGATCACATTATTATATGTCTTCTAACTGGAATATTTATTCCTCTTCGCTCCAAGTTTTGCACAAATGGACAAATTTCAGCTAAGCTTTACCTTTTTTAGCAAGTGTATGGCTTCAATAAATCTGACATTCTCCTTAGCCCTTGCTTTTGGTTGTTGACTACATTCAGTCATGTTAATATTGGAGTGATCACATCTTTCGTTCTTTCTCCAAATCTGGAGGTTCAAACCAACTTCAGATTTTCATTTTGAAAAAAAATATAAATATAAAGTTGTTGACTACATAATATACCCATAAGTTGATGTGACAAGCATACCTGGTCCTGTGAGGCAGTATAGTTTGCAATATAATATTCTCAGGTTTGGTATAACTCCAATCAAAACAAAAGAAAGCAACAGAATAATAAGAATTCCAAATCAAGTGCGGAAGGAAATTCGTAAACATGAACTGCATTTCTAAAACATTGTCCATACATGACCCTAATAAATTGGTAGCTTGTAACAGTAATCTCGGTTGTGGCTGTAGAATACTGAACATATTTGCAAATGAGCCACAAGTACTCATAGTTTTCAACAACTACAACTCTTTCAAGGCAAGTATAGCAGAGAATATTTGGTTTTCCTATATTATTCTCCGCTCATTTCAGTTCATAGGGACCATATATGTTGTAAATAGTTACCATATTCCTCCTCATTAAATAATGCAGTATGACAGGAGCGTGACTGCATGAGTATGTTTGTTTGTGCTCCCATTTTTCTTTGAATCAAATGTTTGCCATATTAATGTAATATAGTATTTTCTTTATTACAAATATATAGTAGCTGAATCATAATTGACATCATTATTTTAGTATACATACCAGCACCCTACCTTCTCTCATTATCATAGTCCGGTCATATCTTCCTTAAAGGTAGGATCATTCTGTTTGGTTTTCCTTAACACGTTGAAAATGTATGGTCCCCACTAATGAAGCGATAGCTATTTTATTTGGTCTTGGATAAATGATCTTGCACCTTTTGATGAACTAGATTCCCTGAATTCTACTTTATTGCCTTTATGATGGCACTATGGATGAGAATCCATATGTAAACTATAAAAAAATCACCACGACACTTTTATGGCTGCTGCACTTTCTGACGTTCTTCCTTTTTGTTCTTTATACCTGCTATTGGTATACTGCAGCCAAAAAAGAGACCGTTCTTTGCACTTCTCCATGATGTTCAGTATTTTAGTTGTTCGATGAGACCTTGCATGGATTAGGATTTCTATCTTGTTGACCTAGTCAGGTCATAAATCTATCTGAGCCAACCAAGTTTGATTAGTGTTCGATGAGGCTTCATATCCTCTAGCACGTACACAAGGAGGCGTCAATTACAATTTGTAATCAATTCTGAATCTCTTGATATTGATAGGAAGAGCTATCATTAGTGTGGGTCTAGTGATGCATGACGTTTTGTTCTACTCAAGAAGTAGATATTAGGCAGGGATTGATAGAAGAAAAGGTGATATCTTGTTAGTCATTTCCTGGTAATATCACATATAATGGACTAGGTCATGGATATGTCGTCGTCAGTCATTGTCCATCCATGTCCAAGATAGTAACACTTAGCAGATGCAGTAATTTGATTCATTTCATGCTTTGTTTGTTCTTTAATTTTGGATATAGGGAAGTAGTATGAATACGACATGCCTGTGGAGTCTGATATATCATGCTCTTTTAGCTTGCATTTTTTTGTTTTCTTGTTGTGGTAGAATTAGTCCTTATTCTTTGAGATATATGAGAATATTTACTAAACTGGGAGACGGATAATCAGACTGATTCGTCATGTCTACAACTTTATACCATGCTTCATACTCCGTAACATTTTAACTTCGTAGCATTGTCTTCAGTCTATATATTCGTTGAATGATGTTATAGCCATGAGGGAGTAATTACGTGCTCGCTCACAAAACAACCAGTTAAGCTAATGCCAAGCTACTTGGCGTGCCCTCCTGCTTTGCCTATCAATTTTCTGCCGCTAGGGTTCCTTTGTTGGTGTAACTTTTCGAGTCTTTTGCCGTCCGACGGTCATTAAAAAAGAATCAGTTTTGGTTATTGCCAAAGCAGGTTCTGCGTTCCTGACATTTTTGGTGTTCTCCAAACGATTGTTTTTTTTTAGGGAAAGCCATTCGGCATGCTTTATTGATTCTCAAAAATAGTTACATCGTTGTTTAGTACAACGTGGACGGCAGGTTTGTCTGACTCATTGTGTAGACTAACCCAGCACGCTCCAGGTCACATGAGGTTTATCTCCAACGCCAGCAACTCGGTTTTTCCCCGAGTTCTCCATGAATTGTACTGTCATTAGATGTAGCAGTAAAATGTATCCAGCTTGCTTGTGGATTCAGTACGTCCTTGATTAAAATGGCTTCCCTCCCTTTCTGTATATCTCTCTCTGATCTTATGCTCCCTCCTTTTCATATTATTACTCCACATATAAGGTTTTGTTTAAGTTTGACTTTGCCAAATTTAACCAATTATATGTAAAATTTATTATCTTTTCTTGACGTAAAATTTATTATAATTTAGAAATAGTTGGTAAAACATTACAAAGCTTGAACTTTTTTTTTGCGAAAACTTATAGACGGGAGTAATATGAATATGAAATGGAGGTTGTGTCTGAATTTGAACTACATCTGCCGACAACCATTCATGACTAGTGCCGCTAGCCACTTTAGACATACCAAGTTGCTGGCATTGCTCTTGTTTTGGTCAGTGGGATCGACAATCGGAACAAACATCGGTGATTAGAAGCTTCCAAGATGGCTACTTCGATAGGACCAGAAAAATTTGCAACTCCCCTTATTAATTATTGCATGCACCAATATTACATATATGAGAGAAGAGAGAAAAAAATAGGACATTAAGGAAAAGAGAACAATAAATAAAAGAAGACTTATAATATCTAACAAATTGAAAAAACTCTCTAACCTCGTAATAATCCTTGACGGAGGAATTACATAGCATGTTGAATACTACAACCTTGGATCAAAATAAACTAAGGATCTAAAAAAGAATATGACAACATATATATAACCCGTTTGATGCTACAATTCTTTTGTTTGACCAACTTATCACGTAGGGATTTAATTATATTTCTATTTTATATTAACAAGAGAAACACCGTGTTGTCGTCCATCGGTGGCAGCATGTGGGCTCCGCCTGCTGCTTCCCGGTGGATCGAAAACATCCTAGCCCTCTGAAAATAAGGTGAAGACACGATCTTGTGCAGGAACGTGTCGGCGTCGGCACAGAGCGCCTCTACCGTAGCGGCGTGCTCCCTGAGCTTCACGGCGTCGTCTCCCCCGAACTCCGCCGCACCTCGCGTGAGGCTCCCAGCCCTCTCCTGAGCGAACACCTCCATGAAGCGCG
The DNA here is from genome assembly GCA_030979885.1 of Lolium multiflorum. Lineage (NCBI taxonomy): Eukaryota > Viridiplantae > Streptophyta > Magnoliopsida > Poales > Poaceae > Lolium > Lolium multiflorum. Next base: position 325,364,916 of record CM061748.1, on the reverse strand, counting down.
TGACGTCGGGGTCCGCGGCGCCCAGCTGGTCGACAACCGCCTGGTACATGAAGGCGGGGATGGAGTCGGGGCCCCATTCTTCGTAGGGCGTGTCCTCGGCCACGTACGCGAGGTAATCTGCCGTGGCCATGCAGACGATGTGGCCCTCCTCCGCCTCCGCCAGCATCTTGAGGCACACGCCCCGCAGGGCGCGCGCGCCGGCGGCGATCTCCACGAACTCTGCGCGCGTGGCGTCCGACCACGCCGCCTTGCCGCGCAGGGCCTCCGCGAGCGCCGGCTCCTTGGCGGCGAAGTGGGCGGCCCCGTGGCGGCAGTAGTCCCTGACGGCGGCCATGGAGTTGATGAGGTCGGCGCTGTTGTCCTCGAGGGCTTCTGCCCGTCGAAGCTCGGAGAAGATGCACGGAAGGTCCCGATGTACGGGGGGAGAGTCCATCTGACGCTGCATCTTGCCTAGCAACCGGGCCGTCTCTGAACGGAAGTTGGGCAAGTTCCTGCGGAGCGCTCCGTCCACACCTGCCTCCGCCATGGCCCTGAAGTCACCCTCCACGCTCATCATCGTCGTTGTCATCAATCGTTCCGTGCGCGCGCGTGTTCTCGTCTGCCGTAGAGTAGCGCCACGGCATACCTAGCTATATACCCACGTACTCCTCCCTTCAGTTTCCCGGTTCGAGTCGGAACTCGGAATCGGAAATCGGGCCCGACACAGGCCTACCAAGACCCGCAGGAGTATTTTAACTGGCCGCCTTAGATTTCCGTCTCGAGTCTCAACTGGGAACAGAAACGACCCGAGGCGAGCAGGAGTATTTTGATTCCGAGGTGCCCGTGGAACAAACACCGACAGCTCAGTCGTGCGACGTGTGCCACGATGGAAAACTAGGCACCGCACACTCCACCTTGCACCTTATTTATTTGTTTGAGGGTATCTCCTTCAACAAAGGTGACGCATTTTGGACATCTAAAAATGGTCGTGCGTCTGTTTGCGTCGGCACGCAGATATATTTTGATCGCGTGTCCGTCTGCGTCTGGGTGTGCTTCCTGCGGGACGATCCATTTTTTATTTTCCAATAAATATTTAAAAACATAATGTACTTACTGCCTGATGGCCCGGCCCTGTTGTTGTGCCCCTCCCTCGTCTGCTTCTCCGCTGTCCGCCGTGAGGTCTTTAGAGCTCGGTGCGCCGCCGCGTTCTCTAGCACGCGCAGCCGCAGCGTCTCGTTCGCGGCATCCTCGGTCTTCTTGAGCGTCTCGAAGGAGTCTACAAGAGCCCTCTACTCCGCCGCCTTCTCCCCCGGGGTAGGTGCATCAGGGTCATCAGATGACCATGAGATGTCGGAGGAGTCGTCCTCTGCAGCGGCCGCCTCTCTGCGGCATTTCATCTCTGTTGAGATACATATCTTGTATATCCGGATGTGTATCCTCTGTAGTTATTGTATAGCGATACATATCTTTGTATTTACTATTGGGCCCGCCTCCTTCCTTGTATAGTCGAGGACGTGGCATATATATGTACCGCCATATGCATCCGATCAATACATCGAGCATTGCATCTCTTTCTACATGGTATCAGAGCCCCAGGTCTCGAGTTCAAATCCTGGCTTTCACAATTTATTCTAAAAATTATCTCCCCCTTCTCGCCCTTTCCATCAGTTCGGACTTTTGGTTCAAGTGGCTAGTGCATGAAGCTTAACATGGTATCAGAGCCCGTTCCGCGCCCATTCCGCGCCTACACCATGCCTGTTCCGCGCCCCCCGTCCCCGGCACCGTCCGCCCGTCGACGCACCGAGGCCTTCATCGCCGCGCCACCGCAGCCTCCTCCCGGCCTGCCCTACGCTCCCGCCGGCCTGCCCTACAGCGGCATGATGCGCCGGCCCCGACGGCCTTGGGACCCCGCGTTGTACCGCCTTCAGCACGCCCCTCGCGGGCGCCTCTGCGGTGGCGGCGGTTCATGGACACCGGAGCCTCGCACACATGGCTGCTCACCCGGGTAACCTTTCCACTTCATCTCCGACATCCACTTCCTCTCGCATCATCGTCGGTAACGGTGCTGGTCTTCCCATCTCTCATATTGGCTCCACTCCTTTTCCTTCTAACTCTACACCATTGTCTCTTAATAATGTCTTAGTTTCACCACAACTTGTTCAGAACCTAGTTTCCGTCAAAACTCTCTCTCGTGATAACTCTGTAACTGTGGAATTTGTGAGTTTGGTTTTCTGTAAGTACGCCCGTACCCGGATGGTTTTGCACCGATGTGAGAGTCCCGGCGACCTGTACCCCGTTCAGCCGTCTCCTCCACTCACGCTGCACCTCGGGCGCTCTGCCCGGCGTCGACCTTTGGCACGCTCGTCTTGGCCATCCCAGCTCCACCTCGCTCCATCAAATAATGAGAGGCTTTTCTTTTTCATGTAATAAAATGGCGGCTCACTCATGTGACGCCTGCCGACTAGGCAAACATGTTCGGCTTCCTTTTAGTACTTCATCCACAGTTGCATCTTTTCCCTTTCAATTACTTCATAGTGATGTATGGACGTCCCCTATACCGAGTCATTCTAGTTTTCTCTATTATCTTGTTATTCTCGATGATTTTTCTCACTTTGTCTGGACTTTTCCTCTTCGTAAGAAATCTGACGTCGCCTTGACACTCACCGCCTTTTATTCTTATGTGTCTACGCAGTTCGGTCGTCCCATCCTCACCCTCCAAACTGACAACGGCAAGGAGTTCGATAACACCACCATCCGCACCCTCCTCTCCACCCACGGCACCATCTTTCGTCTAACACCTGCACACCTCCCAGCAGAACGGCCGCGCGGCCGTCCTACGCACTCTAAAAGACTGCGTTCGTACCCTCTTGTTCCACGCCCACATGCCCCCCTAGTTCTCCGGACGCCCTCTCCACCGCCACCTCCTAGTCAACCTACGCCCGTGTCGCCCTCGCTGGAATTACACACCCCATAACCTCCTGTTTGGCTCACCCCCTTCATACGACGGTCTCCGCATTTTTGGTTGTCGTTGTTTCCCTAGCACCGCTGCCACCACCCCACATAAACTCGCACCTCGCTCCATTCCGTGTGTATTTCTCGGTTACCCGGCTAACACCAAAGGCTACCGTTGCTATGATCCGGTCTCTCATCGCGTCATCACGTCCCGGCACGTGTACTTTGATGAGCACTGTTTTCCATTTGCGCAGGGAGGACTCTCTCCCGCGACTGACAGTCCGCGGCGTCGCGGTCCTACCTTGGTGGAGGTCCCTGGCTCGGCGGCGCCCCGCGCGCTCCCTCTACTCGGCTGCGACGCCTCCCGACGCCCTCGAGCGCCTCGGGCTCACACGTGGCGCCCTCGAGCCCGCTCGGGCGCCGCTCGCCCCGACACCGCGCGTCGCCCTCGAGCTGCCTCGGGCACCGCCGTGTCATCTGCGCCCTCTACCGCGTCGCCTCGAGCCCCAGCTCGGGCGATGCCTCGCTCCGCGCCGCCTCGCCTCCTCCGCCGCCGGCGGCCCCCTCGCGCGCGCCCGTGCGGGGATCGCGTCCCAGGCACGCGGTACCCCTGGGCCAGTATGTACGCACCGCGTCCCGCCTTCGGACCACCGTCGCCCCTGCCCGCCTCTGCCGGCTGCTCTCCGACCCATAGTGGTTTGCGGCCATGCATGACGAGTTCGACGCCCTGGCGGAACCAGACATGGACGCTTGTTCCCCGCCCCTCACGCCAAAATTATCACGGGAAGTGGGTCTTCAAGCAAAAGTTCCATCCGGACGGTACTCTCGACCGCCACAAGCGCGGTGGGAGGTTGTGGTTTTCGCCGCGCGCGGCGTCGACTTCACCGACACCTTCGCCGGTTGTCAAGCCGGGACGATCCCGTTCTTCAGCTCGCGGTCTCCCGTGCATGGCCGTGCATCGGATGGACGTCTCCAACGCCTTCCTTCACGGCCATCTAGAGGAACAGGTCTTCTAGCAGCCCACTGGTTTCGTCGACAGCGCCCACCCCGACCATGTGCCTGCTCTCGCACTCGTTATCGGGCTCAAGCAGCCCCACGCGCTGTACCAGCGCATGCAGCGTTTCTTCACCAACTCTCGCTCACCCGCCCATGCATCGCTGTTCGTGTACAACAACGGCGCCACCGCGTACCTGCTGCTCTACGTCGACGACATCATCTTAACGGCCAGCTCCACGGACCTCCTGCGACAGCTCATAGAGCATCTTCGCGCTGAGTTTGCCCTCAAGGACTTGGTGTAGGGATTCGTTGCATAGAAAACAAAAAAATTCCTACCGCGAGAACGCAATCCAAGCCAAGATGCAATCTAGAAGACGGGAGCAACGAGGGGATGATCGAGACTCACCCTTGCCGCTCTTGTTGCTACGGTAGACGATCACTTGCCGCTTGCAAAAGCGCGTAGAAGATCTTGACGGTGCCACAATCGGGCAGCACCTCCGTACTCGGTCACACGTTCGGTGTTGATGAAGACAACGTCCTTCTCCCCGTTCGGGCAGCGGAAGTAGTAGCTCCTCCTTGAATCCGGCAGCACGACGGCGTGGTGGCGGTGGCGATGGAGATCTCCGGCGGAGCTTCGCTAAGCGTTGCGGGGAGGTGGAGGAGAGGGCGGCTAGGGTTTGGGAGAGGGGGGGTGGCCGGCCACTATGAGGGGTGCGGCCACAATGGCTTTTGTGTGGCCGGCCCCCCTTGCTCTCATTATATAGGTGGAACCCCCAAGTGTTGGACTACAAGTCTTGAATAGACCCCAACCCCAAACCTTCCATGTGTAGGAAACCTACCTAAGGTGGGACTCCCACCTCAAGTGGGATTCCCACCCTTCCATGAGGGGGTGGCCGGCCCCTTGGTGGAGTCCACCTTGGACTCCCCCTCTAGGGTTGGCCGGCCATGGGTGGTGGAGTCCCGGGACTCCGCCTTCAAAGTGAATTCTTCCAGACTTTTCTAGAACCTTCTAGAACCTTCCATAAATTCAGGATCATTTTCAAACTTATAAAATGACTTCCTATATATGAATCTTATTCTCCGGACCATTCGGAACTCCTCGTGATGTCCGGGATCCCATCGAGACACAAATACTTCGAACTCCATTCCATATTCAAGTTCTACTATTACAACATCAAACCTTAAGTGTGTCACCTACGGTTCGCGAACTATGTGGACATGGTTGAGAACTCTCTCCGACCAATAACCAATAGCGGGATTGGAGATCCATAATGGCTCCCACATATTCAACGATGACTTAGTGATCGAATGAACCATTCACATACGATACCAATTCCCTTTGTCACGCGATATTTTACTTGTCCGAGGTTTGATCATCGGTATCACTCTATACCTTGTTCAACCTCGTCTCTGACAAGTACTTTTACTCGTACCGTGGTATGTGGTATCTTATGAACTTATTCATATGCTTGCAAGACATTAGACGACATTCCCGAGAGGGCCCAGAGTATATCTCCAGTCATCGGGATGGACAAATCCCACTGTTGATCCATATGCCTCAACTCATACTTTCGGATACTTAATCCCACCTTTATAACCACCCATTTCGTGGCGTTTGATGTAATCAAAGTACCTTTACGGTATAAGTGATTTACATGATCTCATGGTCGAAAGGACTAGGTAACTATGTATCAAAAGCTTATAGCAAATAACTTAATGATGATCTTATGCAATTGGGTGTGTCCATTACATCATTCATATAATGATATAACCTTGTTATTAATAACATCCAATGTTCATGATTATGAAACTAATCATCTATTAATCAACAAGCTAGTTAAGAGGCTTACTAAGGACTCTTTGTTGTTTACATATCACACATGTATCAATGTTTCGGTTAATACAATTATAGCATGGTATATAAAATTTATCATAAACATAAAGATATATAATAACCACTTTATTATTGCCTCTTGGGCATATCTCCAACAGTCTCCCACTTGCACTAGAGTCAATAATCTAGATTACATTGTAAGGTACCTAACACCCATGGCATTCGGTGTTGGTCATGCTTTGCCCTAGGGAGAGCTTTAGTCAACGGATCTACATTCGATCAGTGTGTACTTTGCAAATCTTTACTTCTCCATCTTCGATGTACTCGCGAATCGAGTGAACGCAGCTTGATATGCTTCAGCCTCTTGTGTGACCTTGGTTATTGTGCATTGGCGATGGCACCCATGTTATCACAGTAGATGACTAGTGGGTCCAATGCACTAGGAACCACCGAGCTCTACAATGAACCTCTTCATCCATACCGCTTGATGAAGCCCTCATATACTCGGTTAAGACTTCGCCCGTGCAGCTTGCGAGCTTGCCCGACACTAAGCACCATTCAATATAAACATGTACCCACTGTGACTTAGAGTCATCGGATCGGTGTTCCAACTTGCATCGGCGTAACTGGTTACGAGCTCTTGGTCACCTCCATAACAAAGAAACATATCCTTAGTTCTTTTCAAGTACTTCAGGATATTCTTGACCGCTATCCAGTGTTCCATCCCTGGATCACTTTGATATCTGCTAGTCAAACTAACAGCATGTGCTATATCCGGTCTAGTACATAGCATGGCATACATAATAGAGCCTACGCCGAGGCATAGGGGATCCGACTCATCCTTTCTCTTCCGTAGCAGGTCCTTGAGTCTTACTCAAGACCTTGCTGGTAACATAGGTAAGAATCCTTTCTTACTTTCGTCCATTCTAAACTTCTTTAGAATCTTGTCCCGTATGTACTTTGTGATAGCCTATTAGGCGTCTTGATCTATCTCTATAAATCTTGATGCCTAATATACGATGCCAAGGTCTTTCATTGAAAAACTATTATTCAAATAACCTTTTACACTGCTTAATAGTTCTATATCATTCTCAATTAATAATATGTCATCTACATATAATATCAGGAATGCTACAGAGCCCCCACTCACTTTCTTGTAAATACAGGCCTCTCCATGACACTGTATAAACCCGAAGTCTTTGATCACCTTATCAACGTCGGTTCCAACTTCTCGATGCTTGCTTCCATAAATTGAACGCTGAAGTTTGCATACTTTGTCAGCATTTTAAGGATTGACAAAACCTTTGGGTTGTACCATATACAACTCTTCCTCAATGTCTCCATTAAGGAGCTTTGACATCCATCTGCCAAATCTCATAATCGAAAAATGCAGCTATTGCTAACAAAATCCTCATGATTTTAGCTTCGCTACGGTGAAAGTCTCATCGTAGTCAACACCTTGAATTTGTCGGAAACCCTTTGACAAGTCGAGCTTTATAGACAGTAATATTACCATCGGCATCTGTTTTCTCTTGAAAATCCATTTATTCAAGCCTTGCGGCTATCAGTTAAGTCTACCAAAGTCCACACTTTTTTATCATACATGGATCCCATTTCGGATTTCATGGCTTTTTGCCATTTGTTGGAATCTGGGCTCATCATCGCTTCTTCATACGTCGTAGGGTCTTCATCATTGTTGTCTACAATCATGACATTTAGACAGGATCATACCAATCGAGTGGCACGTTCCTTGTCGATCTGCGAGGTTCGTAGCTTCCTCGTTCGAAGTTTCATGATCATTATCATTTGCTTCCTCTGTTGCCGGTGTGGCGTACAGAACCTTCTAATGTTCGCTCTCGATCAACGAGTAAAGATTCATCAATCTCATCGTTCTACTTTTCTTCAGTCACTTCTTTAGTGAGAAATTCTTTCAAGGTTCGTTCTTTAGCAAAAGATTTTGCCTTCGGATGTGTGATAGAAAGTGTACCCTATAGTTTCCTTAGGGTATCCTATGAAGACGTATTTCTCCGCTTTGGGTTCTAGCTTGTCCGGTTGTAACTTCTTTACATAGGCTTCGCAACCCCAAACTTTACTTAGGTTTCTTATTAAACCATAATTCATACGGTGTCTTTTCAACGGATTTTGATGGTGCTCTATTTAGAGTGAATGCGGCTGTCTCTAATGCATAACTCCAAAATGATAACGACAAATCAGTAAGAGACATCATAGAACGAACCATATCTAAGAGAGTTCGATTACGCCGTTCGGACACACCGTTACGTTGAGGTGTTCCCGCGGTGTCAATTGTGAAAGTATTCCGCATTTCTTTAAATGCATGCTAAAATCATAACTCAGATATTCACCTCCACGATCAGATCGTAGAAATTTAATCTTCTTGTTACGTTGATTTTCTACTTCACTTTGGAATTCCTTAAACTTCTCGAAAGTTTCGGATTTATGTTTCATGAAATAGATATACCCATATCTACTCAGATCATCTGTGAAGGTTAGAGCATAACATAACCACCGTGTGATGCTACACTCATTGGTCCGCACACATCGGATATGATTTCCAATAAGTCGGTAGCTCGCTCCATAATACCGGAAAATGGAGTCTTAGTCATTTTCCCATCAGACATGCTTCGCATCTATCAAGTGACTCAAAGTCAAGTGATTCAAGTAATCCATCGGTATGGAGTTTCTTCATGCGTTTCACTCCAATATGACCAAGACGACTGTCAACACCCGGATTTTTAAGTCCGGATGCCTATTATGTCATACATCACAATCCCATATCTGGTGGTGAAGGCAGTCTTGGGAATGTCGGTGGCTCGGATCTTCAGCTGATGATATCCAGTTCTAAGGTCTATCTTGGAGAAAACTTTGGATCCGGTTAGTTGATCAAACAAGTCTTCTATCTTGGGTAGGGGGTATTTGTTTTTGATGGTGACATCGTTAAGCTTACGATAGTCAGTACATAAACGATTGGCACCATCCTTCTTGTCCACAAACAAAACTGGGGATCTCCAGGGGGATGCACTAGGTCTAATCAGACCTTTGGCTAACATATCATCTATATGTTTCTTCAGCTCCACCAGCTCTGTTGGGTTCATGCTGTAGGCTCTCTGCTATAGGTCCGGTTCCGGGATTAACTCGATGATGAACTCGATATCCCGATCCCTGGGCATGTAGATCATCAGGAAACACATCGGAGTAGCGACAAACGACCCTAATTTGATTCAGAGTTGTCTTGGATACACTTTGGTTGCGGGTAAATTTTAGGTAGTCTTTGAGACATGCTCTACTAGGATACTGTCTTTGCTAGTCATGGTGATGGCTTTCAGCACAGTCTATCAGTCCATGGTGTTTTGACATCCGAGTCCATTCCTATACGACTTCCAAACCTTTGGTTCCCGGAATGATTAGATTGGCATAGAAATCTACATCATGGATTTTGATGGGTACATTTTTGCAAAATTTCTGGCTTTGGTGGTTGATCAGGGATTTGAACTATCATAACATGCTTCAAACTGATGGGTTGAATTTTACTTGTTGATGCAAAGTCTTCAGTGACAAAAGAATGAGATGCTCCGGAATCAAACAACACTCTGGCAGGGATGTGGTTGACAGAAAACATACCCAGTACAACACCTGGTGCTTCCTGGGCTTCTTCGGCGTTCATGTGGTAGAGACGACCATTGCGGTTATTGGGGTTGTTGGGGGCGAACTTCTTGGGGTGGAGACAGCGTGGCTGAGCACTTTGCTGCTGCGAGAGCGAGCCTCCACTCGTGAGTAGTGCCCCACTACACCACACTCATAACAAGTGATGGTGGCCTTGTCCTTGGTCGCAACGGGGATGGCGTTGCTTCCGGTTCTGGGGGCGGTGTTGGGGTTGTTGTTGTTGTTGTTGGGGGCTCGGGGTGGAGCGCGGTTGTAGTAGTTGTTGTTGTTGTAGTTGTTGTTGTTGTAGCCTCCTGGCTTGGAGTTTCCTCCACTCCGGTTCTGATAACCGGGGCGCAAGTTCTGCATCGGGGGCTTGTTGTTGTTTCTCGGAGTAAAACCTCCGCTTGAGCTGGGGCAATACTTCTGGGCATTGCTAGACCCACTATGGTGCATTATACGATGCTTGCGGTTCTCATTGGCTTGGTTCAGCTTGCCCTCCATCTGGATGGCGGAGTCAACAAGGGCTTCAAGGTCGGCGAAGGGGATGTTGACGAGGACAGTCTGCATCTCATCATGTCCGTTCAGAATCTCTTGCCTCTTCTCGGTGGTGTCGGTCTCGTCGGGCGTACCTTGACAGTGGTAAGGAACCCGTCGCGGTATTCTACCACCGTCAAGCGACCTTGCTTCAGTTCAGAACTCATCCTCATCTTTTTGATAAGACCCGGGTACATGGTACTTGCTGAATTTGAGCTTGAAATCCTCCCAAGTCATGAACTGACCTCCGTTCATGGCACGGTGCTTGTCCACCAAGCGGGCTGGTCCGGCAAGATAATGGGTTGCAAACAAAACCTTCTCATTGGCTTCCACTCCGGCTACTTCCAAGTTATTTTCCATAAGGAGCAGTCGTCGGCGTCGAGGGGTTCTTCAGTCTTGCTAAACACCGGAGGATTGGTGTTCTGAAAGTTCTTGAGCTTGGATCCGGGGTGGTCATGATTTCCATGGCCTTGATTGGCAAGGTTCTGCAAGGCTGCGATGTTGGCTTGGCGTTCAGCTCTTTCTGTCTTCCTGTCGGCAAGCAGGGTTTGCAACAGTTGCATCATCGCATCGTTGTTGGTGCGATTGGGAGGGGCCATCTAAAGATAGAGAAGATCATGAGATAAGAGAGAAATTTCTATGGTTTATTTTGAGTAAGTTTGAAAACATTTGAAACTTGTAGTCTTTTCATGACAAACATAACATTCATTCATTCATTCAACATACATTACAAACTAACACACTCATACTCCAATGGTTTTAAGAACCATTCTCATGCTACAATACAAAGGACGGGATACAACTCACGCCTACATAAGTGAAACTAGTGCAACTACTCCTCATCCTCGACGTCGATCGGGATGTAGTCGTCAGGTCCTGCCTCCAGGAACTCGTAGTCCTCCTCGGTGAACTCATCCTCCTCAAAGTCGTCGTGCCGCTCAGGAAGGCTCCTGCTCCCTGAAGGTCGATACCTCCGTCGGCATCCTCCATCTCTCTAATCTGATCCTCCTGGGCCTTGACAGTGGCCTCAAGAGACGCGATCTTGGCGCGAAGGCGCGCAATCGTAGCGTCCTTCTTGGCACGCTGCTGGCGAAGGCTCTTGCGGTCGTTGTTGAGTAGCTTGATCGCCTCACCCTGCTCGATGATGTGAGCATGGGTCTGGTTCGTAAGCGCGAGTGGCGTCGAGGTCCTTCTAAGTCTGGTAGAGCATGAAGTCCAGGTGCTCAGCATGGTGCCTCAACTCCGGGTACGGCTGCAGCTCCATGGGCACTCCCATGGCATCACGCCTCACGAGATGCGCGCGCGGCGAGGATGCACACCACGTTCTAACAGAGGCGCGCAAGTGCCTCCCGAAGGCCAGTGCGAGTCTGCCGAGCCGCTTGCTCTCACGGAAGGAGAAGAGGATCCTCTCCAAGGTGGGAGGCTCCATCTTGCCCTCCGGCGGTGATGATCCACTGCAAATCTCCTCCAGGAGTGTCGTCCACCTGAATCCCGTGGAACTCGGGGTGCGGGCGCTCGAGGAAGTCCGAAAGGGCGTTGAGGTCGTGCTCAAGATCAAGCCTCCATTCCCAAGCTGGTAAAACTTGGTGTTGATGGGTTCATTCGGCTCCATCTGAAAGAGAATTTGGAGGAGTAAGTTAGAGAGTGAAAAGTGTGGCAAAATTTTAAGTAGATTCCAATAAGATATAACATGATTCATCAAATTTTGGAAAAGTCTCAAAGACAAGAGTGTAAGTAAATTTTCACAAATATTCTCTTCATTTGATTTCAAAGTTAAGTTTTTCAGAACGCCCATTCTAACTAAGGTCTTCTAAGGTCAAACAATGGCTCTGATACCAACTTGTCAACACCCGGATTTTTAATTCCGGATGCCTATTATGTCATACATCGCAATCCCAGGAATATTGTTGTTGCGAGGCATAATATTTAAGTATCACAGTCATCATTCATTACGAACCATATTGTCTTACAATTGGAATCACATCATCCATATTACACGAATAGTTGATCTATTGATCAACGAACAAACACAAGTTCATAGCGGAAGCGTAAGATACAAGGACTCTCTAGTCCACAGGCCAACGCTTGACGTTGGAAGACTCCTAGTTGTCGTAGGCATCCTGCTGGTCATCTCCTTGTTCATCTTCATACTCTGGCCATTTGAATAGCCGGGGACAAAGCCGTGAGTACTTCAAGTACTCGCAAACCAATACTAGTGTAAGTGCTAGATATTTCTAGTAAGGTTTGCTAAGCTCTAGTTTATTTGCATAAAGCCAATTTTAGTTCACAAGTATTTGAGTAAAGTCTTATTCATCTGGTAACTAACTCAAGTGGGAACATTAGTGTCATTCCCACCATTCAAGTGGTGATTTCAATTCAATTCACCACTTCACAATTCAGTTCACCATCATTTTCAAGAATTTGACATCGAAACTGTATGGCCTTTCCAACCGTCTGTAACCGTGGACGCGCTATTCGAATAGATTGACACTCGCAGGTTGCACACTTGTGCCACAACATTTGATTTCATCCGTCGGTATTACCCGAATCATCGTAACACAGTACGGATCATCAACCATAACCTTTCACTTATAAATCCTAGTATGAGCACCTCCCATGAGCTTGGCCTCCCAAAGGAAGACCAACTGTCAACCCGGGAACTGCACAGGGCTTGGGCGTACAATTCACCTCAATTCACATCATTTCTCAACAACGGAGGCAGCCTCAGATAACCCCTATGTGTGTTCAGAGGGAACCCATACTAAGATGCATAAATTTCTAGTTAAGCCCTACCCATAATCGGTATGGGGGTACTCAATATTGGAAAGGTATCGCATTCCAACCAATATCAGTTTTATCAAAAATCACCATCTTCTCTTTGTCATATTCACCTTCAAAAATCATTCAATGGAATGCTTCATCATTCCAAGGTTTCAAAATTCAGTTCAAGTCACATTGTTCCCATCTAGAGTAGTCAAGTTTTAAATAATTATCACTAGCTCTAATCATGAGGGGTGCTATCTTGCTTTGCTAGTTTGATATTCATTTTACTACTCTAGTAACCATCTTTAACTTAGACCAAAGTTAACTACAAAAGTAACTTTTGAGAAAACAAGTAAAAACTTGTAAGGTAGAAAATTGGGATAGGCTTATGGTAAGAAAAGGTAAGACTAATGGTGCCTTGCCCCAAAGGGCTTTGCACTTTGCAAGAATATTAGCTTGCCTTGGTACTTCTCAAAGTTCTCCTCCTCCTCTTCTTGGTAGCAACCTTCTTCTTCCTGGTATTCTCCGGTGCTAGCGTCTAAATTTGAATACGAGTATAATTACTCAACTAATTCAATGGCTATTCCATACATCACATATATTCACACAAACTATTCTAAGCACACAATTAATCTAATTAGGGTGCATTGGTGGTGTTGCTTGAGGAGAAATAATTTCCTCTCGCTTAATATGTAAATGATAGTTTCCATAGGGTTCTTGAGAAATAATTTCCTCTCATTGAAATCTTCTTAAGATTTAATTTATCAAACAATCATGCATGAATTTATATTAACCTAAGTCAAACATTCATTATCATCATTTGAGAAAATGATTTAAATGAGGTAGACCACCTCATACCATTTAATAATTCTATAAATGATTTAAATCTCCAAGTATTTCATATCAGAGTGTTTGTCCAGGGGTTCAAAAATCTCATGAATTCATTTGGGACAAGATTTAAATGAAGTAGAATACTTCATATGGTTTGCATAATAGTTTTGGACAATATCACTTAAATAAACTAGCCATATTGTCCATTAATTAAACTAGGGCATGATCATGCAAAGTGACCACACCATTTTCTTGCAGAAACAATTAGTGTAAGTCAAATGTGAGCTATTGGAGTTGGAATTAACTTAATATCTATTTTGATTGATTTTTAATAATTATTTGAATAGGGAAAAGTCCCTGCCTTCATCTTTTTATCAGATTATTTCTACAATAGATCTTGAAGTGGGACCAGTGGCATGTTGTAGAACTTTTAACTAGCTTTCCAACGATATGCAATTTGTTAAATTTGGACAAGCCAAACAGATTATATGAATTTTCAAAGTGGGGTTCTGTATTGAATTTGAATTGAATTAATTAAACTGGATTTGAACTAAACGGGCTGGCGGGAAAAGGAACTGGGCCGAAACCAATTCAAAACAGAGAAAACGGCCCAGCAACGCATCTCGTGCGAGTGGGCCGCCTGACTGAGTGGGGGCCATGTTGGAGATATGCCCAAGAGGCAATAATAAAATGGTTATTATAATATATCTTTGTGTTTATGATAATGTTTACATACCATGCTATAATTGTATTAACCGAAACATTGATACATGTGTGTTATGTTAACAACAATGAGTCCCTAGTAAGCCTCTTAACTAGCTTGTTGATTAATAGATGATTAGTTTCATAATCATGAACATTGGATGTTATTAATAACAAGGTTATATCATTATATGAATGATGTAATGGACACACCCAATTAAGCGTAGCATAAAGATCACGTCATTAAGTTATTTGCTATAAGCTTTCGATACATAGTTACCTAGTCCTTATGACCATGAGATCATGTAAATCACTTATAACGAAAAGGTACTTTGATTACATCAAACGCCCATGCGTAAATGGGTGGTTATAAAGGTGGGATTAAGTGTCCGGAAAGTATGAGTTGAGGCATATGGATCAACATGGGATTTGTCCATCCCGATGACGGATAGATATACTCCGGCCCTCTCGGTGGAATGTCGTCTAATGTCTTGCAAGCATATGAATAAGTTCATAAGAGACCACATACCACGGTACGAGAAGAGTACTTGTCTGTGAGAGAGAGGTTGAACAAGGTATAGAGTGATACCGATGATCAAACCTCGGACAAGTAAAATATCGTGACAAAGGAATTGGTATCGTATGTGAATGGTTCATTCGATCACCAAAGTCATCGTTGAATATGTGGGAGCCATTATGGATCTCCGATCCCGCTATTATTGGTCGGAGAGAAGTCTCAACCATGTCTACATAGTTCGCGAACCGTGGGGACACACTTAAGGTTTGATGTTGTTTAAAGTAGATATGGAATATGGAATGGAGTTCGAAGTTTTGTTCGGAGTCTCGGATGGGATCCAGACATCACGAGGAGTTCGGATGGTCCGGAGAATAAGATTCATATATAGGAAGTCATTTTCTAGGTTTGAAAATGATCCGGTATTTTCTCTGTAAGGTTCTAGAAGGTTCTAGAAGGTTCTAGAAGAGTCCGGAAGAAATAAGGATGGAAGGTGGAGTCCACCAAGCTACCCACCTTGGCCGGCCAGCCTAAGGGAGGAGGAGTCCCAAGTGGACTTCCCACCATGGTGGCCGGCCACCCCACCAAGGAAAGGGGAGTCCCACTCCCCTAGGTTTGGTCACATGGAAGGTTTTTGTGGGGTCTTATTCTTTGGGACCTAAACCTTTGGGGCTTCCACCTATATAAAGAGGGAGGAGAGGGCTGGCCACACCTTGCCACCATGGCCGCACCCCTCATGGCTGCCTAGCGCGCCCCCTCTCCCAAACCCTAGCGGTTCCCTACTCTCTCCACATAGCTTAGGCGAAGCTCCGTCGGAGATCTCCACCACCACGCCACCACGCCGTCGTGCTGCCGGGATTCCGAGGAGGATCTACTACTTCCGCTGCCCGCTTGAACGGGGAGAGGGCCGTCGTCTTCATCAACACGAACGTGTGACCGGGTACGGAGGTGCTGCCCGATCGTGGCACCGTGATCAAGATCTTCTACGCGCTTTTGCAAGCGGCAAGTGATCGTCTACCGCAGCAATAAGGCCTACTCTTATAGGCTTTGGAAATCTTCAAGGTGAGTCTCAATCATCCCCTCGTTGCTCCGTCTTCTAGATTGCATCTTGGCTTGGATTGCGTGTTCTTGCGGTAGGAATTTTTGTTTTCTGTGTGAATCCCTACGGTGGTATCGAGCCGTGTCTATGCATAGATGGTTGCACGAGTAGAACACAATGGTTTTGTGGGCGTTGATGCTCTTGTTGTCTTTAGTTTGAGTACTTTGCATCTTTGTGGGATAGTGGGATGAAGCGGTCGGACTAACTTACATGACCGCGTTCATGAGACTTGTTCCTCGTCGACATGCAACTTGTATTGCATAAGAGGCTTTGCGGTGTCTGTCTCTCCTACTATAGTGAAGATTCAATTTACTCTTCTATGACAACATTAGTATCACCGTTGTGGTTCATGTTCGTAGGTAGATTTAGATCTCTCGAAAACCTAAACCGTAAAATATGCAAACCAAATTAGAGTCTGTTTGTTTTTGCAGGGTTTGGTGATGTGATATGGCCATAATGTGATGATGAATATGTATGAGATGATCATTATTGTATTGTGGCAACCGGGGAGCCTTATGGTTGTCTTTAAATTTCATGTTGAGTAGTATTTCAAATTAGTTGTAATAGTTGCTACATGAGGTGAACAACCATGAAGATGGCGCCATGAACCTTGACGCTACGCCGACGATGATGGAGATCATACCCGTTGATGATGGAGATCATGTCCGTGCTTTTGGTGATGAAGATTGAAGGCGCAAAGACTAAAGGGCCATATCATATCACATATGAACTGCATGTGATGTTAATCCTTTTATGCATCTTATTTTGCTTAGATCACGACGGTAGCATTATAAGATGATCCCTCACATTAATATCAAGATAATAAAGTGTTCTCCCTCGTATGCACCGTTGTACAGTTCGTTGTTCAAGCATCTCGTGACGATCGGATGTGATAGACTCAACGTTCACATACAACGGTAAGCCATGTTGCACACGGAATACATGGGTTTGCTTGACGGTGCCTAGCATGTACGACATGGCCTCGGGACAACGGAAACCAAAGGTTGAACACGAGTCATATGGATGATATGATCAACATGTTGATGTTCACCATTGAAGCTACATCATCTCACGTGATGATCGGTTTGGTGTAGTGGATTTGGATCGTGTACCACTTAACAACTATGAGGGATGTTGTATTAAGTGGGAGTTCATTAATAATTAGATTAAAACATGAACTAATTATCATAAACTTAGTCTGAGTAGTATTTTGAATTAATTTTGTAGTATTGGCATCCGTTTACTACTATGCGCTAGTCTTGTAATTGAGATAGAAATACTGTTAAAATCTGACAAGAAACTTTATGGATTGGTACCGTATTGTTAAGAATCAAGAATTGATTAATTCCTATTGCAAACTTTTAGTAAACCTCACATTGTTGATTCAAAGAGCTATGTTTTCAATTAGTACCTAAAGTTATCTTGTCTTCGTTCAAATCTGTTTGAAAAGTAAGGAGCTGAAAATTTAGTTTTCAGAAATAATCAAGGTATGAGATATGTGTGATATCTAAGACCTTATTGCAAGATGATAGAATATAATTTATTGGTGAGACTACATAAACTCATAAGTTTTATGGGAATGTACGAAGGTTGAAGACGCAAGGCGTCCCAATCCTCCAACTATTGGGGCACTAACAATATTCGCATATCCATGGAGTAATCGTCCTTAGTATGCACTGTTGCTAAGACTCGTCGTATCGAAACATCACGTGATGATCGGGTGTTATAGATTCTACGTGTGCATACAACGGGTGCAAGCCAGATTTGCACATGCGAATACTAAGATTAAACTTTATGAGCCTAGCATGTACAAACATGGTCTCAGAAAGTCATCATGATACAATGGATAAAATTATGAGTGAAATTGTTCATCATATTACAAGGTTACTAATAGTGAAATCCGGAACACTTGTCATATGATGATCAACTTCAAAGTAAGAACCTCAAGGTTATTGGTATTTGACCTACAAACCTAGAAGTTATTGATGTTGAAGTGTTTTCTGAATAATGAGGAAAGCTAAAAGAGAAACTACAAAAGATTATTGGCGAAAGAAAGAAAAGACTAGAAAGTCTAGCTCAGGTGTATATAAATGATATACATGTTATGGATGTATTCCTCATTTGGTTACACAATGAAATTCTTGGGTATTTGTACCATATTGGTTGGTATGAAGTGTCATACAAAACAACCCAATACAAGAATACAATGGCCTAAGTGACTGACAAGAAATATGATAGGAATACACGTCTGGAACAAAATAAAGTGTTATTATGTTCGTCGTTGGCATTCTATCTAGCCCTTAGGATTTATAATAAAGAACTTAATAATTGTTATTTTGCTCTGGTCAAATGAAAACAATGAGTTGTTCAAATTATGACATTCTCCATGTACGATGGATAAGTTATTATAAATCTTAATGGTGAAACATACACACATAATACTGATGCTAAAATGACATAAGGCAAATGATTTGAATTCCACTTATTTGTGGAACCGCCATTTAGGTGTTAGAAAGGAACGCATGAAGGAACTCCATGCAAATGGATTTTTGGAGTCATTTGATTTTTGAATCGTTTGGCGCTTGCAAATCTTTTCTAAAGAGAATGACTAAAATACCGTTCATAGGGCAAGAGTTGAACGGGCAACTAACTTAGTGAAAACATACATGATGATGTATGTGGCTCACTGGGCATAGTTGTGTGCGGGAGATTCTTCTACTTCATGAAAACTTCCAACAATGAATTGAGTATATATATGTGGATATATTCAATAAGGAAGAAGTTTGAAACATTTGAATGGATTCAAATAAATTTCAGCATGAAGTGGAAATCATCGTAATAGAAAAGTCAAATATCTATGATTGGATCATTGGGAAAATATTTGAATTACGAGTTTTAGCGAACATCTAAGAGAGTCATGAAATTGTTCTACAACTCACATTTCTTGGAGTATCATAATGATGATATAGTATCCGAGAGATGTATCCAAACCTTGTTGGATCAATGATGAGATAAAATATTAATGCCATTATATTTTTGTGGATTATGCTTTAGTGACTACCGCTTTTACACTAAATATAGCATCATCATGATCCGTTGAAATGACACCATACGAGTTATGGCATGGGTATGAAACCTGATAGTCTTTTCTTAAATTTTGGTATGCATAGCATAAGTAAATAAGTTTACAACCAAAATCAGATGAATATCTTTATTGGTTATCCCAGAGATTTGATTGGGAATTCTTCCCACGAGACAAAAACAAAAGTGTTTGTCAATGTTTTTTATTTCCGAGAAATTGTTTCTAGCAAAGTATTTGAGTGGGAGGACAATAGAACTTGATAAGGTTTATGAACCTGAGCATAATGATCAGAGTAGCGCAGCATCGGAATTGGTTCCGGAAGCGGCCACGACGATCATGGCTCCCATGACCTCAAAGTGTTTTAGCCATGGAGATCAAAGTACATATTGAACCTTGTAGGAATGGTTTACTTTGTGATCAAATAAATGATTTGTGGGCAAAGGATTGATTTTGAACAATGATAAACCAACTACAAACAAAGAAGTTATGATGGGCCCTGACTCCGTTAAAATGGCTATACGCCATGAAATCCAAGATAGATAAATAATTTTTGAAAATAAATAGATCTATAAAATTGATGGACTTGGATGAAATATCCTTGAAGAAGCTCGACTTGTCGAAAAGTTGTTTACGACAAAGTTCAAAGAGTTGACTACGATAAGATTAGATCTTCCGTAGCAATGCTTATAGTCTATGTGGATTATTCAAGTAATCACTACATATTTCTTTTATGAGATATGCTAGTATGATGGCAAAATATACTACTTAACAGAAGTATGTATTAAAGGTGTATACAAGATACAACCAAGAGTTTTGCTAGTTCATGGAATACTAGATAGGTATACGAACTTCAATTAGATGAAGTAAGTATCGCGGAGTTGGAATCTTCACCAGATGAAATAATCAAAGAGTTTTTTGATTTCATCAGAAACGATGAAGAGGCTTGCATTTGCAAGAAATTAAGTGGGAGCGCTGAGACATATTTATAATACTTTATGTAGATGACATATAGTTGGTTATAAATGATGTAATTATATACTTGATTAAAAGTTTTCATTGAGAAATTAACTTCAATGAAAGAATATGGACTAAAACATATTTAGTGTCAAGATCTATGAAGATAGATTGGAATACATAAATAAGTTTAAGTCAAAGTACATAGAATGGATATTGAAGTAGTTCAATATAGAAATATTAAGAAGGTGTTCTTTTCATGTGAAGGTTTAACAAGACTTGAGTGTATTTGACACTCCATGAGTAAAAACACATGAGTGATTTTAGATCACAAAGAATATGTACAAAAATCAGATGTCCTGTGCTCTAAAGAGTTAGGAGCATATACCAGAATAATTCATGTGATGATTATTGGACAAACAGTAGGAATACCCTTGAGTACTTTAGAAGATCTATATGGTGTAATGACAAACAAATCGATGTAATGTGTTGCACCGATATTAGTTTGGTCGCATATAAAAATAAATTTCAATCTCAATTAGGCTAAGTGTTGTTTAAAAGGTAGCACAATGAGATAGAAGTTGTCTATGCTAGATTTAGAAAAGTTCTAAATATTGTGACGGATTCTGCAAAATAAGGCAGAGTATGTCATTGTTTTGACAATGACAAAGGATGTTAAAGTCAAGAGGTTCTTTGAGAACTTGGTGTAGTTCCGACAAAGTCAGAACTTTGAAGCTATATTGTGTGTGACAATATTTGTGACATATTTCAGACCGCGGAATTAAGGTTCCACCGAAGACCAAACATATTTAATGCCGACTCATTTGAAAATGAGTGATGCGTTGAGACGCAAATGAATTACAAAATACATACGGTTCTGAGCATGTCAGATCCGTTGACTAAAACCTCTCCCGTGAGCAAAACATGATAAAGCACCGGAAGGCCAAAGTGTTATATCTTTACAAATATAAACTAGATTATTGACTCTAGTGCAAGTGGGAGACTGTTGGAGATATGCCCAAGAGGCAATAATAAAATGGTTATTATAATATATCTTTGTGTTTATGATAATGTTTACATACCATGCTATAATTGTATTAACCGAAACATTGATACATGTGTGTTATGTGAACAACAATGAGTCCCTAGTAAGCCTCTTAACTAGCTTGTTGATTAATAGATGATTAGTTTCATAATCATGAACATTGGATGTTATTAATAACAAGGTTATATCATTATATGAATGATGTAATGGACACACCCAATTAAGCGTAGCATAAGATCACGTCATTAAGTTATTTGCTATAAGCTTTCGATACATAGTTACCTAGTCCTTATGACCATGAGATCATGTAAATCACTTATACCGGAAAGGTACTTTGATTACATCAAACGCCACCGCGTAAATGGGTGGTTATAAAGGTGGGATTAAGTATCCGAAAGTATGAGTTGAGGCATATGGATCAACAGTGGGATTTGTCCATCCCGATGACGGATAGATATACTCCGGGCCCTCTCGGTGGAATGTCGTCTAATATCTTGCAAGCATATGAATAAGTTCATAGAGACCACATACCACGGTACGAGTAAGAGTACTTGTCGGGAGACGAGGTTGAACAAGGTATAGAGTGATACCGATGATCAAACCTCGGACAAGTAAAATATCGCGTGACAAAGGGAATTGGTATCGTATGTGAATGGTTCATTCGATCACTAAAGTCATCGTTGAATATGTGGGAGCCATTATGGATCTCCGTATCCCGCTATTGGTTATTGGTCGGAGAGAAGTCTCAACCATGTCTACATAGTTCACGAACCGTAGGGTGACACACTTAAGGTTTGATGTTGTTTAAAGTAGATATGGAATATGGAATGGAGTTCGAAGTTTTGTTCGGAGTCTCGGATGGGATCCAGGACATCACGAGGAGTTTCGGATGGTCCGGAGAATAAGATTCATATATAGGAAGTCATTTTCTAGGTTTGAAAATGATTCGGTATTTTCTGGAAGGTTCTAGAAGGTTCTAGAAGAGTCCGGAAGAAATAATGGAAGGTGGAGTCCCGGAGGGACTCCACCCACCTGGCCGGCCAGCCTAAGGGAGGAGGAGTCCCAAGTGGACTCCCCACCATGGTGGCCGGCCACCCCACCAAGGAAAGGGGGGAGTCCCACTCCCCCTAGGTTTGGTCACATGGAATGTTTTTGTTGGGGTCCTATTCAGACACTTTGACCTAAACCTTGGGGCTTCCACCTATATAAAGAGGAGGAGGGCTGGCCGGCCACACCCTTGCCACCATGGCCGCACCCCTCATGGCTGCCCTAGCCAGCGCCCACTCTCCCAAACCCTAGCGGTTCCCTACTACCTCTCTCTCCCACATAGCTTAGGCGAAGCTTTCGGAGATCTCCACCACCACCGCCACCACACGTCGTCTGCTGGGATTCCGAGGAGGATCTACTACTTCCGCTGCCGCCGGAACGGGGAGAAGGACGTCGTCTTCATCAACACCGAACGTGTGACCAGTACGGAGGTGCTGCCCGATCGTGGCACCGTGATCAAGATCTTCTACGCGCTTTTGCAAGCGGCAAGTGATCGTCTACCGCAGCAATAAGAGCCTACTCTTATAGGCTTTGGAAATCTTCAAGGGTGAGTCTCAATCATCCCCTGTTCCCGTCTTCTAGATTGCATCTTGGCTTGGATTGCGTTCTCGCGGTAGGAAATTTTTTGTTTTCTATGCAACGAATCCCTACAGGCCACTCGTCAGCGACTCTTCAAAGCCGAAACGGTATGGATTAACCAGAGACGTTGGATTAGAACTGGATCGGACGAACGACGAGTCGTCTTCTCCGGCGAGAGGGGGTTACTGGCGCGGCGAGGGTAGGGGGTTGGAGAGCTAACCAGGGCTCCCGCGGTGGCTGGCAGTATGCTCGGGGAAGGTGTAGTCGACGGCGAATCTCCCGGTACGGCGGCCCTGGAATGGCTTCATCGACGGCGAGCTTCCGCGGCGTGCGGGCGTGAGGCTTCGATTGGGTGGCGTCGGTGGCTAATGTCGACGGTGGAGTGGGGCTCTGGCGGTCGAGTGAGAAGAGGGGAAGATGTGGTGTGCTCGGAGACGACGAGTGGTGGTCTCCTTTTATAGGTGAGCGAGGGTGCTGCGGGGCAGTGCAAGACCATGGCGCGGCGATTCGGCGGGCTAGCGAGCTGGCGAGGCGCAGGATCGTTCCGCGTATCAGGCGATGCTAATGGCGGGGACAGCACAGTCGGGCGGCGTTGGATGGCGACGCATTGCTTCCATGTCTGGCGGTGGCGTCTACGGGATCGTGTCATCGTCTCCAGCGGCGGTGGTCCAGGGTCGCTTCTCTGCGCGTGTCTGGTGGGTCTGAGGTGTCACGGCGATGCTCAACGTGTTGCTAGCGGGGTCAGAGCGAGCGCGTGCTGGCGAGGCGGCGGGTGGCCAGTGACGTCCATGGCGTGTCCACGCGCGACACGAGCGGCATCACTGCGTGTTCTGGGCGCGCGTTCTCCGGTGAAGCTACGGTGGCTATGGCGATGCTGTCGGTGCTAGGCGAGGTAGATGAGCACGGTGGCGATGTTTGGCACCAGGGCTAGTGACAAAGAGAACGGAGAAGAGAGGTGGCTCGTCGGGGTGGCGCCATGGCCGGCATGGTGTGCATGCTTGCTATGCATGGCCATCCCTAGGGTTGCTGTGGAGCATTGAGTGTGAGAGGGGACAAGGGGACCAGATAGGTTAGTTTAGGGCAGGTTAGGGTTAGATAGGACACTATTTGAAATAGTGTCAAATAGTTCCATATTGGTAATTTGCAATTTTTGTCCAAATCTGAATGAGTTCAAATGGTTGCACAATTTGAAAAGTGTGGGTTTGGTTGAGTTGTATTTGACCAGAGAGAATGAGAGGTGGTGGTGGAATTGTTCAATTCAAAGAATTGCAAAAATCACTAAGTGTGAGATTGTTCCACATAACAAAAAGTGCCAACTTTAGATGAGCATGGTATTTGATCTGAAAAGAATTTGGCATGGTGGTCTTTACAAAAGTTGTTCACCTTGATGTGCTCTTGGATGAGGTGCAAAGAGTTGACAAAGTTTAGTTTGAAAATTTTGAATTGCAAGGGCTCAAAGTAGGGATCATACTATAAATGGCAGATTTGACCATTATCATATGTGATCCAAATTTGAGTTTGAAATTCATTTGATTTGTGTTTGTTTGATTCCAAAAGTTGTAATAAGTGTTTAGTAACATTATTCAACTAATGGTGAAGACCAAAATGGTCTAGGGTCAAAATTTATAAAAATGGCATAAGCCATATGTGAGGGTTTTAGGGTTTTTCTTTTATTTGATTTCTTTCTCTTTTTGATTTATTTGGTTTGTGATCTTCACATGATCACATTGGGGTTTTAGGTTTTAGCACATACACATCATAAAAATCATCATGGCATATCACTCAAATGCACAAGTCCTATGCATGGCACTATATGCAATTTAAAAAATTTTGTTGGTTTGAAATTTTACTCTCTGGAATTCTTCTAACTTTCTTTTTATTGAAATTTGGGATGTTACAAACAGTGCCACATATAAGTAGAATTATCATTCAATTTAATTCGATTAGCATCAATGTTATGTATATGTGTATCACTACTATCGAGATCTAACAGAAATAAGCCATTCTTTTCAGGTGCTCGACCATAAAAGATATTATTCATAAAAATAGAACAACCATTATTCTCAGACTTGAATGAATAACCGTCTTGCATTAAACAAGATTCAGATATAATGTTCATGCTCAACGCGGGTACAAAATAACAATTATTTAGGCTTAAAACTAATCTCGAAGGTAGATGTAGAGGAAGTGTGCCGACAGCGATCACATCGACTTTGGATCCGTTTCCAACGCGCATCGTCACTTCATCCTTAAATAGTCTTCGTTTATTCTTTAGTTCCTATTTCGAGTTACAAATATGAGCAACCGAACCAGTATCAAATACCCAGGTACTAGTACGAGAACCAGTGAGATAAACATCTATAACATGTATATCGGATATACCTTCTTTCTTCTTCTTGACAAGGCTGCTCTTCAGATCATCCGGATACTTGGAGCAATTACGCTTCCTGTCCCTTCTCCTTGCAGTAATAGCACTCAGCATCGGGCTTAGGGCCGTTCTTAGGTTTCATAGGAGGCGTGGCAGCTTTCTTGCCACCCTTCTTGAATTTTCCTTAGACTTGCCCTGTTTCTTGAAACGGTGGTCTTGTTGACCATCAACACTTGGTGCTCTTTCTTGATCTTAATCTCAGCAGCTTTTAGCATGCAAGTCGGGTAACTCTTTGTTCATGTTCGCATATTGTAGTTCATCACAAAGTTCTTGTAACTAGGTGGCGGTGATTGAAGGACACGATTAATCCCAGTCTGTTAGGAATCACTATTCCCAAGTCACTGAGTTTCTTCGCATGCCCAGTCATGATGAGCATGTGCTCACTAACGGAGATTCCTTCTTCCATCATGCAGCTGAAGAAGTGTTTCGATGCTTCATAGCATTCCACGGCCGCATGAGTTTCAAACATAGCTTTCAGCTCATTGACCAACTCATGAGGATCGTGGTGCTCAAAACGTTTTTGAAGATCGGCTTCCGGACTGCACGGATGGCACACCGAACTTGAGAGTACCGAGTTTTCGAGTCGCGTAAACATTTTTTACTTCATCGGTTTCAGTTTCTGCAGGAGGGTCACCTAGCGGTGCATCAAGCACATATTGCAGGTTTCCACCAGCGAGGAAGATCCTCACATGATGGAACCAGTCGGTGAAGTTGCTACCATTGCTCTTAAGCTTTTCTTTCTCTAGGAACTGGTTAAAATTGATTGGGGACGCCATATCTACAACATATATTTGCAATAGTTTAGACTAAGTTTATGACAAATTGAGTTCAAATTTTAATTCAACATAATTAAAAACTAGGTGAACTCCCACTCAAAACAATATCCCTCGAATTGTCTTAGTGATCACACGAACCAAATCCACCACACCTAAGTCCGATCATCACGAGACAAGATGTAATTTCAATGGCGAACACTCAAAGTGTTCATCATATCAATCATATGATTGATGCTCTACCTTTCGGTATCACGTGTTCCGAGACCATGTCTGTACATGCTAGGCTCGTCAAGGCCACCTTAGTATCCGCATGTGCAAATGGCTTGCACCGTTGTATGCACTTGTTGATTCTATCACACCCGATCATCACGAGATGCTTCGAAAACAAGTCTTGGCAACGGTGCTCCTAAGGATGAACACTTTATTATCTTGATATTTTAGTGAGGGATCATCTTATAATGCTACCGTCGCGATCTAAGCAAAATAAGATGCATAAAAGGATTAACATCACATGCAGTTCATATGTGATATGATATGGCCCTTTTGTCTTTGCGCCTTTGATCTTCATCTCCAAAGCACGGACATGATCTCCATCATCTTCGGGCATGATCTCCATCATCGTCGGCGTAGCGTCAAGGTCCATGGCGCCGTCTTCATGGTTGTTCACCTCATGTAGCAACTATTACAACTACTTTGAAATACTACTCAACATGAAATTTAAAGACAACCATAAGGCTCCTGCCGGTTGCCACAATACAATAATGATCATCTCATACATATTCATCATCACATTATGGCCATATCACATCACCAAACCCCTGCAAAAACAAGTTAGACGTCTCTAATTTGGTTTGCATATTTTACGTGGTTTAGGGTTTTCGAGTAAGATCTAATCTACCTACGAACATGAACCACAACGGTGATACTAGTGTTGTCAATAGAAGAGTAAATTGAATCTATACTATAGTAGGAGAGACAGACACCCGCAAAGCCACTTATGCAATACAAGTTGCATGTCAAGCGTGGAGCAAATCTCAT
Source organism: Lolium multiflorum (assembly GCA_030979885.1). Taxonomy (NCBI): domain Eukaryota; kingdom Viridiplantae; phylum Streptophyta; class Magnoliopsida; order Poales; family Poaceae; genus Lolium; species Lolium multiflorum. The sequence continues at coordinate 325,338,100 of CM061748.1, read as the reverse complement.
GAACGCGGTCATGTAAAGTTAGCCCGAGCCGCTTTATCCCACTATGCCACAAAAAGTACTCAAAGTAAAGACAACAAAAGCATCAACGCCCACAAAACCATTGTGTTCTACTCGTGCAACCATCTATGCATAGACACGGCTCTGATACACTAGGGATTCGTTGCATAGAAAACAAAAATTTCCTACGAGAACGCAATCCAAGCCAAGATGCAATCTAGAAGACGTGAGCAACGAGGGGATGATCGAGACTCACCCTTGAAGATTTCCAAAGCCTACAAGATGAGGCTCTTGTTGCTGCGGTAGACGATCACTTGCCGCTTGCAAAGCGCGTAGAAGATCTTGACGGTGCCACAATCGGGCAGCACCTCCGTACTCGGTCACACGTTCGGTGTTGATGAACACGACGTCCTTCTCCCGTTCCAGCGGGCAGCAGAAGAGTAGCTCCTCCTTGAATCCGGCGGCACGACGGCGTGGTGGCGGTGGCGATGGAGATCCCTGGCGGAGCTTCGCTAAGCGTTGCGGGAGAGGTGGAGGAGAGGGGGGCGGCTAGGGTTTGGGAGAAGGGGAGGTGGCCGGCCACTATGAGGGGGTGCGGCCACAATGGATTTTGTGTGGCCGGCTCCCTCCCCTTGCTCCTCATTATAGGTGGAACCCCCAAGTGTTGGACTACAAGTCTTCGAATAAGACCCCAATCCAAAACCTTCCATGTGTAGGGAAACCTACCCAAGGTGGGACTCCCACCTCAAGTGGGATTCCCACCTTCCATGAGGGGGGGGCCCCCTTGGTGGAGTCCACCTTGGACTCCCCTAGGTTGGTGGCCGGCCATGGGTTGGGCCTTCCAAAGTGAATTCTTCCGGACTTTCTAGAACCTTCTAGAACCTTCCATAAATTCACGGATCATTTTCAAACTTATAAAATGACTTCCTATATATGAATCTTATTCTCCGGACCATTCCGGAACTCCTCGTGATGTCCGGGATCCCATCCGAGACTTTGAACAATACTTCGAACTCCATTCCATATTCAAGTTCTACTATTACAACATCAAACCTTAAGTGTGTCACCCTACGGTTCGCGAACTATGTGGACATGGTTGAGAACTCTCTCCGACCAATAACCAATAGCGGGATCCTGGAGATCCATAATGGCTCCCACATATTCAACGATGACTTAGTGATCGAATGAACCATTCACATACGATACCAATTCCCTTTGTCACGCGATATTTTACTTGTCCGAGGTTTGATCATCGGTATCACTCTATACCTTGTTCAACCTCGTCTCGACAAGTACTCTTTACTCGTACCGTGGTATGTGGTATCTTATGAACTTATTCATATGCTTACAAGACATTAGACGACATCCCACCGAGAGGGCCCAGTATATCTATCCGTCATCGGGATGGACAAATCCCACTGTTGATCCATATGCCTCAACTCATACTTTCCGATACTTAATCCCACCTTTATAACCACCCATTTACGCAGTGGCGTTTGATGTAATCAAAGTACCTTTCCGGTATAAGTGATTTACATGATCTCATGGTCGAAAGGACTAGGTAACTATGTATCAAAAGCTTATAGCAAATAACTTAATGACGTGATCTTATGCTACGCTTAATTGGGTGTGTCCATTACATCATTCATATAATGATATAACCTTGTTATTAATAACATCCAATGTTCATGATTATGAAACTAATCATCTATTAATCAACAAGCTAGTTAAGAGGCTTACTACGGACTCTTTGTTGTTTACATATCACACATGTATCAATGTTTCGGTTAATACAATTATAGCATGGTATATAAATATTTATCATAAACATAAAGATATATAATAACCACTTTTATTATTGCCTCTTGGGCATATCTCCAACACTTGGGGCCTCTGCACTACTTCCTCGGCATCGAGGTCGTACGTCGCACCGACGGCTTCTTCCTTCATCAGCGCAAGTACGCCCATGAGCTCCTGGACCGCGCCGGTATGCTTAATTGCAAACCCGCGGCCACGCCAGTCGACACGAAGTCCAAGCTCTCCGCCACAGACGGTTCCTTGGCCACGGATGCGTCATCTTATCGCTGCATCGTTGGTGCCCCACCTCACCTTGACTCGCCCGAGCTGCAGTATCCTGTTCAGCAGTGCCTTCACATGCACGCTCCGCGGGATCCTCATTGGGCTGCGGTCAAGCGGATCCTCCGCTACATTCGTGGTACCATGGACTTCGGTCTCTCTCTCCACGCCTCCACCGCCACGGACATCGTCGCCTACTCGGACGCCGATTGGGCCGGCTGCCCGACACGCGTCGCTCCACGTCTGGCTACTCGTCTACTTCGGACCTTCGCTCATCTCTGGTCGTCTAAGCGACAGCCCACGGTCTCTCGCCCGCCCGGAGCGGAGTACTGTTGCTAACGCGGTTGCCGAGGTCTCCTGGCTGCGGCAACTCCTCGTTGAGCTCTCATGTCCTGTCGCCAAAGCCACCTTGGTCTACTGCGACAACGTCTCCGCCGTCTACCTCTCCGCCAACCCGGTCCACCATCGCCGCACCAAGCATATTGAGCTGGACATCCATTTTGTTCGGGAACAGGTGGCCCTTGGACACATTCGAGTTCTTCACGTGCCCACCTCCCAACAATTTGCGGATATCATGACAAAGGGTCTTCCTATGGTATCTTTTGAGGAGTTCCGGTCCAGTCTATGCGTTCGACCAGGCGACGCCTCGACTGCGAGGGGGTGTTGAGATACATATCTTGTATATCCGGATGTGTATCCTCTGTAGTTATTGTATAGCGATACATATCTTTGTATTTACTATTGGGCCCGCCTCCTTCCTTGTATAGTCGAGGACGTGGCCTATATATGTACCGCCATATGCATCCGATCAATACATCGAGCATTGCATCTCTTTCTACAATCTCGGCGTCGAATGCCGCGTGGGCTGCCCGCTCCTCCTCTTCTTACTTCTCCGCGTCAGCCATGAACTTCGCGTCCCTGACCAGGTCGAGGAGGTTGTCGGTGTTGTCGTCGTCCTCCAACTCCTCGTCGGAGCTCGAGACCGGGGGAGGTGGAGGCGCGGTAGCTTGGCCGCGGCCGACGCTGGTCATGGCAAAGGTGGAGGTTGTGCGGCGGCGACGCTACTGTAGAGGTTGTGAGGCGGCTAGGGTTTTGTGTGGGAGGAGATAAGATGCCCGCGCCCCTCTTTATATAGGCCGGAGGAAGGAGACAGGCGCGGCACGCGTGCTTTGGCGGAGGTGGGCGACGACGCCACGCGATGCATCGCTATTAATGTGACCGCAGACTGCCGAAGCGACGCCTCGGCGCCAATACTGGCGCGCCTGAGAAGACGCATCGAGCCTGGGTCACTAACAGGCGGGCCCGACGAAACGTCCGCCAGACGAGAGCGGACACTTTGCGCGTCCGCAGAGACGCATCCGAAGCACATATTTGGGACATGTTTGCGTCGCCACGAACAGCTCGGTCACTATGTGTTGACCCGCTGGAGCAGGGACCGACGCAATTTTCGACCCCGCGGACGCAAATGGCCGTCCATCGTCCGTTTGCGTCGCCCCGTTGGAGATGCCCAGACCCCATCTTCTCCTCACTGCTACAAACTCTCTCTCTCTCTAAGACCTCACAGATAAGCACATCGGCGGTTGAGCGTTCGTCCGTGAGTCGCTGACGCGTCGGCTCCACCAAGCCTCGCCTTGCATTTCGCTGTGTCTGGCGTGCCCGGAATGTCCCATGTGTAGCGGGGATGGGCTCGGAACGCCGGACATCGTTTTGGATTGCGTCGTACAAAAAGAGGCTTTGTGCACGCGGCTAGAAGTGTTTTTTTATCCGGCACACCCCAATCCTTTTGGAGACGTTTTGGGGGACGCTGGAGATGCTTTAATGGGCTACTACTCCGATGGTTCTTTTGGGCCTGGACACACTAAAGACATGGGCTGCCTAGAAGCTCTCGGCTGAGACCAACTGCCTCTCTGATCATTGATCGACCTGAAACTGTATCTCAACTCATTGACAATACATCTGGAACATGGCGTGAGGATAAGCTGGCAGCAAACTTCTTGCCAATGGATATCGATGTGATCGGATCCATTCCGTTGAGCACCCTGAACCATGATGATTTCTGGGCTTGACATTTCGAGAAAACAGGGGTCTTCTCTGTTCGTTCGGCTTACCGGATGTTAGTTACCACAAAGAAGGTACGTGAGGATTACTTGAGGGAAGGCCCTCATGCTCTAATTCAGTGGTTGAGGAAAAAAAGTGGACCACGCTCTGGAAGACTAAAATACCAAGCAAAATTCGTGTTTTCTTGTGGAGGTTAGCTCACCAGTCTTTGCCAACACCCAACAGGATCAGTTCTGGAACACCGTCAAATGGCTACGTCTGCAGGCTGCTCTCTTTGCTCAGCAAGTTTAGATACTTGGAGGCACTCTCTGCTGGAGTGTACACTGGCCCGGTGTGTTTGGGCACTGCTTGATGAGGAATTAATTGAGCATATCAGCATCAATCGGTGTGAGAATGCAAAAGAGTGGCTTTTCTTTTTGCTTGATTCACTGGCTCATGCAGATTTCATCAAAGTGGTAGTCACAATCTGGGCAATATGGTCTGCACGACGCAAAGCAATCCACAAATCAATTTTCCAGAGCCCCTTGTCGACTTTTCATTTCGTTCAGAATTACCTAGATGAACTGGAAATGGTCAAACCACTACCGGGCAATGTTATGAATCAGAGCTCAAGACGTCCGATCAGGGCCCCTATCTGGTTGGCTTCACCTTCTGGGTATTTCAAAATTAATGTGGACGGAGCTGTACCTAGGGAAGGAAATAGACTGCTGCAGTTTGTCGGGATGAGAATGTATGTTCCAAGGAGCATCGTCTATTGCTACTCCAGGTATCTCTAACCCAGCAACGATCGAGGCCATTGCCTGTAGGGAGGCTTTAGCTCTAGCAGAGGATTTAAACCTGAGTCATGTTTGCATTGCTTCAGATTGTCTGGAGGTAATCAACTCAATCAGAGATGGAAGTAGCGGCATTTACAGCACCATTCTTCGAGAGATCGCTGTTCGCCGGCGGCATTTTGTTGCTGTGCTGTTTGTGCATGAAAAACGAACTAGCAACACTCATGCTCATAATTTATCCCTAGTTCTTTACATGTTGAGTCCGGACGCCAACTGTGGCTTTTAAATTCTCCGGATACAACAATTGTACCAACTATGATCATTAATTAATAAAGAGCTTTCCCCTAAAAAAAACTAGAGGTCTAAAAATTTTCGCATAATATTTGTTTCTGAAACCGCTTTAGAGAATGCATTTCCAGTTTTAAGGAGTTCGACAGATAAGGATATCCCACCCCGAACTTGACATGGATGCTCTATAGGATATGATATGGTAAATAGCATCCAGATATCCGTATGAAAAATTATTTAGGATTATCTTATAGCTTTTATCCGAATCATCCTAAACATCAACGATAATATATCATATTTATTAGATAGTGAGTTGCCGAGTTCTTCTGTTAAACAATATACCCACTCACTTACATAATCACTCTATCATAATCAGGGCATCTAGGGCGGGGCGACGCGTTTCAGACATTCAAAATATCCGTGCGCGTCTGTTTGCGTCGCTTGGTGGACACGAAAATGGTCATGCGTTTGTTTACATCTGTTTGCGTCACTTGCTGGACACGAAAATGGTCATGCGTTTGTTTACGTCGGGGGCAACCCCAGTGGTCCGACGCATTTTGGACAAACCCAAACAAACGGAGGCATACCAGATACACCATGCTTTGTTGAATCGAACAAGTTCAAACAATTTAAACATACAAGCTAGGAGAACAAACACAAGAACTAACAAATTTACCTAATTCTTGGCCTTCTTATTAGAAGGCCCTGCCATCCACACAGTCGCGTTTCTTACTCGTTACCTCCTTCGAAGAGTGCCGATCGACGCGTCCGACGAGGTTGAGTTCCCCTCCGACAAGTGGTCATTGGGGTCTTCCTCGTCGTCGGTGAACGGATGACGAGCCTCCGACTCCGCCTGCGCTCGCGCCCTTGCCTCCTTCCTTGCCGTGGCCGCATCGTCGACCGCCTCCAGCGCCTCCAGCTGTGCCCACCTTGCGTCGAAGTCCTCCTCCGGGCCATCGAGGCCAATGGCGTCCCCCTCCTCCTCGCCCTCCATCGGCGTGGAGCTAGGGTTGCTCGGCGTGGCATCCCTTTTCCCACCAATGCCGTCATCTCGACGACTTCCCCTCGCTGTCGGTGTCCGATGGCAACGATAGGTTGCTCATGGTAGCTAGCCGGTGTTGAAGAAGAAGATGAATGGCAGCCGCTTGGAGATGAATTAGAGCAGGCACATGGGTTATATTGAGCAGGGATTAATGTCGGCGAGTAACAAAGAGGTCTGCGGTTGCTCTTCCACGGTGGTTCGGTGCTCCATTCCCGCGGTTTGCACGTCGATCGACGCGGTTGCCACTCTGGCGGTTGGCCTCCCGGCAGTTGTTCTGCTTCAATTCGCGGCGGCTCGAGTCAGGGTCGCTGCCACGTGGGCTCGTGGGAGAAGCGAGCGGACGCTCGGCGCGACCACGTGCCACATATTTGTGCCAGATTTGTTATTTCATGGTAAGTTCACAGCTAATGAACTAGCCACAGAGCTGTTGTGGGTGGCCCATCCATCTATGTTAGGGTGATAAGTTGAATTGTTTTGTGTTTTATTTCTTCTGTAATTTTGGATGCAGGGAAGTACTATAATGAATACATACGACATACTTCTTTTGTATTGATTATAGCTAGCACATTTTACTTCTCTGTCTTCCTATCACGGTAGAACTTGTTATTCTTCGAGATATGTGAGAATATTTACTCTCATGTGAAATAAACAGGGCGGTGAACTAGTAATTTATACTATTATTAGTACTAGTTCATACCATTGTTGGGTTGAGCATATATGGTTCCTTTGGTGGTGCATGCTGACAAAACCTGACTGAATACTGATGTTGTAGGCGTGAGGGAATAACTATCAAGCTTGGCCTAGGGATGTGAAGACCTGATTATCAGATACGCGCACCCACCTACTTTGCCGGGCAATTATCTGCCTTTAGGATTGGTTTGTCCGTGAAACTTTTTGAGTCTTTTGCTGTTTGAACTGTCATTCGAAAAGCATATACCTTTTGTTGTTGTGCATTCTTTCCCTTAAGCAACACTCTAAACGACCGTTGTTTGCCGAGTTCACCGGCATAATCTGAGTATATATGACATAAGGTGTCAAGGTGGGATCCCACCTAACACTAATAGCATGGACGGCAGGTTAATTTTGATCACTGCTCCTTTTTGGCACCAAGTCCTCTTCAGCTGCCGAAGGGCCTCGAAAGTGGAAGCCATGAGCCCATGACAAGTTCCCCTCGCATTTCTCAGGTGATTTTGAGAACACAAAATGAGGCGAGCCTCCAATACCACCACAATTCTTTTTTCTCCTGAGCCGCTGTATATTATGGACTGAAATGTCTAGATTGCTTGTGGATTCGGCACATCTGCGTCTGATTATTGGCGCACTTAGGAGGCGTCCTTTATCAACATGGCTTTCTCCTCGACTCCTCTCTGAGTTGTCCTAAACTTGGACTCCATCTGCCAACAACCATTCACGACTGCTGCCGCCGCTAGTACCCAAATTAAACGGACCGAGTAGCTGGCATTGCCCTTGTTTTGGTCACTTGTGACGACAACTCGAACAAACGTGGTGGGCTGGCCGTCCGTCCAGAGGATTATATGCACGAGAAGCTTCCATCCCATTGTCCTTGCTCCGAAAAGTGAAAGAATCCCCACCGGAAGTCTATCTAGCCCGTTTCTCTCGTGTAGCTCATCCTTGTATGAATGTGTGATTGCTTCGGCACATGGAGTCATTGATGGAGGACGGATAGGTAGGATCGGATATTCGGAATTAAACATGAATATAATGCAGTCTACATAATGCTCTCATTTTCTCACATTTTCTTTCTCGCATACATAGTTAATATCCTCTCATTTTTTATGCTGAAAATGTAATCGTCACTCTCTAAGCACGATACTGAATCACTTCTTCAAGAACCAAGTTATTCTCAGAACGAAATGTTTGATAGGATCGTGCCCGTCCTAGGTATGTATGCATTGTGTTCTTTTGTGAAGGGATAAACTAGGCCCGACCATTGTGGGCGGCTAGATGCTTGCCTCCACACGGAATGAGGCCGGTGATTGATGCATGGGGACCCATTCATTTATCAGTTGTGCTTCTTCTTCATCCTAGTGATCGTCTACTTTATCAGGTATCTTCCTAAAGAAATCTTGCCAAACGCAACTGGCATGGAAGTAAAAAGTGTGTTTTCTCACGGAATTAACCACTTATTCTTCCAATGTAAGTTAGCTAGGTCTATATGGTCAGCTGTCCAAATAGGGTCTACCTTATACCCACCACGTAGTGTTGTTAATTTATTTGGCAACTGGCTCAATGGTGTGAATGTTAGGTTTAAACGTCTTATTAGGATGGGAGCGATTGCAATTATCTGGTCGCTATGGCTATGTAGAAATGACAAGATTTTCAATAATGTTTCTTCTTCTTTTTTGGTCATCTACCGATGCACGGCTGCTGCTATGGATACCGTTGTGTGTCGAGCACCGGGACCTCTTAAGGTGTCTTCACGGTTGGAGGATACGGCGGGATATTTTTTCCCAACATGGGTGGTGACCTTCGGCTAGATCCTCCTAGCTAGAATTTGTTTCTGTTTTTTGAACTTTTTTATCCATTTGAACACCTTTCTGGTTTTGTAACGAATTTGTGTGCGGCTGTGTGCATCTTAGCTATGCAGAGGCCGGGTCTATTACGCAAGTAATAAAGTGCCCATTTTCAAAAAAATCAGGTATCTTCCTTTGGGCCCGTCTCGTTTGATGTGGACGCCCTACCAGTCTCTCACTTGCCACCGGAAGCTCTCCTTCACTTTGAACCTTTTGCACCGGAAGCTCTCCTGTTGCCCTCAAATTATCCACACTAAGCTTGATCCATTGTCGTGAAAGATCAATCATCCGTTGTGAGATCTTGATGGAGATGTGCACCGGACTTGCAGGTGAGGTCGTAAATAACCTACGGCAAGGACATCAATTCACGCGAGCAAGAAGAAATCTTGATCGATAACGACTCTTCAGTAAACATCTCAAAAGAAATAGAATGCTCCCCTCGAACCCGTATTCCATAGTGCGAACGAATGCGCGGCCTCGCATGATCGCATCACACTTGCACAACAACAATTCCCACTTATTCCTTGCTTGCTTTTCCCCAACTTTTTGTATCGTATCGGAGGAACTAAAGGCACTCCTTTTCTGTCCCTAATCTGCATTCCTCCACCTTGGCCACACAAATCATTGCTGCCTTTGGAACCTAGCACTCACCGCACCGGCCACCACCAGCTCCATTCCTCCACCAGACCATCACCATTGATTAGCCAACTATTTCTCTCAGGCTTGTAGTTCGACTACTTAATTACTCTGGTAAGTAACAACACACCACACATGCACACACCATGCAATCTGCATATGGCTCTGAACAGGATACAGTATAGCAGCTTCTCTGCTCTGCTGGTCCTAGCCGACAAAGCCCGACTTGTCAGTCCTTCACACTGACTCGATGCTGATCTTCTCCACCTCATAACCCCACAATCAATCGCCAATCTCCTGCCAATCCCTGATATATATACGCCCTCCTAACCCACAGCTTCTCTTCTCCCCTTGGGTTTCCTCTCACAGATAGCCTCACAGCTACATCATCCTGCTTCCTGCAGCACTTATCACGCCCTGCTGAGCCCATCAGGGTGATCACCATCGACCGATCATGACGATCAAGGACTGCGGCGGCCACAAGGGCGGCGTCTCGGCCTGCCAGTGCCACCGCGAGAAGCTCTACCGCAAGCTCTGCGGGGCCGCGCTCGCCTTCGTCCTCCTCGCCCTCTTCATCATCCTGATCGTCTTCCTCGTCCTCCGCCCCCACAAGCCCCAGTTCTACCTGCAGGACCTCGCCGTGCTCTGCCTCAACGTCACGCCGCCCGCCTCCGCGTACCTCTTCACCACCATGCAGGCCACCGTGGCGGCGCGCAACCCCAACGCCCGCGTCGGCGTCTACTACGACTCCGCCGACGTGTACGCGCAGTACAAGGGCGTGCCCATCACCGTGCCCACGCGCCTCCCCGTCGCCTACCACGGCCACCGCGACCAGTCCGTGTGGTCGCCGTATTTGAGGTCCATGGACAACGTCGTGCTGTCGCCCGAGCTCGCCGTCTCGCTGGCCCAGGACGAGACCGCCGGGTACGTGCTCATCGACATCCGCGTCGAGGGGTTGGTACGGTGGAAGGTGGGCACCAGCTGGATCTCCGGGCATTACCATCTGAAGGTGAACTGCCCCGCGCTCATCAGGGTGAACGAGGGGAAGGGCAGCTACGGCGCCACCACCGGCGGCGGCACCGAGTACTTCCGGTTCCAGCAGGCGGCGCCCTGCAACGTCGACGTCTGACTGATTTCGAGTTCGTTCGGTTGGTCCAAGTGTCTAGAGGAAATTGATTCTTCATGTCGGTTGATTCTTGTTTCGTTTTGTACTAGTTTCTTTCTCCTCTTTTTGACTCAATTTTCGTTCTTCTCGGCGGAACCGATGATCGGTTACAGAAATGAATACCACCGCACCGAAGGTCTGAAGCTTCGAATGCTTTTCTTGTTCTTTAGAAACTTGGTGGTTGGTTGGAGTCTAGCTTGGAGTGGAAGGGAATTTATGGGAGAAAAAGGACTGATACGGGAGTTTTTTCGATAAAGTGATACGGGAGTAGACGTCAAGTGTATATCTCTGAAGCTAGTGAAATAAGGCTTCGTTACTACAGCTCCATCTAGCTACATGTTCATAAGCAAGAGTGTCGGTTTAGTTAGTCCAAGCTTTGTTTTGATTTTCCGATGGAACCAGGGATCGTTTTTGCTTGTGCTTTGAGAGGTACAGAACTTCTTCATCGGATATCAACTGTTAGCTCAAAGTGTTATTCTGAAGCGACCAAGAATTAAATCTCTGACCACGAAATTCTCCTGCCTATTAATCAGTGTGGTCAGTGTGGTGTCCTATGTAGCTTAGTGTGATGAATGCACCAATGACAAGGTGTGTAGCTGGATTGTGCGCTTGGCTGGAAACCAGGGCACGTCACCGGCGCACACGCACATGCTGATTGTGACGCAGCTGCTATATTATCTCTTCAACCTCTTGACACGAATTTCCGCACGACGTACTTTGTGATTGACCTCAAGGTCGTTTCACAATTCTTTGGAAGATACGTGTGTATTCTTCATCACGTTATCGCACGGGCACGGCGCGTCTTTGCAGAAAAGCAACCAAAGTCGCCACGCCACGGCCGCTAACTTGAAATCTGAACTAGCTTGGCAGGAACGGATGGTGGCTTAACTCTCTGAACCCAGATCAGTTAAAGTCCAGATTTTTCTCACAGGTACTAGTAATGCAGCATTACTTGTAAATGATGGTACTACTAGCAGTACTTTGCGATCGCGCGATTCTACACGATCAGTTAACACGCACGCGTGCGTATGTATGGTTGGTGGATCCGTGGATGCTTTGGTATGTTGGTACCAGATGCTACACGGTGAGGCCGGTAGTGGTAGATGGCAAAGAGAATTGCAGGCAGTGTGTGCTTTCTGAAAACTTTCTTTTGCGAGTCCCTTTCTCCCGCACCTGCACCCTCTGCATTGTTGTTCCGGTGCAGTTCTGATCGATATAATGTGACAAGATAGAGATGCTTATAGTTGGCTCCATATATAAGTCCATCCATCCGTCCATGAATGATAATATCGTGCCCATAAGCATGCTATCTACTTGCTCGGACCACATGTGTTAGAGCCCTTTTTTCCATACCCAAAAATGATGAGATGAAAGTGTCAAGCAGTCCATATAAGAAATTGTTCTGAAGTTCAGAGCTGGTATTAAAGGTGAGGGCAGCGTGCTATGTTGGACCAAGAGAGAAGAAATGTCCTACATGGTAGTCGATGCTCGGGTAGATAGTAGAGCACTAGAGTGAGGTGCACATCTTTATACACCGATGATAAAGCAATCTCAACTCTGACTTTAGCATCTCAGCTGCTTCCTTGAAGTTTCGCTGAAGAACGAGACGATAAAGGAAGGAGGCTGATTGCTATTCTAAGAGAGGGGCGCCGGACCTAACTTGTTGACGAGGCTTTCACCATTAATTTTGCGGGTTCCTAGGTAAAGGACATTGTGTAAGAGAGGGCATTTAGGAATGATCATGATGATATATGCATGCATGCATGCATTCCAGTTAGCTTTCGAACAAAAATGTTTGTTGGCCAAAAGGAATAAGAGAGGGATTTTTTTTTTGAGAATGAGAGGGAGTTTATATATACACATGCATGTCAGGATTATGTAAAAAAGAAGAGTACCCCCAATTCGAAAAAAAAGTAAAAAATAAGAGAATAGGATTAAAATGGGGGTAAAAACTAAAAAATAAGCGAGTTAAATAATAAGTTGTGGCGACTCTCTACTAGACTGTAACTATTATCTGAACTAAATGTCTGAGTACTCATAACGCATACTGCCATACTGGGCCCAGATTCTATTGAGGCTGACTGGCCTATGTTAGAGCATCTCCACTCGTTTGGAGGCCCCGGGCTGAATTCCGGACGAATTAGCTCCGGATTGGATCAATTTTTGGCATGGGGGGCAATAAACTTCCAGCCATGTGCACCCCACGCTGAGCTGCTCATGAGGTGTTCGACCACTGACAGTGGCCCAGCGTGCGTGATTTGCTCCATCCGGAGTCCCCGAGAAGACCCCGGGGAACCGGGGTTGGCGTGGGGAGTCCGGACGAAATAAGCTCAAATCCGGATCAAAACGAGAAATCAGGAGTCTTACTGGGCCATTTTTCGCCGTCCGGATGAAAAATATTGGTCGTGGGAGGCTTCTCCGGGAGACGAGTGGGGATGCTCTTAACCCATCAAAGCTATTGCTCAACACTTTGATGGGACGGCCAATGTACCAACGCTACGTCCAGTTGCCACCTTTGTTTGTACGGAGCGAACGTGGACAATGTAGTTTCATGCTTCACTGTTTTGAGGTTTCTTTTAAATTGATTTATAGTTTCTTCTAAGAGGTTTAGAAATAGAAAATATATAGACTTTAGAAATGTTCAGATTTGAAATATTTTCATATTTATAAAAATATCCATTTGAGAAATGTTTAGATTTAAAAATGCTCAGATTTGAAAAATACTTAGATTTAAAAAATAATTATATTAAAAAAACTAGACTTAAAAGTGCTCATGTTTTAAAAGAATTTTGATCATAGGTATCTAATATTTAAAAAATATTCAAAATTGTAAAAAAAACAAAAGGAAAAAATAAATGAACTCAAATAAGAAAAGAAAACATAAACCGGCCAAAAAATGAAATCTGACGAACACCGAGAAAGCCCAACAAGGGAAACAACAAACGTGTGTCACAAAAGAAAGCGTGCCCACAATCGTCGTCAAAACTCGATTTCAGAAAGGTGTTTGATTGGATTAGCTGGGACTCGCTCCTCAAAACTTTGAAACACCCCGCCAAAACTCTGTGCTTGGATCCAAACCCTCATCGACACAGGGAAAACCACGGTACTATTTAACGGTGTGCTAGGTCATTGGATTAAATGTAAGCAAAGATTACGTCAAGGCTGCCCACTATCACCCTACTTATTCATAACAATAGCCGGCCTACTACAACAACTAATAGCCAACGCATGTTGTGACGGCCTCCTGGCACATCCACTCTCTGACGACATCTCATGCGCGGCTCTCCAATATGCCGACGACACCCTAATCATCATAAGGGCCACGCCACAAGCGGTAGAAAACCTTGAAAAAATCCTAGACAATTTCGCTCACGCTACAGGTTTATCCATCAATGTCCATAAAAAACCACCCTAGTTCCTATGAATGTCGACAATAAGCTTGTAGCTACCATCGCCAACACCCTAGGCACCTCCATCTCCTTATTTCCAAAACCTAGAACTACCTCTATCCGCAAACAAGCTACCCGCATCAATCGTTCCAACCTATCATTGACAGTTGAGACCGATACCTAGTGGGCTGGTGTGCCACCCGCCTCACTATGGGTGGCAGACTAGTGCTTCTCTCAGCAGTCCTCCCAACATACTTCATGTCGTCCTTCATCATCCCCATTTCATTATTAAAAGCAATCGATGCTCACCGTAGAGATTTCTTCTGGGCCGTCAAAGAAACGTGCACGGGTGCACAATGTCTCGTTGAATGGTATAAACTTTGTGTTCCGACAAACCGAGGGGTTCTAGGCGCCAAAAATTTAAATGCACGGAATATTTCCCTTCTTTTGAAATTATGTTTCAAATTCTTGCATCTAGAAAATCAACCATGGAAGCAATGGATCCTATCCCACTCACCACACCCAAACACTGCCTCAGCCCGTCCGACCTTACCGAAATCATAACAAAACACTTAGACATGCTCATACATATCACTTGCATAGTCCTTAATAGAAAATTGGTATTCTTTTTGCATGACACTTGGCTACTTCCAGAACCCTTAGATACAGCCTACCCCACTCTATACGGCCACCGCACCCAAACCCATGAATTGGTTTGTGATATTTTGCAAAATGATATTTCTGCTGGCTTACGATGAAGACTAACCAATGCAGCATCAGAGTAACTTGTTTCTCTCTCTAATCTGTTGCAGGACGTGCGCCTCTCGAATGAGCAAGAAACAAGGACGCTGCTTGATGGATCTCACTTCTCCACCAAGGGCGCATACTTGCATATCCAGTCCCAGCTTGAAGATCCAGAGGTCACACATATCTGGACCTCCAAGGTGCCAAAGAATGTGAAGGTGTTTGGGTGGCTTCTACACCTAAACAGGATCAACACAAGGGCCAACCTGTTACGCAAGCGCATCATCTCCTCCGAGGAGTGCCCAAGATGCGAATCCTCGGTTGAGGACCGAACACATCTCTTCTTTACATGCCCATCCTCGGTAACGATATGGACGCAGATACAGTTCCTACCAAATGCTCATTACTTGACACACATTTGGTCCACACCGCTCCCTAATAACCTCCCTCGCTCAGTATGGAATTCAATCGACTAGTCATCGGGAGAGTGAACCCTAACCCGCCGCCTCCCTCTCCCGCCCCCTCCCGGGCAGCGGCGGAGGCCCCTCCTCCACCCTCGCCCCACAGCCGCCCGCCAACTGTCGCCCTCAGCCGCTGCCGGCCGCGGCCCCGACCCCGGCGCTGTCCTCGGTCCTGGCCCCTGTGCCTTGGCGCCGGCCATGGCCCCGGTCCCGGCCTGGCTATGGCGATGGTGGCGGCACCGTTGAGTCGACGAGGGGGAGAAGAGGGTTTCCGCCGCGGCGTTTCATGGGAGGTGATGTAGCGCCGGTGGAGGAAGCCGGGCGGCACAGCTACTTGGGCGGGGCCTAAGGCTCTCCGTCGGTAGCCATGGAGGATTCGGTGGAGCGGTGCGCTGATACGTCCAATTTGCATCACTATTTTGTATCATAATTTGCTGTTATTCATTGATATATTTCATATTGGGACACAATACTTATGTTATTTCACCTATTTTGCATGTTTCATCATCATTGGAGGATCAAGCACTGAGCCAGGATTCTGCTGGAAAAAGCACCGTCGAACGCAATATTTCGGAAGATCAATGTGGAAGGGAATTTCACGAAAATTCCTATTTTTCCAGATGACGGAGAGGAAGGGAAGAAGAGAGGGCCATGTGGGCCAGACCATAGGCGGCGCGCCCCTGGCCGCGCCACCCTATGCTCGGGGGCCCACGACCCTTTCGCCTCTTTTCGCGTACTCCTTCGTCCAAAACCTAAGCCACAGAGAGGACCTCACGAGGGTTACAGCCGCCTCGCGGGGCGGAGAACACCAGAGAGAAAAGAGCTCTCCGCGGGCAGAATCCGCCGGGGAAATTCCCTCCGAGGGGAAATCGACGCCATCGCCATCGTCATCGAGCGGGACATCATCTCCATCATCATCATCATCATCTCCACCATCTACACCGCCATCACCACCGCTGCACCTCGTCACCGCTGTAGCAATTCGGGTTAAATCTTGATTGTTTGATAGGGAAACTCTCCCGGTGTTATTCTATACTTGTTGTAGATGCTATTGAGTGAAACCATTGAACCAAGGTTTATGTTCAGATTGTTATTCATCATCATATCACCTCTGATTGTATTCCATATGATGTCTCGTGAGTAGTTCGTTTAGTTCTTGAGGACATGGGTGAAGTCTAAATGCTAGTAGTGAATTATGGTTGAGTAATATTCAATGTTATGATATTTAAGTTGTGGTGTCATTCTTCTAGTGGTGTCGTGTGAACGTCGACTACACGACACTTCACCATTTATGGGCCTAGGGAGTGCATCTTGTATTCGGTTGCTAATGCGGGGTTGCCGGAGTGACAAACCTAAGCCCCGTTAGTATATCGATGCAGAGGGATCGCAGGATCTCGAGTTTAAGGCTGTGGTTAGATTTATCTTAATTACTTTCTTGTAGTTGCGGATGCTTGCAGGGGTATAATCACAAGTATGTATTAGTCCTAGGAAGGGCGGTGCATTAGCATAGGTTCACCCACACAACACTTATCAAAACAATGAAGATTATTTAGCTACATGAAGCGAAAGCACTAGACTAAAATCCCCATGTGTCCTCGGAACGTTTGGTCATTATAAGTAATCAAACCGGCTTGTCCTTTGTGCTAAAAAGGATTGGGACACTTGCTGCAATTATTTCTCTCGCATTTTATTTACTTGTACTTTATTTATCTGCAATATCAAAACCCCCGAATACTTGTCTGTGAGCATTTAGTGAAACCTTCATCAAACCGTCGCCAACACCTTCGCTCCTCGTTGGGTTCGACACTCTTATTTATCGAAAGTACTACGATACACCCCCTATACTTGTGGGTCATCAAGACTATTTTCCGGCGCCGTTGCCGGGAGTGAAGCGCTATTGGTAAGTGGAATTGGTAAGGAAAACTTTACTGTTTGTGCTGATTTTATTTCTGTGCTGCTATAAATCATTATGGAGAGATCTCTCTTCAATTTCTATTTGGGAAATCTACTACTACTGCAACGGTAGTGGATGAAGCGCCAGGTGAGGAAGTAGTACCATATAAAATACCTATGAAAATTATTGAACGTGTTATGGATAACCGCTATGAAGGGGATGGAACTGTCCATCCCGGTGATCATTTATTGTTTTTGCATGAATTATGCGGGTTATTCAAATGTGCAGTATTTCTATGAATGAAGTTAGGAAGAAACTATTCACTATATCGCTGTCTGGTAAAGCGGCGCACTGGTATAAATTGCTGAAGAATGGTGATTCTATTGATTGGGAGGACATTGTGCCTTTATTCTATTCCAAATTTTATCCTCCAAGTGAAATTCACAAAGATCGGAACCGCATATATAATTTCTGGCCTCATGATGGAGAGAGTATTGCCCAAGCTTGGGGGAGATTGAAGTCTTTAATGCTCAAATGCCCCATTCATGAGCTTCCTGGTAATGTTATTATTGATAATTTCTATGCAAGACTTTCTTTTCAAGACAAGACCTTGCTGGATACTTCTTGTTCTGGATCATTTACACGCAAGAATGAAGAGTTTAAAAGGGACCTTCTTGATCGGATCCAAGAAAATACTGAAGGATGGGAGAATGACAAAGATAGAGAATCAGGTATAATTTATGATTATAAATGCATTGAAGCTTTTATGGATACTGATAAATTTCGTAATATGAGTGCTACATATGGTCTTGATTCCCAAGTTGTTGCAAATCTTTATAGAGCTTTTGCCTCTCATTATGAACTGCCTAAGAAGAATTTTGTTAAGTATCATGAACCGTATAAGGATAAAATTGATCTCGTAAACAAATGTGTAGTGGTTGAAACTGATAATGTTATTCCCGAAGCTTATATTGAAAAACTCCTTTCTCTGCTAAAATGAAGGAGTACTGTCATATCTAGTGCGGTTAATAAAAGTGAAAATAAACCTAAAGAACCCGAAGAACAAATTAAAATTGAACCTGCTGTTGCTATAGTTAAAGATCTTGTGACTGAAAATGTGGAGGATGGTCATATTATTTTCTGTGAAGATGCTTCTAATATTGTTTCACATCCTAATAAATCCAAACAAGTTAGTGTTCCTATGCTATCTGTTAGAATTGGTGATCATTGCTATTATGGTTTATGTGATATTGGTGCAAGTGTTAGTGCTATTCCTTATGAACTTTACACGGAGATTATGCATGAAATTGGCTCTTGTGAACTTGAAGATATTGATGTGGTTATTCATCTGGCTAATAGAGAAACTATTTCTCCAATTGGTATTGTTCGAGATGTGGAAGTTCTATGTGGTAAGATTAAATATCCCGCTGACTTTTTGGTACTTGGTTCTGCTGCTAGTGATCATTGTCCTATCATTTTTGGTAGACCTTTTCTAAATACTTGTGGAGCTATTATAGATTGTAAGAAAGAGAAAATTTTAACTAGATTTGCTGGTGAACCTTATGAATTTAACTTTTCTAAATTTACCAAAACTCCTTATAAAGCTGACTTGCCTAGTAATGATTTTAAAATGGAGCAGTGTGCATCTATTGTTCTTGTTCCTAATAATCCTTTGCAGCAACATTTGGAGAATAGTGAAAGTGAAGCTTTTAGGAGAGAAAGAGATGAGCTTGAGGAAATTTTTCGTCGCCAACCTATTCTCAAGCATGATTTACCGGTGGAAGATTTGGGTACAACACCGCCACCAAAGGAAGATCCTGTTTTTGATCTAAAGCCTTTACCTGATAATCTTAAATATGCTCATATTGATGATAAGAAAATATATCCTGTTATTATTAGTTCTAAGCTTTAAATTGAGGAAGAAAGGTTATTGGAAATATTGAAGAAACACCGAGGAGCTATTGGCTATACTCTTGATGATTTGAAAGGGATTTCTCCTTCTATTTGCCAACATGCTATTAATATGGAAGAAGATGCAAAGCCTGTTGTTGAACATCAACGTCGTCTAATTCCGAAGATGAAGGAAGTGGTAAGAAACGAGGTATTAAAACTCCTTGAAGCTGGTATTATATATCCTATTGCTGATAGTAGATGGGTTAGTCCTGTTCATTGTGTTCCTAAGAAAGGAGGAATGACTGTGTGCCTAATGATAATGATGAGCTTATTCCTCAAAGAATAGTTGTAGGTTATAGAATGTGCATTGATTTTCGAAAAGTTAATAAAGTTACTAAGAAAGATCATTACCCTTTACCCTTTATTGATCAAATGTTAGAGAGGTTATCTAAAAATACTCATTTTTGCTTTCTTGATGGTTATTCTGGGTTTTCACAAATTGCGTTAAAGCTAAAGATCAAGAGAAAACCACGTTTACTTGTCCTTATGGAACTTATGCTTGTAGGCGTATGCCTTTTGGTTTATGTAATGCTCCTGCTACTTTTCAAAGATGCATGTCTGCTATTTTTCATGGTTTTTGTGAAAGTATTGTAGAGGTGTTCATGGATGATTTTTCTGTCTATGGGAATTCTTTTGATAATTGCCTGCGAAACCTCGATAAAGTTTTGCAGAGATGTGAAGAAACTAACCTTGTTCTTAATTGGGAGAAATGTCACTTTATGGTTAATGAAGGAATTGTATTGGGACATAAAATTTCCGAGAGAGGTATTGAAGTTGACAGAGCTAAAGTTGAAGCAATTGAGAAGATGCCCTATCCGAGGGATGTTAAAGGTATTCGTAGTGTTCTTGGTCATGCTGGGTTTTATAGGAGATTTATTAAAGATTTCTCTAAAATTTCAAAGCCTCTTACTAATCTTCTTCAAAAGATGTACCTTTTGTTTTTGATGATGATTGTAAGGAAGCTTTTGAAACTCTAAAGAAAGCCTTAACAACTGCTCCTATAGTCGAACCTCCTGATTGGAATTTACCTTTTGAAATTATGTGTGATGCTAGTGATTTTGTAGGCGCTGTTCTTGGACAGCGGGTAGATAAAAAATTAAATGTTATTCGTTATGCTAGTAAGACTCTTGATGCTGCTCAAAGAAATTACGCTACAACTGAAAAAGAATTGTTAGCTGTAGTCTTTGCTTGTGATAAGTTTAGACCCTATATTGTTGATTCGAAAGTTACAATTCATACTGATCATGCTGCAATTAGATACCTTATGACAAAGAAAGATGCTAAGCCAAGGCTTATTAGATGGGTACTGTTGCAAGAATTTGATTTACATATTATAGATAGGAAAGGTGCTGATAATCCTGTTGATAATTTGTCTAGATTCAAAATATTGCTTATGATCCTGTTTCTGTTAATGATAGTTTTCCAAATGAACAATTGGCTGTAATAAAGGTGAGCTCGCGAGAGAGCCCTTGGTATGCAGATTATGCTAACTTTATTGTTTCGAAGTATTTGCCTCCAACCTTTTCAGCTCAGCAAAGGAGGAAATTCTTTTATGACTTGAGGCATTATTTTTGGGATGACCCACACTTATATAAAGAAGGAGTGGATGGTATTATGCGAAGATGTGTTCCTGAATATGAACAACAGGAGATATTGAATAAATGTCATGGAAGTATTTATGGAGGACATCACGCTGGAGATAGAACCGCGCAAAAGGTTCTACAATCAGGTTTTTATTGGCCAACACTCTTCAAAGATGCAAGGAAATTTATTTTATCTTGTGATGAATGTCAAAGAGTTGGTAATATCTCAAGACGCAATGAAATGCCTATGAATTATACTCTCGTTATTGAACCATTCGATTGTTGGGGATTCGACTTCATGGGTCCTTTCCCTTCTTGAGACGGTAACACTCATATACTTGTCGCTGTTGATTATGTTACTAAATGGGTAGAAGCTATACCTACAAAAAGTGCTGATGGTGAGACCTCTATAAAAATGCTTGTAGATATTATATTTCCTAGATTTGGAGTACCTAGATATATTATGACTGATGGAGGTTCTCATTTCATTCATGGAGGTTTTAGAAAAACTCTTGCTAAGTATGGTATTAATCATAGAATTGCTTCCGCTTATCACCCTCAAACTAGCGGTCAAGTAGAATTATCAAATAGAGAGATTAAAGCTATCTTAGGTAAAACTGTTAATAAATCTAGAAAGAATTGGCCTAGCAAATTGAAAGAAGCATTATGGGCTTATAGAACTGCTTATAAAAATCCTATGGGAATGTCACCTTATAAAATGGTTTATGGAAAAGCTTGTCATTTACCTTTAGAACTAGAGCACAAAGCTTATTGGGCTGTTAGAGAACTAAATAAAGATCCTAAATTAGCCGGTAATAAGAGGTTGTTGCAATTAAGTTCTCTAGATGAATGGAGAAGTGAAGCTTATGAAAATGCTAAACTCTTTAAAGAAAAAGTTAAGAAATGGCATGATAGAAGGATCATCAAAAGAGAATTTAATGTTGGAGATCAAGTTCTATTGTATCGGTCTCGTCTCAGATTCTTTGCAGGGAAATTACTCTCGAAGTGGGAAGGACCATATGTTGTTGAGGAGGTGTATCGTTCAGGAGCAATTAAAATTAGCTCTCTCCAAGGCAATGCCACACAAGTGGTGAATGGACAAAGACTCAAGCATTATATCTCGGCGATTCTTATAATGTTGATGTTGATATTATTCAAGTGGAAACACCGAGGCTTTCATCAAAGGACAAATTGTCAGTCCGCGAACTGGACTTTGAATAGGTAACAGATAGGTAATAAAAAGTCCGCGTTACCTTTCCGAACATTATTTTTGCTGTTTTTGGAAAATATGAAAAATTACGGAATCGAAACGGAGTGGAAAAGACGCACGAGGGGTGCCACCAGGCCGGCGCGGCCTGACCTGGGCCCGCGCCGACCTATGGTCCGCCGCCTGCCCTTTTCGACCGGAACCTTCCTTTTGTCGTAAAAATATTTGCTATATAATTCCCCCCTGGAGGTCCGTAATATCGTTTTCTCGTCGTGTTTTGTTTCGAGCTGTTTTATGCCAGATTTGTTTTGATCTAGAAGCACCATGGTCTCCAACAACAAGGACAAGGAACCTTTGAAGGAAAATATTCAAGACCCGGAGCTGAAGAAAGAAGATGCAAGAGAGGATGAAGAAGTGGAGGAAGCTCCGCAGGAACGCCAACAAGCCACCGTCGCAAGTATTGGCGTGATATCAAGTCCATCCAACATCAAGAGGAGTGCACGAATCGCCACCGGAGGAGCGGTTCCACGTCACTACTTGGCTCCAAGGACATCTTATCCGAGCCATTACAACCCTTACCGCAATCTAATCTACGATCGTCAAACTGAAAGGACCCCAAGGTAGTGTTGCCAAGTAATTGGGATATAAATCGTTCTGACACTGCAGGAGAGAAGGAGCCTGAGGCTGAAGAGTGGGGAAATAACTCCAAGAGTTGGGACTCACCGTCGGACAGACTCCTTAACCGCGTCGAGCACAATTCAGAGATGATTCGCAATCTCATATACAGGATTGACGAGCTCCAGGAGCTTATTGAGAAGCTTGTCGGGAATTCATCACCACCATCGCCAAGGAGTAATTCATCATCGGTATTGGCATCCCCTTGGTTTGTTCCAAGCTTGGGGAGTGCCGCGGTATCACATCACCACCTTTATCTTTTACTATCAAATAGTGTCATATCATGAATAGGGAAGTTATCATATGAAATAGTATGCAATGTGGAAGTATCTCTCTTAGTTAGTTATCTATGTATCCGTGGTGTGAGTTATCGTTATGGAATATTAATGAGAAGTCTTATCATTTACTTTTTGCACACCTTATTTTAGTTTGCAATCTCCATTATATGATTACTCTTGACATGAGTATTGATATCACTTTGGGAGCATCGAGTAAATCTATTTGGTTTTGGCAAACTTAGCATTGGTCAATAGCAACAACATCTTGATGTTTAATGAAGGAGAGAAATACACTTAGATACATTATTCTATTATCTCTATGCTTAGTATTCTAGAGTTAAAATTGCTTGTGCTTATGAGAAAGATGCATGATTGTTTCTATCATATGTATATCTGTTTGTTTCCCTCAACCTTTATGCTTGCTATCAAACCTTGCTAGCCAAAGACATGTATCGAGAGGGAATGCTTCTCATACATCCATAACCTTAGACCAAACCTATGCCATTTGTGTCCACCATACCTACCTACTACATGGTATTTTCTGCCATTCCAAGTAAATACTTCATGTGCTACCTTTAAATAATTCAAACTGTACTACTCCTTATTTGTGTCAATGTTTTATAGCTCATGAGGAAGTATGTGGTGTTTTATCTTTCAATCTTGTTGGGCGGACTTTCACCAATGGACTAGCGCACATCCGCTTATCCAATAACTTTGCAATAAGAGCTGGCAACGGGTTCCCAGCCCCAATTAATAACTCTCATTAATAATTCTCTTCACATGTTTTGCTCTGACTTATCAGTAAGCAACTTAATTTTGCAATAGACACTCCTCCATGGTATGTGAATGTTGGAAGGCACCCGAGGATCGGTTAGCCATGGATTGAGAAAGCCAAGGTTGGGGGAGTGTCACCCATAATAAAACTAAAATACATGTGTAAACAAAGAGAGAAGGATGATCTACCTTGCTGGTAGAGATGCCGTCCCTCATGGGGCCGCTCTTTGAAGGTTCGTTTGGCAAGGGGGTTAGAGTGCCCGCTACCATTCGTTGACAACAACAAACACCGCTCAAAATATTACTTTTATTCTCTTTATATGATTTCAAAATTTGAAAAGCTCTAGCACATGATTTAATCCCTGCTTCTCTGCGAAGGGCCTATCTTTTACTTTTATGTTGAGTCGTAAACCTATTTCCTCTATCTCAAGCAAGCAATTGAGTTGTTGTGAACCAATCATTTATGCTGTGATCCAGTTAATCATGTCTTTTATACTTTCTTGTTTAGTACCAATTTTATCTGAATGAATATGACTTTGAAGTTATCAATGATTATGAGGAGATTGTTATGCTTAAATATGAAAGCTCAGCTATAAAAATATGAAAGATTTGCTTAGAAGTACAATCCGTTAGTAGTTCTCTGACCAAGAACAAAGTTTGCCATCACCAATTATGATTTCTTATGCACCTTTACTTGTGATTTCTCTTTACTTATTTCAAGATGAGTTATATGAGGAAGTTGTTTACTAGAATGTCTTGTGTGAATGAATATGATGCTTCTTGTCCGTATTTTATTTATCGACTCTTCACTCCATAAACATGTGGTCTCGTTTATCGAGCTTTCGCTTGGGGACAAGCGAGGTCTAAGCTTGGGGGAGTTGATACGTCCAATTTGCATCACTATTTTGTATCATAATTTGCTGTTATTCATTGATATATTTCATATTGGGACACAATACTTATGTTATTTCACCTATTTTGCATGTTTCATCATCATTGGAGGATCAAGCACGGAGCGGATTCTGCTGAAAAAGCACCGTCGAACGCAATATTTCGGAAGATCAATCGTGGAAGGGAATTTCACGAAAATTCCTATTTTTCCGATGACGGAGGGAGCGAAGGGGAAGAAGAGAGGGGCCATCAGGCCCAGGGCGGCGCGGCCTGTGCCCCGCCGCGCCACCCTATGCTCCACGACCCTTTTCGCCTCCTTTCTTCGCGTACTCCTTCGTCCCAAACCTAAGCCACAGGACCTCACGAAGGTTACCGCCTCGCGGGGCGGAGAACACCAGAGAGAAAAGAGCTCCGGCGGCAGGGCGGGAAATTCCTCCCGGAGGGGAAATCGACGCCATCGCCATCGTCATCGAGCGGGACATCATCTCCATCATCATCATCATCATCTCCACCATCTACACCGCCATCACCACCGCTGCACCTCGTCACCGCTGTAGCAATTCGGGTTAAATCTTGATTGTTTGATAGGGGAAACTCTCCCGGTGTTATTCTATACTTGTTGTAGATGCTATTGAGTGAAACCATTGAACCAAGGTTTATGTTCAGATTGTTATTCATCATCATATCACCTCTGATTGTATTCCATATGATGTCTCGTGAGTAGTCCGTTTAGTTCTTGAGGACATGGGTGAAGTCTAAATGCTAGTAGTGAATTATGGTTGAGTAATATTCAATGTTATGATATTTAAGTTGTGGTGTCATTCTTCTAGTGGTGTCGTGTGAACGTCGACTACACAACACTTCACCATTTATGGGCCTAGGGGAGTGCATCTTGTATTCGGTTGCTAATTGCGGGGTTGCGGAGTGACAGAAACCTAAGCCCCCGTTAGTATATCGATGCAGGAGGGATCGCAGGATCTCGAGTTTAAGGCGTGGTTAGATTTATCTTAATTACTTTCTTGTAGTTGCGGATGCTTGCAAGGGGTATAATCACAAGTATGTATTAGTCCTAGGAAGGGCGGTGCATTAGCATAGGTTCACCCACACAACACTTATCAAAACAATGAAGATTATTTAGCTACATGAAGCGAAAGCACTAGACTAAAATCCCCATGTGTCCTCGGGAACGTTTGGTCATTATAAGTAATCAAACCGGCTTGTCCTTTGTGCTAAAAAGGATTGGGCCACTTGCTGCAATTATTTCTCTCGCATTTTATTTACTTGTACTTTATTTATCTGCAATATCAAAACCCCCCGAATACTTGTCTGTGAGCATTTACTGAAACCTTCATCGAAACTGCTGCCAACACCTTCTGCTCGTTGGGTTCGACACTCTTATTTATCGAAAGTACTACGATACACCCCCTATACTTGTGGGTCATCAGCGGCCTCCGCCCCCGGTTACGGTTCGGCGGCGATACGCATGATCCGTGTCACTGACCTCTTCCTTGGTGATCCGGCAGGAGGGATTGGCGGCGTGGGGGCTGCTGATCTTGCTTTGTTTTTTTGTGGCGGTCCTTGGGTTGCTCGCATGCGAGGATGAAGATCTTTCGGAGGTCAGTTTGCTTTGATCTGGCTGGAGAGATGAGTCCCGAAAAGCTCCGGTGGATTATGGAACAGTGCATATTTTGCATGCAGTTTGCTGGATCGGGTGGTATTCGGTCGCGCGCACCCATGTTTTTCTTCCGGTCGTTTGCTTCCGAAGAGAGCGGCGCGAAGCTCTATTCTGTGTTGACATCATGTGACTTTTTGGTCCATGATGAAGTCAGAAGAAGAAATATCTTGAAAGCCGGATTGGTGGACTGCCTAAAGGAGGTTCGAGTCTCCGTGATGCTGAGGGATCTGCTTGGCGTTCCGGGCTCTGCAGCAGTGGTATGGATGTGGGGGCGGCAGCACATGGGAAGTTCAGAGTCTAACCTCTCAAGGTGAAAACCCAAGGTCTAGCCTTAACTGGTTGTGTCTGGCAATGTTCTTGTTGGAGGCATTGTTTTGAAAGTGGAGACTATCTTCAGGGTGAAAACCTCAGACCTTTGGTCGGGCGACGATGGCGTTGGTGCACTGTTCCCTCTTGGAGGCGTCGCTTTTGGAGAGTTTGTACTTCAGGCGTTGTCACGTTGGTAGCGGGACTTTTATTTTTTAATTTTATTTACTCTTTTTTGGTTGTGTGCATCCGTACTGCCATTAGGGCGAAGCGTTGTTGCAGAGGCTAGATGTAATTGATATCTTATGATATTAATATATTCCCTTTATCGAAAAAATCAGACTAGTCGGAAGATCTGGCACGCAAGAAATGCTAAAGCCTTAAGAAATATAGATCAGCCTTAGGAAATGACAATTAGAAACATCATATCAGACTTCACATTATGGTCTTACCGCTTCAAGCAAGCAGACTTGTCGCGTGGACGCCGATCTATGGCGTAACCACCTCTCCATTTGTAACCTATAAATCCTCTTTGCTGCAACATATTCCGGTGGGGATAATCTCCCCTATGGTGAAAGCTTAACAAAAACATACGAGCGCTATGGGCTGGAGTGAGGCGAAGAACATGGCGCCAATGTTAAGCAGTGGAGGAGCCAACGGTTCAACGTGTTAGAGATAGAATCAATCTCCGTAATTGTAGGGTGTTGTTACCTAATACAACTCACCTTTCCCTCTCCCTCACGATGTAATCTATCTTCTATATAAAGCAATACGATGTGTGCCTGCTCGGTATCCGAGTAGAGATATTCCTACCTGATCTTATATGGTATCAGACCGGCTCTTCCGCCGAATCCTCTGATCGCAACAAATCGTCCCCGTCGTTCGTCGTCATCTCCCTCATGGCGTCGTCCTCCGCTGCCCCGGTTCTCAACCTCGGGCACCCCTTGACGGACAAGCTCTCCCGCACCAACTACCACGGCTGGCGAGCCCAGGTGCTGCCCGCGATCCGCGGTGCTCGCGTGTTCGGCCTCCTCGATGGCTCGGATGCTGCACCTCCGGAGATGCTGACGGAGAAACCTGCTGACAAAGATGGAGCAGATCAAACGGAGAAATCCGTTCCCAACCCTGCCTATGACGCAAAGATAGCTCGGGATCAAATCGTCCTCGGCTACCTCCTTCAGTCGATCGGGCCTGAGGTTTTGCCTCACGTCCACCGGATCGAGACCGCCGCCGGAGTCTGGCAGGCGGTTGAGGAGATGTTTGCGTCGCACTGCCAGACCAAGATCATGAATCTTCGAATCCAACTGGCTAACACCAAGAAATTGCAGATGTCCACTGATGCCTTTCTCACCAAGATGCAGGGCATTGTTGACGAACTCGCGACTGCTGGCGAGGTAATCACCGCTCGGGAGCATGTCTCCTTCATCCTCGCCGGCTTAGGAGGCTCCTACAACTCCCTTGTCGCCGCCCTCAGCGTCAGCTCCACCCCGATCTCCCTGTCCGCCTTGTATGCACAACTGCGGGCATATGATCACCGCCAGGAGATGCTTGGTGGCGGCTCCTCCGACATGGATTTTGAGTCATCTGCCAACGCTGCTCAGCGTCAAGGACGCGGGCGCCAGACCAATCGGTCACGAGGCGACCGTGCTGACTACTCAGATCGCCGCGACTCGCGACGCGATGATCGTCGTGATGATCGCCCACCTCGTCAAGGACGTGGTGGTGGCCGTGCACCGTCTGCAGGGGGCCGTGGCCGCGGCCGTGGTCGCCGTCGCACCACACCATGGGTGGATGTCACCTGCCAAATCTGCGACAAAGAAGGCCACCCTGCCAAAGATTGCTGGTGGCGGTTTCAAGACGAAGATGATGCCGATGATAAAGAAGCTCATGCTGCGTCCTATGGCGTTGATACAAATTGGTACCAGGACAGCGGTGCTACTCATCACATCACCGGGGAGCTCCAAAACATGACCGTCCGCGACAAATATCGTGGCAATGACAAGGTCAACACTGCAGGTGGACATGGTATGCCTATATCTCATGTTGGTCATTCAATTGTTCGTACTCCTGCTCAAACTTTTCATCTTCATAATGTTCTCCATGTTCCCCATGCCTCTAAAAACCTGCTCTCCGTTCATCGTTTCACCTATGACAATCGTGTGTTTATTGAATTCCATCCCTTCTTCTTTTTGATCAAGGACCAGGTCACGCGGAAAATAATTCATAGAGGTCGCTGCGTTGGGGGGCTCTATCCACTCATATCATCCCTGCTGTCGTCATCACAGTCTCCCAAGCATGCCTACACTGCTGTCAAGCCATCACAAGCTAGGTGGCATAGTCGTTTAGGTCATCCATCTTTAGCCATTGTTAGGCAAATTATTAGCAAGAATAAACTTCTCTCTGTTAGAGATTCTAGTTCTGAGTCAGTGTGTGATTCGTGTCAGCGAGCTAAAAGTCATCAGTTGCCTTATCCAATTTCCACTAGTGTCTCTACTGCCCCTCTTCAGTTAATATTTTCTGATGTATGGGGTCCTGCACCCACTTCTGTAGGTCGCCATGATTATTATGTAAGCTTTATTGATGATTATAGCAAGTTTACTTGGATCTATTTGCTCAAGAAAAAATCTGATGCTTACAATGCCTTTGTCAATTTTCAAAAACTGGTTGAACGCCAACTTGACACTCAAATCCTCACTGTTCAGTCCGATTGGGGGGGAGAGTATGAAAAACTCAACTCTCTGTTTCAGTCACAGGGGATCTCTCACCATGTCTCCTGCCCTCATGCCCACCAACAGAATGGCTCTGCTGAAAGGAAGCATCGCCATATTGTAGAAGTTGGGCTAGCACTTCTTGCTCATGCACATATGCCTCTAAAATTCTGGGATGAAGCCTTCCTAACTGCTACATATCTTATTAATATGCTCCCTAGTAAAGTCATCAATAATGACACTCCCGTTCATCGCCTACTAGGAACTCACCCATCCTATAAATCCCTTCGAGTCTTTGGGTGTGCTTGTTGGCCAAATTTGCGCCCCTACAATAAGCGCAAACTTGCTTTTCGATCCAAACAGTGTGTCTTCATTGGCTATAGCCCTCGGCATAAAGGGGTAAAATGTCTTGATGTTACAACAGGGAGTGTTTATATTTCCAGAGATGTGGTGTTTGATGAGGCCGTTTTTCCTTTTCAAACTCTTCATCCCAATGCTGGCGCCCTGCTTCGCAAAGAGATACTCTTGCTTGATCCATCCCTCCATCCGTTTGCTCCTGAGAACGAACAATTTGATGACACACATGATGATTTTACGCATGCTACTAACCCTGTACAAAGTGTTCCTTTTCTTGCTCCGCAGGGTCCTCCAGCTCAACAGCAAGACACGCCTCAAAATTCAGCTGAAACTGATGCCTCTAGCAGCTCCAATTCATCACATGAAATAACGGCAGAAGAGGACACAGGCGCTGAACACGAGACAGATTTTCTGCCAGAATCCCCCTCGGGATCGCCCTCCAGATCCGCCTCGGATCGCTCGCCCGCCAGTCAGCAGTCGTCTGGCCCGTCTGGCGCGTCTGTGCGCCCTGCTGCCTCCCCGCGTGCGCCGGGCTGCTCTGCCTCTGCGCCTGGATCCTCTGTGCCGCCCAATTTTGTGGCCTCTCCTGCGCCTCGCCCAGTTACACGTGCGTCCCGTGGCATCCGTAAACCCCGTGAGTACACCGATGGCACTGTTTGCTGGGGCTTGTCTGCTATCTCAACTGAGCCACCAAATCTACAGGTTGCTTTGCAAGATCCCAAATGGAAACATGCAATGGATGAAGAATATCATGCACTCATGAAGAATCAAACATGGCATCTTGTTCCTCCGCGACATGGTACTAATATTATTGACTGTCGATGGATTTACAAGGTCAAGCACAAGGCTGATGGGTCTGTTGATAGATACAAGGCTCGTCTTGTCGCCAAAGGGTTCAAACAACGGTATGGTCTTGATTATGAGGAGACTTTCAGTCCTGTTGTGAAAATTGCTACAGTTCGTCTTGTCCTAGCCATTTCAGTATCCAGGGGATGGAGTTTGCGACAGTTGGATGTTAAGAACGCGTTTTTACATGGTGTTCTGAAAGAGGAAGTTTATATGCGCCAGCCACCTGGCTATGAAGATCCTCGGTATAAAAATTATATTTGCAAACTGGACAAGGCACTATATGGGCTGAAGCAAGCCCACGGGCATGGTACTCTCGGTTGAGCTCTCAGCTACTTCGGTATGGCTTCAAGGCATCAAAGTCGGACACATCTCTCTTCATATACCGTAAGCACCATGTTACCATGTTCATGCTCATATATGTTGATGACATTATTGTGTCTAGCTCCTCTCAAGCTGCTACTGATGCACTTCTCCAAGCTCTTAGCAAAGAATTCGCCCTTAAAGATCTTGGTCAACTCCATTATTTCTTGGGGCTTGAGGTTCACTCGGTCTCTGGTGGTCTCCTTCTTAGTCAGGAGAAATATGCTCAGGATGTTCTTGCTCGTGTTGGTATGACTCACTGTTCTGGCTGCACTACACCACTTTCGTCTTCTGAGAAGATAACAGCAAGGGAGGGAGATCTGTTAGGACCTGAAGATAGTACTAATTACAGGTCTATGGTAGGAGCACTGCAGTATCTTACTCTCACAAGACCTGATATCTCTTATGCAGTCAACAAGGTGTGTCAATATTTACATGCTCCAACTACTGTACACTGGACAGCTGCAAAGCGCATACTCAGATATGTAAAGCATACAGTAAGCATGGGATTAACATTCATGAAGTCTACTTCCACTTTGGTTAGTGCCTTTTCTGATGCAGATTGGGCTGGATGTCCAGATGATAGAAGATCCACTGGAGGTTTTGCTGTGTTCTTTGGACCAAATCTGATTTCTTGGAGTGCCAAGAAGCAGGCTACAGTTTCAAGGTCCAGTACTGAAGCAGAGTATAAATCAGTGGCCAATGCCACGGCAGAATTAATATGGGTACAGTCACTGCTTGCTGAACTTGGAGTGAAACTGAACCAAACACCTTGTTTATGGTGTGATAATTTGGGAGCTACATATTTGTCTGCCAATCCAGTGTTTCATGCAAGAGCCAAACACATTGAGATAGATTTTCACTTTGTCAGAGAACGAGTGTTGAAGAGACAACTTGAGATTCGGTTCATTCCTTCAAAAGATCAAGTGGCTGATGGATTTACCAAACCACTTCCAGTACGGAGCTTTGAAGAGTTTAGATTTAATCTCAATTTAAAAAAGTTGTGATTAAGGGAGGGTGTTAGAGATAGAATCAATCTCCGTAATTGTAGGGTGTTGTTACCTAATACAACTCACCTTTCCCTCTCCCTCACGATGTAATCTATCTTCTATATAAAGCAATACGATGTGTGCCTGCTCGGTATCCGAGTAGAGATATTCCTACCTGATCTTATACAACGATATGTCCTCAAATCAGGCGAGATATATTCCGTATATCACTACTGCGTGCAGCCAAGCCGGTCAGCAAACATATGAGAGCGAGTTCTGTTTCTTTCTCCTGGATCAAAAGCGTTGCAGCGATGGAATACAACCCTAAGCTAACCCTGCTGCTAATTACTGCATGAACAAACTTTTTCGAGTTGCAGCTTTGCAGGGGGTGCGAAACGGTAGAAAACCTTTTTTTAGCTGGAAACGGTAGAAAACCTTGATAACCAAGCTGACAGCTGCGGCACTCTAGCTGACAACGGCACTCTAGCTACTTCGTAGATATTTTGTAGATTCTAGAATACTCTCTTTGGTTCATTGTTTTGTATCTCTTCTATTTACAAACACCTAAAAGAACCGATACGAGTTTAACGTGTCTCATGATATTTAAGACAACTAAAACACAAATGCGCAATTACGTGTGTTTGAGCTCATCTAAGTAGCAAGATTTAATCTAGAAAGACATGCAATTATGTTATTTTTTGTGAAATAAAAATAGAATTTAACGAAATAATTTTAACAAATTGTGTCTCAAGGAAACAACTAAAATAAGCCCCTTTGTAATATATATGCTTCAGATTTAGTGCAACCTCCTCCTTATAATTTAAAATTACATAGTGAAAATGATTCTATCTTGATGTTGTGTTATGGCTTGGTTAATTCTGAACTATCGACTAAGATTATATGATGACATTATGCTTTTCAAGTTAAAAAGTTAAAAAAGTTCAATATTAATAGAAGATATTTTATATTTTAAGTCTTCATGGCCCCATTAATTTAATGAACTATCCTTGTCTAGCTGGTGTGTGTTTTTAGAATTTGCTAATAGACAATTATTTTCTTTTATTTGTTTCGAAGAGATTGGTTCCATAGGCGGCGCTGTTTTCCATCTCTGCGTACAACTGCACCATGACAAGTTCTTTGATGTTTTTGTGATTGGCTTCCGTGTTTGCATGACCCGTACTGTATGTTGTATTTTAAAGAGTTATGGTGTCTTCCTTTTAATTGTTGTGTAAGAAACTTTGCGTTTCCGTTATGCTTGATGAGTGCATTTTTAGCATGATTTTACACCGTTATTTCATTAAGATATCATCAAGTAGTAATAGGATTTTTCTATTTCACCGCGCTGCGCGCCATTTTATGCTTGTCTACGCAGGATCTCAAAATAATAAGGCAACAATGAAATATCAATAAAAACTATCATTTTACGAAATTTTGATGTGATAAAAATCATTGTAACACTTAATTATGCACCTGAGCGAAGAGAGAATGCGAGGACAACTTCCAGTAAGTTTAGCGGGCATCGGTACGGGGGAAGCCCGCCCGTACCGTCTGCCCGTACGGCGTGTCAGGAGCACCGTCTTGTAAAATACTTTCATATCGCGCATATGGCATAGGAGATCTGAGACAAACGACTCCGAGAAACACAGAAACACCGCCCCTGATCAGATCTAGAGAAAGAACTTTGGAGAAGACATCATCCGGGCTGCTACGCGGATCATCGGAGGACAAGGCATCATCAACCACTGCATCTCCATCACCATCACCGATCCAATTCTCCTTCAACCATAGTTGTAATCTTGATTACTATTGTAGATTTGTATTCGAATTTATTCCATTACTTTCATCCCCTACATAATATTATGATAATGTTCTTGATTGTTGCTCATGTGTGAGTAGTTCCATTAGTTCTTGGGGAGATGGAGAAACCCTAGCATGAATATGGGATGAATCTAAGACGATCTATGGTTTTAAGTATTAATGTGTGTTAGTTCTCCCTCTCGATATTATATGTTGTGCATCATGTAATATTTGCCTTTATGCTCTCGTGAGAGAACTACACTTTGAAGTGTGGTAAAGTGAACGACAAGAAGTGATATTACCGTATCGGCACTTTAGCACATCGATGAGGGGCGATAAAGAGGGACTCACCAAGCTCATACTGATAACCATGGGTAAAACCCTTGCAATAGCCAATATGTAGCTTGCAGAAGACTAGCTGATGTGGTTATTTTAGAGATGCGATGGCCGATGGATTTTTGGGCGTATCTCATTATGGAGCTCTCCCCACACACAATATGATTAAAAGCATATTTTATCTTAATTAACATGAATCCTAATGCTAGAGGTGGATCCAATAATCCCCCAGAACACTTTGTCTTAAGCTGTTTTTAAAGGATGGTTATAATTGGTTACAATTTCAACCTATTTCTTATAACCTTTTGTATTGCTTAGTTTACTTTCTTGAATCAATTATAACCATCCTTTAAAAACAGCTTAATTTGAGATTATAAAACAATTTACAAGTAGCGTTTAATATATGGTAGCAAGGGCCATTAAGACCTTAACTAGTAGATCCTCGTGGTTCGATATTTTTATTTCAAAATTAGCTATAATTGATCTGTGTATTTGCGGTTATCAATGCTATTAATGAAATTGATGTAACCCAGTCGAAAAAAGATTTAATTAAAATATTTTTTCCTCCATTTCAAAATTATTAAACTGGTTTTGTCTAGATAGACGTCTAGAACTGAAACACACGTCTGATATACGCATCTCCACTCGGCACAGCCCTCCCGGAGAAAAATAAAAAAAAAACAAGTTAGGAGTTTAAATTACGGAAAAATAAGCAAAAAAAAAAGTGGAACAAAACGAGAAAAAATAGACGGGGAATGGACCACTCGTAAAAAAGCAAATGCAAGATTAGGAGGACTCCAGTGACCAAGAAAAGGGCGATGCCGTAAAGCCAGCCCAATGGACAAATGGTACTCCCTCCGTTCTATACCTATTACTATTTAGTATTTAGATACATCGAAATTTGGACGGAGTGAATATATAGGCGTATTTGGTAGCCTGAGTGGGTTTTTCGTCTCATTGAGAAGAAATCCACGTCTCATTCCAGATAAGCTCCAAGTAAGAAAACATTTTGTTTGATTACCTAGGTTGCATCAGTTGGTATCAAGTGCCACTTTGTTTGGTTGGTCCCATGATTTTCCTAGCCTCACCTATATGGTAACGCGGTGACTTTACCTCACCCATCACAAGCATCAGCATCAGCATGCAGCTAGACATCATCATGGCACATTCGTTCACAAGCTTCGGCACATCGGCGATCACGAAGCCAGACACCACCATGGCACTGCCGTTCGCGTCGGTTACAAGCATCACAACGTCGCCGACCACGAAACTGAACACCACGATGAGTCTATGGCACCACCGTTAACGCCGTTCACAATCTTCGACACGTCGGTGATCATGCAGCCAGACACCACCATGGCACCATCGTTCACGCCGGTCACAAGCATCACCACGCCGCCGAGCACGAAGCTGAACACCACCATGACACCGCCGGTCACGCCCATCATAAGCATCACCATGCCACCGACCACGAAGTTGAATACCACCATGACACCGACGTTCACGCCGGTCACAAGCATCACCACGTCACCGACTACGAAGCATCACCATGTCGCCGACCACGAAGCTGAACACCACCATGACACCGCCGGTCACGCCCGTCGTAAGCATCACCATGTC
The DNA here is from genome assembly GCA_030979885.1 of Lolium multiflorum. NCBI lineage: Eukaryota > Viridiplantae > Streptophyta > Magnoliopsida > Poales > Poaceae > Lolium > Lolium multiflorum. The sequence goes on along the minus strand of CM061748.1, from coordinate 325,302,685 downwards.
ACCGACGACTAAGCTGAATACTACCATGACAGCGCCGGTCATGCCGGTCACAAGCATCACCACGTCGCCGACCACGAAGACGAACATCACCATGCCGCCGCCACCATGAATTATCAGCTCTTACTTGTCAGCTATCATCACCACGTCGCCGTCCATGAAGATGGCAAGTGAGAAGTTGAGCAAAAGTAATCCAAAATATACTCACGCATATGTACGAATTACATTATACTAGCGAGTCAATTATGTATCCGTCTATGTGCACTGAAACAAAAACCTTTCAACACAAAAGTCATGCGGAATGGTGAGGTGAACCTACTCCTCAAAGGAAATTTCAAACAGTTGAACGTGTGCGATGAATTTGACAAAATTCGCTCAAAACTTCATACACAAAATTGTGATTAACTCATAAAACTCGAAACCGATTGTCAGTATCGACAAGCATCTTTTCCATGTACAGCTTATTTTTTATTCGATGTATGATTGTGTTGATTTAAATAGAGGGTGTGTAAAGTAGTATAAGGGAGAGTGAGGGGTAAGAGTCCACATGCAAAGGTTGCTCCCGTCGAGCCGAAAAGTGAAGACAACGGGGCAGACCCAGTAGAAATGACCGGTTCAAACGTTGTTCCGAAGCCTGGCTGAAGGATGCTTTGAGAAGCGATTCATGCAACAACACGAGTGAAAGTAAGAAACCAAAACCTTTTTTTGCTGACCCCATGCTAGCCAAGGGCCATCCTAACCAAGGGCCGTTCAAACTGGCCAAGGATTTCCAGCAATAGAGGATCTCGTTCCGTTCGAACGTGCTTTGCTAGCCCATTCGTCCATGGAGGCATACTCCGGCCATGGATCGTGGCTGCTCTCATCCCATCTCTGATGCCAGGCCCAGCCCATCAAACGCACGTACGCAACGCCGCAAATCATTTTCCACACAACAGCGAGCGACGAATTGACGCCGATTGCTTGCTGAGATGAACACAGAACACGCAACAGCTGAAGCGGAGCCGAGCCGGCACGCCTAATCACCTGACACGACGAGGTTTCTCTTCGAACTGAAACACAAACCGTGTGCGGCATCTGATGTTAACACTTTGACTAAATGTGACATGGTAGCGACGTGGGCTGAAGTGAGTTGATAAACATGGGCATCGGTGTTAAGCTAGCAGCGGAGCAGCCAACGAAGGTTTCAACGATATATCGTCATGTCAGCTGAGATGAATATATACAGTGCATAACTCCAAGCCGGTAAGCAAACCGTGTTGGACGAGAGCGATTTTTTTTCCGGAGCAAAATAGTTGAAAATTTAAGCTAATCCTTGTGCCAATTGCTGCGTGGACGGATTTTTGCCGACTCGAATATTTGGTGCCCGGTGAACAGTAGCGCCAGCCTAACCGTAGAAAACCTTGATAATTAGCGATATACACAAAAAGAAATACAGAGATGGGGCGAGAACGTGACGGTGGCGCCATGACAGCCCCACATCTAGGGCAGCAACGGCCACCCTTTTTCCGGAAAAGAATAGAAAAAATAGAAGTTGTCAAGGCCCATCGCAAAATTGCACCGGCAACTTCAATATTCCGTTGCTCTGAGAAACTACTGCGGGAACGTTATCTCAGCAGGCAGCAGCGGCACTCTACTTGACTACTTCGTATATATTTTGCAGATTCTACAATTTTCTATTTGGTTCATTGATTTGTATCTCTTCTATTTGCAAACACCTAAACAAGGCAACCATGTATTCTAGAACCCAGATATATACCGGCTCAACATAGCCCATGATACTTAAGGGAACTAAAACACACATGCAAGAGGCACCTAAAGAAACACCGAGATTTAATCTCCAAGACATGCAATTATGTTCTCTTTTTATCAAGAAAAATACGATTAAACCAAATAACTTAAATAAATAGTGTCTCGACGAAACAACCTGCATAAGTTCTGTTGGAGTAGCAAATGCTTTGGATTCAGTGCACTTTCCACATTAGATTTTGAATTTACATGGTGGAAATAACTCTACCTTGATGGTGTATTATGGCATGTTCAATTTTTAACCGTAATAGAAAGCAATATTGGTTAAGATTATATGTTGATATAACTATTTCTAAATGCAAAAGTTAAAAAGTTTGATATAAATAAATGATGCTTTCTATTTTTGCTCGCCATAGGCCCACTAATTTACAGAACCAACCTTGTTCACAACATTGTGTTATTTAAGGGTTTGCCACTGGATAGCAAGTTGCATTAATTTGCTTCCAACATTAATTAGTCTACAACTGGTGCTGCTGGTTCGTTACTTAGGATCACTGGAGCATGCAAAGTTCGTTATTGTCCTTGGATGCAATATTCTGGATTCAGTGTTTCCATGATCTGTAATGTTGTTTCTGTTGAAATTTGGGGAACTCTAAATTGTTTAGGTGATAGTAGATTTTTTACTCCTATGAATGTTCTGACATGGAGCATTCGCAACGGTTTTCATACTACCACATCAACTCACTGCCCATATTTTCCTTCGGTCTTCAGTTTAACTATTCTGTAATAAACTTTGTAGCTCCCTCCTGATGTAAATGGAAATGGATGTAGTCCGGTTGGACAAAAAGTTGATTGAAAAAAATGCTTCCTCAATTTAAAACTTACTAACACTGCTTTGTTTAGATACACATCACGTGTCTAGATACATGCATAGCCACAATTAATTTATAATGGGGGGAGTAGTCAGTGAGTGTCTACAAAGCTCGTTAAGCCATAACGTGCGGTTGCACAACAAATAGAAACCGTTTGTTAGCTTTAATAATCATGAAGAACAAGACGCTCGGCACATGGCGTGACCTCACATGAAATTTCCGTTACCTAGACACATGACTTCGGGAACAAGGGGCGGAACAACCTCTCGATCTACTTATTGCAGCCCAGGACGGGCGTCGTCGTCTAGGCGTGAGTTCTTGCTTTGATCTCCCCTACGCCTAGAGCGTTGTCTCGGTCAAGAGCCATAGTTAGTTGTTCTTTCTATTTGGGTAGGACCCGAATCTTTTTGGAGTATCGAAAACCTCTCTGCCATTTAGATCGGAGAATTTATAGAGGAAAGGGAATAGGTGCAGCATCTATTTGAGACGTTGAAAATGATATACTCCCTCCATTTCATGAAATTTGTCTCAATTCGATCTAAATTTGGATATATCTAAATGCTAAATATTCTTTAGATATATCAAATTTAAAAAAGAGTTAAGATAAGTTTAATAGAACGAAGGTGACCTTTTTTTTAATTTAGGTACATCTTCCTAAACATATTCTTTTTTGGACGGGAAGGACACTATACACTATGCGCACAAGCAAACGTTTCAACCATGTATCTGGGCTGAGATGAGCTGGTCAAAGTGAACGGACCGTAGGTGTCGGTTTCATCGCAGGATAGCGCTCCAGCACAAGTAACCCGAAGTAGCGAAGCCAAGATCGCGTTGGATATTTGGAATTTGCTCTTAAAGTTACAATTCGTGGTTAGTTTGCGTCGTGGACGAGTTTGTCCGGTTGCACGGAGGCGATCGATGTAATGGTGGCCCCCGCCGTCACAAGGCATCAATCAAGGATAATAAAATGCAGGTATGAAGAGACTTTGGAACGGAACCATCTAGCCACGGTGTGCCTGACCATGTTAATGTAAAGATTTCGTAGAGCAAATAACAAAAAGCTATCATAATTAGGGATAGGATACATGTCAGTATTATTTCTGATATTTTTTCAAAATGCACCACTTCTAAAACATGGAGCAACAAATACGCCTAATCAACGACAAACATCGTTTCAACCTTCACGACCACCCTCCCTACTCTCATGTCATTGCTGATCCCCAAGTTAAGAACCACGTGCTCTGTTTCTTCATCAGATTAGGGCGTTCGGTTTATTTCTGATCTTGTGAGAGTTCTTGCTTAGCTTTGTGTCATCACTGACGGTGGGATCGTGAAGGTTAAAACGCTATTTGTCTATGATTAGCTAGCCATATTTGTTGATCCCAATTTTACAAGTGGTAAATTTTTTTGGAAAAAAAAATAGTAGAAATGGTACTGACCCACAATTCTAACCTCAATTGTGATAATTTACTCGATTTAGTCCGGCTCATATGAAACTATAAACTCATCCATAGATAGATGCAATGTAAACGAATTTGACCAATTAGAGCATTTTCACTCGCCCTCCCCAAATAGGCTCCAACGCTGCCGATAGTTGGGGGCGACGCAAACAGGAAAATGGGGGCTGGCCGGCTTCTAGTCGTCGCCCCAATACAAATAACTGTAAAATTTAAATAATAAATTAGTCTTTCGTTTCTGGCCTCTCCACTCCCATGCCTTTCTTGGTCGGACCAACCCAACCGGTGATTTCCGACATTACATATGTAAATCAAAAAACTAGTCATACTCCTGTCCTAGCCGAAGTCGTCGTCGTCGCTCGCTGGGCGCAGCTGAAACCTATGCGGCGGCGGTGGTTGCATCCGTAGCGGTCGTGGTTGCGCACGCTGCAGGGACCGGTGGCTGCAGCGGCTGCAACCTTGGTCGACGTGCACTGTAGGCTTGTTCCTCCTTCTGCCACCAGGACCGATCGTATTCCACTAGCGGATGGGATTCCAGGAGGTGCGGATGGCTGCACGCTGGCATGGGTACTCCTCCAGGTCTCCTGGACGCCTAAAGTTGTTGGCGGACATGGCGTATTCATGTGGTACCTTCCACTTCGGCCTCGGCTGCATGAGCCGAAGATGACTGGACGTGGGAGAGGAGGGTTCCTGATGACGACGCATCCGCGCCCATTGGCGCCCTTCTCCGGCGGCTTAAGCGAGGGTATCGCAGGAGGGGGTTGTCGCCCGCCAAGATGTGGTTCATCACACTCTTGAGGGTCCGGCCACCCCACCATAGCCGCTGGCCGTTCTTGTTGTCAACGGGAGGCGTCCCATCCCCCTCGTACCTAGCGAGCTCTATCTCCTGGCGATTGAAGAAGAAGGCGTTCCAAGTAGCGATGTTGTTGGGATCCCAACGGGGATCCATGTGTTGCTCGGGGGTGAGCTCGACGTAGTAGTGGTGGGTGATGGCCGCACGGAGAGCTGCACCTTGGGGGCCGGGTGAGACCCGTACGCCTCCGGCGCTCATCCTCCAGCCGGGGAGGGGGCACAGGTAACACGGCAAGCTGGGGTAGTTGGAGGCGTCAGCGCCTCCGCCTCCGTGTAGGTCAGAGCGAGATCGCCATGGGAGAGGAAATTGCTGATGTGGAGTAGATATGTGCAGTGGCAATGGCGGCCGGCGGCTACATATAGCGGTGGAAAGGGCGGAAAAGATGTAGGCGGGAAGCGGTTGAAAAGTCGGGAAGGAAAAGGCGGGAACGTGGTGGCGCACATTTTCGCTTCCATGTGGCCATCGGCTGACCACCTCGGGAGATGAGGCGGGACACATCTCACTGCATGCGTTAATTTTCCATCAACCTGTCGTTCCCGCTAGGCGCTAGCCCCCCCCCCCCCCCCCGGCCCCCATGGGTAGGGTTCGGCCTATGGGCACCGAATAACCCCTTGGACAGTGCTGGCGCAAAATATAAATTGAGGATACAGCCAAGCGTAATTTTTAGCGCCGGCATCTCTTTATGGTTTAAGGAGATCTTTAGAGAGAACGAGTGGAAATGTTCTTACAGAAGGCTTGAGACGAGAGCCAAGAACGAAAGAAATGCACGACGGAAGAGACGACCCTACCTCGCTAGGAACTCCACGAGAGCATAGCACGTGCGTTAGGATTGCCACTGCGGCCCACCACATTGAGTCGACGAACTTCACGAGAGCAGAGCACGTGCGTCCGGATTGGCACTGCAGCCCACCACATTGAATCCATGACCGACGCTGTGAGTGGCGATTTACCACATCAACATGTTGTTACCATGAGTACAGTGTACAGAGCAGCGCTGAATGGTAAAATATGGGTGACAGTCTTGGTTTGCTGGCACCCGTGAGCATTACAGTTTTTTGGAGAGTACATTATGTTTGCCTTTGATCCATTGTAGTATACGTTAAATACTCGCTTCGATTTTTTCTATAAATCAAGCTAACTAAAATTTGATTGAAATTTTAAGAAATAACTATCTTCGAAATAGTTATTCATCCCGCAATATTAATATAACAACCACACCACACGATACAATAATCGGAGTCTTAAAACGAAAGAAAATGCTCGGGCAACAGCAAACACAAGCCCTAAAAAAATGGAGACGAAGATGGATCAACTAAACAAAAGAGACCTGTTGGGCCTCTCCGAAGAAGTATCACCATGTTCCTAGCACCCGATCGTCAAGTACCAACCAACACCTTCAAGAAGGAAAGCGACAATGCAGCTACCCGGACAAGAAAGTCCTAGGGTTTCCCCACACACATTGAGTGAACTGGACGAAGGGTACCTATGACGCCCTCCAGGAAGGAATGATGCCACCCATGGGCAGCACCACTTCGGTGTAAGGCTATCCGACAAGGATTTCTCCCGAAAAACCCGAATCCACAACCCCCAGACGATCCGTTGCACAAGGGCCTTGCGAGTGTGAATCCTCGACACCACCAAACTCTCCGCCCACGAACATGCGCCACCATAGTCACGAAGCCGTCATCATAGTCTCATCGAGGTTACCGTCACGAGGCCTACAAGGTAGAAGCGGCGAAGCTTGATCCGAGGTCAGCAGAACCCCGACTGCTCGGGAGGGGACTACCTCCACCGCCAAAGGCGATAGTCGACCGGACGCGGCCGAAGGCACACTAGTCCTAGTTGGGTCCAGCCGGATCCATAACGGGCCCGTGAAGCATGCCGCCATGATGCAACAGCCCATTCGCCGTTGCCACTCACCCCTGCTCGAGCCCCATCACCGCCACCTGCAGAACACACATCGTGCCCGCCCCTACCTAGATGGGCCCCATGGGCTTTTAGATCTGGGCCAAATGGGCTCGCTTGTGGAGAGAGGCCTCAACACAAAAATCTGTATGATGGGGACCACCGCTACATACTATGTTGAGGATGCAAACAGTTTAGGTTGGAGGGGCCAACATTTGGCAGGAAATGAGGCACGCGTTGCAGGTCAGGAAGGGCGGAACGGCAAGCAGCCAACAAATCGAGCTGGGTGGTACGAAATTAAAGAAACTGCCAGGCGGGCGAGTCAAACGAACCAGCCGTGTGTTTGTTGGCAAGCCTACCCACAACGGCTACAACTCCACCCACGACCAGGCAAGTGGCCGCTAATCCCACGCCTCCACTACCCATAACCTTCTTCCCCGCGCCTTCCACTATTGATCTTCCTTCCACCCCTAAACCTTCCCCCAAATCACATCACCGCCGATTGATTTCCATCCCAAAATCACACACGCCGTTTCCATCAGAAGAGTCAATTAATCTCGCCACCACGCGCTTACACAACCGCGTCCAGTTAATCCCCCTGTTTGCCCCTACTTATAACCCACCCACCGCCACCACAAATCCACCAATTCCATCCATCCCACCCAAAACAAATCTCGCCCCCAACCTCGCCGCCGCCGTCACCGGAATCCCCACAGCCAGCACCCACACAAGGACTCCTCCACCACGATGGGCGCCGCCAGCCGCTGCACGTCGTGCCTGTGCTGCCCCTTCAAGTGCCTGGCCTGCGGCCTCTTCAGCTGCCTCTGCAGCATCCTCATCTCCCTCCTCGTCATCGCCGGGGTCCTCGCCCTCGTCCTCTACTTCATCTTCCGCCCCCACATGATCGCCGCCACCGTCGACTCGGCCGCCCTCGCCACCTTCACCCTCACCCCGGCCTCCGCGCTCGCCTACAACCTCACCGTCGCCATGACCGTCCGCAACCCCAACAAGCGGGTCGGCCTCTACTACGACAACGTCGAGGCCCTCGCGCTGTACGAGGGCCAGCGGTTCGGGTTCGCGCCGCTCGACCCCTTCTACCAGGGCACGGAGGCGTCCACCCAGCTCGCGCCGGTGTTCGGGGGGCAGCAGGTGCTCGAGGGGGACGTCACCGCCGCCAACTTCAGGACGCAGCAGTCCGCCGGCGCCTTCGATGTCGAGGTCAAGCTCAACGCCAGGCTCCGGGTCAAGGTCTGGGCCTTCAAGGTGCGCGGGCCCCGCGCCAGGATCAGCTGCCCGCTCTCCCTCCCGGCTCCCGGCGCCGCATCACCGCCCGCGTTCAAGCCCGTCGACTGCAAAGTCTGGTTCTGATTCCAGGCTCCTTTGCTGCTCCTGATTGATTGATTTGTTGGGGATCTGCCTCTCGATTTTCGATTCGTTGGTTGGGGCCTCATGTTCAGAGATTTTCGGTCGGTGGTTTACCTATCTAGAGTACTATCTGCTGTAGCATTCGATTAGCATGCACATATTATCGATCGATCCATTACCTGTTCGCTTGGTTCTTTTTATTACTAGTAGTACTATCATACAGTACTTTACCGGTTATACTTTGGGATCCTGCTATTCCTTCCATCTGTGTTGATATGTTCACCATATATATTCAGATTTGTCCATTATTAGTTTACTACTGTTATGATGCCAGTGTTCGTCGGAATTCCCTGGTAATGATGCCTTCTGATTCAGTTAGATTAGCGAGATTGCGGTAATTGTACGACTCCTTTCGCTTCGACTGAATCGAACTGCGATAAACAACATTGTCGAGGATGCAGCTTGTCGTGATGAAATTCGCATGCCAAGAAGGAAGCGAGTAGTAGCACACACGAAACGAAAAAGTTTGCCCACTTTTTAACATGTTCGAAAGAGCAAAAAATGCCTAGGCCTTTTCAGTGCGGGTGAAAAAGCGAGCCACTAGTAGCGTGATTGTGCGGGTGGCGCCAGCGTTTGTTTTGTTCGAGCAAATTGCACAAACCACCTACTTTTGCTGCATGTGTTGCACAGACTACTCACAATTTTCGTCTTTTGCAGAGAACACCACATTTACATGTGTTCTGTTGCAAAGAGGTCTAAACTGAAGATTAACCCAGTTAACAATCAACTGACGACCAGGGTCCACCAAATTTACACATGGTTGAACCAGCCCTCCTATCTTCCATAATATAGAGAAACAATATGACACAAGTAATTTGGGAAATTTTGACATAATTTAGAGAAACAATATGCATCAGGTGTCATAGAACAAAATATTTAGATATAGAATCAGGTTCACACACAACATCAAGTCGTATGCATGCAATACTCACTTCTCTAAATATGGTTTGTGAAGGACCAGAGGTGGGGGGGATGGCGATACTCGGGGATACAGAGGGCTTGAATCGAGTTATCCTCTAGCGGGAGCTCGCCGGAGATGGGACGGCCGCTGTCGCCTTCTCTCCTCCTCCCATGGATGCCTCCGCTCGGGCCGCCTTGGTGTCGCCAAAATAGGGAGTAAGGGCATCTCCAGCCGACGATTTGGACGTTCGAAATGTCCGTTTGCGTCGCCCACGGACGCGATGTGGTCCAGGGCGACCGTTTGCGTCTGGGTACCTCCACCAGACGCATTTAAGGATCAAGCTCGCTAATGGCGTTTTACGTCCCGTCGAGGACCGCCGTAAAGATGATCCTTTTGGCCAATCAATAGTAATGAAAAATTCTTTTGCTTACCTACTCACTGCCGATAACCGGATACCCAGGCGCGGCCCGAGCGAGATGGGCCAGTTTGCGTCTCCGTGGACGGCGGTCACTTTGCGTCGCGGGAGGTGGTGCCGACGCATTTCCGGTCACGGCGGACGAAAACGGTCGCTCAGCGTCCGTTTGCGTCGCGCCGCTGGAGATGCCCTAATGGGCAAGATCCCCTCCATCACCGGCCAGCAGGACAACCGCCGCCGATGGGACCGTCGTTGCCACTGCCGATGAACCCTCGCCTTTTTTGCTCGGGGACAGGGGCGGGATTTTCTTGGGAGAAGATGAGGCTTCGCATGGTGGAATGCCTCGCTCGGTACGGGAACAAAACGAGATGGTTCGACTAAACCATGTGTAAATTTGGTGAGCCCCAGTTGTCAGTTTGGCTATTAACTGGGTTAATCCTCTGTTTAGACCTCTTTGCAACATAGTACAGGTAAAGGTGGTGTTCTCTGCAAAAGACGGCAATTGTGAGTAGTCTGTGCAACACATACATCAAAAGTAGGTGGTTTGTGTAATTTGCTCGTTTTGTTCGGATCAGGTGCGCGTCCTTGTCGCCCAGCACGCCCAGACAAATGAGTAATGGTCGTTTGCCCAGCAGTTGACGGAAGCGTCCAACTCGAGCCAGGTCAGCCATCTCTGAATCTCAAACGCTTCAAACTGACCCCAATGGCAGGCTAGCGACCCCAACTGTTTCAGTATAGGTACCATTCCCATCGTGGATGCAGCCAAACAGCAAGATGCAGTAGGAAGCGCTGTCAACATTTCCCTCGAAATAAAAAAACACTGTCAACAGTGATCGTAGCAGGCAGGGCCGTCAGTGTACATACATAGAAATCTACTGTACATAAATTTAAGATGGTATTATTCTTACGACGGAAGGAGCAGTATTTGTTTTGGCATTGTCAAGGCCACTGTACACCCTACATCAGCAAACAAATTATTTGGCAGACCTCATGGGTGCCATCAAACAGAGCAAGCACCATCAGTTTTTACCGTTCAGCGCTGCATTGCACGCAGCGATGCAGGACAACACAACATGTGATAATCACCTCCCACGTTGGGCATTCCGCGAGCACGTGACCAGGAAGTGGCAACAAAACAAACGGACAAACTCAACGTGGTGGGCCGCCGCGGCAACCCGAACGCATGTGCTATGCTCTTGCGCGATATCTGAATATCTTACTCGCGGCATGTATTTTCAGTTCCTTCTTGTTCATTATTGAGGAATTTTCGCAAACCACCCCAATTTAGTGAGGTTTCTAAGCCGAGCAATAACTAGAGGTTTGTGTAGAAAACACCAAATTTTGAAGTAGTATGTCGTAGGTTCGTATAGATTCGTGTTTGATTCAACCAGACAGCCGCCAGCCACCGTGGTTGTAGATATCCCGAGCGACCGTCTCCAGCCGGGTGCATCTAGAAACCATATGTCTCCGTCTAGGAGCATCATAGAGCAATATTGTTCCATCTAGCAGTAGGAACTTATTTACTCAAAAACCTTATGGCTTATCGGCATTGGTATTAGCCACGTCAGCAGCACTCCCATCCTTGACCTCCACGTCGAGCGCTGGCAATGGAGCTTGAGGTGCCGTCGCTCCCGCTGCCAAGGCTTCCGTCCCGTCATCATGCGCCGGTAACATGTGCAGGTGGTTGAGCGTGACGATTTTACTAAACCCGGGTCCAAAAAAAAGCGAAAAAGAGTTATTACCACAAAAGCAAAATAGAGAAAAAAAAATTGAGTCATCTTTTCTGAGCAAAGTCATGCGGCATTATTACAAGCTCCAGATCAAAAGAAAAAGTTCTTGGTAGAAGTTAATTGCCATTGTAGCTTTTGAATTAACATGGGAAGGGAGCAAGATCGGCTCATTCTTCTACAGGGGAAAAAAGGTCGGTTCGTTCAATTCAAATTGACACACATACATGCACTGGGATGATAAACAGGACAAATACAACCCACATAATCACTGACCCACGGACCCAATAATCGTAAAACTCATGTTTGTTCAGTGGACTAATATCAAAGAAGAGATGGATGTATCTTACAATTTCCTCTTTTCATTTACGCACTTCATCTGAAGCCTGCAACTATGGTCTAACTCGTTACACCGCAACTGCCCTATGGATGGATAGTTTAATTAGCTTAAGATTCATGTGTACGCACATGGTCAGCCAGGTCAGGTAGGCACCAGCTGACCAGGGTCCCGTTCGTGCGACTTTTTTTACAATTACTCGTGTCGCGTTTATGCGTATGACTCATCCGGCCTAGCCCATACTTGATCCAAGACACCATAGGAGAATGGCTATATTCTCCCTTGAAGCTGCCCCTTGCGCCAAGTTATGTGATACTACCTCCGTTTTAAGGAATAAGGCGTCCTCGTTTTACGAGCTTTTTATTTGACCAAGAATTACTTTAAATAGATAAAGATTGTTTGTATGAAATTAGTATCATTAAAAAGTGATTTTCAATACGAATCCAATGATACTATATACATATAATACAATCAAGATTTTATTGCTCAATTTTTATGGTCAAAGTTCATCTTGGAATACGCGTGCGCCTTATTCCTTGAAACGGTGGTAGTAACGTGTAGCATACTAACACAATTGTACTCCCAGTGAATAATCTTAAATTTTTGAAGTGACAGCGTCTAGCATACTAACACAATTGTACGTCCAATGGATAATCTTAAAATTTTCAAGCACTCCGTCTTACGAAACTGGTCTGACGGAGGGAATAGGCTCAGTTCAATCCAGCGGCTTGTTGCTTGCTACCAGAAAAACAAACGGAAATCCCTACCATGCAACGCAACACGGCACTGATCGGGTTGGCCGCATGAAGGAGTACTTGTCTCGGCGGACTTGATAGAAACGTTCGCTCATGCCCTGTTTAATTACACTGGTGCCGTCTTTTTGGACTCACTCAAAGCCCAGGTCGATCGCCTGTCTCTTTCAGCGTCTTCGGAACACGAGCTGATCAGCCGAGCTCTGCTTCAGCTGTAAGTCTGCAAGTCTGTTCGTCTCCAGTGTCCACAAGCAATCGGCGTCAATTCGTCGCGCCAAGCCGCGTGACGACTAACTACTAATCCATCACCGACATTTTTGCTGTTGCTGACAAAGTGCAATTGACCCGCGGATTTGCGTGCGTGCAGCAGCTGCTACGTGCTTTCGCAAAAACAAAACAAGACAAAAACAATTGCTAGGCTTGGACTCGCAGCGGAGCAGCGACGGATTAGCATTTAGCAGTGTCGAGTTTTCTCAAAAAAAAAACAAAAAAAAGCAAGTGTCGAGCCTGAGGTGCAAGCGTGAACAAACTCGACGAGCGAATGGGCCTGCTAATACCCTACTGGCGCTAATTGACAAGCTCGTAGTGTCTAGCCATTGGCTCCATGTGGCCCAACAGGGAAGCCGTCCTCATATAACTATGGGCCTATGCTCCATCAGCAACTAGCAACTCCTCTACCCAAAACGCGAAGACACTATCTATATACCGCTCAACGCAGTGGAATTCGAACGATCCTCATAGGATCCCTTGTGAAAACTAAAATCTTTAGTTTGTATTCTATGTAGACTGAAATCCTAACAGTTATTAAATTTTAGTTTCCATCAACTTAAAAATCCCTTGAAGAAACATCAATTATCTTATCGTGCATCACGTTTTGTTCGTGCGATTTCGGTGTTCCTGGCATATATATTTTTGGAACCGTATGAATCAAGGAGACCATGAATTTGTAGTCCAATCCGCAACTGAAAAGTCTCAAATCCGAACCTTGGAACATCTCTAGCAGCCCTCCTTCAAACAGGCTGACCTGTGAATAATTGGACGTTTAACGGTTTTGAGCGTAATTGCTACAAACAAGGTGCCTTATACATCGAGACCCGTAATGAAAATACAGGGCCTCCGAGGTAGGATGTGGTTGGCGCAAGGATCCACTGGTGGGGGCGAGGTTGTGGCCACCGTGGAGGTTTGGCCAGGCACATGTCACTCTCCATCGCACATATGACACACAGGTGGGGATGTCGCGCACCACAACACGGCACAAATGAGCTTCCAGACGAGGAAAACTAAGAGGCCACATGTCCCTCATGATGCGCGTCGTCCGAGAGGATCACGTTTGACGTGCTTGCTATGCACGTCCTGCCACCAGTCCTTTGTGAGTGGCGGCAGGCTTTACAAGCCCACTCGAGGCCTGGCAGGACCCTCCTAGGACTAGTGTGCCTCCCCGGGGGCTCTACGAGGCCTCTGGGCCCGATTAGATCCATTTTGGATTTGTTTGTCTGTTGCCATGTCTCGTCGGCTATCGCCTTTTGCGGTGGAGGTTGTTCCCTCAAGTGCGATCGTGGCGTTGCTCGCCTCGATTCAAGCTATGCCTTTTAATCCCGTCTTGCATGTCTCATGAAGGTTGCATCTGGGAGACGACGATGGTTGCTTCTTGGCCGTGGTGGTGCGTGCTTGTCGGCGGTGAGTTCGGTGGTGGTGGGGCTTCGTCCTCGCAGGGATCCGAGGATTGTGGATGAGTTACGGGTGAATTCCTTGTTGGCTCGACCGACACCGACATGATACCACCTTCTGGCGACGCCATTCCTTCCCGGAGAGCGTCGTTGCTACCCTTGGTCCATTTCATTCGATTTGGCGGGGGAACCCTAGGACTAGTGCGCTGGTCCGAGTAACAGTGTTGTCGATGTCGCCTCCCTTCTTGAAGGTGTTGCTTGATACTTGACGCTTCAAAGCTAGGAACATGGGTGGAACATATTTGGAGGGCGCGGCAGTTATGGTTAATGTCGCTTAGTCGATCCGCCTTACGCTCCATTTTGTTTCTTATTTTCTTTGCTTTTGGGCATGTATTTCCTGTTGCTCCAGTTTTTTTTTTGGGATCTATCGTTGGTTGTATGGTGCGTTGCTATATTAATATAGCGGCAAAATCATGTTTCGAGAGGTTTCCCTTCCTTTTTTCTTTTCATTTTCCTAAGAGTAACTTTGCACTTTCCAAATTAATTGTCTATGCTGGTCATGGTACTAGTTAAACTCATATGTTGTAGAATGTCTACCAAGATATTTAAGGATGCTAAAATAGAGACAAATATAAACATGCTACTACTATAAATCTATCATCAAAAGTGTATTCTTAGAATAAGATTTTACACTTTACTTTGATTTTAATCCTTTATTGCACAAAACTAAACAAAATGATGTTTTGTGACTAAATTAAATTGAAGGATAAGGTAATAGAAATAACCAATACATATGTTCCAAATTTTCCCTATGTACATTCAAATTTAGTTGCACAATTGCAACATTAGTTTAGTTAGTACAATATGAAACATACGTGTTGAAACTTATGTCGAAGCATGTATCCATGAAAATAATACACATTAATTACCAAAATATATACAAATAAAAATGTCCAGTATAAATTTCACCCACCTCCAAATAATTAGAAGTGAAATAAATTAAGAGGGGGGACAATTATTCCTACTTGGTTAATCTATAAAAAGATTAGTGGTGGTGGCTTAGGGGCTAGAGCCGACTCTAAATACAAAAGGAATACAATTCATAATGAGAGGATGATGGAAGTTGTAACTCGGTTTGAAGCATAGCCAGGAAGGATGGAGAAGACAGTAACGATTTTCATTGTGGGAAGACTGATTTTCTCCTTGATGCAAGCTTTCGACATGTCAATGAAGATGTATAATTCTCTTAAATATCTCTTCTCCGAGGAAAATCAAGTGCATTGATGCATATGCATTTGCGGTTATGTGTCGTATGAAAATCATACGGAAAACAATGAACATATAGCATCACTTTGGTCGGTTTATATGTAAAGTCTACCTGACCGAAATGCTGGAAAAATGAAGTTGGCATGCACAAGCCATAGTTTAGAAAGATGTTTGTGTCTTCCAGTAAGGAACCCATCTCTTGTCCCCATTGCTTGTCCTCGATAGATTGATTTAACATCTCCGATGATAACATGCATAAAGTGGGGTACCTCCGGCGATCAAATCCTGGATCCACCACTGCCTGATGAATGCATGTGTGAAAAACAAACTGAAATCGCAAACCTGCAACGCAACACGGTTTCCTTGTCTCGGCTGACCTGATGACATGGTTGAAACGTTCGGTCGCTCATGTACTGTTTAATAATCTTTTTTTATGCGAACATGTACTCTTTAATTACACTAGTGCCGTATATCTGGACTCACTCAAAGCCCACGTCGATCGCTTGTCACTTTCAGGGTCATAACATCAGATGCAGCACACAGTTTGTGTTTCTGTTCTACGGGAAAGAAACTACGTCGTGTCAGTCAGTTCATCTGATCAGCTCGGCTCTGCTTCAGCTGTAAGTCTGTTCTGTTCGTCTCGACAAGCAATCGGCGTCAGTTTGTCGCCCCAAGCCGCGTGACGACTAATCAATCCATCACCGACAGTTTTGCTGTTTCCTTTTCTTTTTTCCATTATGGAAAGTGATTTTTGCGGTTGCTGATGATGTGAAATTGACTTGTGGATTTGCGTGTGTGCAACGGGTGCTATGTGCGTTTGACGGGCCGAGATTCGCAGGGATGTACTAGGAAGCAGCCGTGTTACAGGCCAGAACAAGCTCCAGGATCGAATGGACCAGCTAGCTAGCCCAATCCAATGCCAATTGTTTAGGCTTGAAGTGTCGAGCGCTACGCTCGATGTGGCCCAATAGAAGGGGCCTATAAAATAGAATCTTGCATTGACATAACTCCAAATTCCTATAAATTGAAACAATGTTGTTCTTTTAGGTGTGGTTTGTTACCCAACCCTTGTTATTCTTTAGCATATGGATGACGTTTCCCCCATTGAGAATTTATTCGAATATGAAAGAACAAAGTGTTGGCGTCTGCTTCTAATTTAAGGTTGTCAATGTTCAAAGCTTGTCTTTTCCTATCACACTCGCCCACCGCCATGGCAATGAATTTCCGCTTGAGATTTTTTCTCAATCCCTCCTCGACGCTGAGCTTCCTTGTCTCTGGTGCATGTCTAAATGAAGGATGACATCAAGTGCCATGTGCCGCTACTATTTTGTATTAATGGTGTGTTACACGGGTCTTGAACATGATACCTCTAGGCTCTTATACCATACTAAATTGATGCACTATCTAGCTTCTTCAAAAGTATGAATTGTTGAAAAAAGGCTGGTAAGATACTTTTTTTAACACACCCCTCATGGCAAGGCTGGACATACAGGGAGACCAGGGCCCTAAAAAAGGCCAAAGTGCTGGAGAAAGATTGGTAATATATAGATTTCAACAAGGTCAGATGTTACTCTTTATTTTGTATCTACTTGAACATCTAGGTTAAAAAGACTTGCTTTGTGAAGAAGCACACAATTTTGTTATTGCATAATCACATATTGTATTCACTTATACACTAATCAATAAATCAAATATTCCCCTGACCAGACAAAATAGTGCACGATCAATAAATCAATTTTATTATTCCATAATCACATATCGTATTAGTGACTCCTTTGTTTAGTCCCCAGATCAAACGCTTGTCATCCACCAACAATTGAACAATACACCAAGAAATGGCATATAGAAACATCAAAAAAGAGCAGCGTTGTTTCCTTCAAATCATTCACAACGCGCTTGCTGAAGATCACACAGCATTTGACCACCGCATGGTGATGATGCACGATCGAGGTGGGCGACATGGCACACAATGCCAAATCTATATATCTGGAAAGAAAAATAGGAGTACAGTTTTTTCTCCCACTCATTTTGTCATAGTACCTAAACTTTAGAACATACGGATTTGAAATTTGACAGCCAGTGGGTCTCTTTTCTCTCATCTGCGTACGTCCAAGCGACGTGACGCAGCTTGGCCACAAACGCAATCGCCATCGCTGCACCTTCAAGGAGAAGTCCATTCGGCTGCCTACACTTTGCACTGGTGCAAGCTGAAGCGAAAGGTCTCGCACGGCCAATAAATCCAGATCTTCATGCCACTGTTATTTGGATTAGGCGCAGAGCGACTGTATGTTGATATCGTGAGGATAGAGACGTCAGGACATGGAGTAGTTGGTAGCCGAAGGAAGCACTGTTTGGCTAGGCTGTGGACCGTGGATCCAGGTTCAGGCCAGCATCACCCAAATAGTACCATTGATTGCTGCAGATGCAAACAAACTTGTTGTGCCGTACTGATGGAATTGTGTCTACATGTTTTCGCATCTTGCCGTGCACACTGATGGGCGAGATATCGTTTTGCATTCTCGACAAGTTATATGTGGGTGATTGGTCGGAGATCTTGCCACTCTGTTGCTGATTTTGGTTGGCGCCTACTCTAATTTGCATGTGTAGTTACAGATCTCTGCACACATCGCCATACCACGCACCTTGATTGTCGGACACCAGCGGATTCAACTTTATTGCAGCGTTGTGACATGTTAGTATATTGTTGTTCATTCATCATTTCAAGCATTTGCCAGAACCCATAAATTCATCTGCCTTTGCCGTGGTTTCTGGTTCAGTTAAGCTAGCTGCAGCAAAGTACAAATAGTTGCACCATGCCTGCCACGTACGGTTCAAGTTCAACTTTGGAACTTTGGTGCTCCGTCAGAGCTCTGATCAACCAGATAGAACTGCTAGCAGCTGCGCATCTTACAGCACGAGAGCAGTGCACGTAGGGCATTACGCTCTCGTGAATTACGTGAGTGAAATACTGAAATCAAACATTGTACACAACACTGTATTACACTAGTGGTGAACTGATGCAGGTACTCCAACAGTACTGTCTTACAGTACTTTCAGGCTTTCAGCAGGTACTCTCACTCCCCACTGGACACTGTATGACGGTTGCAGAGATTAATCATCGACCCGACCAGATCATGAGTCCACGGAGCTCCCCGAAGGTTTCGAGGCCTGCCTCCACTGCAATCTTCATGTCCACAAACATCTTCATCACCCTGTCAGGTATAGTACTAGTATGACACTTTTGGGTCTCGGGCTATGCGTCGACACCGTCTATGATGGAAAGGAGATTTTTGAACCTTCACAAATGCACCATCCTTTTTTTTGTAGGGTGCTTTGGTTGTTCTTCAGTCTGCGCCATGAGGGCATCTCCAGCGGCGCGACCGCATTTCGGACGTTGAAATTGTCCGCGGGCGTCCGTTTACGTCGCGTGGCAGACGTCAAAATGACTGCGAGAGGCGAAATGTTCATTTGCGTCGGAGGCCACCCCCAGCGGTCTGACGCATTTTGGGCATCAAACTGTTTTTTTTTTTGCTCCTGCTTTTCAATTTTTGTTGATTGAGCAAATTTAAACGCGAAAAAGTAGTACTGAGATGTCATGTTGCTCTAATCGAATAGATTACCGGATACTTCAAACGAATAGGTTCAAACATATTTAACATACAAACAAGAACAAATTTAAAAACATATAAAAACAAATTTTTGGCCTTCTTGTTAGAAGGCCCTACCTCGTCGTCCTCATTCCTGCAACTCTTACTTGTCACCTCCTCGTCGGAAGAGGAACCGGAGGACGACGCGTCCGTGGAGGAGTTGTAGTCGGACTCACTGCCATCATTGAACGGATGACGACCACGCGCCGCGCGGGCCAGCGACCTTGCCCTTGCCCTGGCATCCTTCCTTGCCGCCGCCTTGTCGTCCGCCGCCTCCTGCGCCTCCAGCAGGTCGAACTTGGCGTCGGAGTCCTCCTCCTGCCTCTCCTCCTCCTCCTCGTCGTCCTCGGTGTCGCTGCCAACGGCGCCTCCGTCCACCTCCTGGCCGTCGCTGGCGTTGCCGGCTCCGTCCTCGTCCTCGTCACTCGGCGTGGAGGCTGGGTCACTTGGCCTGGAGCCCGGGTCGCTTGGCGTGGCGTCAGTTTCCCACCAATGCATCCATCCCGGAGGCTTGCCCTCGCTCTCGGAGTCGGACGGCAGGGTGTAGTCGCTCATGGCTCGCCGGTGTTGGACGTGAATTAGGGTGGACGCAGGGTTATATTGTGCGGGAATTAATGTCCGCGCGTATAACGAAGAGACCGGAGGTTGCTCTTCCGTGGCGGTTCGGCGATCCATGCCGGCGGTTGGCAGGTTGATCGCAGCGGTTGCCACTCCAGTGTTTGCCATTCGCGTGCTTCCTGTGGTCTAATTCGACACCGATAGGACCAGGTTCGCTGCCAGGCGGGCCCGTGGGAAAGCGAGCGGACGCTTGGCGCGACCGCATCGTCCGCGGAGACGCAAACGTGCCGCATATTTGCATCGCGTTTGCGTTGCTCCCGACGCCCCGGACACGATGCGTCGCCTCGCTGGAGCAGGGTACAGACGCATCTCCGGTCCGCACGGATGCAAACGGTCGCTCAGCATCCGTTTGCGTCGCGCCGCTGGAGATGCCCTGATGGTTTTGGTTTCCAATTTCCGTTGTCTTCTGCAATCTCCAAATCTGAGGTGCATGATTTTTGTTGTGGAAAATTTTGTTCGCGGGATATTCTGTTCAGTTCATAACTATAAACTTAGAAGATGTGCTCGTGTGCAGATTTAAGATTTTTTTGGCTTTTTTTTCTAGCAAAAGTTTTGCACCATTGTTCATGGACGGGATGTTCTCAGGGCTTAAAATTAATTTTCATAAGAGCGAGATTTTTTGTTTTGGGAAGGCAAAGGGAGAGGAGGACCAGTATAAGCAGATTTTTGGATGCGACGCTGGTTCCTTACCCTTTAGATACTTAGGTATTCCTATCCATTACAGAAAACTCAGGAATTCTGATTGGTACCTAGTGGAAACTCAGTTTGAATGCAAATTGGGATGCTGGAAAGGCAAATTACTATCCTATGGGGATAGACTTGTCCTTATCAATTCAGTTTTAACGAGTTTACCTATGTTTATGCTATCTTTTCTAGAGATACCTGTTGGGGTAAGGAAAAGATTGGATTTTTATAGGTCTAGATTCTCTTGGCAATCTGATGAAAATAAAAGAAAATATAGTCTTACAAAATGGAATATTGTATGTCGGCCCAAAGATCAAGGGGTTTAGGTATTGAGGTTCTCGAACTTAAGAATAGATGTTTATTGAGTAAGTGGCTTTATAAACTTCTTAATGAGGATGGGATGTGGCAAGAATTGCTACACAATAAATATTTAAGACACAAGACATTATCCGGGGTATAAGCTAAACCCACAGATTCTCCCTTTTGGAAAGGTTTGATGGGGGTGCGAGACGATTTTTTCAGTAGAGGATACCTCAAGATTGGTAATGGTGAAGCAACTCGTTTTTGGGAAGATACATGGTTAGGAAAAAAGTCACTAGCGGAACAATACCCATCCTTATATAATATTGTGCATCACAAGAATGTAACAGTAGCTCAAGTGTTAGCACAAGCGCCACTGAATATCAGTTTCAGGAGGTTGTTGGTGGCAAACGAATGGACTTTGTGGTTACAGTTATGCCAAAAACTTATGGGGGTTACTTTAAATGACGAGAATGATCGATTTATTTGGAATTTAACAGCCAACGGTTTGTTTTCAGTCAAATCTATGTATGAGGATCTTATGAATGACCACACTCCCTTTCTACGAAAATACCTATGGAAAGTTAAAGTCCCTCTTAAGATAAAAATATTTATGTGGTTTCTGAGCAATAAGTTGTTACTTAAGAAAGATAATTTAGCTAAAAGAAGGTGGAATGGGTGTACAAAATGTGTTTTTTGTGAGGAACAGGAGACTATTGAACATCTCTTCATCACTTGCCCTTTAGCTAAACTACTTTGGCGCACGGTCACTTTCACTTTTGACCTCCCACCTCCAGCCAATATTACAAATATGTTTGGTAATTGGTTAAATGGAGTTGATAGACAATCTAAGGCTTTCATCCGGGTTGGAGTTTCGGCCTTATGCTGGTCTATATGGAGGGCGAGGAATGACATTATTTTTAACAAAAAACAATCCTTTCACTTTTTGCAGGTTATCCATATGGTGGCACATTGGGTTGTGGGCTCTACTGTCACCGGAGGGACAGCGGGATGCTATGGCTACTGGATGCACACGGCTCCAGACGGTCGCTCAGGATATCTTGTGCCAGGCTGGCTGGCGACACAATAGGCGGCTACATTGATGAGTAGTCTATTTTTGCTTTGTTTCTTTCGATGGTTGATTCTTGTTTCAATCCTCGGTGATGCTTGAGATGTAATAAACTATATAATACTCGTGAATTTCTTAATAAAAGGCCGTGTGCATCATCATGATGCAGAAGCCGGGGTTTTATTCCCCATTTCGAAAAAAAATGGACGGGATGTTCGTCCAGATTTGAGCATTCAGTGTTTCAAGCACGCGGATAGTGTACAAATCGATGCACCTATGGCGCGTTTGGTAGGCTGTGAGCCCTTTGGCTCGCATCGGCCCAGAAAAACCGGCTTGTTTGGTTGCCTGTAAGAGGTCTGCGTTATGGCCCAACCGGTTCACAAAGCACCCCTGGGACAGGCCCTGGAGGAATGCCCGAATTGGCAGTTTCTCCGGGTCAGGCCCGTTGTCGTTCCATTTTGCACGCTCGCGTGCAACGGTTGCACACGTGGAGAAGCGCGGGAGACACCGCGTTGCCTTGGTCTTCGCTCCCCACTTCCCCTCACCGCTTCGATCTTCTCTCTCCCCATTCACTCCTGGCACAGACAACATCGCCCTGTCCCATCAACCGCCACCATGGCCTCCTCACCTCCTCCGCCATCGTCTCCAGCGCCGACGGATCCAGCCGTACGGCCGTCGGCAACCAGGTCCACCGAGGCGGTAATGCGCCTCGTCCGCGAGTATGAGGCCGGAGGCGGCGACTCCGCGGTGCAGATCGATACCGGCCGCGTGCCAGTGATGAATCGACCATCACCGTTCGCGAGCATGAGGCCCGCCGGCGTCGCAACCCGGAGCGCCGCCATCCTGGCTCTTCGAGCCGCCGGGATTCGACCGGCGGATCCATCGGGGACGGGGGTTTTTTCCCCATCCCCACTAGGGTTTCCGCCCGCGAGGGCGACCGCAATGGCGGGCGGTGAACCGGGATCCAGCAAGGAGATGGAGCCCCCGCCAGGGTTCGCGTCCACCCCGATGCAGCCGGTGATGCCATGGGGCATGCCTCGTCTGCCTTCCCCCTATGGCGCGCCTCCCGTCCAGCCGCCGCCAGGGTTCCCCCGACCACGTGCTCGGCGCCAGACGTCAGCACTGCCCAGCTTCCCGACCGCTGCACCACGGCCGGACCTGAGGACATACTTACCGGCTAGCCTGCCTCCTCCTCCACCGGATTTGCTCCTATTCGTCCTCAGACAGGGGCGTTGGCGATCCACCCAATCGTAAGTACATTCACTCAATCTCCTTGTCGCTTGTAGATGTGAATGTACATAGGTTTCATTGCAATGTCAAGTCCATGACACTGCTTGAGCTTGGCATTGCCATTGTCCATGAAATTGCTTGAGCTTGACAATGCCAAGCTCAAGCACCATGATTGGCTTCACAGTGCTTGTTCTTGGCATTGGCACAATGTCAAGTCCATGACAGTGCCTGGTTGTGATTGTCCCTGCCATTGCCTGCTTGTGATTGTGCATGCCATTGTCTGTTTGTGATTGTCCATGCCATTGTCTGCTTGTGATTATGCATGCCATTGCCTGTTTTGTATTGTGCAAGCCATTGCCTGCTTGAGCTTGTGCATGCCTTTGCCTGCTTCTGATTGTGCATGCCATTACCTGCTTGAGCTTCTGCATGCCATTGCCATTGCCTGCTTCTGATTGTGCATGAAATTGCATGCTTCTGATTGTGCATGACATTGCGTGCTTCTGATTGTCCATGCCATTGCCTGCTTGAGCTTGACATTGCTTCCTTGTGGTTGTGCTCCTGGAATTCTTCTCGGACGGGCCCATACTGGACGCTATCGACTATGCCGTCCGTGTGCAGCTGCGTGATCCCAACGCAATGTTCATGGAAGCCCACTAGCAGATCACAGTGCCGAGGCGCCACGCCGGCCGTCCTGCTGACCTGGGGCACGCAGCCAATGCGCGTCTGTCGGCGTTCTTCGTCAAGGTGGAGAGCCACGACCTCCGTGCCCTCGCCGTCCCGCCGTACATGGAGCAGTCCCTCATCAGGAAGTACAAGCTCAAGAAATAATGGCCCCCCTGTGAAGTTCTGCTTGTACTTGGGCGCCCGTTGTGAGTGGAAGGTGAAGCTATAGTGGACAGGTCAGCGCGTCGGGTTCATCAAGTCCTGGAGCGAGTTCTGCGCCAGGATTTTGCTGCACGTCGACGACATGCTTGTCTTCACCCCTTACGACGACGGTTTCAAGGTCGAAGTATTTAGGAAGGAGACGTCTGTGTCCAGCGTCTTCGGCTGCAAGAGGCACCGCGAGGGCGCTTTTGCTGATCCTCGCCGTCAAGGTGCTGCTGCTCCATCGCTACCTCTGTTTATGTCTGATCCTGTTAGTTGTGCTGGCCTCTAGGAGGTTGATAAACACTTGTTTTGTGCATATCTCACTGTTGTGCTGGCCTTTAGGAGGCTTTTGAACAATGCTTTTCGACCTGGGGAGTCTGCTCCCAAGTTTAGGCAAGCGTCTTACCACTCTGACGCTAGATTAGGACCTGTGAAGTACTCTGTTTGTTCTGTATAAGTGTTTATTGTACTTATGATCGTGTTTGAGATATTTGTGTGCCGTTATATATGATGGTAAGGTCACCATATTTGAATGTGGTGAGGAGAAGCTCTTGTCTGGGTGCCCAAAATGGCAACCAAACACATGTGTTGTGGTTGAACATAGATGGAACGCTGTCTGCAGGCATCCAAACAATTTGCAACTCTGTTCGGGCCGGTGTAGCACAGACTACCAAACAATGGGCCAAAAGTGGCCGGCGGCCCGTTCGCAACGCGCAGGGGCGCCCATCTCGCTGCGCCAATGGTGCACGATTTACACCCAGAGAACCAAACACGCCCCTAGTTACCGTTCAAGATTTCATCAGGTAGCCAGGTACTCCCTCTCCCTCTGGACTGCCTGAGCCTGCCACGTCCAGCCGACCACATGTCACGCGATCTCCATGTTCACAAACAGCTTCAGTCTCTGTCAGGAGTGGACTCTAATCTCTTGGTCAGGTATAGTAGACAAGTGGTATAGTACTAGTAATCTAGCCTGGCCTTTTAGCTGGAAAATCTTCAGAAGAACGGACCACACCAATTTCATTTCCCGAACTCCTAATTTTTGTAAAATAAAACATGTCTTCTCACTGGACTACCACAAAGTATTACAAAAAAAGATCACACATACATGCAGTGAGAAAACGATGGTCCAAGAGTAGCCAGATCAGTATTGTTAGTGATGATACTCGGAGGACCAAAGCTCGAGGTACTACTCTTCTACGACTAAATGATTAACTTAACAGTCAACGTCTACATAACTTAAACCCATAAACTGCACTACAAACATGCATGATTATCGTCGTGGTGAATCGACAGGTGCCATGGGTAGGCTTAAGATAGGGTTCGGATGTACGCTTGAGGATCCGGGTCAGGGGAAGGATTAGAGGGAGAAGGAGATTGAACTCGGGATTGTATTGAACTCGTGAACTTGGCCAAAGGCAGAGGTAGAAAATGTACGGGCTACAAGGTGAGAACCTACTGCCCAAAGGTCGATCGTCCCACACAGGGGTGCCCCTCCTCTCCTTATATAGGGGAGAGGAGGCCTACAAGAGAAGAAACTCTAGGAGTATCTTTGCTGACCTAAGCTACTTTATAAAGCTTCTTTGGCTCCAGGGATGACGCTTTTGTCTTTAATCAGAGGGCTGATGACCTCCTTCGGTATCTTTATCGTCAGCTTCTCCTTTGACGTCAGTGCTTTGATAAAGCTGAAATGCTTCGCTCATCTTGTCCTTTGGTCCTTGAGGAAATATTTGACCGGGGTGCCGACATGCTACAGTTGAGCCTATGCCGGATGTCCGGTATCTTTACCTGTGAGCTCCGGCTTCTTTGCCTTCGTATCTCAATCTCTCCTTTTGGGTATATCTCCGGCTTAGAGATCACCTGCTTCCCGTATTCCGGCATACTCTTCCTGGTATATCGGACTGTACCAACTTAGGACTGTTAAACTTAACTTCCAGGATCCGGGTTAATCTTTAATCTGGTATACAAATGATTTATCATGGCATATTTGCCATAGTCTTGACCTACCGGGGGTCATCTCCCCGACATTAGTCCCCAAAGCTGGTGTGGTACGGCTGATTCGTCCGACGGACCATGCCAGGTTCCTATTCTAAGCACACCGGATTAATCATTCCGGTTTCAACTTATACTTAGCCGGTGTTTTGCTGGAATACGGGAAGCAGGTGATCTCTAAGCCGGAGATATACCCAAAAGGAGAGATTGAGATATGAAGGCAAAGTAGCCGGAGCTCACAGGTAAAGATACCGGAGATCCGGTATAGGCTCAACTGTAGCATGTCGGCACCCCGGTCAAAGATTCTCTCAAGGACCAAAGGACAAGATGAGCGAAGCACTTCAGCTTTAATCGAAGCCCTGAAATCAAAGGAGAAGTTGGCGATAAAGATACCGTAGGAGGTCATCAGCCCTCTGATTAAAGACAGAAGCGTCATCCCTGGAGCAAAAGAAGCTTTATAAAGTAGCTTAGGTCAGCAAAGATACCCCTAGAGTTCCTTCTCTTGTAAGCCTGTTACCGAGTTCCTTCTCTTGTAAGCCTGTTACCACCCGATTTTGGCCAAATCAGGAGATGGGTCGTAAGTGAAGACGGGCTTAGAAGATTACACGTGGAGCATCTTCGAAGCGGCCTTGCGCTGAGAGTTCGGGCTTAATTGCCCATGTATCGTAACATATTAGATCGTATTGTAATTTAGATTAAAAAGATAGAGTCCGGCCCGTGCACGGTTAGGTGCACGCCTCAATTAGAAAGTCCCTTGGACTATAAATATGTATCTAGGGTTATAAAAGGAGGACAATCATCGTTCAACCAACACAAAATACGGCGCATCGCCACCCCTTCTCTTCGAGGGTTTCTAGTAAGCATCATGCTGCCTAGATCGCATCTTGCGATCTAGGCAGCATAAGCTTCATGTTGTTCATGCGTTGCTCGTACTCGAAGCCTTTTGATGGCGAGCAACGTAGTTATCATAGATGTGTTAGGGTTAGCATTGTTCTTCACGTAATATGCTACCGTAGTGCAACTCTTGCATATCTAGCTGCCCTTACGTCTATCTAGACGTAAGGGCAGCATCTTGCTTGATCATGCTTAGTAGATCCGATCCGTTATAGTTGCTCCTTGCTACGCAAGGATTAGTTTAATATCTGTATAGTTAGGCCTTATGCTGGGGTCGGACGATCCGGTAGTGCGTTAGGCGTTGTTTATCGTCCCTGCGAGGGATGTTCCGGGAATCAACACATGTTGGTTTTTAGGCCTCTCGTAGGGATGGTTTACATCACCTCTCGTAGCTGCTAGGCCCGATCGCACGTAGGACGTTCCGATTATGCGGTGAAAACCCTAAACCGTCGTGGATCGCTTTAGCTTTGTCCTGATCAAGCAGGATCCCCATGCCATTGCTAATCCATCAAGGACCATGGGGCGATCTCTTTGAGCCGATCCACAGGGAAACCCGAGAGCCGATAAGGCTCGTATTTAATGTGCACGTGTCTACCATGCAGGAACAATCGAAGCACTAACACCTTCCCGACCAGGTCTAGGTCGTGGCACGCCCTAGCAACCGCCAGACGCGCGGAAGATTTGCGGGACGACGCGAGGTGCCGGGGATCCACTAAGCGGCCCTGGAGCTTCTCTTCGTGTTGCTTAACCAAAGCCCGTCGGGGGTTTTGGAGGGTAACACATTCTCGCACGCCCGGTGGGACCTCTTCCGCAACATCCACGTCAACATCTACGTCAACATCGGCATCCGAGATGGCAGAGGAACAGATCACGTACGAGGAACTCCCTCCGGATCACAAGAAAAAGTACGACGAGTTGAAAGCCATCCGTGAAGCCGAACTCATCGGCTCCTTTGAGAAGACCCGGTCGCACGGTCGGGTTCAAAGGATTCACGCCACAAGGCGTCCTTGAAGGGGTGGATCTGTCCCTCCTTCACAGAACGTACCCAAGCCCTGCGACAGGAGATCAACTATGTGGTGGCCCATTCACCGCATCGGCACTCGAGAGCTGGTGAACACTTTGGAGCGCGTTGCGCTCCGGTGGTGCAAGAGATCATGGAGCGTCGTTACTCCCTTCGGACTGTTCTAGGGACTCACCAGGGAGAGATGCAACTCCACACAGGCCACCTCTGCCGTACGCAACGGCGGCTCCACAAAGCAACAAGGCTCACCGCATACGTCGTCTACAAAGTTGGGGGCGACCAATTCTTACATGACCCGCCCAGGAAATCCCACACGGATACGTGTGCATGTTTGTGCCGGATCGCAACAAGCGGACGCAGCGATCCAGGCTCCACCAGAGGGATTGCCGAGCAGGAGCGATTGTTCCAAGGGAAGAACAAGCAGCAGCGGGGAGTCTAGGAGCAGCTGAGAAACAAGCGTGGCTAGCCAAGTACGCCACCGCACCAGTCCATGAAAGCTCAGCTACTACCTCCACCGCAGATCGATCCAGCCTCGAGAGATCAATTCGGCATCTTGCCGAAGAAGAAGATAATCGGCTATTCCAAGCCGTACCCCAATGAGTTCGACCTGATCCCACTACCGCCTAAGTACCGGCTTCCGACTTCAACAAATTCAGTGGGTCGAAGGGTCGAGCTCCATCGAGCACGTGAGCCGATCGCCCACCGGGCATGGCTTCGGCATCGGATCGACGTGGTGAGGTGCTTCTTCCTCGGTCCAGCTTTGGGTGGTACACCTCTTGCGCCAAATTCAGCAATCATGGAAGCACTGGAGGAACTGCTCACACCCAATACCATTCGAGACTAAGCTGGTATTGCCGAACTAGCACAGTTCGGCAAAAGCGAGGACAGTGGCTGAGTACATTCAGCATTTCAGAATGTCAAGAACCGATGCTATTCGGTTCATATAACGAGAAAGAGGCAAGAGCTGCCGTGGCAGGCCTGGCAGCGTCGCTCAAGGATCCGACGTTCCAAGTTGAGTACAACTTGCTGACGCACCTGGTCAATAGATCGACCTTATATGAGCAGCGCCATCCGAACGTACCAAGACAAGTTCAAGCGCGCGATCACCTGGTCAATGCCGATGAAGATGAAGATTCCGAAGAAGAGTTGCGGTAGCCGAGTGGACTCGGACGCCAGTACCTGTGTCCTGCCAATGGGTGAATCCACCAGGGCCTCCAAGAGGGTTGGACTTTGACGTGACCAAACCGAACAGATCTTCGATCCGCTATCGAAAGAGAAACAGTTGAAGCTACCCGAAGGCCACAAGATCCCTACGGCACAAGAGATGAACAAGAGGCCATACCGCAAGTGGCATCATACGTTCACGCACACCACCAACGATTGCAAAGTGCGCGCACAAATTCAGATGGCGATAGAATCAGGCCGATTAACTTTGGACAGTTTGCCAGTAGACAAGCGTCCGTTTCCGGACGTCAACATGGTGGACCTAAGCCACTCCATAAGAGAACCAGGGTTCTCTTTCGATGTCAATATGGCAGGGTTCGTGATTCGCCATGGCGCGGACAAAGCAGAGAGCAGCCACTCGTGGCAAGGATAAAGAGGAGGCCGTTCCACGCGACCGGCCCCAAGACGACGATAGACGGTACCTGACCGAGGAGGGTGAGAAGCATACGGTATCAGCACCCATTATCCGTGCATCTCCTCAACAAATATGAGCAGCAAGACGACCGACGTCGACGCTACGACGAAGACGATGAGAAACATCGTCGGCCGGTGCGGAAAAGGTGGTATCGTCGCATGACAGAACGACGACGGTACGAACGTCGCGCTAGAGGGAGGTCTAGGGAACAAGACAACGTGGACAAGCACTGGGACTGTCCCTTCTTCAAACATTGCTGGGACTCAGAATGAGCCGATTGCCAACAATCGAGAACTGCCAGAATGCAAACAGCAAATAAGAAGGAGGGCAAGTGAAGTTTCAGTGTTCGAGCGTCTAGGACCTCTCCCACCTCGAATAAACGAGCTGAGTCATCTCAAGAAGAAGACTTCGAGGAGTCGAAGAAGATAGGTATCACCGACCAAGGTGGTGCCTCGATGGACTCAGCCATTCTCAAAAGCGTAGAGTGCGGCGGCTGCGAAACTGGAAGAAGCGAGGCACGACCACACGTTGAGAAGAGCTGCCGATCGGCGCGAAAATCCAGCAAACAAGGAGACGAAGGCGCTCCCCAAAGAAAGTATGGCGCCCCAAACAGCGAAAGCCGATGCACGGTATCGGCCGATGCCGATGCAGACGCATCGGCGACACAAACATGGTATCCGTGGTCTTGACAGAGTAGCACGTCCAAGACATTGGACATACGTGGCAAGGCCGATCCCTGCGATCGGCCCTCAAAAATGAAAAATAAAGGATCTTATCTCCAACATGCCACGTAGCTACAGTGGAAATCCAAGAAGTTGCAAACCATCGTCAAGCATTGCAACAAAGAAGGAGGCCGATTCGGTAATCGGCCGAAACTATCCTCAACATTCTTTTGTCTGTGTTCAGCATTGATCCAACAGATGCCTGAAGAGCCGATGCCATCAATTACTTGACAGAATCGGCTCGGGGGCACATAGATGGATAAGATGGAGGATACGGAGCTGGAACGGATGTCAAATTTCCAGAGAGTAGCTCAAGTATGGGGCCGGGATATAAACAAATCGGCCGTAAAAATGGAAAATCCAAAAATTTTGAGCGCAGCCGATGCAGAGACATCGACTTAAGGATTAGAAGCGATGCACGGCCATCGACTCAAGGGATATAAGCGGAAGCCTAACAAGAGCAGCCCTCATTGAGATTGCTTGGCGACTCAGGCCCTCTCTTCAAGGACTTCCAACTCCTTCCGCAAGACTTCAAGCTCGGCAGCATCGACAGAAGCATCAGTTGGGCGTCCAAGACGGCCTTTTTCTCATTTAAGGTGTTGATATTTGCCGGCAAGTTTGAGGATCGCAACCCTGGCCAAACAGCAAGAACAACATGGATGTGCAGATCGGCTAGGATCGTGAGAACAACCGACAGTCATCCACTGGACTGAACGCATTCTCACCGAGGTTGCCTCATCGGACTGAAGAGGCTCGAGGGGCAGTTCGAGTTGAAGGTTCTCGGCTTTTGAAAGAGCCGATTTGGTCAGAATCGGCTGATGTTGCACCATAGTGGAGAAGCTGATAGTGGCCCAATGCCGCTGGTGCATTTTCATTCTCGCCTTGACCGAGGCTCGGGGGCAGCTAGCCCCGAAAATTCCTCATTCTGAACGGTGGTGTTGAAATTGGCTATCCCTGCATCATGGCCATGTTGAATGAAGGACTCTTGCAGAGGAAAAAGGAGCCATCATCATTGATCGGCTCTAGACTAGTTCGTTGTTGCAAAGAAACAAAACATCGCAAGGAAGCGAGGACAAGTGGCACCTGTTTAGGAGTATCGCCAACATCAAGGTTGTCTATGACTAAGGAGCTTCCTGAAGCATTAATCCAGGAGTTTTGTCAGACAAACATTACGATCGGATGATTTTAAAATCCAAAGATCTAGGGGTCTCAAGGCTGTGCGCTGGGCCTGTCCGGTTGGAAGTTTGGATAAAAACTTCATGGGTTGCAAGTTAACATCCGAGAAGGCAATCGATCGATCTGTTTGGCAATCTATTGGAAAAGCGATGCTTTGCCATCGGCTCATTGAGCATCTGCCGAATCGACAATCGGCACTCAACGAAGGGCAACCGGCTAAATCATTACCAAGGGAATCAGTAAAATCCAATTGGGGAATTATTCATTGATAAACAAGGATTTCTTACATAAAGAGCTGGTTGCTCTCAAAAGGAATGGCTAGGGGGAACATTGCCCTATCTACTACTCCTAGCTCTATCCTATCTAAGGGCCGCCTGTCCTCATCGCCGCGCTATCGGCGCTGCTCCCGCCGCTCGTCGTCACTGCTATAGTGACCACCGGCGGAACCTTCATTGTCTTCATCTTCTTCGCTAGCGCCGCCATCGTCGAAGTCGCAGATGTTGCCTGCCCAAGGGCGGAGACGCTTGGCCGGCGGTCGGAGGAGGTGGTGTCCTCCTCCTCCTCTTCCTTCACCTCCTCGGCGGAGGAGTAGCCCCAGGAGAAGCCGTCGTCGTCGCTTTCCTCCTCCGATTGCCCAACGGCAAGGAAGCGAAGGTCACTCTCCCCGTCCGTTAAGGACTGTCGTCTTCGGACGGACGAAGGAGTCGTGGGTCGACTCCGTCGGCTCGGCGCGGCGGATGTTGGCCGCGTGGGCCTCCTGTGGGTCCCATTCGGGCGTTGGCTCGCGGGAGGTGGAGGATTGGGAGGAAGGACCCGACGAGGGAGAAGACGAAGAGGAAGACATGGCGCGAAGGAGGGTTTTTGGTTTGCCGATGGCTACTGTGGAGCAGGGGATGGAGAAAGAAACCACAGGATGTGGCCAGATAAAAGGGAAATAATGATTTAATGCCTAAGGTTCCCAAGGACGTGGTGCCAGAATCGTCAAGTTGTGCAGAGAAGGCGAAGAGGCAAGACGTCATCATGAAGAAAATGCGACGGTTCTGCCATGACATGACCCTTCAAAGGAGACAGATGGTTTTGCAATTATCATTATCAAAACCAGGGGGCATGTGTTACCACCCGATTTTGGCCAACGGGAGATGGGCCGTAAGTGAAGATGGGCTTAGAAGATTACACGTGGAGCATCTTCGAAGCGGCCTTGCGCCGAGAGTTCGGGCTTAATTGCCCATGTATCTCGTAACATATTAGACCGTATTGTAATTTAGATTAAAAAGATAGAGTCTGGCCCGTGCACGGTTAGGTGCACGCTCAATTAGAAAGTCCCTTGGACTATAAATATGTATCTAGGGTTATCGAAAAGGAGGACAATCATCGTTCAACCAACACAAAATACGGCGCATCGCCACCCTTCTCTTCGAGGGTTTCCGGTAAGCATCATGCTGCCTAGATCGCATCTTGCGATCTAGGCAGCATAAGCTTCATGTTGTTCATGCGTTGCTCGTACTGAAGCCTTTTGATGGCGAGCAACGTAGTTATCATAGATGTGTTAGGGTTAGCATTGTTCTTCACGTAATATGCTACCGTAGTGCAACTCTTGCATATCTAGCTGCCCTTACGTCTATCTAGACGTAAGGGCAGCATCTTGCTTGATCATGCTTAGTAGATCCGATCCGTTATAGTTGCTCCTTGCTACGCAAGGATTAGTTTAATATCTCTGTATAGTTAGGCCTTATGCTGGGGTCGGACGATCCGGTAGTGCGTTAGGCGTTGTTTATCGTCCGCGAGGGATGTTCCGGGAATCAACACATGTTGGTTTTTAGGCCTCTCGTAGGGATGGTTTACATCACCTCTCGTAGCTGCTAGGCCCGATCGCACGTAGGACGTTCCGATTATGCGAAAACCCTAAACCGTCGTGGATCGCTTTAGCTTTGTCCTGATCAAGCAGGATCCCCATGCCATTGCTAATCCATCAAGGACCATGGGGCGATCGGCTCTTTGAGCCGATCCACAGGGAAACCCGAGAGCCGATAAGGCTCGTATTTAATGTGCACGTGTCTACCATGGGAACAATCGAAGCACTAACACCTTCCTGACCAGGTCTAGGTCAGGTGGCACGCCCTAGCAACCGCCGGGACGCGCCGAAGATGCCCAGGGATCCACTAAGCGGCCCTGGGAGCTTCCCGGCTCTTCGTGTTGCTTAACCAAAGCCCGTCGGGGGGGTTTGGAGGGTAACAAAGCCTCCTCTCCCCTATATAAGGAGAGGAGGGGCACCCCTGTGCGGGACGATCGACCCTTGGGCAGTAGGTTCTCACCTTATTGTAACCTGTACGTCTTCAACCTCTGGCCTTTGGCCAAGTTCTAGAGCTCAATACAATCCTCAGTTCAATCTCCTTCTCCCTCTAATCCTTCCCCTCACCCGGATCCTCAAGCGTACATTCGGCCCCTATCTTAAGCCTACCCATGGCATCTGTCGATTCACCACGACGACAGTTGGCGCCCACCATGGGGCCAGCAGGTGTGTTTGCTGGAGTTCGTCACCGTCTCCAACGAGCGTGTGGTATCTGGCCTCGTCCAGCGCCTCGGCTCGCTGGACTTCGTCAACGACAACACCGGCTGCTTCGCCAACGACGGCCACTTCCCCCAAGAACAGCCGCATCATCGAGTTCGGCTCGCACCGCGTCTACCTCGGCACCGTGCCGGAGCCCCGGTACCCATCGCTGGTGCTGGTGGCGCCGGATCCACCAAGGTCTGCAGCTGCCCGCGGGACGCGCACCAACCGCGTTGTCGGCAACGTCAAGGTCATGATGGTTGGCGCAGCTGGTGCGGGCAAGGGAGCCGCGGAAGAAGGCAATGGGTCCTCCAAGTCTGGGCGCACGGCAAAACCCCCAACCGCGCACGACAAAATCATCGCCGACACCTCTAACGTGCCACCGGCGGCAACTCTGCTCCAAGCTGCCATGAGCGTGCTGGACACGCCAATCGCACACAACACCAATGTCGCGGCCACTCAAGCTGACCTGGAGGCGCAGCGGCAGACGCTTCTTACCGGCGTAGCAGATATCGTTCGAGGCCAGGAGGAGCTCAACCCGACCCTCCATGAGTATAACGCAGCGCATGGCTTTGCTTCAGCTAGCGCAAATCCCGCTAGAGTAGCTGGCAACCGGCTTAGAGGTTGCAACTTAGATCAGGATCTATGCCAGGAAGTTCATTCCGGTAAGTTAGTCCGGCATCTTTGGGGCCGGTAGAGAAACCTAAGTATAGCAGTCCGGATAAAAACTTTGAAAGCCGCTAGAGCTACGGTGGAAGCTTGTGATTCTCTGTCGGGTGATGCCCTGGCGAAACAACAAACCCGGGTGAAAGAGTTGCTAGAAATGGCTGAAAAACAAAATGCAGAAGCTGCTCGCAGCAGAAAAGATGTCGGAACCTCGCAAACTAGAATAGCTCCGAAAAAGTCGCGTGGGCAGGCTTCATCCCCTCATCCCGACAGAAGAAACGAAAAAGTCGTAAATGGGCAGCTGATGACGGTTTATGACCCGGTTCTGCCCGGAAAACAAAAAGGCGGGCAATACTATGCCGGCAGAAAAAGCCAAGGGGCAGGTCATGGCTATGCCGCAAATGGTGAGTCCGGACAAAATTATCGCCCAACAAGAGCAGGATATGCCGCTCGAGAGGTAGCTCCACCGAGATACCAAAGAGCTGCAGCTGCAGCGCCAAGCCGGCATGATGAGGCCGATTCGGTTCTAGAGAGAACGAGTTACCACCGGAGTCCTCTGGGAGACCGTGTGGGAGATAGTTTTCTACCGGAACAAGATGCGCGACATAAGTTGAACTAGGTTTATCTGTCGGAAATAATTGAAGCCGAGGGTCCTCCGGGTCCATCTTGCTTTGGTCCATGTATAATGAGGGAGGAACCACCGGTGCGCAACTTTCAGTTGCCCCGAGATACAAGAACATATGATGGAAGCACTAAGCCGGAAGACTGGCTCGTGGATTACGTCACCACTGTGTATGCTCGCGGATCCATAGCCGGAGGAGGAAACCGGTGCTGGGCGGTAAGAGTCATACCGTCAGTGCTGGTAGGACTTGCGCGTGTCTGGTTGAACAACTTGCCGAGATGAAGCATAAACGGTTGGTTGGACTTTGAAGAGGAATTCGTGAGCAATTTCAGCAGCACTTACAAAAGGCCAAACCGTCCGCAGCAGCTACCCATGTGCCAGCAGCGCGATGGCGAAACAGACCGGGAATGCCTAACCCGGTGGAGTGCAACAAGAAATTCCTGCGAAGGAGTGATAGAAGCTCAAGAAATTGCCTGGTTCTGCCATGGATGCCGGAGAGGCTCTCCGCTCTAGCAAAGATTGCAGAGGAATATGCTCACCACATTGGCAGAAATGATCAAAATAGCTGACAGCTACGTGATGACCCACAAGTATAGGGGATCACAACAGTCTTCGAGGGAAGTATTACCCAATTTATTGATTCGACACAAGGGGAGACAAAGAATACTTGTAAGCCTTAACAAATGAGTTGTCAATTCAGCTGCACCTGGAAACAGACTTGCTCGCAAGAGTTTATCGAGTAACAGTTTTATAGCAGTAGGAATAGTGAAATAACGGCGGTGAAATAAAGACAAGTAGTGATTACGAACAGGGATTAAAATACGTAGGCAGGGACGGATTAACGGGCGTTGCATGGATGAGAGAAACTCATATAACAATCAAAGCAGGGCATTTGCAGATAATAATAAAACGGTATCCAAGTACTAATCAATCAATAGGCATGTGTTCCATATTTAGTCGTACGTGCTCGCAATGAGAAACTTGCACAACATCTTTTGTCCTACCAGCCGGTGGCAGGGCCTCTAGGGAAACTACTGGATATTAAGGTACTCCTTTAATAGAGCACCGGAGCAAAGCATTAACACTCCGTGAACAATGTGATCCTCACATCACTACCATCCCCTCCGGTTGTCCCGATTCTTGTCACTTGGGGCCATTGGTTCCGGACAGCGACATGTGTATACAACTTGCAGGTAAGATCATAAACAACGAATATCTTCATGAATCAATAACATGTTCAGATCTGAGATCATGGCACTCGGTCCCTAGTGACAAGCATTAAGCATAACAAGTTGCAACAATATCATAAAAGTGACATCTACGGATACTAGGCACTATGCCCTAACAATCTTATGACTATTACATGACCAATCTCATCCAATCCCTACCATCCCCTTCGGCCGGGGAATTACTCACACATGGATGGGGAAACATGGCTGGTCGATGGAGAGGCGTTGGCGGTGATGGCGGTGAGTTCCCCCGTCCCGCGGAGTGCCGTAACGGAGACTTCGGCTCCCGAGACGGAGTTTCGCGATGTGGCGGCTCTCTAGAGGGTTTTCTGGCGACTTCGACTTCTCCCCGTGCGTTTTTAGGTCGAGGCCGATAAGTAGTCCGGGAGGGCGTCGGAGGCCGACAGGGGCCACACCATAGGGCGCGCGGGCCCCCCTAGGCCGCGCCGCTTAGGTGTGGGGCCCTCGGCCTCCACCTTACTTGTCCTTCTGCCTCCGTCTGGGAAAATAGGGCCTTCCGCATAAATTCCGAGGATTTTCCGAAAGTTGGATTTTGCACAAAACGAGACACAGAGCAATTCTGCTGAAAACAGCGTTAGTCCGTGTTAGTTGTATCCAAAATACACAAATTAGAGGCAAAACAATAGCAAAAGTGTTTGGGAAAGTAGATATGTTTTGGACGTATCAACTCCCCAAGCTTAGCTTATTGCTTGTCCTCAAGCAATTCAGTTAACAACTGAGCGATAAAAGAACTTTCACGAACACATTTGCTCATATGATGTATATATTCTCATGCTATGGCTAATACTTAAGCAGTTCATAATGAGATACATGCGAATGAGATCATCCAACAGCTATGTCAATCATGGAGAGGTACCAACAATTAATAATAAGCATCATGAATCATGTATATAAGCAGGATTGCAATGTTCATAAGAGAATATGATAAAGTGGTATCTCGCTTGCCCGTATTTGATCGGCAAAACATAAATGCCGAGGCACCTCTTGAGTTCATAGAAAGACTAGAAGTAGTGATTGTCAAAGATAAAAGCATCAAAGTTATACCACAATCAATTATATTTTGAGACAAGCATATTATACTAAGAATGACAGTTGTGCTCTCAAGATAGTGCTCAAAGGAAGATGGAGACACAACATAAAAGTAAAAGATTGACCCTTCGCAGAGGGAAGCAGGGATTAACATGCGCTAGAGCTTTTCATTTTTTTAGAACAGGAGTAAAATTATTTTGAGAAGTGCTTGTTGTTGTCAACGAATGGTAATGGGTACACTAACTACCTCATCAACCGGACTCCCAAGAGAGGCTCCCATGAATTATTTGCATGTTTATGTGGCACTCCTTCCAAACTTTCTTACAAAAACCGTGGCTAACCGAATCCTCGGGTGCCTGCCAACAATCACATACCATGAAGGAGTGCCTTTTATTTAAGTTTTATTATGATGATGACACTCCCCCCCAACCTTTGCTTACACAAGCCATGGCTAACCGAATCCTTCGGTGCCGTCCAACAATCACAAACCATGGAGGAGTGTCTATTTAAGTTAATTAATTCGGACTGGGAATCCCATTGCCAGCTCTTTTCGCAAAATTATTGGATAAGCGGATGTGCCACTAGTCCATATGAGAGTCCGTCAAAAGTAAATGACAAGGTTGAAAGCTAAACACCACATACTTCCTCATGAGCTATGAAACATTAACACAAATTGAGAAGCATTTTGAAAGTTTTAAAGGTAGCGCATGAGAATTTACTTGGAATGGTTTGAAATGCCATGCATAGGTATTTATGGTGGACACTTTTGGAACAACTTGGTTTTCAGGTGTTTGGAAGCACGAGCGGCGTTCCCGCTCAGTACAAGTGAAGGCTAGCAAAAGACTAGGGAGCGACAAATCAAGAGAGCAGTAACTGTCATAATCATGCTTGCGGCAAAATAAATTAATGGAGGCATAAAAGTGATACAACAACTCTGAAGCAATATAAATCATCGAGGCTTAATTGACTTTTTTGTTCAGTCATATGCATGCGTGAGCATGTGCCAAGTCGATATAAATGAATTATTCAGAGGAGGATACCGCAATGCCATACTTACTTATGAATAAAACAATGCAAGCGAACATCCATGACCTGCTACTCATATTAATAAATTGGAGCTAAACATGAAAGATCATGAACTACTAGATTTTCTCAAATAACATATACCTCACATGAACCAACTAAGCATGCTCACATGGATGAGTATATGTACAAAAATGAAAACAAATAGAGTTCATACCAGCCTCTCACCACAATCAGATTGTCGTAGATCGTCATTATTGCCTTTCACTTGTGTAGCTTGGATAATATGAAATGAAACCCACGCTCCAGCCACCGAAGACCATTGAACTCATGATGAACTTTACAAACCAAAGAAGAACAGCAAATATTTTTGGTGTTTTCGGATTAGAAACAAGAACAAAAGGAACAAGCAAACAAAGCAAAATCTTTTGGGTTTTCTTATGGCAAACTACCGATAGCAAACGAAGTAAAATAAGAGCAAGGAACCAAATAAACAAATGGTGAAGAGAAACAACAGAAATATTTTTGGTCTTTTTGTGTTTTCGGAAAGAAACAAAGCGAAAACAAAATAATGTACACTAAAAGAAACACAGAAAAGCAGGATGACAGACATCTGCCAAAACCTGACAGCAGTACAGAAATCGAAATTAACAAAAATCTTCCATTGCTCAGACCAAAAAGTGTTCAACTAATGTAAGTTAGATAACAACCTGGGGCACATGCTCAAAAATTGGCAACTCAAAATAACGTTCTGGATGTGCGTACGAATTTTTTTGGTAACAGCCCAGAATCTGTTTTTGGACAGCACTTCCCCAAATATCATCTCCTCTCATTAGAAAACCACTCTAAGAGACTAAACAAGTATGTACAAGTATCCAGCAACCATAATATGCAAAGAATGAGTGATGCCGGTATACCTCCCCCAAGCTTAGGCTTTTGTCCTAAGTGGAGTTCATTCCCAACGAGGGTCGTAGTTCCACGCCGGTGGATCATACATGGAGTGGTAATAGGGCCCCTGCGCAGAAGAATGTCGTGGAGGTTCCACATGACCATGATGTTGATATGAGGAGCTCGCTGCATCGGATGAAGAGTCGGGGTGCTCCTCGGCCTCCTCCACACCTTCCCTTGCACGATGGCTTTCCCTTTCTATGTATGCGTTTAGCTCATTTTCTGTGATCGACCACCCTTTCCTGGCATCAAGGTTAAACAGAGCAGGTGCAGGCAATCGTACTAGTTTTTCAATTTTCTTAGTTATGCTCCAATTTTTCTTATACAAAGTTATCCTATAATGCAGGTTGTTCAAATTAGATGCATCTGAAATAAACTCATGTTTAATCATGGAAACAACATCAAGCTTCTCTATAGAAAGCGGAATATCTAAATGGTGAGGTCCCACACCATGCATAGCTAATAAGCGAGAGGCGATAAGACCTCCACAAATTCCTCCTTTCTCACGGTTAGTAGCAAGTCTACAAGCTATTAAAGCACCCAAATTATAAGTCCTATCCTGTTGCAAAGCGGCAGCTAAGAAAGCCAAATCTTGGACAGATAATTTACCTCCATTCTTTCTAGCAAGAACGCACTTTGTAACGAAATAAGCAAATTAGCGGATAGCTGGTTGTTGAATGCTACTAATCTTACCACCATCATTGGAGAAGCTCCTCCCATTACAAATCATTGTATAAAGATTCGAGAGCTCCCGCGGCGTTCCCCTGATCTTCGCAGGATCCGCGGCACTCTAATTGCTGCACAAAAATCAAAGGCAAGTTGATAGTTTTGTTATAAATCTTGTACCGGACCATGGGGTTAGTTTGAGACCGATGAAATTCGAAATCCTGCACAACCGACACCGTTAGTTTAGCATATTGGTGAGGTTCACCAACAGTAAAACCTTCCAACCCTGCATTGGAAATCAGTGTTTGAACATCTTGCAGATTCCTGCATTCCGCATAAAATCCGTGCATGGGTAATAAGAGGGGTATACTCCCTCTTCACGATGAACTCTCATGACTTGTTGTACCTCCAACTCTTGTTGGTTAAGTTGGTGCATACTTCCTTCCATTTTCTGAATTTTTTCAACAACCATTATAAAATTGGATTTCAAGGTATATAATTGAGGGGAACTACTATAGGAACTTGCTAGAGTACTAAACATGCATCAAAATTAGTTTCTTCCACTTAGAACAAGCATGCAAGCTCACTAAACATGTTATCTACAGCAGCAAAATATTCAAGATATACTCAACCAAACAAAATTCTAATTGGACAATCATAGGAGTCACATACCAAGGAGCAAATGTGCCAAA
Source organism: Lolium multiflorum (assembly GCA_030979885.1). Lineage (NCBI taxonomy): Eukaryota > Viridiplantae > Streptophyta > Magnoliopsida > Poales > Poaceae > Lolium > Lolium multiflorum. Next base: position 325,262,065 of record CM061748.1, on the reverse strand, counting down.
TTTCAAGAAATCTGGGCTGAGCAAGGAGATCGAAAAATCGCGAGTTCTTGAGCAGAAAACGAGTGAGAGGAACTTGGTGCGAGTCTTTTCGGGAGAGAGAAGATGCTGGGAGGAAGAGATGAAGTAGTGGGGCAAGGAGGGCCCACACCACAGGGTGGCGCGCCCACCTCCTTGGCCGCGCCGGCCTGTGGTGTGGCACCCTGTGGTGCCCCACAGGTCATCCTCTGGTACTCCCAGTGCCTCGTCGAAAAATAGGACAAACGGTATAATTTTTGTAATTTTTAGAGAACTTCGAAAAATGCACATTTCTGGGTATTAAATTAATTATTACTGCGCAGGAAAATGATTTCCAAAATCTTGAACAACTAAAGCATATTGCAAAAACAAAAAGGTGCTACAGCAAGTAAAACAAATGGAGGGAGAAAGAAAGAAAGAAATGTTGTTTAGCTCTCTCATGCATTAAAATATACTTGTTAACAAGGTTGATCAAGTCTTGCTACCAAATAAATTTTATATGACATAAGAAGAAATAAACCTCAAATCAATCATGTTACCTTATATTGAATTGATATGGATCCAATCACAAGAGTTTGATATTCTTCTTTAGGCTCATATATAGGACAATCAATGGATCTCACTTTGATAGTTTTCACATTAAAAATTGTATTAACTCCACATACTTTATCAATCCTCTTGGGAAAATAGACAGTATGTTCCTTATCATCAACATTAAAAGTAACCATGCCTTTATTGCAATCAATAACAGCCCCTGCAGATTAAGAAAGGGTCTTCCAAGAATAATGGACATATTATCATCTTCAGGCATTTCCAACACAACAAAATCAGTTAATATCAAGCAATGCTGAGTAACTTGAACAGGAACATTTTCACATACACCAACAGGAATAGCAAGTAGATTTATCAGCCATTTGCAAAGATATATCAGTTGGTATTAACTTATCTAAATCAAGTCTCTTATAAAGAGAAAAGGCATTACACTAACACCTGCCCAAATCACATAGAGCAGTTCTAACATAATTATTCTTAATAGAACAAGGAATAGTAGGTATCCTGGGTCGCCCAACTTCTTTGGAATTTTGCCATTGAAAGAGTAATTAGCAAGCATAGTGGAAATTTCCTCATTGGGAATTTTCCTTTTGTTAGAGACAATATCTTTCATATACTTTGAATAAGGAGGCAATTTAATAACATCAGTCAAAGGGATTTGCAAAAATAAAGGTTTCATCCAATCACAAAATTTATTATAATGTTCCTCCTCCTTTGATTTTAGTTTCTTAGCAGAAAAGGCATTTGCTTTTGAACCCAAGGTTCTCTTTCATTACCATGTTTCTCAACAATAAATCTTCTTTAGTGTACTTTTTATTTTTAGTAGGCTTTTCAGGTTCTTTTTCAATTTCTTCTTTATCAGGAGTATCATCCTTATCATTATCTTTATCATGTTCATTACCACTTTCAGTTTCAGCATCAAATAGAAATACTATTAGGATCATTAACAGGTTTAGAGGATTCTACAACATTCTTATGTTTCTTTTTCTTTTTCTTAGATGGAGCACTAGTTTTAGTTAGTTGAGAATCTTGTTCAACTCTTTTGGGATGCCCTTCAGGATATAGAGGATCCTGGGTAGAAACACCACCTCTAGTTGTTACTTCATAAGCATGTTTTTCTTTAGAATTATTTCCCAACAAGTCATTTTGTACTTTAGTAAGTTGATCAATTTGAGTTTGAACCATTTGAAAATGTTTAACAAGTATCTTAACATCATTGGAGGTTCTCTCCACAATACCATGCAATTCACTAATAGCTCGAGAGTTTTCCATTAAATGATTCTCTACTCTCATATTAAAGTTTTCTTGCTTAACAATGTAATTATCAAACTCATCTAAGCATTGAGCAGGAGGTTTTGAATACGGAATATCTTCTCTAGTAAAGCGTTGAAGAGAGTGTACCTCAATCATGGATGAAGGGGGAGTTATCTCACATAAATCTTCTATAGGAGGTAAATTCTTCACATCTTCAGGTTTAATACCCTTCTCTTTAAGAGACTTCTTGGCTTCCCTCATATCTTCATCATTTAATCTAATCATACCCTCTTCTTCACTATCGGTGTCGGTTGGTTCAGGTGTAGACCAATCATCATGATTCCGGCCTATTTTAGCCAATAGTTCTTCAGCGTCTGAGTTCTTTCTTGAAAACACAACCAGCACAACTATCAGGTATGCCCTAGACTCAATAGTTAGTCCACTATAAAATATATCAAGTAAATCATGCTTTTCCAAATCATGGCGGCTGAGCTCTAATAAGAGAACAAAATCTCGCCCAAGCCTCAGCAATTTCTCTCCATCTTCCGGTCAAAATTATAAATTCCGCAAAGCATGTTGAGCACTAGCAGGAAAGTATTTCCGAGAGAAACATCAAGCAATTCTTTTGGGCTTTTAATAGAACCAGGAGGCAAATTATTATACCAAGTTTTAGCATCATCCTTTAATGAGAAAGGAAAAATTTTAGCGACAAAATAGGTACGCATCTTAATGTCATCAGAAAACAAGCCACTAAGAGTAGATAACTCAGTCATGTGGTCAACATCACTTTCTTTTTCAGTACCACAAAAGGGTGTTTTCTCAATAATAGCTATATGAGATAAATCAAGAGAAAAATCATAATCTTTATCCCTAATGTTTATAGGAGATGTGACAAATTTAGGATCAGGAGACAGTTTATATCTAATAGCATGTTCTGCAAGCAACTTTTTAATTTTCCTTGCATCAGTAGTAGCATTGCATTTTTCAATAAAATCATCATCAAGCTCTACATAATCTTCATCAAGATCATCACTAGAATATTCAACAGACTCAGGTGAATTAACAGGTGTAGCAGCATTTTCATTAGGAGTTTGAGTATTTTCAATTTGTCTAGACTTAGCAATTGTAGAATCTAGAAAAGATCCTAACGAACCATCATTATCAAGCACACAGAAGCATCATCACAATTATGAGAGGAATTTTCAGATTCAGCAGAAGTACCACATTTGAAGCTTGTGGTGGTGAAACAAGTTTACTTATCACAGATGGTGAATCAAGAGCAGCAGAGGTACTAAGAGTTGTACCTTTTCTTGTAGTGGATGGTAATATGGCGATCTTAGTATCGCGAGGTTTACCCATGATGGAGAATTTGCAGCGAACAATATCAATCCAAGTGAAATTCCAAATAAAGCTATGCCCCGGCAACGGCGCCAAAATAGTCTTGATGACCCACAAGTATAGGGGATCGCAACAGTCTTCGAGGGAAGTATTACCCAATTTATTGATTCGACAAAGGAGACAAAGAATACTTGTAAGCCTTAACAAATGAGTTGTCAATTCAGCTGCACCTGAGACTTGCTCGCAAGAGTTTATCGTAGTAGCTTTATAGCGAGGAATAGTGAAATAACGGCGGTGAAATAAAGACAGCAAGAGGATTACAAACAGCAGGATTAAAATACCGTAGGCATGGGACGGATTAACGGGCGTTGCATGGATGAGAGAAACTCATATAACAATCAAAGCAGGGGCATTTGCAGATAATAATAAAACGGTATCCAAGTACTAATCAATCAATAGGCATGTGTAACATATTTAGTCGTACGTGCTCGCAATGAGAAACTTGCACAACATCTTTTGTCCTACCAGCCGGCAGCCGGGCCTCTAGGGAAACTACGGATATTAAGGTACTCCTTTAATAGAGCACCGAGCAAAGCATTAACACCGTGAACACATGTGATCCTCACATCACTACCATCCCCTCCGGTTGTCCCGATTCTTGTCACTTCGGGGCCATTGGTTCCGGACAACGACATGTGTATACAACTTGGTAAGATCATAAACAACGAATATCTTCATGACTCAATAACATGTTCAGATCTGAGATCATGGCACTCGGGCCCTAGTGACAAGCATTAAGCATAACAAGTTGCAACAATATCATAAAAGTGACATCTACGGATACTAGGCACTATGCCCTAACAATCTTACGACTATTACATGACCAATCTCATCCAATCCCTACCATCCCCTTCAGCCTACAGCGGGGGAATTACTCACACATGGATGGGGGAAACATGGCTGGTCGATGGAGAGGCGTTGGCGGTGATGGCGGTGAAGATCTCCTCCAATTCCCCGTCCGGCGGAGTGCCGGAACGGAGACTTTGGCTCCCGAGACGGAGTTTCGCGATGCGGCGTCTCCGGAGGGTTTCGGCGACTTCGACTTCCCGTGCGTTTTTAGGTCGAGGCCGATAAGTAGTCCGAAGGAGGGCGTCGGAGGCCGACCGAGGGGGCCACACCATAGGCCGCGCGGCCCCTAGGCCGCGCCGCCTATGGTGTGCGGCCCGGGCCTCCACCTTACTTGTCCTTCTAGCTCCGCGCATTCGGGAAAATAGGGCCTTCGCATAAATTCCGAGGATTTTCCAAAGTTGGATTTCTGCACAAAAACGAGACACAGAGCAATTCTGAAAACAGCGTTAGTCCGTGTTAGTTGTATCCAAAATACACAAATTAGAGGCAAAACAATAGCAAAAGTGTTTGGGAAAGTAGATACGTTTTGGACGTATCACTACGCACTGGGAGATCCATTGCAACCGACAATTACGGTTGATACGGCACAAAGTTATCCGCCTCGACCGGATTACCGGAACATAAATCATAACAAAAGAAGAGAAGACTTTCCAGATAGAAGATATGGTGCGCAGCACGTTGCCGCGGTACAGGAGAACTCGGAGGCCGGAGGAAGCCAGAGGCAGTAAACCAGAAATCAGCCGTGGGGCGAAAAGAAACTATGGCATGATCAGCCAAAATATACAATGGAATCCGCCATGGATCAGCCGTGCCGCTGGCACACGCCGAATCCCACTAAGCCGGCGAATCACACAACCAGGGATTGCTCCTGGACAAAGAGGCTAATGAAAGAAGGGTCGGATGTGTTGCCTCCGTCACCTCTGCTTACAGGAGCAAACACGCAACCGGTTCAAAACCAGCAGAATCGGCAGCAGCAGCAGCAAGAAGGAGTCCATCAGGTGGCTAACAACATATGCCACCACAAGCGCCGCAAGGCCGGAATATGTATCAGGATCCGGATTTGTGTTGTGTGGTATTCGTAACCGAGACAAGAGACCGGCAAAGTGTGCATCGCTGTACCATGGAAGTGAACGCCGTGATAACGGCTGTACCAAGGTACATGTTGTGGTCACATCAAGAGATCATTTGGTCCTTTAAAGATCACCTGAAAGTGATGCCTAATCCGGGGGGATATGCTCTGGTGGTGTATCCGATCATGCACATGCCATCATCGCGAGTCCAGTTCAGCAAAGTGCTAGTGGACAATGGCAGCAGCATCAACATCATGTACCGGTGTACCATGCTCACACTCGGCATAACTCAAAATATGCTGGAGCAAACTCACACGACATTCCACGGCATAGTTCTGGGATTGTCCTGCTCCCCGATGGGCAAAGTCCGGGTTGATGTGTTGTTCGGCGGCCGAGATAACTGCCGTGTTGAAAACATTCTGTTCGAAGTGGTGGATCTGGAGAGCCCTTACCATGCTCTGCTTGGGAGGCCGGCATTGGCTAAGTTCATGGCCTCAACTCATATGGCTTACCTAAAGATGAAGATGTCGGCACCTAACGGTTTCTGCCGGATGAAACCTGGCGGAATCGCTGGTCATAGCGGAAGAAAAAAGAAGAATTCAAACTGCTGTCGCGCTGGCTCAATCATCCCAGCTGAACTTAGCGGCAATGAGTGGCCAGCTTGGCGGAACGGCTTTCAAGCCACCAAAGGAGACGAAGGACATCATGCTGGATTCGGCTTACCCAGAGCGCACCGTTCGTATCGGTGCCGGCCTGAGTGAAGTATAGGAAAGCGCGCTCGTCAACTTCCTCTGTGATCATCAGAACATCTTCGCCTGGTCTACTGACGACTTGGTGGGTGTACCGAGGGAGTTGGCTGAGCACTCCTTGAATGTCCGGAAGGACGCTAAGCCGGTGAAACAACCTTTACACCGGTTTGATGAAGACAGGAGGAAGATCATCGGAGAGGAAGTAACCAAACTACTGGTATCCGGCTTCATTGTCGAGGTCCTGCATACCGTGTGGCTGGCAAACCCAGTGCTGGTCGAGAAGAAGGAAGAAGACCCGAAGGCACCCAAGGCTTGGCGCATGTGCATTGACTACACACATTTGAACAAGGCATGTCCCAAAGACCCGCTCCCATTACCCCGGATTGATCAGGTGATCGATTCCACTGCTGGATGTGAACTATTGTCGTTTCTGGATGCTTACTCTGGTTTCCACCAGATTCCCCTGAAAAAGGAAGATCAAATAAAAACTATTTTCATTACACCGCACGGGGCTTATTGCTATGTCACTATGCCTTTTGATTTGAGAAATGTCGGCGCAACATAGCAGCGCTGTATGCAAATGCCTTCACGATCTAATCGGTAAAAATGTGCAAGTCTATGTCGACGATGTCGTGATAAAAAACTAAAGTAAAAGATACTATGATCGACGACCTGAGACAAACATTTGATAACTTAAGAAGATTCCTGATGAAGCTCAACCCGGCAAAATGTACTTTCGGACCAGCCGGGAAACTGCTCGGTTTCTTGGTGTCGAGCCGCGGCATAGAGGTCAATCCGGTTAAGATACGAGTCATCGAAAGGATGGAGCTACCGTAGTGTCTTAACAACGTGCAAAAGTTCACCGGATGCTTGGCGTCCTTGAGCTGGTTTGTAAGCCGGTTGAGAGAAAAAGCCTTACCTTTGTATGCGCTAATGAAAATATCAGACACTTTCATCTGGACCTCACAGGCAGATGCAGCATTTAAGGAGCTAAAAAAGATGCTGACCACCGCGCATTCTGGCATCTCCCTTGGAAAAAGAGTCCACGATGCTTTACATAGCAGTGACAAACCGGATCGTAAGTGTCGTGGTTGTGGTGGAAAGAGAGGAGGAAGGAAAAACCATGCAGAGGTCGGTATATTACCTGAGCGAGGTGCTCCCCTCTCTAAACAAAACTACCCACATTACCAGAAAATGACGTATGGCGTGTTCATGACTGCCACGAAGCTCAAGCATTACTTCGAGGAACACACGATGACGGTGGTATGCGAGGATCCTATCTCGGAGATCATCGGCAACAAGGACGCGAGTGTGGCAGGATCGCAAAATGGGCAATCCAATTGTCACCATACGTGCTGCAATACAAAAGGAGAGACGTGATTAAGTCGCAGGTATTGGCTGATTTCTTGGTAGACTGGGCCGAGATGCGGTACAAGCCGCCACTACCGGAAATAGAATACTGGAGGATGCACTTTGATGGATCAAAGCTCAAGGAAGGACTTGGAGCTGGAGTGGTTCTCACGTCACCAAAGGGAGACAACCTGAGATATGTGTTGCAAATACACTTCAGGGCATCAAACAATGTCGCTGAATATGAGGCTTTAGTCCATGGGCTCAAGGTCGCAAAAGAAGTCGGAGTGCGTCGGATCATATGTTACGTTGATTCGGATCTCGTGGTACAGCAGTGTTCCGGAGATTGGGACGCAAAATATGCAGACATGGCATCATACCGGTTCTATATACAGCAAATCGCCTGATTCTTTGAAGAATGTGAGTTTCACCATGTCCCGCGGGCGGAAAACGAGGCAGCTGACACTTTGTCCAAGCTAGGCTCATCCGAGCAAGAAATACCTGCCGAAATAGCTCTGCCCCACCTAGGGAAGCCGTCAACCAAACCAAGTCCGGAATCCGAGTCGATTTTTGTGCCAGAGTCACATATTTTACCGATGGACATTGATGAGGTAAACCCGGGGACTGCTCCCTCTAGCTCGGGGACTGCTCCAACTAACCCCAGGACTTCAGGGTCGAAGCCCTCTAAAACTATGTCGGTGGATTGCATGGAGATCGATATGCCGGTCTTTGTGGTTTGAGAAGCACCAACCTAGGTAAAACCTATTAAGGAATTCCTAGTCAACGGCGGGTTGCCAGCTGATGAAGCCGAATCAAGAAGAATCCAAAGGATGTCCAAAGCTTACACCATCATCAATGGTGAGATGTACAAGAGAAGCGTAACAGGAGTACTGCAGCGCTGTGTGGAGCCGTAAGAAGGAAAAGAAATGCTCCGAAAAATCCACCAAGAGGAATGTGGACACCATGCCTCGTCAAGGGCATTAGTAGCAAAAGTATTCCGGCATGGGTTCTATTGGCCCACGGCTCTGTAAGACGCTGAGGTCTTGGTCCAGAAGTGCAATGGGTACCAAAGGTACAGCAAGAAGAATCATACCCCTGATGGCGTGTAACTCACACGTTCGTTGGGAACCCCAAGAGGAAGGTATGATGCGCACAGTAGCAAGTTTTCCCTTAGAAAGAAACCAAGGTTTAATCAAACCAGGAGGAGCCAAGAAGCACGTTGAAGGTTGATGGTGGCGAAATGTGATGCGGCGCAACAAGGGATTCCGGCGCCAACGTGGAACCCGCACAACACAACCCAAGTACTTTGCCCCAACGAAACAGGGAGGTTGTCAATCTCACCGGCTTGTGTAACAAAGGATTAACCGTATTGTGTGGAAGATGATTGTTTGCAAGTAAAACAAGTATTGCAGTAGATTGTATGCGATGTAAAGAATAGGACCGGGGTCCACAGCTCACTAGAGGTGTCTCTCCCATAAGATAAAAGCATGTTGGGTGAACAAATTACAGTCGGGCAATTGACAAATAGAGAAGAGCATAACAATGCATATACATGATATGATAAATATAGTGAGATTTAATCGGGCATTACAACAAAGTACATAGACCGCCATCCAACCGCATCTATGCCTAAAAAGTCCACCTTCAAGTTATCATCCAACCCTATTCAGTATTAAGTTGCAAAGCAACAGACAATTGCATTAAGTATGGTGCGTAATGTAATCGACAACTACATCCTTAGACATAGAATCAATGTTTTATCCCTAGTGGCAACAGACATCACAACCTTAGAACTTTCTCGCCACATTCGGTATGAAGGCATGAACCCACTATCGAGCATAAATACTCCCTCTTGGAGTTAAGAGCAAAACTTGGCCGAGCCTCTACTAATAACGGAGAGCATGCAAGATCATAAACAACACATAAACAATAGATTGATAATCACCATAACATAGCATCCTCTATTCATCGGATCCCGACAAACACAACATATAGTATTACAGATAGATGATCTTGATCATGTTAGGCAGCTCACAAGATCCAACAATGAAGCAAAATTAGGAGAAGACGACCATCTAGCTACTGCTATGGACCCATAGTCCGGGGAACTACTCACTCATCACTCCGGAGGCGATCATGGCGATGAAGAGTCCTCCGGGAGATGAATCCTCCTCCCAGGGTGCCGAGGCGATCTCCGAATCCCCGAGATGGGACGCGGCGGCATCTCTCGGGAAGGTTTTCCGATCGTGGCTCTCAGATCGGGGGACGGAGGCTATAAGTAGGCGAAAGGGCAGGTCAAGAGGCGGCACGAGAAGCCCAGGGGGCAGGGCCACGCGCCGGGGCTGGCCGCGCGCCTCACACCGGCCACCTCGTGGCCCCACTTCACCCCCTCGGTCTTCGGAAGCTCCATGCAAAAATAGGACCCCCGGTGATTTCGTCCAATTCCGAGAATATTTCCTTACTAGGATTTCTGAAACCAAAAACAGCAGAAAACAAGCTGGTTCTTCGGCATCTTGTTAATAGGTTAGTTCCAGAAAATGCGTAAATACGACATATAATGTGCATAAAACATGTAGGTATCATCAATAAAGTAGCATGGAACATAAGAAATTATCGATACGTTGGAGACGTATCGCATCCCCAAGCTTAGTTCTGTCCCAGGTAAAACGATAATAAAGATAATTTCAAGTGACATGCCATCATAATCTTGATCATACTATTTGTAAACATATGTAATGAATGCAGCGATCAAAACAATGGTAATGACATGAGTAAACAATGAATCATAAAGCAAAGACTTTTCATGAATAGTACTTCAAGACAAGCATAAATAAGTCTTGCATAAGAGTTAACTCATAAAGCAATAAATCAAAGTAAAGGTATTGAAGCAACACAAAGGAAGATTAAGTTTCAGCGGTTGCTTTCAACTTATAACATGTATATCTCATGTATAGTGTCAACATAAAGTAATATAACAAGTGCAATATGCAAGTATGTAGGAATCAATGCACAGTTCACACAAGTGTTTGCTTCTTAAGGTGGAGGGAGATAGGTAAACTGACTCAACAATAAAAGTAAAAGAGTGGTCCTTCAAAGAGGAAAGCATCGATTGTTGTATTTGTGCTAGAGCTTTATTTTGAAAACATGAAACAATTTTGTCAACGGTAGTAATAAAGCATATGAGTTATGTAAATTATATCTTACAAGTTGCAAGCCTCATGCATAGTATACTAATAGTGCCCGCACCTTGTCCTACTTAGCTTGGACTACCGGATCTTTGCAATGCCATGTTTCAACCAAGTGTCACAAAGGGGTACCTCCATGCCGCCTGTACAAAGGTCTAAGGAGAAAGCTCGCATTTGGATTTCTCGCTTGATTATTCTCAACTTAGACATCCATACCGGGACAACATGGACAAGATAATGGACTCTCTTTAATGCATAAGCATGTAGCAACAATTATTATTCTCATATGAGATTGAGGATATATGTCCAAAACTGAAACTTCAACCATGATTCATGGCTTTAGTTAGCGGCCCAATGTTCTTCTCTAACAGTTTGCATGCTTCAATCATTAAGGTGATAGATCCTTCAGACAAGACGGACATGCATAGCAACTCACATGATATTCAACAAAGAATAGTTGATGGCGTTCCCCAGAAGCATGGTTATCGCACAACAAGCAACTTAATAAAAGATAAAGTGCATAAGTACATATTCAATACTACGATAGTTTTTAAGGCTATTTTGTCCCATGAGCTATATATTGCAAAGGTGAATGATGGAATTTTAAAGGTAGCACTCAAGCAATTTACTTTGGAATGGCGGAGAAATACCATGTAGTAGGTAGGTATAGTGGACACAAATGGCATAGTGGTTGGCTCAAGGATTTTGGATGCATGAGAAGTATTCCTCTCGATACAAGGTTTAGGCTAGCAAGGTTATTTGAAGCAAACTCAAGGATGAAAAGGTGCAGCAAAACTCACATAAAAGACATATTGTAAACATTATAAGACTCTACACCGTCTTCCTTGTTGTTCAAAACTCAATACTAGATATTATCTAGACCTTAGAGAGACCAAATATGCAAATCAAATTTTAGCAAGCTCTATGTATTTCTTCATTAATGGGTGCAAAGCATATGATGCAAGAGCTTAAACATGAGCACAACAATTGCCAAGTATCACATTATCCAAGACATTTTAGAATTACTACATGTAGCATTTTCCAATTCCAACCATATAACAATTTAACGAAGAAGAAACTTCGCCTTGAACATTATGAGTAAAGCCTAAGGACATATTTGTCCATATGCACAAGCGGAGCGTGTCTCTCTCCCACAAAGTGAATGCTAGGATCCATTTTATTCCAACAAAAACAAAACAAAAACAAACCGACGCTCCAAGTAAAGAACACAAGATGTGACCGAATAAAAATATAGTTTCAGGGGAGGAACCTGATGATGTTGTCGATGAAGAAGGGGATGCCTTGGGCATCCCCAAGCTTAGACGCTTGAGTCTTCTTAAATATGCAGGGATGAACCACGGGGCATCCCCAAGCTTAGAGCTTTCACTCCTCTTGATCATAGTATATCATACTCCTCTCTTGACCCTTGAAAACTTCCTTCACACCAAACTTCAAGAAACTCATTAGAGGGTTAGTGCACAATTAATAATTCACATATTCAGAGGTGACACAAACATTCTTTACACTTCTGGACATTGCACAAAGCTACTGGACATTAATGGATCAAAGAAATTCATCCAACATAGTAAAAGAGGCAATGCGAAATAAAAGGCAGAATCTGTCAACAGTCCGTAAAGACGAATTTTAAAATGGCACCAGACTTGCTCAAATGGAAAAACTCAAAACTAATGAAAGTTGCGTACATATCCGAGGATCACGCTCGTAAATTGGCAGATTTTTTCAATTTTCTACAGAGACTTGTGCCCAGATTCGTGACAGACAGCAATGCTGTTTCTGCAGCGATCCCAAATATAACATCAACTTTAACATAGAAACTTTACTTGGCACAAAAACATGATAAGGAGAGGTTGCTACAGTAGTAAACAACTTCCAAGACTCAAATATAAAACAAAGTACTGTAGTAAAAATATGGGTTGTCTCCCATAAGCGCTTTTCTTTAACGCCTTTCAGCTAGGCGCAGAAAGTGCAAATCAAGTAACATCGAGTAGAAGCATCAACATCATAACTTGTTCTAATAATAGAATCAAAAGGCAACTTCATTCTCTTTCTAGGGAAGTGTTCCATACCTTTTTGAGAGGAAATTGGTATTTAATATTACCTTCCCTCATATCAATAATAGCACCAACAGTTCGAAGAAAAGGTCTTCCCAATACAATAGGACAAGATGCATTGCATTCAATATCCAAGACAACAAAATCCACGGGACAAGGTTATTGTTAACCTAATGTGCACATTATCAATCCTCCCAAAGGTTTCTTTTAACATTATCGGCAAGATTAACATCCAAATAACAATTCTTCAATGGTGGCAAGTGAAGCATATCATAAATCTTTTTAGGCATAACAGAAATACTTGCACCAAGATCACATAAAGCATTACATTCAAAGTCATTGAATTTCATTTTAATGATGGGCTCCCAACCATCTTCTAACTTTCTAGGAATAGAAGTTTCAAGTTTTAGTTTCTCTTCTCTAGCTTTTATGAGAGCATTTGTAATATGTTTTGTAAAGGCTAAATTTATAGCACTAGCATTAGGACTTTTAGCAAGTTTTTGTAAGAACTTTATAACTTCAGAGATGTGGCAATCATCAAAATCTAAATCATTATGAGCTACAGCAATTGTTCCCAAGGTTGGAAAAAATTTCAGCAGTTTTATCACAAGCAGTTTCAGCAGTTTTAGCAATTTCAAGTTTCAGGCAGTTTTGTACGCTTTGCACTAGGAGTAGAAACATTGCCAACACCAATTATTTTACCATTGATAGTAGGAGGTGCAGCAACATGTGAATCATTATCATTACTAATGGTGGTAATAGTCCAAACTTTAGCTACATTATTCTCTTTAGCTAGTTTTTCATTTTTCTCTATCCCACCTAGCACGCAATTCAGCCATTAATCTTATATTCTCATTAATTCTAACTTGGATGGCATTTGCTGTAGTAGTAATCTTATTATCAATATCATTATTAGGCATAACTTTCAATTTTAAAAGATTAACATCAGAGGCAAGTCTATCAACTCTAGAAGCAATAATATCAATTTTATCAAGCTTTTCCTCAACAGATTTGTTAAAAGCAGTTTTGTGTACTAATAAATTCTTTAAGCATAGCTTCAAGACCAGAGGGTACACTCCTATTATTGTTGTAAGAATTCCATAAGAATTACCATAACCATTACCATTAGCGAAGGATATGGCCTATAGTTATTACCAGAGTTGTTCCTATAAGCATTGTTGTTGAAATTATTATTTTTAATGAAATTCACATCAACATTTTCTTCTTGAGCAACCAATGAAGCTAAAGGAACATTATTTGGATCAACATTAGATCTACCATTCACAAGCATAGACATAATCACATCAATCTTATCACTCAAGGAAGAGGTTTCTTCAACTGAATTTACCTTCTTACCTTGTGGAGCTCTTTCCGTGTGCCATTCAGAGTAATTTATCATCATATCATCAAGAAGTTTTGTAGCCGCCCCAAAGTGATGGACATAAAGGTACCTCCGCAGCTGAATCCAATAAATTCGCGAAGAAAAATTTAGTCCTTGCATAGAAGGTTTGGATGATCATCCAAGTAGTCATCCATGGGTTGGGCAATTCTTTACCAAAGTTTTCATTCTCTCCCATGCTTGAGCAACATGTTCAGTATCTAATTGCTTAAAATTCATTATGCTACTTCTCAAAGATATAATTTTAGCGGGAGGATAATATCTACCAATAAAAGCATCCTTACATTTAGTCCATGAATCAATACTATTCTTAGGCAAAGATAGCAACCAATCTTTAGCTCTTCCTCTTAATGAGAAAGGAAACACTTTCAATTTAATAATATCACCATCTACATCCTTATACTTTTGCATTTCACAAAGTTCAACAAAATTATTGAGATGGGCAGCAACATCATCAGAACTAACACCGAAAATTGATCTCATAACCAGTTCAGTAAAGCAGGTTTAATTTCAAAGAATTCTCTGTAGTAGCAGGTGGAGCAATAGGTGTGCATAGGAAATCATTATTATTTGCATTTGTGAAGTCACACAACTTAGTATTTTCAGGGGTATTCATTTTAGCAAATAAATAAAGCAAACTAGATAAAGTAAATGCAAGTAACTAATTTTTTTGTGTTTTTGATATGGAGAGCAAGACAGTAAATAAAGTAAAACTAGCAACTAATTTTTTTTGTTTTGTTTAGGTGCAGCAAACAAAGTAGTAAATAAAATAAAGCAAGACAAAAACAAAGTAAAGAGATTGAGAAGTGGAGACTCCTCTGCAGTGTCTTGATCTGATCACAAGAACGCGAAAAAGAGCTTGATGGCGTGTAACTCACACGTTCGTTGGGAACCCCAAGAGGAAGGTATGATGTGCACAGTAGCAAGTTTTCCCTCGAAAGAAACCAAGGTTTAATCGAACCGGGAGGAGCCAAGAAGCACGTTGAAGGTTGATGGTGGCGAAATGATGCGGCGCAACAACAGGGATTCAGCGCCAACGTGGAACCTGCACAACACAACCCAAGTACTTTGCCCCAACGAAACAGTGAGGTTGTCAATCTCACCGGCTTGCTGTAACAAAGGATTAACCGTATTGTGTGGAAGATGATTGTTTGCAAGAAAACAGTAAAACAAGTATTGCAGTAGATTGTATGCGATGTAAAGAATAGGACCGGGGTCCACAGTTCACTAGAGGTGTCTCTCCCATAAGATAAAAGCATGTTGGGTGAACAAATTAAGTCGGGCAATTGACAAATAGAGAAGAGCATAACAATGCATATACATGATATGATAAATATAGTGAGATTTAATCTGGGCATTACGACAAAGTACATAGACCGCCATCCAACCGCATCTATGCCTAAAAAGTCCACCTTCAGGTTATCATCCGAACCCCATTCGTATTAAGTTGCAAAGCAACAGACAATTGCATTAAGTATGGTGCGTAATGTAATCGACAACTACATCCTTAGACATAGAATCAATGTTTTATCCCTAGTGGCAACAGCACATCACAACCTTAGAACTTTCTGTCACTGTCCCAGGTGTCAATGAAGGCATGAACCCACTATCGAGCATAAATACTCCTCTTGGAGTTAAGAGCAAAAACTTGGCCGAGCCTCTACTAATAACGGAGAGCATGCAAGATCATAAACAACACATAAACAATAGATTGATAATCACCATAACATAGCATCCTCTATTCATCGGATCCCGACAAACACAACATATAGTATTACAGATAGATGATCTGATCATGTTAGGCAGCTCACAAGATCCAACAATGAAGCACAATTAGGAGAAGACGACCATCTAGCTACCGCTATGGACCCATAATCCAGGGTGAACTACTCACTCATCACTCCGGAGGCGATCATGGCGATGAAGAGTCCTCCGGAGATGAATCCCTCTCCTACAGGTGCCGGAGCGATCTCTGAATCCCGAGATGGGACTTGCGCGCGGCGTCTCCGGAAGGTTTTCCGTATTGTGGCTCTCTGTACTGCCTCGACGGGAGGCTATAAGTAGGCGAAAGGGCAGGTCAAGAGGCGGCACGAGGGCCCAGGGCCAGGGCCGCGCGGCCAGGGCCCGGCCGCGCCGCCTCGTCACCGGCCACCTCGTGGCCCCACTTCGACCCTTCGGTCTCTCTGGAAGCTCCGTGCAAAATAGGACCCCGGGCGGTGATTTCGTCCAATCCGAGAATATTTTTTACTAGGATTTCTGAAACCAAAACAGCAGAAACAAAGAATCGGCTCTTCGGCATCTGTTAATAGGTTAGTTCCGAAAATGCGTAAATACGACATATAATGTGCATAAAACATGTAGGTATCATCAATAAAGTAGCATGGAACATAAGAAATTATCGATACGTTGGAGACGTATCACCCAGCCTCCGGCTTAAAAATAATCCCGATAACGTGGCCCTTTGCGGTTTGGTGCCTGGACATGTCGGACCATTCCGGCCGGCGAGAGGACAAATGATACACATTCTGGTCATGGTGGAAAAGTTTAACAAATGGGTGGAAGTTAAACCAATCTAGAAATGTGATGGGCACACAGCCGTCAAGTTTCTCAAAGACATCATCTTGCAGTATGGTTACCCGCACATCATTATCACCGACAACGGCACAAACTTCGCCCAAGGAGAATTTTCATGGTTTTGTGAGGACAATAGGATCCGGCTTGACATTGCCTCTGTGGCACATACGGAATCTAACGGGCAAGTGGAAAGGACAAACGCACTGGTGCTATCCGGTATAAAACCTCGGCTTATCAAGCCACACGAAAAATGCTAGGATGTTGGCTTGATGAATTACCATTTGTATTGTGGAGTCTAAGGACCACACCAAACCGATCAATCGGTTATACACCATTTTTCATGGTATCCAACTCTATACAGAGGAAAAGGTCAAAGAGGCCAGAGAAAATGATGTCGACTTGCTTGAGGAACAAAGAGAGCTGGCATTGGCAAGATCAACCATATACCAACAAAACCTCAGACGCTATCATAGCCGGAAGGTAAAGCCAAGAGTATTCCAAGAAGGAGACCTAGTGCTACGTTTAGTGCAGCACACTGAAGGACAACACAAGCTCTCACCTCCGTGGGAGGGACCCTTCATTGTGAGCAAGGCTCTACAAAATCATGCTTACTACCTTATAGGCACACATGATGCCAAGAAAGGAAGGAAGGACCTGTCAGGAGAAGAAACCAAACGCCCATGGAACATAGCTCTACTTCGATCTTTTTATTCCCGAGGATGTAATGTAAGGAGTTTGTGTACTTTTTTAAGTGTTTTGCTATCTATGTATGTCGGTACCTCGAATGTATCTCGGGGACTTCCTTTATCGAAGTTGCATGCAATCTGTTTATTTTTTCTGTATGCCGGTTTGTTTGCTGGAAATTCTCCTTTCCGGTTTATTAGTGTGTTTAACCTAAATGTGAATCTTCTACTTAGCTGTTGTCCACAACCCGGCTTCATGGCAAGCAAGAAAAACCGTAAGGATTTCAGCACATGAGAAACAAGAAAGAAACCGAAAACAAACAACCCGGAAGAAAGTTTAACTAGCCCCGATTATACCAGTTTTTTGTAAAAGAATTCGAGTTTTCTCTAAGTTCAAGAAATTGTATGTTTGGCAAAAGAACTTTGGGCCTCATACGTCAAAACACCCAAAAGAGGTAGACAGAGACAAAGTAAAAGAACTAAGCATGCATTGGATTGAACTCGGGAATGAATCCGGAGTCTCTACCACAAGTTAAAAGAATGTAAACCGGAAGGTTTTTAAGCAAACCAAGCTTAGTAAGTTTTAGCATAACGAGCATAGAAGTTCAAACGTACCAATTCTAACAAACTAAGCAGTTCAATGCACCAAGAGGACTTAACAGTATATTACATCTTGCCACCTGGCATACCGACGATTTCACGAAATATTGTCTGTGTTAAGACAGGACCAAATTTTCAGGACCAAATTTTTTCATGCATATTCCGGAGATGAGATCTCCAGAACTTGGCCAGTTGTGGCGGTTTCGTCATTGGTGGCGTCGGTTTCTTCAGTCTCCTCGTCTTCATCATCTTCAGCTTCATCTTCAGTGAGTTCATCCTCAAGATCAGCAGGAGCCGGAATGAAAGTGCTGGTGGGGGCATAATGAGCAATGTGATATGCCCGGTCGCGGCGCTTGGCAGTCTTGGCTGGATCGGTTTCAGTGGGAGCATCGCCACGCATGGTGGTGAGGGTGTCCAGATCCAAAGCCTCGTACCAAGAGCAGAAGAACCGCAGGGCTGTGTCAGCACCAGCCCGCGAAGCAGAGCGTCGCCACTCGCTTAGCCGCTTGCCGGATTCCAGAAGCCGGGAGTCAATGGAACTGACACTATCTGGAATGGGTTCTTCAGGCCAGAGGCACTTGCAGGCTTTGATAGCGGTGTCCAGTAGCTTTGCGAGCTTCTTCATATGGGTGATGCGGGAAGAGAGAGCTGTCATGTGATATTCTGTGGTCCAGGGGGGCTGGCATCGGAAGCCGGACTCTCGACCCAGACTTCGGCAACGGCCGCTTCGGCACGTTCCTGAGACTCCGGGAAGATTTCTGCGAAATGATCAAAGGAAGCCGTTGTAATAATAAACCGGCAAGAAAAGAAAGCTTGTAAGCAAAGGGAAATGTACGTACTCCGAGCTTTGTCATCTAGGACCTTTATGATCTGGCTAAGCGAGGTCTGGACGAGTGCAAGTTCATCATTCCGCTCCTTTTCAAGCCCCCGCAGCCTCCTCTCCTCCTCGAGCTCCTGGCGCAGTTGCTCCTTGGCCTCCTCAACCTCGGCCTTGCCGGCTTTGACGACCTCCTTGAGCGCACTGTCATGCCGCAGCCCGGCCTGGATCAGCTCCTCCTTGAGTCTTGTAGTCTCATTCTTTTGAGCCTTCAGAGCATTCTGGTGCTGGAGGGCGAGCTTATCCTTCTCGGCTGAAAATCAGAATGAAAGAAGTTAGCAAATGAAAAAAATTGACAAAGGAAAAAGAAACCGAGAGAGGCAACGAACTTTGGAGGGCCGCGATCTGGCTCATGAGCTCGTCCTGCGAGGGAGCTTCCGGAAGCGCGGCTGCACAAAACAAACCATTTAGTAAAATTCTACAGAACCAAAAACGGTATGAAAGAAACCGGTTAGCTAAAGCAAACCTTGGTACTGACTGTGGGTAAGTTGAATTGCAGCGAAGGCCTCCGTGAGGTCGCGATGCTCCCACAGCAGCTGCTCGAAGAGCTTCTTGCGCGAGTCTAACACGCCCTGCAAGAGTTAAAAGAAACCGTGAGGGATGCCGGATTTTTTGAGTAGTTTTGCGCTAAGTACTAAGTGCTTAACCCGAAATTTGAGGACTATGTATGCCGGTTTTTTGAGCAGTTTCGTGCTAAGTACTGCGTGCTTAACCCGAAATTCGGGGACTATGTATGCCGGTTTTTTGAGCAGTTTCGCGCTAAGTACTAAGTGCTTAACCCGAAACTCGGGGACTACGTATGCCGGCTTTTTGAGCAGTTTCGCGCTAAGTACTGCGTGCTTAGCCCGAAACTCGGGGACTGTGAGGATATATCTATAAGGTCTAAGTTGAAAACAATTCGGTATATGGATAAAATTCAAATTCGGATGAGAAACTTACATGCACGTTCTTGTCAACGTCGTGCCATGCATTGTCAAACTCGCACATGCTGAGCTTCAGCCGGTACATGTGCTGCACCGTGTTCTGGGGACCGCGGCTGTCCACCGCGAGCTGCCCATCCTTGCCGAGGCCAAGGGTTGCTTCAGTCATGTCCGAGAGATTCCACTTGTCCACGTACTTCTGAAGCGAGCCCAGGTTGGCCGCGCCACGGTTCATCTCAATGATCCGACCTGTTTGCGCCGAGATCTTCTCACTGACTGCAACCACAGCTCGGCAGGCGTGGAGTGTGAGGCTCTGGGAGCTGGCGGGCTGGGCCACCGTGGCCTGGACGGCACCGGAAAGTTGCTCCGCGGTAACTACGGTGCTCCTCCGGGAGGAGAGCTTCTTGCCGAAAGGAGCAGGAGGAGGCTTCCTGGAAGAGGCCGGCGGCGGCACAGCTGGGGCCTTGGCCGGAGAAGGTGCCTTTGGTGGTGTAGAGGTGTTACCCTCCAAAACCCCCCGACGGGCTTTGGTTAAGCAACACGAAGAGCCGGGAGGCTCCTAGGGCCGCTTAGTGGATCCCTGGCACCTCGCGTCGTCCCGCAAATCTTCGGCGCGCGTCCTGGCGGTTGCTCTGGCGTGCCACCCGACCTAGACCTGGTCAGGAAGGTGTTAGTGTTTCGATTGTTCCTGCATGGTAGACACGTGCACATTAAATACGAGCCTTATCGGCTCTCATCCTGTGGATCGGCTCAAAGAGCCGATCGCCCCATGGTCCTTGATGGATTAGCAATGGCATGGGGATCCTGCTTGATCAGGACAAAGCTGAAGCGATCCACGAGTTTAGGGTTTTCACCGCATAATCGGAACGTCCTACGTGCGATCGGGCCCTAGCAGCTACGAGAGACGATGCAAACTACCCCTACGAGAGGCCTAAAACCAACATAACGTTGATCCCCGAAACCTCGCAGGGACGGTAAACAACATCTAACGCACCACCGGATCCGACCCCAGCATAAGGCCTAACTATGCGATATCAAACTAATCCCTGCAGATGCAGAGCAACTATAACGGATCGGATCTACTAAGCATGATCAAGCAAGATGCTGCCCTTACGTCTGGATAGACGTAAGGGCAGCTAGATATGCAAGGGTTGCACTACGATAGCATATTACGTTAAGAACAATGCTAACCCTAACACATCTATGATAACCACGTTGCTCGCCATCAAAAGGCTTCATACGAGCAACGCATGAACAATACTAAGCTTACGCTGCCTAGATCGCGAGATGCGATCTAGGCAGCATGATGCTTACCGGTAAGAACCCTCGTAGGAAAGGGGTGGCGATGCGCCGAGATTGGTTTGTTTTGTTTGAACGGTGATTGTCCTCCTTTTTCGATAACCCTAGATACATATTTATAGTCCAAGGGACTTTCTAATTGAGGCGTGCACCTAACCGTGCACGGGCCGGACTCTATCTCTTTAATCTAAATTACAATACGATCTAATATGTTACAGATACATGGGCAATTAAGCCCGAACTCTTAGCGCAAGGCCGCTTCGAAGACGCTCCATATGTATGTCCTTCAAGCCCATCTTCACCTACGGCCCACCTCCGGATTTGGCCAAAATCGGGTGGTAACACATGCCCCCCTGGTTTTGATAATGATAATTGCAAAACCATCTACTTTCCTCGAAGGGTCATGTCGCAGAAAGGAATCGTTAAGATCCTTCATGATGACATCTTGCCTCTTCGCCTTCTCTCGCACGACTTGACTCCTGCACCACGTCCTCGGGAACTGCTTAGGCATTAAACCATATACTCCCCCTTTTATTCGGCCACTTCCTATAGTTCTCTTCCTCATCTCCTCGCTCCAAACCAGCCGTCAGCCAAAAAACCCTCTTCCTTCATGGCCATGTCTTCTCCTTCCTCTTCCCAATCCTCTTCCGAAAGCGAGGGAGAGCCGGAGGTCGATCGACGCAGACACACCCGGCGCGCCCCGAGCATTGGGATGAGCAAGAATTTGACTTCGACTTCGTGCCGAAGGCCGACCCGAAGACCTCGTATGGACGACGACATGCCTGACGACGGGGAAGATGATCTTCGGTTCTTAATTGATGGAGAACTAGAAGCGGAGAGCGACAGCAACGACCCTCTCTTCCGGGGCAAATTCACTTCCTCCACCAAAGAGGAAGAAGAAGAAGATGACGACGAAGACGAAGAGATCTCCTCCGACACGAGGAAGGAACCAGAGGATGACACCTCCTCCGAGGAACCGCCGCCAAAGCGCATCCGTGGCTGGGCCTGGTCCGATGAGGATGATGATGATGACGAGGAGGAGGCCCCCGCTGAAGGTCACAGAGTGACGAGGAATTCATCAACAGAGCGATGAGGGCGGCTACCCAGCGATGACGAAGACGGCAACAGCCCTTAGAGTAGGGATTCACTAGTATAAGACTAGCAGTAGCAGTCTATTCCCCTCTTGTTTGAGTAATCAGCTCTCCTTGTAAGAAATCTGACTTATCAATGAAGAACTTCCCCCATTTTGACTTTGTCGATTTTCCTCAAATTGATTTAGCCGATTCTCCTTCAACTGATTTTGCCGATTTAACCAATGCTTAATAAGCCGATGTTAACGCATCGGTCCTACGTAGTCCATCCTTCCATTCCTCGCTAATGACTCGAGACCTGGTAATCTTCGAGAATTCATCATTTGAAGAAAGTTGCGGCGAAGGATCAGCCGATGATATCCCAATCGGCTTCTAAAACAGAAAATCCACTAGACCAGCTGCCCCCGAGCCTCGGTCAAGGCGAGATTAGTGGCGAGGATGTGCAGATCGAACAAAGAGCTTTGAAAGTAATTTGAGGCAGTCACTATGCAGTACCAGCCAAACTTGTCCCCATTGATTACCTTCCCTCCACTGAAAGTCGATGTTGTAGATGAATCACCAACAGCTTAACTGATGCTTCTGACAGTACTGCCGAATTCGCACCTTGGACATGCAGCTGGTCGATCCTGGGTACATTCTCGCGGTCCTGTGCGCGTTGCACCTTCTCTGTATATGCCCCCCGAGCTCCTTCAATTCAACAATGCAGCTTCTGGTGAGAATATTTGGTGAAGTTGTCACCTTGGCTCAGCCCGTAAGCAGCAACGCCACGGCCGATTGCTCCATCATCGGCCATCCTCATGGTCCTAGACGAGATATGCTTGTCCTGCTCTTGTGGTTGATCAGGGCTGCCACCCTCAGTCTTGCAGACGCATATCAGGGACTCCAAATAAGTCAAGGCAGTACTGGACGCCACAGCTGATGCTCCTGCTAGCACTGCTACGCTGGGCTTCGGAACTTGGAGGTATTTGCAGAGAAGGCCTGAGCGACCAAACTTGAAGGTCTTTGCAGAGCCTCGTCCTGCGACAGTTTGTACCTCTTGAGTCGATGGCCGTGCATCGGCTTTGAATTCTTAAGTCGATGCCTGCGCATCGGCTGTGCTCAATTTTTTTTCGATGTTTTCGATTTTTTGTGGCCGATTTGTTTATGTATCGGCCCCCATACTTGAGCTGCTCGCTGGAAATTTGACATCCGTTCCACCGTATCCTCGTATCTCATCCATCTATGTGCCCCGAGATCTCAAGTAATTGATGGCATCGGCTCTTCAGGCATCTGTTGGATCAATGCTGAACACAGACGAAGGTACGTTGAGGATAATTGTGGCCGGTTGCGGGAATCGGCCTCCTTCTTTGTTGCAATGCTTTGACGATGATTTGCAACTTCTTGGATTTTCATTGTAGCTACGTGGCATTTGGAGATAAGATCCTTACTTTTCATTTTTTGAGGGCCGATCGCAGGATCGGCCGCCATGTATGTCCAATGTCTTGGACGTGCTACTCGTCAAGACCACGGACACCATGTTTGTGTCACCGATGTCTCGCATCGGCATCAGCCATGCCTGCATCGCTACTGTTTGGGCGCCATACTTTCTTTGGCGGCGCCTTCGTTTTCACTATTTGCTGGATTTTCGCGCCGATCGGGCCGCTCTTCTCAACGTGTACGCATGCCCTCGGCTTCTTCCAGGTTTCGCAGCCACTGCACCACGCTTCGAGAATGGTGAGTCCATCGGGGCACCACCTTGGTCGGTGATACCTATCTTCTTCTCCATTTGACTCCTCGAAGTCTTCTTCTTGAGATGACTCAGCTCGTTTACTGATGTGGGAGAGGTCCTAGACGCTTGAACACCGAAACTTCGTTCGTCCTTCTCTGTGTGCATTCTGGGCATTCTCGATTGTTGGCAATCGGCTCATTCCCGAGTCCCAGCAATGTTTGAAGAAGGGACAGTCCAGTGCTTGTCCACGTTTTCTTGCTCCTTTGACCTCTCGCTAGCGCGACGTTCGACTCGTTGTTGCCGCCGTTATGACGATACCTCCTGCTCTCGACCAACGATGTTTCTCATCGTCTTCGTCGTAGCGTCGACGTCGGTCGTATCGCTGCTCATACTTGTTGAGGAGGTGCACGGATAATGGGCGCGATACGTATGCTTCTCACCTCCTCCTCGGTCGTACCGTCTATCGTCGTCTTGGGGCCGGTCGCGTGGAACGGCCTCCTCTTTATCCTTGCACGAGAGTGGCTGCTCTCGCTTTGTCCGCGCCATGGCGAATCACGAACCCGCCATATTGACATCAAAAGAGAACCCTGGTTCTCTTATGGAGTGGCTTAGGTCCACCATGTTGACGTCGGAAACGGACGCGTGTCTACCTTCATGGCAACCGTCCAAAGTTAATCGTCGCTTCTATTGCCATCTGAATTTGTGCACGCAGTACTTTGCACTGGTGGTGTGCGTGAACGTATGATGCCACTTGCGGTATGGCCTCTTGTTCATCTCTTGTGCCTAGGGATCTTGTGGCCTTCGGGTAGCTTCAACTGTTTCTCTTTAAGTCAGATCGAAGATCTGTTCGTTTTGGTCACGTCAAAGTCCAACCCTCTTGGAGGCCCTGGTGGATTCACCCATTGGCAGGACACAGCAGCGTCCGAGTCCACTCGCTACGCAACTTCCTGATCTTCCGTGGAATCTTCATCTTCACCGGCATTGACCAGGCTGATCGCGCTTGAACTTGTCTTGGTACGTTCGGATGGCGCTGTTCATATAAGGTCATCTATTGACCAGGTGCGTCCGAGTTGTACTCAACTTGTAATGTTAGATCCTTGAACGACGCTGCCAGGCCTGCCACGGCCAGCTCGACTGCCTCTTTCTCGGTTATATGAACCGAATAACATCGGTTCTTGACATTCTGAAACACCTGAATGTACTCACCACTGCCCCTCGCTTTGCCGAACTGTGCTAGTTCGGCAATACCACTTCAGTAGTCTCCGAATGGTATTGGGTGTGGAAGTTCCTCCACTGCTTCCATGATTGCGAGTTTGGTGCAAAGAGGTGTACCACCCAAAGCTGGACCGGTGAGGGATTGCGAGAAGCACCTCACCCGTAATCGATCGATGCCGAAGCCATGCCCAGCTGGGCCACGTGCTCGGGGCTCGACCCTTCCGACCCACCCAATTTGTTAAAGTCCGGAAGCCGGTACTTAGGCGGTAGTGGAATCAGGTCGAACTCATTGGGATACGGCTTGGAATAGCCGATTATCTTCTTCTTCGGCAAGATGCCGAATTGATCTCTCAGATCGCGCTGATCTGATCTGCGGTGGAGGTAGTAGCACTGAGTTTTCGGATGGTGTAGTGGCGTACTTGGCTAGCCACGCTTGTTTCTCGCCGCTCCTAGACTCCCGTGCTGTCCCCTTCCCTTCGGAATTGCTCCCGGCAATCCTCCCGGTGGAGCTGGATCGCCTGCGTCCGATTGTTGCGTCCGCACATACGCACACACGTATCCGTGTGGGATTGGCGGGTCGGGGTAGTCGCCGGGTCACCCCCATCCTTGTAGACGACGTATGCCGGTGAGCCTTGTTGTTGTGGAGCCGCCATTGTGTAGGCGGCCTGGTGTGGAGTTGCATCTCTCCTGGTGAGTCCCTAGAACAGGTCCTGGAGTATCGACGCTCCATGATCTCTTGTACCACCGGAGCGCAACGCGCTCCAAAGTGTTCACCAGGCTCTCAGAGTGCCGATGCGTTGAATGGGCCACCATGTAGTTGATCTCTGTCGCAGGGCTTGGGTGTTCTGTGAAGGAGACAGATCCACCCTTCAAGGACGCCTTGTGGCGTGAACCCTTTGAACCTGACGTCATGCGGGTCTTCTCAAAGGAGCCGATGAGTTCGGCCTCGAGGATGACCTTCAGGTCATCGTACTTTTCTTGTGATCCGGAGGAGTTCCTCGTACGTGATCTGTCCTCGACATCTCGGGTGTCGGTGTTGACGTAGATGTTGCAGAAGAGGTCCCACCGGCGTGCCGTGAATGTGTTACCCTCCAAACCCCCCGACGGGCTTTGGTTAAGCAACACGAAGAGACGGGAGGCTCCTAGGGCCGCTTAGTGGATCCCGGCACTCGCGTCGTCCCGCAAATCTTCCGCGCGCGTCCGGCGGTTGCTGGCGTGCCACCGACCTAGACCTGGTCGGAAGGTGTTAGTGCTTCGATTGTTCCTGCATGGTAGACACGTGCACATTAAATACGAGCCTTATCGGCTCTCGGGTTTGGATCGGCTCAAAGAGCCGATCGCCCCATGGTCCTTGATGGATTAGCAATGGCATGGGGATCCTGCTTGATCGGACAAAGCTGAGCGATCCACGACGGTTTAGGGTTTTCACCGCATAATCGAACGTCCTACGTGCGATCGGGCCTA
This sequence comes from Lolium multiflorum, assembly GCA_030979885.1. Classification (NCBI taxonomy): domain Eukaryota; kingdom Viridiplantae; phylum Streptophyta; class Magnoliopsida; order Poales; family Poaceae; genus Lolium; species Lolium multiflorum. The sequence continues at coordinate 325,235,741 of CM061748.1, read as the reverse complement.
GCAGCTACGAGAGACGATGCAAACTACCCCTACGAGAGGCCTAAAAACCAACATAACGTTGATCCCCGAACCCTGGACGGTAAAAACATCTAACGCACCACCGGATCCTCCGACCCCAGATAAGGCCTAACTATGCGATATCAAACTAATCCAGAGGGAGCAACTATAACGGATCGGATCTACTAAGCATGATCAAGCAAGATGCTGCCCTTACGCGGATAGAAGGGCAGCTAGATATGCAAGGGTTGCACTACGATAGCATATTACGTGAAGAACAATGCTAACCCTAACACATCTATGATAACCACGTTGCTCGCCATCAAAAAGGCTTCACGAGCAACGCATGAACAATACTAAGCTTACGCTGCCTAGATCGCGAGATGCGATCTAGGCAGCATGATGCTTACCGGTAAGAACCCTCGTAGGAAAGGGGTGGCGATGCGCCGAGATTGGTTTGTTTTGTTTGAACGGTGATTGTCCTCCTTTTCGATAACCCTAGATACATATTTATAGTCCAAGGGACTTTCTAATTGAGGCGTGCACCTAACGTGCACGGGCCGGACTCTATCTCTTTAATCTAAATTACAATACGATCTAATATGTTACAGATACATGGGCAATTAAGCCCGAACTCTTAGCGCAAGGCCGCTTCGAAGACGCTCCATATGTATGTCCTTCAAGCCCATCTTCACCTACGGCCCACCTCCGGATTTGGCCAAAATCGGGTGGTAACAAGAGGAGGAAGTCTTGGTTGGCGAGGCAGATGGTGCTTCAATTGTTTTCTCAAGGACGGGCGGAACCAAAGGTTCCGACCGCCTGGTTTGATCTGAACCGGCTCCCATGTTGCTAGCGCTGGGGTCTTCGAATTTAGGCGGTGAAGAAAAATCCTCCTCGGCGCAGTGATCTTCGTGTCAGGGGCCGCGTTCCCCGCACTTTCCGTGGGTTCCCGAGGGGGGAAGGAGTCTTGCCGGCACCAGAGTGTGCCGGACTTTGCCGAGGAGTATCCTGAGCTTTCCCGGTATCTTTGGGAGCCTCCCGGGTCATATAGGGCGCACTCCTGGTGAGTTCAAGAGGAGCTCTGAAAGATAAAAGAAGATAGAAGTTAGCCGCAAGAGGTATAAAAAGTGAAAGCTTAAACCGGAAAGGTGCGTTAATGAAGTTTACCCGGAGGAGGTCGGAATGGTGTTCCGCTTCTTCTTCCGCGGTGGCCCGGTGCTTGTAACCTTGTAGCGCTTGGAGCTTGGGGCGCTGCTAGAACCAGCACCGGCTGCAGGAGCCTTCCGGACTCGAGAAGCCGGAGGAGCTCCAGGATCGGGCTTGGAGTTTAGACGGTTCAGATGTCTCCAATCTTTGACATCAAACATTTTTGATGATGTACGAACTCACATATAATAGTAAAGATAATTCCCATACGAAGTCCTATTGCATAAACTGGATTTTACAAAAATTGTTTAGAGATTGACATGGTTTTCCTATGTTCTACATTGTACATACTATATTTTTTTAATTTTTCTAATCATTTTGGAAATGACATGCTTTTCCTATGTTCTACATTGAACATAGTATTTTTGTGAATTTTTCAATAAAGTCACATCATTGCAGTAAATGGATCCATTGGGTGGTGTGGCCTGGTCTCTGGTGGCGCACCTTCCACGGCTTCCTTCTATCGCACGTTGCAGCTTTATGAGGCGAAGCTCCGTTCGGTTGAGGCTGGCAATGGCAGCGCCCTCATGTGTCGTTACCTTGTTGAAAGGATCGTCGCTGCAAATCTCTAGCCCCACACAAATGTTTTGGGGAGCCGTAGATCTAGGTCTCCTAGGTCAAACGACGACGACAGTTTCAGTGTCATTCTCCCTACTGGGGCATCGTTTTTGAACTAGTTTTGGATGTAAAGGTTTAGTCATCAAACGATGTTTCATCTATCACGTCGCAGATGATGAGTCCTGGCAGCATGGTGAGCGTGCCAAGATGGACTCGCGTAGGGTAGAGGAGACGTCTGGTGTCGTATGGCGTCGATTGCAGCCTAGCAAGAGCTTGGCGGATCTCTGTTCCGGAGTTGGCTCAGCGGTTCGAGGGAGGTGATGACTTCTAAAGGGAGGAAATGAGGTGCTCGGGTGCTCGGTGAGGGCCTGCTTGTCTTAAGAAGTGTTCCCGTTTTTTTATAGGGTGACTCTGTGCTGTAGTACCCCCACCTGGTAGGGTGTTGTTTTATGTTTTTAAGGCATACGGCCTTGATGCCATTTTCTTCGGCTAATATCTAGTTTGTAGGTAGTGTGGTGGCTTCGGATCGTTTTGATATAAGCTCAGGTTGTATGCATCTCGTCGACATAGAGACAGGGGTCTCAACCTTCTTTTCAGGAAAAATATGTGTTATCTATAATATCTATAAAGTTGATCCCCACTATCTTCATTTAATGTTTGCAAGCTACTCATGCAAGGCATCCACGTCACCTGATTATTCTTGGCCCTCAAATTCTGTTTTGAATCAATTCTGTCCATTGATGTGTTCCATTGAAATAAAATCCTATTCGTTCATCGGGTGCATGTATTTTAATCCCTACCTCCACGGCTCTATCACCCAATCCCTCTACTCGCATTAGCCGGCCGAGCTTGCCTGATTGCCTTCCTGAATTTAGTGTATGCCTTTCCGTTTCAGTGTTTCACTTAATAAGCACGTAGCTCCCTGGTAACTGAAGTATGCGAATGTGATATGTTTACTCTTCCAGCTCCTGCAGCTGATAAATAGGAGAGATCGATCCCAACCATCAAATTGCTATACCAGGCAGAGGCAGAAGACATGCACCTGACATTGGCATTCCTCTACATCTGCGTCGAGCTGCAGACCTGCAGTTCCCCGCGTACACAATCTTAATGGTAGGTGAGTAGATATATATGTGATGTGATTCCACGCAAAGAAAACATTAGGAGTTCTGATTACTGATTTTCTTATGTGAAGGTCATCGGGTGCATTCTCGCCCTTACCTTGGGATAGTTAGCATGCACTTCACTTTGCCTCATCCATGGTTGTGGGCGATTGGGTGATGCATTCTGAAGGCCAGAAAGTTGAACGACTGGAGTCCATACTCTAGGAGTTTGCATAATAGTGATGTGTTTCTATTTATCCATGGTCATCATTGCAGTTCAGTGAGGGCGCTGAGAGTGTGCTATACAATTAGCTTATGTGACCACATGTCATATTGCCGGTAAATAACAAATCGACTCCACCATACTACATCTTATTCTGATCACATGTATAACCTAATGTGTTCTTTTAACAGATATTCTACACGCTTTTTGCCAGGTGGGTTCAGACAGATCGTTCCAAATTTAATGGACAGTTAAGTCAATAAAATACCATGTTTGTTGATTAGTTGCTTCTCTTGATTTTGTTGTTTTTCTTACTTTGTTTGGTTCTCGCCTTCTTGGGGCATATTTATGCTAATCTCATTTTCGGCATATCTCTTTGAGACAAAGGAATCGGTACTCCTTTAGTTCTAGCACTTGGATTATTTTTATTCTCATTATTGATTATCGAAATCGTGTAATATACAAACTCATTGGGGGAGTTCCATCACTAAGTATCATTTATAGCTGTTGCAATGACCATAGTCGTATTCAGTTTACAACTTCCATCTCTTTTCTTTTACATATCTCAAACTACTTAGATATCAAAATTGATTTTGCAATAAGGTGATTCATTAAAAATAAACCAAGTCACCATATGCCTCAAAATGACAGGTAGTGCAGAACTTAACGTACCTTCTGGATTTCAAAATTCCCCTTCTTAGTGTGTTAGTGTAAGTGTTATTTTCTCTACATATCATATTACTTATATATGTCACTATATTAAGCAAGAAAAAACTTAATCACGAAATTCACACTCTGATACATATTTGTTTTAGTGACCATTCACACTCTCCTATCAATCTTTTCGAGGAAACCATTTACACTCAGCTATGGTTATAACTATATTACATGTGCCGAGTGTACTGCTATTTTCTTATTTTAGTCATATCTACTATTCGAATAAATACTTTAATAAAAAAGATTTATTTAACACCATGTCACCTAGAATTTCCGCAGCAACGCGCGGGGTATCATCTAGTAATCATATATAGGCCAGGGCTTTTATATAGGCTAATCAAATATTGCCCCGAGCATACTAAATAGTAATACTCGACGAATCATCACCTACTCTTTTGTTTAGTCCCCACGGTCAGTCAATTGTCGTCCACCACCAATTATTACACCAGGAAATACCACAGAAGAAAGAACACCATGAAAGAGAGGACCGTTGTTTCCAATAAAATATACAGAATACGCTTGCCGAAGATCACACACCGTTTAAAAAATCCCCTTGTGTGTGCCACAGATTCGGAAGTCCATGATTGTGCCTGCATCCCATCGAATAGCGCCAACGCACGGTAGTTTCGGCTGTCAAGGATGATGCACGAGGTGGGGGACACCCTACGATTGCAATGCTTGCTCAGTTCTTTTGTGTGTACCTCTGTACTTGCTCATTCAGAAATTATTATATGGTGGAGCTTGTTGGAAATAATTCACCATATATCAGCCATGTCTCAAGATAAGCTGGTCAAGATGCTTTCTTCACCCTACCTCACAGTGGAATTATTTTTGGAAAAAAATGATACAATTAAGCCTGATTAATTCATTAATGCCCAACAAAATTATCTTAATCAGATATGGCGTCAGTACATGTATGTCTAAATTCAGAGGTAAGGACGCTTACCACGTGTGTGAATCGATGTGAAAAGTGACAACTTAGTTTTTTTTTGTTTTTTGAACGGAGACAAAAACTTTACCTCAATCTAATTAAGATGAGTGTTTTGACAAGACTGTTACATAAATAAACAAGGTATTACTCTCGCGGCATCATATCATCCAAACGCTTAGCACCAGTGGTCACCCACAACCTAGCTTTGGGAATCAGAACTCTGCACAGGTGTTACATGCTCGGAGGTCTGAGAAGGTGTAGGTTGCGAGAAATGGCACGACCAAAAGGCAAAGGCAATGCAGATCTCGAGTAAATGTTGCTTTCCTATCCTGGTTTCTACTTCGACATCTATTGGGAGCGACTCAAAATTCCTTTTGCATCGCCATCTTGCCCACATCTCTATTTGTTTCTCCCTCTATCGCTCATGTCTTTATATCAGTACGACATGCAGGTAAAAATCTCAGATCTGTTCATCACCTCTCTAAGAGCAGCCGAGCATGTCCAAGTGACATAATGTTGCTTGGCCGCCATCGCCATCGCCATCGCTGCTCCATGAAGGAGAGGCACACCACGACACACCCTACACAGCTACACTAGTGCTGAAAAGAAAGGTCTCGCCCTATTCGATCGAGATCTTCATGCCACTTCACCTGGGGATTGACATCCCACCAGTTTAGAGTTGGCAAGCATCACTAGTTTTGAAGTCATTGTATGGCTGCTCCATGAAGCCAAAGGAAGCACCTCAACTAATACACTAGTGATGGAAGTGAAAGGTCTCGCTCACTCGGTTGGCTAATCGATCGATATCTCCCTGCCGTTGTTGGGCTAGGCTGTGGTCTGTGGATTCAGGTTCAGGCCACCACCGCCACCCAAACAGTGCTGACACAGACAAACTCGCGGTGCCTAATTTTGACGGACGATAGCCTCTTGTCATGCACAGAGGCCGGCCACATTATCTTTTGTATGGTCGACAAGTCACGGGGTGATGGGTCACAGATCTTGCACAAATCAAATGTGCCACTCTGTTTCTCCAGATTTTATTTGGTCGCTTGGTGCCTACCCTAATTTTCATGTGCTGCTGTTACACAACTCGAGTCTGCTGGCATCGCCGTCGCCTCCTCCTTCTTCAGCGCCAACGTCGTGTCGTTGATACACAGCTACGTCCCTTCGTGTTCAGTTTCTTCAGAATTATGTGCAGATATTTGCCAGAAGTTTATCAATTGTTTCACTCGAAGATTTCTCAAATGCTCCACCGTCCCTGCGGTTCATGCCCATCTAAGGTAAATGAAACATTGCTGATATATCTCGTCTGAAAGAAGAAATTGATACAACTAGTGACGACCGTTCAGGCTTTCAGCTGGTACTGTCACTTGGTCAGGTATAGTACTAATATGGTCCACACTTGCAGAGATAATGTTGCCTAGCCGACTACATATTCCAGAGGACTCGAAGCCTGCCTGCACGTCCAGGTGATCTCCATGTTCACGAACAGCTTCATCACCCTGTCAGGAAATGACTATGCTCACTTGGTCACGTATATTACCAGTGCCTTTTCTATCTGCCATCTTCAGGAAACTGAGTGATTGCAATTTCATGTCTCGAACTTAGAAAACCCTGTCTTCTCGCTGGATTATCACAAAGTAATCAAAATGCAATGTAATTGACATATTTGGATCACTGCCTAACGGTGGAAAAACAATGGCCAACTAGTAGCCACATGTTCAGTATAGTACATGGTAGCAGTAGCACTAGCTACCTAGAAATGTACTACAATCATTGATTGATTTAACAGTACAACTTCTACATAACTTAATCGATCAATTACGCTAGATCATGCGGTATCTACATATGGCTCAGTCACCAACTTTCTCTCACAAGTCTCAGCAAACACAGCACACCTCTCGATAATTCAGACTTGAATTCCTGATGCTACGAATGAATGCCTTGGCAAGTTTTCATAAGAATTGCATGCACGCACACATGGTAGGATGTAGGTGATGATGATGGGTGCTAGCACTTGTCATTCTGCTTGCCGGAGGTGAGCGCGACGAGCAGGTCGACGAAGGCGCCCACGATGAATCCGTGGGTCTTCTTGCCGTTGGCGCGGAGGTACCACCCCAGCATCTCCTCCAGCCACGCCCAGTCGTCCTCGCCTCCGCCGCCGTGGCTCAGCACCATCTCCTCCATTGACCGCCGGAAGTCGCCGTACGGGTCAGCCGAGTCGATGGCCATCGCCCTCGCCCCGCCGAACTCCACCTCCCCGCACTCCTCAGCTCTCGGCTTCGTAAGGATAGAGCTCGTCGCCTCGGGCTCGAAGAAGAGGCGGCTGCACGACCGTATTCCTCGGATGATCGCCTCGTCCACCTCGCCTGCAGGCTCCGGCGCCGTGATGGAAGCAGGAGAGACGGTGGCCGAGAGGAAGGAGTGCTCGACCGATGCCGAGTCGTCGCGGTACGCCGGGTTCATTATAGCCCTGGTGTTGCTGTCCTGGCGCGTCGATGGTACCTCCGCGCTGTGGCTGTCCATGTCGTCCCGGCCGAACGACATGGTCCTGGCCTGCGTGCAGGAAGGCCATTGCCACGAGGTGGCCGTGCTGGAGGAGGCGCAGGACATGGAAGGTGGTGACGACTGGCCTGGGGAGGCGTCCACGTTGGCGGTGAAGAAGAGGGAGGCGACGGCAAGCTTCTTCACCATGGCAGCTGCTGCCACCTGCTAGTCACTTCTGGATCGATCGTGGGACGATGTGTAAAAGATGATGACGAATTGAAGTGGAGGGAGAGAAGGATGGGTGGTGCGTTTTTAAAAGGAGAGGCGTGAGTGTGGGCGTGCCGGTGGCTGTCGTTGTTGTGTGAGTTGGGAGTCTCCTTATGTTGAGCATTATATAGATGGCAACGTGGAGGACTATCCTATCCACCGGTTGGCTGAAGTACAGTTGCATGGTTGCTGAGAAAGCATATATGTGCTCGCTCTGTCTGTAAAGTGTAAACAGGTGGCATTTTAGCAAGACTTGAAAGAATCTGAATATGCTATTAACATCTTACCAATTAAAGTAGTTTTGTTACCTAGTTAAAATTGAATAAACAGAAGAACAAAATCCCCAAAATACAAGAGGCTCCATTCACAAAAAATAAAATAAAACTAGTTCTACCATTCTAATTAGATGATCAGGGGAAACATCCATTAGTCAAATTCATAAACTGGGACGAGGGTGCCAAAACTAAAGGTTCAACTTAAACCCTGAAATAGGACCGAGGGAGTCATGAAAAACAATATGACCCATTACAAACTCATCGTTTTTAAGAAACAATCAAAAATTAAAAGTATGGGTCATCAGTGGAACGACCTAAATGCAAGCATCGTGTGACTATGATTTATCGATATGTTTCTGATTCTTCACTCTGTTATCATTTAGCAATATAATGAAAAACTCACTACGTCGACATTGTGTTCCACACAACACCACTGATTAGATCGTATGCATGTGTTTGAAATACAGTTCAGCAATTTTATGAATTAAACTCATATGTCGTAGAATCCCCTGATAAGATATTTAAGGATGTTGGTCACATATGTAAATATGCTACAGTGCATTCCCCTAATAAGATATTTAAGGATATAGTTTATTCCTTAGAATATGTTTTTTTTAATTTGATTTAACTTAGTAAGATACATAATTTAACAAACGTTGTGTTGCCTCTAAATTAAATTTTAACATAAAATAAATCAAAGCATCTATAAGTATGTCCTAGTTTTGCTTAGATGTATATTTGTAGTGTTGTAACCGAGCATTGCTAATTAATATTTAGTTTCTCAATAGATAATTATTTTATTAAGTAAAATATAAATCATAAAATTTAGTACTTACCAAAGTCCATGTCAATCCTAGACAACAAATGTTGATTAAAAAGAGAGCAAAATAAAAATGTTTGGTATAAATATCTCCGATCTCCAAAAAGAATTATTTTAGAAAAATAATATCACTGTCTGTATGACTCGATGAGTCTCTAACACAGCGATGATATATACTTGTTTCTCACACATAAAAAGTATTGTGGCTACATCCCGTGTTTTCAATTTTATTTTGAATTACTATGTGAGAGGTTGGTCAAAAACAATGGGCCGACATATTTGTTACCAATACAATTTTCATATGAACAATGTAATATAAGATGAATATTGTTGCGATAGAGGTGTAGCTCCTAACCAAATTTCCTCTCAGAATCGAACAGTTGATCAATCTCCCACAATAAAGAGACCTCTACTAAAGAAAATCATCCTCAACCCGCATAAAACTTTTGCAAAGAGGAGAATCCGTTGGTTTTGTCTCAACATGAAAAAAGAATTTTCGTTATTAAGATATTTGTTGCCATACTATTTCTTCGCTGAGCAATTTGAACAACCACTTGCAAAATGGGGAGAATTTCACTTGTACTAGCATTTTAGTCTACTCCTCAAGATTGCATAAGTACCAGGATCAACCTGGTCCTCAAGTAAAAATAGGAACCTGAATTCGAACCCACAAGGATTTGAACTAAGATGCTAGATTTGTACATCAACTTCCCCAACCAGCTAGGCTCACTTCCTATGTTAGCATGTTGCTATCTACCACTGTTGCGGTCAAAAACCCACCGGCGAGCAACGACGGGCAACACGGTAGAGCCGGGAGGCTCCCAGGACTGCGGCTGGCCCTGGTCCCTCCGAGCGACGGCCCGCAAAGACTCGGCACGCACGTCCGATGCTGGTGCAAGGGCGTGCCGCGTGCCACCTGACCTATACCTGGTCAGGAAGGTGATGGATATGCCTCGCTTAGTTTCCTGCAGGGCATACACGCAAACATTAAATACGAGCCTCGATCGGCTCTCAGGTTGTCCTGTGGCTCAAAGAGCCGATCCACCCATGATCCGTACGAGGTGTACGAATATATGGTGGTCCTGCTTGATCGAAATAAAGCTAAAACGACCTACTACGATTTAGGGTTCTCACCACATAATCGGAACATCCTACTCGTGATTGAGCCTAGCAGCCACGCACGGTGTCAATAAGCCAACCCTAGATAAGGCCTAAAAACCAACATGAAGTTGACCCCCGGAACATCTTATCTAGGGTTAGCAAACTGCACCCTACGTGCCACCGGATCCTTCAACCCGTTTGTAAGGCCTAACTATGCAGATATTAAACTAATCCTTGAAGAACAAGGAACAATCATAACGGATCGGATCTACTAAATAATGATCAGGGTGCCCCTACACCTAAGATAGGTGTAAGGTCTAAGGGTTGCACGACGATAGCATATGATACGATGAACAATGCTAACCCTAACACGTCTAAGATAACTACGTTGCTCGCCATCAAAAAGGCTTCGAGCAACGCATGAACAGCGAATAACGTGTCGCCTAGATCGCAAGATGCGATCTAGGCAGCATGATGCTTACCCGGAAGAAACCCTCGAGACAAGGGAGTTGGCGATGCGCCTAGATTGGTTTGTGGTGAACGTGATTGTTGATTATTTCATAAACCCTAGATACATATTTATAGTCCGTAGACTTTCTAACGTGGGAATAATCCCAACCGCACGAGCCAAACTCTAACTAACCGACACGTATCCTACTATATTACGATACACGGGCGAACTAGCCCAAACTTTGCATATAAGGCCGATTCATATATTCCTTCCATGTATATTCTTCAAGCCCATCTTAATCGCGGCCCACCTTTGACTTGGTCAAATTCTGGTGATAACAACCACCAATATACCAATAAATGAGAAAAGCAATAAACAAAGAATGTGCAACGTTGTTTCCATCAAATCCTGCGGAACACGCTTGGGAAGAAGATTACACACGATTTGATAATTCCCATTGTGTGAGTAGTTTAAGAGATCCGGAACTCCATTATTGTTTCTGCACTGCAAGGTGGTTTCGTCTGTCAAGTATGATGCACCAGGTGGGGGACATGGCACACAATGTGAGGTTCCTCAGAACTTTCCTATTTGTACCTCGGCACTTGTCTCTTGAGAAATTATATGATGAGGTTGCAAAGAATAATGCTCTATATATCTGCCATGTCTCAAGACAATCAGCTATAGGTGTTTTCTTCTCCGTAGCAACTTGTTTTCTGGAGACAAAGTCTGACCAAGAGATCACCTCAACTTATAGACTTAAGCATGATCAATGGACCAGTGTCCTGTAATTATGCTAATCAGGTAGGGCCTGCATGCATGTATTGTCTCTTTAGATGTAAAAAAAAAAAATCATGATATATATCTGAAAATGACGACAGCTAGCTTAGCTGAGGAAGTAGCACTCTCCAAGTGTACATCCTTTGAGAAGGTCTCGATCACATATAAACAGCCAGACATAAAGCCAAAGCAACGGCGATCACGAATAAATGTTGCTATCGATTTTTCGCTTCTACTTCTGCATCTTTTCGTGGCGACCCCAAAATTCCTTCTGCATCAGCTTTTTTGTCGACAAAAAGTAAAGCGCACTGTTCACATGGTTTCGGACTGCCCACCTCTCTAATTGATTGTTACCTCATTGATCACTCACTCATGTCTTCATATCAGGTACGGCATGCAGGTGCAAGCGAGGAGGCAAAAGGCTCAGCTCTGAACCGAGAAACCTGTGACACTTTTAATGGCACTCTATCTACACTACACATCGAAAAAAAATATAGAGCAGTTAGGCCCCCCTCGACCGCTCGGGTCGTCCCCCTCCTGGGCGACCTGGGGCGGAAAACCCTAGCCTCCGCCGCCATCCTCCCCTCCCCCTCCCGCCCTCCTCGTCGTCCCCGGAGGCCGTCGCCGGCGAAGCCGGGCGCGCCCGGTGATGGGGGCGGCGGGGGCTCCTCGCGTGATCCCTCCGTGCGGCGGATGGAGGCTAGCCTCCGCACGGGGGGGATGGCCCCGGCCCGTGGAGGGTGTTGGCGGCGCGGCCCCTCGCCGGGCGGCCGGTGATGGTGGCGGCGGCGTGGCCAAGATCTGGGGGCGCGGCTCTCCTCTTCCTCGCCGCGGGCGGTGATGGGGGTGGCGGAGCGGACCCGGAACCTGGCGGCGTGATCCTCTCCTTCCGTCCTAGCCTCGGCATCGCCGGGCCAGCGGTGATGGAGACGGATCTCGCACTGCTCCTCCTCAAGGTTTGGGACCACGACACCAAGGGCGGCGGCCCTGGATGACGGAGACGCCGTCGACCTGGTGGCAGGTGGCGGGCGTCTGGTGCCACTGACCGTGACACCGCGGTGGTGGTCTTCTCTCTCGCCTGAGGAGATCGTCTAGTTGTGTGGCTAGCCGTGGCGGATCTCACGATCCGTCGCCTAGCCCCCGATGGCGAGGCGCAGCTGCCGGTGAAAGCCGGCCGGACTTTGGTCATGGCGGATGATGGCGGCGTGTTTCGTCGTTACCTTGTTGAAGGCATTGTCTCTGCAACCTGCATTTCTTCGCCGGCTGCTCCGGAAATCCTAGACCCGGTCTCCCGGATCGGACGATAGCGGCGCGCACGCCGTTCTCCTTGTTGGGGGCATCGTTTTTGGAGCAGACAATGGATGGCGGTGGTGTTGAGGTGGAGCGGTGTGCTTTCGTTGTGTCGGCGTCGTCGAGTCGCCGAGGCAATGGTGCAGTGGTGTCTCGGGACGGATGCAGTGTGATGGACTCGCAAGATGGTGGAGTCGTCTGGCGCCGTGGCGTCATCGATGGCAGGCCTGACATGGTCAATGCGATGATCTCTCTTGAAGATGGAGTCGAGAAAGACGGTGGTAGCAACTTCTATGGCGTAGGTGTTGGCGTATGCTGGGAGTCTGCTTGACTGGATGTGTTTCTCATCTGCTATTTGGCGGCCTGGAAAGGCATTTGGTTTTTGGTTGATGTGAGTTGGTGAATTGTCACCCCCTTTATCCCTTTGTAGGTTTAGCGATGTGGCTTCGAGTTTGATCTTTTGTATTGCTCTTGTAAGGTGTTGTGAATAATCTAATAAAAAAAAGCCGTGTGCATCCCTTGGATGCAGAAGGTGGGGCGATATTTCCCTATTTCGAAAAAAATCTACACTACACATCTGTCTGAGTTGGTGGCTCGCTGGTGGTATGAAGTATCCCTGAAGAACAGGATCTGCCAGGATCACATTCCACATGAGAGGTTTCCCGAAATTCAGATTCAGCATGGGCGCTCATTTTCTGTATGCATATCAGCACACACCATTTCTTCGGAGTTCAGACTGTAGGAAGAGAGAGTGAGATATGTACGTTGCTTCATAGCGTGCACAAGCATCAAGATCTCAACCTCAGGATCTTCTTGTCACAACAAGAAAACAGATCTGCAAATGATTGATCTAGCTTGCTGATGGAGCTTCCGTGCATGCATGATCATGTACTCTTGTTTCAGTTTCAGTTAGCCTGATGCAATCTTCAGATATCAATAGCTGTCATGTTCAGACGTGCCGAGAATGCACTGGTTGTTCCTGAGCGCTGTGTGTGGCCGGACTAGCTTTGGTAGGCAGTGGCGACTGGCGAGGCCGATGCTATCATCGCCTACTTGCAAAGTACGCTACTGTTGGATTCTGCAGAGAAGATGACTGTGGGCGAAAGCCTGTGTCTATACATATGCAACTATTTGCAAATAGTATTATTGGCAGTTCGATCTTGCAATATAAAACACTTCTGAGATATCATATGGCATCTTTCCATCTCAGTATATGTCAGCATATCTCAGGCACATGTCTCACGTTCTCGTATATGAGCATAGATTTTTAAATTTGTACAAATTATAGCATATTTATCGATCTCCTGAAGTTGAAGTAACTGAGTAACTGATTGGTGTGTAGGAATCACAATACAATACTAGTACAATTTCAAAGTCACTTGATTCAAAGCAAGTACAGTGTGATGCATTTCAAACTTCAGAATCTGGCATTTAAAATTTAGAGGCGAAGGCAGGAAAAGGGAATGCAGCCTTTGCAAGGGGCGATAGGTTGATGGGCCTCTCTGCTAACCGATCCACTGTTGACTGTTGTGGAACATGCAGAAATATAGCCCTTTCCCCTTTGTTTCTCATCACTCATCAGTGGCAATAGCAATAGGCCTACACACTGTAATCACCGGTCAGTTTGTATCTCCTGGTTGGCTGCAGGCTTTGTAGAGGCAAGAGGACCAGTAAGTACCACCACCACTATGCCGGTGGATCAAATGAAATCAGGGGACCTTTCCTGTTTGCTAACCAAATAAATTACAACTTTTTGAAAAAGGGGCAAGGCAAGCCAGATGATGAGACGCAATAATGCGGAGCATGTCCCTCCTCCCTCCACAGTGTGGTGCTGTTCCTTGTCGGCTCTGCACTGCCAGGACAGCTACAAAAACACCAATGATATATGAAGCCAGCCAGGGAGAAGAAGATGGCGAGAGAAAACAAATGAGGAGCAGCTAATCAAATCTTGCTTCTGGATATGTCAAATGGAGAGGAGGAACAGGGGCATCAAATCTTGCTTCTCAATTGAGAATGGGCATGCGCTGCTGACCACTGTTTTTTTAGGGAGAGACTGACCTCTACCTGTATGTTTGCTTTATTTATTTTTTGAGCAGAACCTGTATGTTTGCTGTATTGGTATTAGATGGATATGGGCTTGTGAACCTCATGGGCTTGATCCCACAGCCCAGAGTGGACTGGATTGGCTTTGTAGTGCTTAAAAACGCCGTGTCAGGTTTCCACGAAGGAAAACCTATTTATCGCTTATTAGGGATAGGTTATACCCGTCGCACGCAAGCAACAATGGTAGGCCGCGGCTCAGTAGCGAGCGGAAGGCAGTATAGGTCTATGCGTTTGTGGTTTTTTTTCGATTTTTCCAGTTCTTCGTGTTTTTTCTGTTTTCCCTTTTCTGTTTTTTTCGTTTTTTGCTTTTCTAAATTTGAGAATTTTGAATTTGAGCAAGTTTCAGTTCGAGCAATTTTAGAATTCGAGAAATTTTTGAATTTGAGAAAATCTTGGTTTTGAGCAAATTTCGAATTCTAGAATTTCGAATTTGAGGCAAATTTCAAATTTGAGCTTTTCGTAGGTTTTTCCAAAGCATGCTAATGGAAAAACGACTAGAAAAAGTCAAACGACGGGACAATAGGATATCTGTACAACTGTACGAGTACTAGCAATGCTTTGCATGGGCAAGGCCCAAATCGAGGGAACCTTTGTGCGGGGCTCCTAAAAGAATTAGTATCAGCCGGAGGCACGCGCCGATAGCAACCTCCGAGTGCGTGGCCCTATGTATTGGAGTAAAAGATTATAGGAACATATTTTCATGGAATAAGTTCAACTTTATGCAAAACTTTAGCGGTGCCTATGCTCAACTATATCTAGACACATTTTAGTTCTACATACATTCATATTGAAGTCAATTAATATGAATCGGAGGGAGTAGTATTTTCTATGCGCTATGGTTTTAACATCTCGATATAAGTCATTTAAGTCGGGGAAACATTTCAGTTAAATAACGTTAACTTATTTATTTAACATGTATACTTTGTAAAATAGCTTTTAAACCAGGAATGTATACCTGGGCATTGTTGGGGCCGGGCTTCGAGCAGGGCCTAACAAAGCTCGACGCAAAAACCCCAGGCCCAGGCCCAGCCCTGATATTTTGGCCCAAGCCCGGCCCATCGCATCAACTACCCATCGGGTCTCGGGTCGGGCCTCTTCCTTAGTTGACATATTACTCAAGCCCAAGTCCGGCCCGGCCCGACCATCGGGCCTAAATCTTTGGCCCAGGCCCGGCCCACGGGCATGGCCCAAGCCCGGGAATTTCGGGCCGGGCTTCCCATGGCCAGGTATACATGAATGTTATTAAAAACATGTCGCGCTTACCGACGTGGGAGCAGCAGTGGAAGACTGGAAGGAGGTGTCAGCGTCGGGATCAGAGGGACGACACACGACGGAGGAGGTAGGGGAGTGCGGCGATCGGCTGGAGAGGGAGGGGAAGCGCGCCATGCGAGCAGCAGGAAGAGGCTCGACGTCAAGGACCATGCGGGGGTCGAGGCTGGCGGCGAATGGAACGTCGGCGACGGGGTCAGCAGTGCAGTCGGCCGGAGAACCCATTTGCACTTTTTTTTGGAGGTGGGGAGTTGATGAGGGAGCTCATGGTAGAGGAACTAGTTGTCTAGGGGGCTTTATAAAAAAAAACTGAATGGCTAAATGCTGCACCCTCTCCTCTCCTCGTATCCTCCGCCCCACCCTTGAGAGTCGAAGAAGAGCTCCCGGCTCGCTCCCCTCTCCTATCCGGCGGCATAGCCGACCGGCGTGGACGAGGACGCGTAGCGTGGGTTGTACAGCGTAGTGGTAGGATCGGATTAGGAGTTTCCTTTATGGAGTTTGGCACTTTGCCGAGTCTGAGCTCGTCTGGGTGCTTCCGAGCGGCCCCATGGGCGTTAGCCTCTTCCTCTTCCTGATTCTAGTGCTCCGGTGGTCGGAGATCGGAGCGGCTAGAGGATTTGCGGCTATTGCTCTTCCTAATAAGCTCGTTTTGCTGTCAGATCTTCAGGATTTGGCCTCTCCTGTTCATCCCTTTGCAGATCTCCGTGGTGGAGAAAGGAGAGGGTTTGAAGAGGATTTCAACACTGCGACCTAGAGCACATCATCGGCGGCGCATCGTCGGCCTGTGGCCGCTATTCCGTCGATTCAGATAGCCGAAGGGTGGCTGCTCCGAGATTTGGCGCTGCTTCGCCGGCGTCAACTCTATTTCAACCTCCTGGCCCGTGAGCCTAATGGGAGGCCCTCCTGCAGCTTCAGCGTGGCGTTCATCGTCGACTCCGCCCCAAGTGGTCTCGTCCCCGGTGACGGAGAAGATGGCTGCGCTTCGAGGCTTCAATCCGAGCTCGATGGAGAAGGACTGGATTGCGTTCCTATTTCTAGATGTAGGGTCCTTTTTGCATTTTCAAGGACTTGGTTGTATTTTCCCTTATCTTTGTGGTCCTCTTTGTAATCTGTAGTCCCACCGACAAAACTTAATGCAGTGTCTCTCGGTCCTTCGAGGCCGTTCTTTGTTCAAAAAAAAAGAATGCTGAAACCCTTTTAGTTCTGACACCAGTTCGTGCCACGTCGGCAAATACGCTGCTCTAAATTAACCCAGTGACCTCTCCGGTCGCGAGACCCAAAAAGTTTGAGAGTAAGCATTACATAATCTCCAAGATTTTTTTTAAGGAATAGATTACCAGTTTTTCCTTACCACATGGATCCAGTACGATGAAATTTGTTTATTTTTTATTTTTATAGTTCAAAATGCAAAAATGAATTCTTGATTTTTTTTGGAAGAATTCATTTATAATAAGCATTCTTATCAATATAAAAAATATTGTTAGGTATTGTGTAGGTACCTAAACCTGCTCAACGTAGGTGCAGAAGGGTAGAAAGGCTGATCAAAATTTATTGATGCAGCTATCCATTCAATGTAGAAGAATTTGCATTTTAGAGTTGAAAGTTCATAATATAAAAAATATAAAAGTTCTCGCCTTTTACCTAGTATTTTTTTTCAGCTTCCCGAACTCGCACCGAAACGGTACATTGATATGGCCCTATTCTTTGCTCTAATTACGGGCGACTGCCACCGAAGAGGGCAACGCGGAAGGAAACAATTTTTTCCCCATCCCCGGAGTCCCGCACAACGCACAACCCCACCACCATTCTTTTCTCGTCTCGTCTGGCTCGCCCCACACCGCCGGTGACTTCTCCGGCCGCCGCCTCCAAATCCCTCCCTGCGCCGCTCAAGTTCCGTTACATGGCGGTGGGATAGGCCGCGACCACCCCTTTTTTCCGGCCTAGATCGAGCCGCGGCGAGCTCGCCGACCGCGGCTTGGCCCGCTGCGGCCGTCCACCGGCGTTACGTCGCCGTCCGACCTTCTTCTCCTGGCGCTTCCTGCCTCAACCTCCGTATGCTCAAGGGCCATCCCCTCCTGCCGCTGTTAGGACTGCACGGACGGCAAGGTGCGTTTCTCTCTCTCTCTCTCTCTCTGCAATTTTGCCTCTTCCCTCTCAGATTTGTTGATTAGTACCACTTGCTGCATGCAATTGTGATGAAAAATTAACTAGAGACCACACCATGATTTTTGTGAGCATACAAGCACTGCTAGTATCACTCTGTACATTTGACTCGTGTGTTCAATCATATATGCCCGGCATGCAAACTCGCGTGTAAATATATGAATTGCATTGTTTTCTGTATATGCCTACCACCTTACATTGTTCAGTTATATATAAGTACAATCGATAGATGGATACAGAGAAGAAACCTGTCAAATCTCGGAAATCTGGGAAAGCTGTTTGGGATGCATTTGCGGCTCAAGTTTTTCTTGATGTGTGTATTGAGGAAGTACTAGCACGAAATCGTCGTCAAGGTTAACGGAACCCTAATGGATATAAGAATTTGATAAAGAAGTTCAATGACCACACTAAAAGAAATTATGTGCGCAAGCAATTCAAGAATAGGTGGGAGACACTGAAACAAGATTGCAGATAGGCAAACTACATAAAATTGTTGATTTAATGCGGATCTGCCTTATGAATTGCGCTGTTCACTTACCAATGCCCTGTGTTGAAAATAAGAACATCATGGAAACTTGTTGCATCTGCCCATGTTTGATCAGGAATATCAACATCAACCCTGTCGCCAAGAGATTCTAGAGGACCTCCGTCTGGACTAGCCGACCACCTATGTAACCAGCAATATGGCTTTGATAAATGATGACCAGCAGAATCATGCATGAATTAATGAACTACCAATCACCCTCTAAGGCGCAACAGAAGGTCAGGGAAACAGTAGTGTCTAACAGAGTACACAAACAAACGGAATTTGAAGAAATACAATGAACCAACAAGAGAAAAGTTTATATTTTCAGCTGCAACAACAAATCTTCGTTAGCCAGCACCCCTTAATACTGCATATCTGCATAATAAAACAATGTCAGTAATCTATCTCTACTTCACTTATCATGCTTATAAGATCTGTTGATGGTCCGCCCAATTTACTCCTGGGATGCAGAGAATTAGAAATTCCTGAACCACAATGTCTATCACGAGATTTAGGCCATCTTCCTTCCGAATTTTGTTTCAGCAGAAATATTTGTTGTCCTGGAGCATACAGTTTTAATACAAGGTCACAACCTTTTGCAGGATAACAGGTTGAGAGCAGAGTTTGCATTTGTCCGATGAAAGGAGTCCAGAAGAACTCTATGCCGACTGGGAAGGTTCCAACCCAGCCTAGTTAAGCAATCTCTGTATTGGGCCTTGCTGAGTGCTCAGGCCGAAGCAAGGTTAGGTGGCCTGACTCACTCCAAACTGTTCTAGGCCCCTTGGCTTATACTAATCTTTTTCTTAAGCCCAAGCAAAATTCGTTTCTGTTCGCACTCACCGGGTCTCCCATGCCGCCAGCGAGGAGCCCGTCCGCCAGCCTGCGTCGGCACAAAGCCTTCGTCCCTCTCCTTCTGCTCCTCCCTATGATTCTTATAATCCTATTCCTGATCTCCCCACTCCGCTCCATCCCCGTGGTCAGCAACACAGCCCTTAGGCCCCAGCGGACCTGCGACTACACCGCCGGCGGGTGGGTGCCCGACGCCTCCGCCGACTCCCAGCTTAGGTACGACCACACGTGCAAGGAGATCTTCAAGGGTTGGAACTGCGTCGCCAACGGCAAGCGTAATGGCCGCGCCCTCCTCCGCTGGCGATGGAAGCCCGCGGGGTGCGAGTTACTCCCCAGGCTCGACCCGCACCAGTTCCTGGAGCGTCACAGGAACACCAACATTGGTTCGTACTCATTCCCATTTAGCTGTGTTTTGTAGCTAGTATACTTGACATGACACTCCGTGTGCAAAGTGAAGCCTATTGGATAATGTGGCTTTACGTTCGGAACTTGGGGTTCCTGGGTGTCTTTGATGAAACATGCCGTATGAGAAGGTGGTAATATGGTATGTGTGTACTGCCTCATTGTTGAAAACCAGCATTCGAGAAACGCTACCACACTTTCCTTGGTTACTATGCAAGGTAGTATTGATAGTGGAAAAGACATGTGAGTTGGTCTGGGTTGTATGTATCAAAGTGTGAATGCAATCTGTAGTGTGGCTAACAATGTACATTCTTGCTACATTCACTGCTAGTATTGAAAAGCTATCATTGCTTGTGTGATTCTGCTGCATTCTTATGATCATAATGGTATAATAGGAAAACTAGCTTGGTGGTTCAGATTTGTCTATTTGGGCAAACGTATCGTATTCAGAGACCCCTTGAATTTGCCATCTTACAATGATGTATGTTCAGTATTTTCTTGTAGGATTTGTGGGTGATTCATTGAATAGGAACATGTTTGCCTCATTGGTCTGCATGCTTAGAGGAGTGAGCGGAGAGGTTCGCAAGTGGCGTCCAGCAGGGGCAGACCGAGGTTTCACTTTCCTACGCTATAATCTCACCCTCTCATACCACAGAACTAATCTTTTGGTACGCTATGGTAGGTAAGTAGTGTCATTTGCATTAATACCAAAATATATAGTTCTGTAAAATTGCGTCTAGCTTCTGTTGTTATGGGTTATATGAATCAACTATGTGCAACATGGGTCATCACTTTTGGCTTTGGATTCTAGAGGTTTTTTACGGTACAATTTACTAGTCCTGCCGAGTAGTAGTATTAATATTTATCCACCGTTGATTAGAGAGATATTTTGGACAATGCACTGGGAAATAAATCATGATACGGATGTGATTTGATTTGGTTTATTATTACTTAAGTGCAGTAATCTTGTCATATATTAAGATTTGATATTCTAATGATATTTACCATGCATGTGATTCAATTGGAGCCTCGGACCAATTTTTACTCCACTTGATCTTATCACCAACCGCACATTTGTTTTAACCAAGCTTTCGATCGACTGTGTTTTTTTTTGATAATGGTTAGCTATGATTTGGACACTCCCATTAAAATTTTCTTCATTCCAGTTCGTGAGAGAGATAACAAAACTAGATTGGTACCCCACGTATTAGTTTTATTTTCTCTGCAAACCCTAAAGACTCAATCCAAATCTGCGGGCAACTTGCACGGAGTATTTGTATAAAGAAATAAAATAAAGAAACTATTATAATAAAGGTTAAGAAAAGAAACTAGTATATGGAAGTTTCCTATATTTGATGGGCGTGGTTTTGCACCTGCCGAATTTACTCTTAGGTGAAAAAATACTACTCTTCGTCAACAAGTATTGGCCAATCTGGACCCTCAGATCTGCTAACTAGACGGCCAATATTTCTCTGTCCCTGCCGTAGAAATCCTCGGATTCTAGGTGTAACTTGGGAGTATTGAAAGGCTTCCACTAGACAATTCTTGCTATCTGATTCCCAAAACAAACTTTTCTCTTGTTGGTTCATTGTATTTCTTCAAATTCTCTTTGTTTGTGTACTCTATTAGACAGTACTGTTTCCCTGGCCTTTTGTTGTGCCTTAGAGGGTGATTGGTAGTTCATTTATTCATGAATGATTCTGCTGGTCATCATTCATCAAAGCCATATTGCTGGTTCCATAGGTGGTCGGCTAGTCCAGACGGAGGTCCTCTAGAATCTCTTGGCTACAAGCAAGGCTACAGGGTTGATGTTGATATTCCCGATCAAACATGGGCAGATGCAACAAGCTTCCATGATGTTCTTATTTTCAACACAGGACATTGGTAAGTGAATATCGCAATTCATAAGGCAGATCCGCATTAAATCAACAATTTTATGTAGTTTTCCTATCCGTCAATGCTTAGCCTGGATGCTATGAATTACACCCTCCGAGTAATAATAATGATCAATTAATATCTCAATTGTTATTTACTCTCCACCTGCTGTTGTTTTGTTACGGCTTCTTCCTCAGCCTCAGTGCATTCAAGTACCATTCAAAATTAGTGTGGCTTTACCGAGGCACTTATTACATCAGACAAAATTGTTTGCTTTGATTGATTTCTTACATGATCAGACTGGTGCAACTAAAATACTTTGGTTAACCTCTAACAAATAGTGATGGAAAAGTTCTGTGGTCTGCCTATCATTTTCGCAGTGCTAATATACATGGTATCTTCAGGCTGCTTTGCTAACTATCCCGTGTGCCTAAGCTAGACACGCTTGTTGACTACTCTAGGTCATAATAAGGGCCACAGTTGTCCCCTTTTTTACTGAAACTTATTTTGTTTTGTGGGCATCATATTTCGTATTACTGAGCTGACCCCCTTTGCTTTATACAGGTGGTGGGCCCCTACAAAGTTTGATCCAATACAATCACCGATGGTATTCTTCGAGAAAGGGATGCCGATTATACCTCCTTTATTGCCACCTGAAGGACTGGATTTGGCTCTCAAACACGTGGTATGCTTGAAGTTCTGTTTCTAAGTTTTTCTGGAAAGTTCCTGTTTACTAGCTTGCTAATGCTTAACCAGTAAGATTTTAGCCATGCGTGAACCTTGTATTGCATTCACTGAATCCTGAAGTTTTCTCTTACTCTGGAATGGTCCAGCATTTCTATCAAACAAGCATCTAATTAAGCGGGTTGGTATACTTCAAACAGCTATTAGTTTCGGCTGCATTTGACTTTAATATTTTTCAGCCTCTGCATTTTGTATTAATGGCTTGAATAAATATCCTGTGAAGTGTGAACTCTAGCAAAGAAGAAATAATCGCCTTACTATTTTCTGATTCAACTTATTATTTTCAAGCTATGAATAAACAATTTTCATCAGGTAACGTTCGTGAACAAAGCAATAAGGCCCAACGGAATTAAATATTTCCGCACTCAATCTCCTAGGCATTTTGAAGGTGGTGACTGGAATGAAGGTGGATCTTGTCAGCGTGAACAACCCTTGTCCTCAGAAGAGGTACTGAAACTACGGTGCATTACATACCTGGGTAGCAGTTTTTCAACTTCTCTTGAATGCTTCATTTTTATTTCTCTTTTTATTTGAATCAGGCATACTATTGTTACATGCACATCTACTGATTTAATAATTTCAAGTTTTTGTAGGTAGTCTTACTCCTGTGAATCACAAAACTGTTAAATATGAACTCACAGTTCTACTCCATCTGTCCTAATTTAGTAGGCGTCTATGTATTTTGAGGTTTAACTTTGACCATCGATTATGACATTGAATTGCAGTTTGAAATGGATTTTTTTTGTGGCACATGTCCCAGATTATAGGGATATGGAATGAAAGAAAGGCTCTAGCAACGAGAAGCTATGAACGCTCCAGCCTTCTTTGGCAAAAACATATGCATGTCTATACGTTAGCTTTGTTTTGAGGCCAATAAGCTAATTAGCTATAATTTGAATGGCCTAGTTGGCTGTACAGACGTACCTCCTACATGTGTAGGGCAAACAGATATGTATGTATTTTAGTTTCTGTAATATTAATACATTATGTATTTCCTTCTGTCTGAATACCTTATTTGGGGCTTTAGAGGCTTGGTGGTTCTTCGTATATTGGAGTGTTGACATTGATAACTTTACCCAAACTTTTTCAGGTCAAAGAATTTTTTTCCTTGAACAACAATAGCACAAACACGGAAGTACGCTTGGTGAACCAGCACTTGATGAAGGCTCTTGAGCAGTCTACCTTTAGAGTTTTGAACGTCACTCACATGAGTGAATTCAGGGCTGATGCTCATCCATCAACAACCGGAGGAAAGAAGCACGATGATTGCATGCATTGGTGCTTGCCAGGTCCAACTGATACATGGAACGATTTGCTAGCAGCAAATCTTGCAGCAACTGAGAGGTAGCCTGAAAAAACTGAAGCTCTCCAGATAATTTCCATGAAATATTTCCCCGCGGTACGAATATGATGCCACATTTCTTTGAGAAGAGATTTCTACCCGGAACACTGAGCTTGTTCATATAGGCGAGCTTTTTTTTTTTTTCTTCCACTGTAACCTTGACCATGTAGATTTTTGACACATTTGGAGTTTTACTGATATGTACTTCTAAAGCCTAGAGTAGTTTAGCTGGACTTGTTTGTCTGAATATTCAGGTTCGCAGTTGCATACCTGATCAAACAGAGTGAAGCTTTCTCCTGGAAAGATTTCTCTTCCTTCTTTTCGCCGTCACCCCGACACCAAAACACATGTCTGCATTATTTTCTGCAACTGCATTTGTAGAATCAGATAGGAAACTGTTTTATGGCTATAAAATACTTTGACTTTTGGTATATATATGCATGCCATACATGTTGATAAGATGACATGCTTGCATGACCTTCCAACGTATGGCGCACATCAAAACATATGCCTATTTTGTTTCCCTTTTTTTATTTGGAAATTAAAACCGGCACGTTTACTTTTCGTATTAGTTAGACAATATAATCATACTACCCTGATTTCCTTGATGCTCCACACAAGTACTACCTGTGCAATTACTTGATGATCCCTCACTACGTGCAAACCATGCGCCACCTCGGGGAAGTGCAGGTGCTCACCGGCGACCAGGGGGGAGGTCCATTACCAGTCCCCCGCCATCGTCGATTTTGACAAAACTGACCTATTTCTGGTAACAACGCACAAAAAAACCTGTCCCAGAAAAGATTTTACGAATTGACCCTTTTGCTTGGCTCCGCACCAGACGAAGCCAAGCAACACAGGACGACGCCACGGATGATGGCGCCATGGTCGCACGACGCCGCGCCTTATGGCGCCATGCTTCCACGACGCCGCGCCTGATGGCGCCATGCTTCTACTAATACCACCATCAACTATAGCCTTATTCGCAAGGCTAAGATCTCGGAACAATGATGGGCGATGAGCACGACCTACTACCTTCTTGTGAGCTGCGGCTTCTTTAGCCGTTAGCCCATCCTCATCAACATCTTCGTCGGGCCCTTCATCCTCCGAGTCTGATGCATGAGATCGCAAATAAGGGAGGTCATGGTCCATGTCCTCCTCTATGCAATTTGCCTCCACGTCACCGACTTCATTCTCACGGAGCCCATGCTCCGCGTCATCGCCCTCGTAGTCACCACCCTCCGTTTCCTCCTCTTCATATTGGTCATTACGAACCGGGCTCATTGGAGGTTGGCTCATTCGAGTGTCGTACACATCGGCACTATGATGCTCAGACGGCTCATCGCGAGCACATGGGGAAGCATGCCGGTTCAAGTCGATGCTCAACCGAGCAACAAACTTCCTTGTGGCAAATAACTCGAGAGACTTATCTTGGGAACCCTCCACAATCTCCTTGTATGCACTCCAATTCAGCTCCGAGTCAACGGGCATTATCTTCAACCGATTGTGATGTCCAAACCCGGCATTATACCTTCCAATCAATTCACATGCATCACTTGGCCCCATCCACTTCAAATCAAATCGAATTCTTTCAACAACCTCGGCGTAGGTAGGACTAGTGGTGAATACCATAACTACCTCCTTTGGGTCAACACACTCGGCATTCCCTTTCAAAAAAGCCGCTTTGTTCATATGATGAACATTCACAATTCTTGCCATCTAAAAAAATGACAACAATCCAAATGCATCAAGATCTTTCATAACCCTAACCCTAAGCACCAATTTAAACGCCTAATATTTCATAGTCATCATACCAAGAACCATTGGCCAGAGTTTCATTATGCAAAATCTAGGGTTTCATTACTTGAGAAGAAAAGCACCAAATCCACGAAATTAATTGGACAAAAGGGGGGAGAATAGGGGAGATTACCTCTTGGGCCTAAAGGGAGTCGAAATCCACCAAGAAACGCCACAGATCTGAGGGATTTGATGGAGAACTTAGGTGGGGGAGTGAGAGAGAGACGAACCACTGGTGGGGGTCGGGCTTCGGAGGTGGAAGAAAACCTTTTGGAACTAAGGACAGCGCAGATGCGGACCCGAGGGTTATTTCCCGGTGAACAGGCATGGCTCCATTGCGGGCGGAGCCAAGCTACAAAGCATGACGCCGTCCAGGACGGAGCCAAGCTACAAAACACGGCGGCCGCTGAATGCCACGTCAGCGTGGCCATAGCGCCACTGGCCGTGGCGTCGTGGTGGCACAGCGCCATCGTGGTGGCACAGCGCCGTCCCGGATGGCGTTATGGTATGAAGCTTGGCTCCGTCTGGTGCGGAGCCAAGCAAAAGGGTCAATTCGTGAAATCTTTTCTGGGACAGGTTATTTCGTGCGTTGTTACCAGAAATAGGTCAGTTTTGTCAAAATCGACCCCGCCATCAGCAGGTACTGATCCATCCACAGTTCCATGCGCTGGCTCGGCGAAGAAGCAAACAACTTGCATGCGTACTATGTATCTCGGTTAATTTCCTGGTTCGGAGGGAAATTCTCACTACATCACGGTAAAGAATTTGGGGCAGCTCAAGGTGCCCTTAAATTTGAACAAAGTGCCCCTAAACATTTATTGGGTCACTTTTTCAAGTGCCACCTTTAATTGCTGTCTCATAAAGTATTTAGGGTAATACATAGGGGCGCTTCTTAGAGTGCCCCAAAAGCCAATTAGAGGCACTTTTCAAAGAGCCCAAAATTTAATTGGAGGCACTTTGAGAAGTGCCACAAAATTTAATTAGTGGAACTTTAAAAAATGCCCCTATATAACAACCTTTTAGTGGCACACTTAAAAAAAATCCCTTGTATAACAACAGATGAAATACAAACAGGAATACATGCACACAATCCAATTTACCATAAATGTAGGGAGCGGCCATCAAGCTCTGTCACTATTCAGCGCAGCAAGTTCTACAATTTGTTACAGCACAACAAGTTCTTTCACTATGTATAAACAGCAAGATCTGTCACTTTGTAAACACCAAGTCTGTTACAACACAGCTAGCTCTGTTACATCACAATTGTTCTCTCAATTTCAGTTACAGTATGTTCCGTGAACACCACTTACCTGTAACCGAACCACAACATTTTAACAGGGTAGCACTAGAATATAATTTAGATTTTCAGCCTAATTGTGTCTCTGCAAAATAATCAATGGAATGCATCAATGATCTAACGCCATAATTTCAACATAGAAATGAAGTGTCGAATGCTAAAAGGGGAAAACAATGACAAGCGTGCAGAATAAATACTCACAAGGATGGTAGATCATCATCAACAATGGATTTGCTTAGAACCCTCTCACGTTCTTGGATATTCTGTGTCAATTCACTAGTCATCGCCTCCTTTCCTTTAAGTTTGGCAGTGCTCTGGTAGTAAGACCAGTCTACAAAGAGCTGATATTTTAGTATTTTAACACTAGCACAACTTATGATACACTAGGTAGAAGTTCAGTAAATATCCTTGGCACAATACCAGTAACAAGATACACACTATACTCTAGCAGAAGGCCTAAGATAGACTGGTGTTGTTATCCATGACTTCCATGATTTCATCATATGAAACTATGCGTGAAAGTACTACTCCCTCCGTTCCTATTAATACAGTTTGATTTGACAACTATTACAGTATATGTGTAGCAGAAGGTACATACTATATCAATGATCACCAGAAATTAGGTGAGTTTTTGTTAAATTACCATGACCATATCACCAGTAGCTTCAAGCAATCACTGAATAATGGGAACGGCAGCTAGATTACCACAAACATGAAGCTCATCTGAAAAAACACTACAGGAAACAGTTACGGTGCTGATGGCCAGAAGCAGTCGGCATAGGCTATTTTGACCGTTAGCACCGACAGCCCCCGTCGGCACCTCGGCGATGGTAGCCGTCGGCGATGGTAGCCGTCGGCATAGAGGTTAACGGTCGTTTGTCAGTTTTCCCCCCAAAAAATTATTTTTTTCTTATTTTTGAAATGATTGACAATTTAATATTTAAACATGCTTAATATCAAGTTGAATTACTTATTAATAGTCAAACTTCTCAATCGGTCACCCATTTTTAAACTGCTCACATTTCAGCACGCTTAACTTTTTCGTTCCATCCTGATGAGCTTCATGCATAAAAGTTATACTTTGCTGACAAAATATATTACCCTACAATCCTATTAACCCTTGGACCATGACATCATACTTCTTTATTATTTGAATTTCAAAAAAATATTTTACTAAACAACAATAAATAAGTAATAATAATCTTGAAATCGAAAACCTGAAAAGCTCCTATTTCCTTTTTAATTTTGAGAACGTGAGAGGGTTCTAAGCTCCTATTTCCTTTTTAATCTTGAAATCGAAAACCTGAAAAGCTCCTATTTTCTTTTTCATATACCATTGTTTCTGTCTGCGCAACATGGACATACATGGGACACTTGAGGTTGCTCTTGTCTATGGTGGAAGCAGCGTCGGCCTTGCACTCGTTGGCTCTGGAGTGTTTGTCGGCGTCTGGGGACAAGCAAACAACTCCAACGCAGGGCGGCAAGACTGGGCGATCTAGCTTTCGCAGCCAAGTGGAAGCCGAGGGCTAAAACTTCTATCAAGTTGTTCACATACTAGTCCCCACTTAAACTTGATGAGGGTGGCTGACCTACCTCTATTATAAATGAATAGATGTTCCACTCCGCATTTTTCGAACAAAGAAGATAGAGGGGGGCACCCCCCCCCCGGTACAACCCTAATCATCTGCAAAAGAGAAATCATGTCGAACTCGTAATTTGGAGAAAATTTCATACGACATAGACGATAACACATGATAAACCAATGAAAATGATGCAGCTCTTAACCCTTTTTTTCTATGTCTAGCACCTCAAAAGATAAAAAAAAGTAGCTCAAAACTTGGAATTCCCTATATAAAAAGGATTAAAATCTGATAATACCATTTCTACTGATTAGGGTTTCAGCGCATGTATTACTTTGGATATGATACATGTTGAAATATTGGGCCCATATGAAGTGGTCAAATTAGATTTTAGATTTTCCTATAAATCTTAAAGCTCACATAGTGGCAGCCAATGTGAGTTTCAGTCTAAGTTGGTAACAGCTTACTAGTGAGTGGTAAGAGATGAAAAGTTTAGTCTCAAATGAAAAATTGGAAGAAAATCATGAAAATTGTGCATAATTATCCAACAATACACGTCAAAATTCTGTTCTTGCGGATTATCTTAACCTTTTGGCATAGAATGGTAGTATGGTACAGCCCCTAGTCATCTGCGAAATCATGTCGAGCTTGTAATTTGGAGAAAATTTCACACGACGTAGACGACGACGCGGAATAAACCAAGGGAGTGAAAATGAAGCAGCTCGGAGAAGACACCGATGGTCGATACTCTGTGCATACTGCGGCGGCCACACGCTGCGAGACAGCACGCGAGAGCAATGAGGCAGGCCATCAGGTAAAATTTCTTACGATTTCTATCGGTGCGTGCGGCGTCCCGTGTGACACGGCCAACCGAGGCAAATGTTCACAGAGCAGACCCGGTCGTGCGGATCAAGGCAGCCCGTCAGCCAACTAAAATCAGGACCTAACCTACGGTTATGGGTTTGGCATCTAAACAGAATTGTCTCTTCCGTGTGCCTTAAACAGCCCACACGGCTCTGCATATACTACTAGTTTGACAATTCAGACGCCATCATTCACCGGTGATATGATATGCTATGCCATCACTGTCAGACACCAGAATCTGATTTGTTTTGTGCTCCCCTCCAAGGAAGAAGAGTACATGTGTATAAGATATTTCAAGGATTCCAACTCGGCTCGTGTATTGTAGTTTGCAAAGGAAAAAATTGGGGTCAAATAAGATACCTTACGGAGGATCTTGGATCGATACGGGGTGTCAAGTGTTATTCCACCTAAATTTCGTTTATAGTATAGTTTAGCTTTCTAGGGTAAATTTTGAGACGGTAGCAGTAAGTTTCAACTCCCCCGTACGAAACACAGAAAAAACATAAGCACGATGAGGAAACGAAAAATCAATTTGATCTGAACCTTTTTTCTCTTCTGGTTTATCGGTTTGAAAGAAATAACATGCTGAGAAACATATTTGTATGTTGCTATAAAAAGAGAAATTGAAAAATCCTCGATCATCTATTAAATCTTCCTAATCACTTTTATGGATACTGCTGCGACTGGACAATTTTTTTTTTCAGGTTTCACGTTTTCTAGGATGAACATGGAGATGACATGACAGACTAGACGACTGAGGGGTCAGCCCCACAGAATGACCAAATAGCACATTTGTGGCAACTTTCTAACCTGAATTTCACGAATATCAAGTTCGTGACAAAAACGCTCATTCTTGACAAGTTCGTGTATTAAACCGGGTTTTTTCTCATATAGTACAAAAAACAAGAGATAGGTCTACTATGGAACCACTTGATGCATTGGGAAGCTATGATTTCTTGATACGTTCCCAATTATTTACAGTGGATTGATTTTCCAATAATAATAAAATCACTACTTGAACAATGAGTTTTGTAGTACACCACTAATTTTTACAATATATGGACAACTAAGAAGGGTACAAGTTAAAGTCTTATGTTGCAGAAACCTCTACTATGATATTTAAGAGGGTTAAAATGGACACATATATAAAGATACTATATATGCTTCTACCCAACAAAATTCATTTATCAACTTAAAAATAGATTTTCTTAAACCCAAATATATTTTTAAATACCACAAATAAACAGACAAAATATTTCATTTTTTCTCGGATGTATATTTCGAATTTCATAACCATTCTGGATAATATTATTTCGGCACCATTACAGATTATTTAGTACAATATAAAACACATGAGTTAAAACTTTATGTTAAATTTATATCAACGAAAAGAGACACAAATGTGTTAGAAAGACTTATACAAACTAAAATGGTTTAGTATAAATAACTGTCATGTCCAAGGAGTTACTTTTTCAGAAACATATTACCTATTCTTTTATGAGACTTCCAACCCAATTGTTTCATTTTTGAAAATATTGGATACACGTAGCTCATTAACCATTAATGTTGTAACCCTTCAATACAGAAATATGCATAAAACAAGAATATGAAAATTACATGTCTATAATATTGAACTATATTCGTATTGTTGTATTAAAAATATGGTGACTACTATAAAGTGAACCAAAAATGTAAATAAGTCGGATCCTTTAAGTAATTGAACATTGTTAAGGATTTTCTTAATTTGCATTTAAAATTGCCATATGACATTAACTGTAACATAATATCAAATTCACAGGATATTTGAAAAAGCAGTGTGAAAGTAGCCGTAAAAATGTACTTTGACACAAGTAGCCGTAACAATGAAAGGACAAATAGAACAAGTGCTTTCAAGCAATTTAAGTAGAGGATTGTATTCATATATCTTTTTTTCATCAAGGAAATATATTAAGTAATGTGTTTCCATAGTCCCCCGTTCTCAAACTTAAAAGGGTAATGCGGTCTTTTGCCCATTAATTAGTTAGGGACAAGGTCTCCCATCCCTTTTGCTGCTAGAGCGGCAGGCATGGGGGAGGAGACCGGTCCTCGTGATGGTAGACATTTGGGATGGGAGCGGTGGTCGCCTTGCAACTCGCGAGAGGAGCACACACTAGTAGGAAAAAGCCTACTGCTGGCGTGTGGATTTGAGCTACAAGTCGTGGGTTTCGGCGCGCGACTGGTACGTCGGCAGTGGTATCCGTTAGTAGTCGCCAGTGGTAAAATAGGTGGTTGCAACGATGGATGTAAGTTGGCCTATAAATTGAAAACCTCGAAATTAATTTGCTTGCATCTTCCCTTGTTACGATGCACTTTCTCTTCCTTGTTTACGAGCCGGTGTTATGGATAAAAAAGTTCTCAGCCCCATATATTATCCAGAAGTTTAAGGGTTAATCCGACGTAAGCATCCTACCAGAGATACACCATATGTAACTCACTCGCTAGCCACGTCTGACATCTCCACTAGGGCATCTCCAGTGGCTAAACGCATATGGACCCAAAAAAGGCACCCAGCGGCTAGACGCACAATGACCGATATGTTCACGCAGATTAATTTCGGGATCTTGCTCCAAGAATGCGTATGCGTGTCCATTTTAGCCTGGGTGGCCCCTCTCCCTTCTCCTTTAATGCAGGACAGATCCATGTGCTGGCCAATGGTGACCATATAAAACGTATTTTTTTCCCACTCCTCCCTAATTAATGATTAATGCATGGAGGTTCTTACGGTTAAAAAATACATCTCTCTGCTTAAAAAGAAGAGGCATACGAACATGTGATCAATTTTCATGTCCATGCCCAACGCAAACTACACAAATTATATCCAAAATCCGTCGAGCCGCTCGTGATGCCCTCACGGACATAGGCTCCATGGCACGATAGCAGCAACTTTCTACTCTCCCAACCAAACCAAGAAATAAAAGCACGAGTCGAGAACGAAAATTGCTTGGGCCTCGACCTTTTTCCTCTTCTGGTTTATCGATTTGAAAGACATAGCAAATAGAGTAAAGTTTGAAAAGGCCCCCGACATCCACCGAATCTTTTGAGTCTTTTCCCATGGCTACTCCATGCGACAGGACATACTATTTTCAGGTTCAGGTTTCCCAGAGCTAGGGGAAATATATATGTGGAGACAGGACATGCCAGACGACTGCCCACCAGTTCGATGTTTTTCTGGAATTCGGTGACATGTACCAAAGTAGTACGCAGCGGGTGGTGCTAGATTGTATAATCGGTTTCACCAATCGATCAAATCATAGTGTGTTTCTTGTGTTCTGAATTATTGGTGGCTTGGGCTCAGCCTTCTTTTGTTTTTCAGAAATCAATTATCCTGTGGAGAAGAGTAGACACAACCTGAAAGAAAACAAAATGAAACGAAACCCCATTGACATGGTAAACTGCCTCGGCCTTTCTCAACCAACCTTGACGCCGTACGCGGTCGATGAAATAACACTAGACTAGTTGTATACTTCGGTTCCATTATCGGGATACTACTAAATTTTAACGTGTAAATCAGTATACTGTTAGTGTTACCTCTGTTTTGAAATATAAGTTCTTTTAGCAAGCTAAGTTAGCTATCTAATGATGAGCGATCGTCTGTAGAAGTGGTTTGTGGGTCACTTTTTTTCAGAGAGAGATGCTACTTTCTCTGTTATATAGTAAATGTAAAAAAAAAAATTAATTAATACCGATGCCTATTATAGATCGGAGAGTACTTCTTTACGGCTGTACTAGTCCTCTTTGACTGCTTGGAGCTCAGAACGTGAGCGTGTTGACCACACAGTCTGAGCCTCGGAGCTGCTCCTATACAGCTATACTCTGACGAGTCTATTGACTATGAGCTCAAATCCTGAGTCGGTTGACCTGTGCGCAAGACCGTGGTCGCTGTGTGCTGTGTTCTTATGCGCGTCGCAGTGGAACTTCTGCACCTCTTTATTCTTCATCGCCTTTTCTCACGTTCAAACTAGATTGTTCCATAATTTGTTCATAATTAGTGTTACTCCGTTATTCAGCGTTAGTAGGATTTAGGAGCGCTGATGATGAGGTATTGCTTCTTGTCGCCCAACAGTGTAGAATACTAGACTAGTCTGACCAATGAGCTCAGAGCGTACAAGTGTGTGGCGATTTACAGAAAAATAACCCTTTGTTGCAACTATAGCACAGACTGACCCTCCGGGCAAACTATTTCACACATCTAACCCTTTTGTGTGGCGCTCCCCACATGGGCGCCGACGCCTGGAGGATGTGTGGCGCCCATGGGAGGGGCGCCACACTACTCTTTATATATAATGTCTGTCTAGAGATAACAGAAGACTGTGGTAGCTCAATCGGATGAAGCCTTTGCTTCCCAATCCTAGGTCATGAGTTCAAACCTCCTCACCACCCGAATTTATTTTTATTTTTAAAAATTATGCTAGATATTGTAGTATGTTTAAAACATGAAATCTAGCCTCGTACTGTTTTGTAGAGTTTTTTTTTATCTTCTCTTGCTTGCAAACTGAATAAACATATACAACGCTGCAATATGGACTGTGAAGAGCAGCGATGCCTGCACTGACCAAACCAAGATTCCCTCTCACAGGCAAAAGAACAGTAGTCGATCGATAAAGCCAAACTTGGCATTCCTGCCGTTCCAAAAATCAACACCTTACGAGTTACAGCACTGCAGCTAGATACATGATATTAACAGTACAAGTCTGGTCTACTACTTGATGATAGCAACGTGACATGATGACAGCCCAAGGTGATTGGCAAATTTTATACAGATCGATACTAGCAGAGCTTAGCCAAGAGTACAAAAATAAAACGGAGATAGATAGATAGCTCAGCACTGATCAGCTGCTCCCCTGGGTCAGCGCCGCTCGTAGCTTCAACAAGAACATGAAACGAAGGATCAGCTCAAGTGCATATTGTGGAGTAAACATCCCAACAGAATTTAGTAAGTTTCAGTTGCACCGACCGAGGGAGCGTTCAGATCCGAGCTCCGCAGCACGCGCAGCCTCTTGCCGTGGCGATGAACATGCTGCAAGAACGATTGCGGCAAGAGGAACTCATGAGCTATAATTTTTTTGGAAAATGGAATTCATGAGCTTTACATTTAATTAAGTCAAGAAGAACAGATACTCAGATAGTTCGGCGTTGCATGCATTTGGAGGACTGAAGAAAAACTTACTCCCATGGGACATCGCCGACCAGCATCTGGTCGCCCTCGTCGTCCTCGTACACCAGTGTGTACTCACCGCTGCCGTCCAGCAGTCCGTTGATCGACGGCTGGTTCCCCTCCGCGCAGGACCTCTGATCCCGTTGAGCTGCGGCACACACAAACAGAGGACATATCAAGTTGAGCCTCTAGACTCTCTACATAATCCAACTCGTATGCTGCCGGCCGGTCGGACGGTGCGTGCGTACCGGCGAGGAGGTCTCGGAAGAGGCGGTCGACGGCGATGGAGAGGTTGCCGTAGTCGCCCTGTGCCTTCAGGTCCACCTTGCGGCCGATGGGGACGCCGTCCATGTTCACCTTCACGAACAGGCCCTTGTAGCCGGCCTTGTCGTCGGCGCCGTTGCGTGGGTCGGCGGGCGGCCGCTTGGACGCCGAGGAGGAGGCCAGGTTCCGCCGGAACGAGCGCACCGGAGGCCACCCAACCACCGGAGCCGCGGCCGCTAGCGTTCTGCTGCAGCGCAATCTTGTAGTAGCAGAAGATTGGCTCTTTCGCTCCATACGCATCTCCACTAACTGACATATACAACGCTGCAATGTTGCAAGCAAGAGAAGATAAAAAAACTCTACAAAACAGTACGAGGCTAGATTTTATGTTTTATACATACTACAATATCTAGCATAATTTTTAAAAATAAAAATAAATTCAGGTGGTGTGGAGGTTCGAACTCATGACCTAGGATTGGGAAGCATCATCCGATTGAGCTACCACAGTATTCTGTTATCTCTAGACAGACATTATATATAAAGAGTAGTGTGGCGCCTCTTCCATGGGCGCCACACATCCTGCCACGTCGGATCGGCGCACCAGCTCAGCGTCGAGGGTGCCACGTCGGCTGGGAGAGTGGCGCCGCAGGCACGGGCGCCACACTGCCATGTGTGACGGGCGCCATACACAAAAGGGTTAGATGGATGAAATAGTTTGCCCGGAGGGTCAGTCTGTGGTCAGTCTGTGCTATAGTTGCAACAAAAAGTTATTTTTGTGTAAATCGCCCAAGTGTGTTGACCAAGGCAGAATATTGCAGAGTCAGCCAGCCTGGTATGCTGCTACGTGTAATCTGGTCGTCCCACGTTCAGACACGTTTGTCGCCTAAAATATATTCCGCGATTCTCCTGTTCCGTGTACCCTAAACAACCCGCACGCCTTCATATACTTCGTATGTCACAGTGCCACACCTCGATAGAAGATCCATGTACTGATGTGTACCAGTAGTGTACCACCATTGTTCATTGAAAACGGATGAGGGTAGTAGCACCCATCACTCCAGAAATGTGTAACAAAGGCACCGATGAAATTGCTCTTGCTGCAATGAATTGCTTCCTTCGATTAATATTAATTATCTCTAATATATAGATGTATCTAGATATATTTTAGTATTAGATATATTAATATTAGTGGCAAGTAATGTGAATAGGAGAGTAACAAACTTGTCTCTTCAGTGCACCTTAGGCAATGGGACGACACAAACGGACGTTGAGTGACCGTTTGCTCCGCAGGGTCGAAAATGTGTCGAGCCCTGCTCCAGCGGCGCGATACATAGTTGTTAGGCAAACCGAATATGCCCAGCATATACCTAGCATATTCGGTTTATACCCTACCATATTTAGTGCTTGATATTTGGCCATTATGGTTAGGATTGGTATCCATGTATATCTTATGTAAATGCCTATATATACGAGATACGTGAAAGACCACAATGTGTGGCAAATCATTCTCCTCTTCTAATTCTATCATGGTATCAGACAAACGATCTCACGCCTCTGCCACCTTCTTCTACCGCCGCCGCCCTAGGGTTGCCGCCCCACCTCGCCGCGCTGCCTCTCCCATGGCCGGAGCCGCTGAGCTCCCCCTTCCCCCTCCCCCTCCCCCCGCTACACGCCACCACGCCGCGCTTTGGGCTCAAGCCACGACGATCCAGAGCATCAAGTCTCTCATCCCCGTCACCCTCGACCTCAAGGCCTCCAACTTCACCAAGTGGCGCAATTTCTTGCAGGTTGCCATCACCCAGTACGCCCTCGCCGATCACCTCGTCTCCGTCGTCCCCCTCGCCACCGACCCCAAGGACTGGTTGCGGATGGACTCCACCGTCCTGCGCTGGCTGTACGGCTCCATCAACACCGACATCGTCGACATGGTGATGATGGAGGCGCCCAACGCCTTCACCATCCTCTCACGCATCATCGCCCTCTTCCGCGACAACCAGCAGGCGCGCACAGGCTACCTCGAGCAGAAGTTCCGGAACATCGAGCAGGGCGACAAGAGCGTCAACGACTACTGCCTTGAGCAGAAATCGGTCGCCGACGCCCTAGGCGACAACGGTGCTCCGGTCACCGATAACGCCCTCGTCTGGAACACCATCAAGGGTCTCTCCGACGACTTCAAGGAGGTTGGTAGTATGGCGCCATACATGACGCCCTTCCCCGACTTTCTGCAGTTCCGCAACCTGCTGCTCCTCCACGAGCTCAAGCCCTCCACCAAGCGCTCGTCCATGCCGGGGGTCTTCTACTCCGCCCCTGCCCCTGGCGGCTACCATGCCCCGGCGCCACCTGCACCACCCGCCTACGGTGCCCCTCCGGGTTACGGCGCTCCCTTGGGCCAGGGTGCCCCCGCTGCTCCTCACCGCGGCCGGGGGAAGAAGAGGAAGACCGGGTACCCCTCACCGGCACCCGTCCCCACCGTGCAGAACCCATGGACCGGCGCCATCCACATGTACCCCATGGTCGGGCCTCGCCCCTTCGCGCCCGCCCCGCGTCCATCGTACGCGCCTCCTCCGCGTCCCGCCTACGCGCCTCCACCACGACCAGCCGCGCAGGGGTACCTCACCTACCCCACGCCCCCTCCGCCGGCGACGTTCTCCTACCCCGGCCAGGCTCCGTATGGCGTCCCTTACGGCGCCTCCCCTGCACCAACCTGGGATCCCTCCGCCCTCGCCAACTACTTCAACACCATGAGCCTTCAGGCTCCCACCGACTGGCACATGGATACGGGCGCGTCCGCTCACATGTCTTCGGACGCCGGTAACCTACTCACCCTCTCCTCATCTCCACCACACTCTCGTGTTCTTGTTGGAGATGGTTCCTCTATACCGGTCACTCAATCCGGACATGCGTCTCTCTCTACAAATTCATCGCGCACACTTTCCCTTTGTGATGTTCTTGTTACTCCTCGCATTGTTAAAAATCGTATTTCCGTCCGTCAATTTACCACTGATAATTTCTGTTCAGTTGAATTTGACCCGTGGGGTTTTTTCTGTGAAGGATCTCAGGACAGGGGCCGTGATTCTCACGTGCAGTAGCACGGGTGATCTCTATCCGGTCACCTCGACGCCATGCGCCCTCACCACCGTCTCCCCGGACTCCACCCTTTGGCATCGGCGCCTCGGTCATCTTGGTCATGGTGCTCTCCAACGCCTTGTGTCATCCGCGTTCCTCCCATTCACCAAAGTTTCCCCCACCCCTAGTACTTGTCATGCTTGTCAACTAGGACGTCATGTACGGTTACCTTTTTCGGCTTCTACCACACAAACTCGTCGTGCTTTTGAATTAATACATTGTGATTTATGGGCATCACCTGTGGAGAGTGTTTCTTGCTATAAGTATTTTCTTGTCATCTTAGACGATTTTACTCATTATTTGTGGACGTTTCCTGTGCGGCGTAAATCTGAAGTGTTTTCATTGTTGTCTAACTTTCGCAACTATGCTGTCACTCAGTTTTCCCTCTCCATCCAAGCAATTCAGATGGACAATGGCAAAGATTTTGACAATCATGCTCTTCACGCCCTTGCCGCCGCACACGGTATCCTCCTCTGTTTCTCATGCCCATACACGTCTCCACAGAACGGTAAAGTTGAACGCATTATTCGCACCGTTAATGATATTGTTCGCACTTTGCTTTTTCAAGCTCACATGCCGACTAATTTTTGGGTTGAATCTCTTCACACCGCCACATACCTCCTCAACCGCATTCCCACTAAAGCTATTTCCGCGACATGCCCTTTTTCGCCCTGTTTTCCATAACTCCTACTTACTCTCATATCCGCACTTTTGGCTGTTTGTGTTATCCTAACGCCGCTGCTACTATGCCACATAAACTGTCTCCTCGTTCGGTCGCCTGTGTTTTCCTAGGTTATACATCAAACCATCGGGGCTATCGCTGCATGGATATAGAGTCTCGGCGCATCATCATCTCACGACATGTGGTTTTTGATGAGAATCAGTCCCCTTTTGCTCCCGGTTTTTCGGTTACTAACTTGCAGCAGCACACCGCCTCACCACCGCTCGACATCGACCCGATCGACGTCCCCGTCTCGGTGCCCGTGCCCCCCATGCACGTTGGGCCGCGTCGCTCTGCAGAGGTGCATCGGCCCGCTGGGCCTCCCTCTCCACCAGCCGTCTACGCGCCGACGCCTTCGGCCTCGCGCACGTCGGCTTCCACGCCGGCCCCCTCGCCACCGTCCTCACCACCGGCCTCATCGATCTGGGCCTCACCAGCTCCTGGGCCATCTCCCGTGGCCTCCCCCGCCTCGCCGTCTCCCGCGACACCGGCCTCCCACCAGCACCTGGCCCTCACCGGCTGGTCCGTCTCCTGCGGCTTCGGACGATGACAAGGCGGCACCGCCTGACGCCGCGCCACCGCCTACCGCCTCGACCGCGCCAGTTCACCACATGGTGACTCGCCGGCAAGGTCTTCGGCCCGCGCCCCCGCCTCAACCTCCATGTCGACACCGCCGCCTCTCCCTCGCCGGTCCCTAAGTCAGTTCGCGGTGCTCTCAAAGACCCAAACTGGCTAGCGGCCATGACCGACGAGTATGGCGCCCTCCTCGCCAACGACACTTGGGATCTTGCCGTCCCGCCTGCGAACGCCAACATCGTCTCCGGCAAGTGGATCTTTCTTCACAAGTACAAACCCGACGGCTCCCTAGACCGCTACAAAGCGCGTTGGGTGCTTCGCGGCTTCTCACAGGAGCACGGCATCGATTTCGACGAGACCTTTTTTTTTGAAAGGGAAGACTGTGAGGCAAAAAGCCCCACAGCAATTTATTACCATTAAAAAACATATGTACAAACAAGCAGAAAAAAAGAAAAACCCTACCTGTACAAACTAACACAAAACCTTATACATTACTGTAAGCTGCCTATCCAGGCTAAAAAGGTGTTCAGATACTTCTTCTTTATCCTATGCTCAAGCAAGGATACATCATGCATGAAATTTCTTCTCCAACCAAAGAATGTAGGCTTCTCACCCTGAAAGATTAGACCATTTCTTTACTTCCAGATATTCCAGCAGGCTAAAATAACTATCTCCATGAAGAAAGGTTTACCAAAACTTCTTTTATCCTCTGAAAAAATCATTTGCACTTCCTGACCACTAGTCCACTCAATCTGCAAATAGTTCCAGACCCTTTGACTGAAGTTACACTCAAAGAACAAATGAATTCTGTGCTCATACTGCCTCCCTGGACATAGAACACAATGTGTATCCTCAGTTACTTTCCAATTCCTCCTCTTTAGCATATCCCTTGTGTTTATTCTATCATTGAGCAGCAACCATGCAAAAAAATTGTGCTTCATTATACATGAGGATTTCCAAATCCACTGAAAGACTGGCATAATAGTAACATCTGAGAACAAATGCTGATAATATCTGGCAGCAGTGAAAGTTGTTCCCCATTTGTACTGCCAAACATCTTGAGTCATAGACAAAGGAGACACCCTCATTTCTTCAGCAATAATTTGAAACTCCTCATAGGACTGGACAGATAGAGGCAAATGAAACAAATCTGCAAAGACTGGACAATCATATACCTGCTTGGCTGTTAAGTTAGGATCTTTAGCATTAGAATGCAATCTTGAAAATCTTTGCTCAAGAGGCTGCACTGAACCATGAAACAACCAAGAATCCTTCCAGAAAAGAAAGGTATCCCCCTTTCCAGGCAGAATATTCGAAATACCTCTGTATTTATCCAGCAACTTACAAACATCTCTCCACCAAAAAGAGCCACAAAGCTTCTCAGACTGAGGCACGGCATCATCATAATAAGCTTGCCAAATCAACCCTACCCAAGGCACATCAGCATGATTATAAAATTTATCAAGATGTTTCATCAAAAGTGCCTCATTATGCTTGCGAAAATTGACTATCCCCACTCCTCCTTTATGCTTTGGTTTACATAACATGTCCCAAGCAGCAAGAGACTGCTTAGGAGTATCAATATTGTCTCTCCACAAGCATTGTCTCAAAATTCTATCCAATTGCTTAGTTATACCAGGTGGGAGCTCTAAGGAGCATAAAAAGAAAGTAGACATGGAAGACAAGGCTGAATCCACTAGCTGCAGCCTTGCCCCCTGAGATAGGAAGCTAGATATAGAAGTCAATCTTCTCTCCAACCTAGTAACTATAGGGGCAAGATCCGGATATCCAAAACTGAGCTCGTGCTCATCTACTCCTGGAGAAATCAGCCAATCAAATGCCTTAGCGTGCACTCGTGGTCTTGTACTTGCCTATGTATAGTTCAGGTATTTCTTCTAGATAGATAATAAGTCACATGTGACTGTTGTTGCAATCACTGACAGCAATTAATGACATCTCTGCTCTCACTCACCCTTCACCGAAAGAAAACTAGAGGCTATTTATTTTAGGCTAGTGGGTACAGGCATTGCCAGGGATGTACAGCTCTTTGTATCCATCAATTTCAGACGTTGTATTTGGCAAGCAAAATACACTGGCACATCTCCCAATGCTCCTCATGCCCAATCAGCTTGCAGGAGCAGATGAGCTCGTGAGCAGAAACGCCACGTCCGGCAAGATCATTTATCTTTGGCTTTGTTGTCCCCAATGGCAAACCTAGATATGTAAAAGGCAGAGAAGCTATCTGACAACCAAAAGCCTCAGACAACTCCTTTAGGGAATCCATTGGAACATTGATTGGCACCATACTAGATTTGTGATAATTAATCTTCAAGCCAGTAGATAATGAAAAACGATTCAATACTTCCTTCAAAGCCAAAATCTATGACATTTCAGCAGGCAGAATAAGCAGAGTGTCATCAGCATACTGAACAATTGGGAAATCGGGGTCATTATTCTGGATTGGCAAAGAAATTCTTCCCTCATGCAGCATCTCATTAACCACAGACTGAAGTAAATCTGATCCCAAGACATACAAGATGGGAGATAGTGGATCCCCTTGTCTCACTCCCCTCTTACAAACAAACTGCTTCCCAGGCACTCCATTCAAAAGAACAGATGAAGAACCAGAGGATAGAATATTCTTCACCCAGCCAATTGTTTTCTCATCAAATCCTTTGTGTTTCATAACTTGCAAAATCACTTCATGCTCAATTGTATCAAAAGCCTTTGCAAAATCAAGCTTAAGAACAATTATTGGTTTCTTAGAGACATGACATTGATATAGATATTCAAAAGCCCATGCCACACAGTCATGAATTGTTCTTGACTTAATAAAGCCATACTGATTTTTATGAATATACTTCATAATTTTCTGCTGAAACCTATTAGCCACCAATTTTGTCAAGAACTTAATACAAACATTGGTTAAAGATATGGGCCTAAAATCATTAACTGTCTCTGGTGATTGCACTTTAAGGACCAAAGTGATGTAGGACCCATTAATATTCTGCAAATTAAGGGAACCCTCATGAAACTCTACAACCAGATCAAAGAATTGCTGCTTAATTATTGGCCAACACTTTTTCAGAAAATGCCCAGTAAAACCATCTGGTCCAGGTGCCTTATCTGGAGGCATCTGTTTAATGACTAACTCCATTTCCTCCTCCAAAAAAGGCATAGATATTTCTTCTAATCCCTGGACCCTTGTTAGAAGACTAGCAAGGTCAAACTGCATGTCAATACCTTCAGTCCTTCCCATCCTATCCTTATAACTTGACCATAACAATCCAGCCATCTCTTCATGATCAGATACTTGCCTACCATCAGAAGCAGTAAGCATAGATATTGCATTTCTTCTATGTCTCTGTGTGGCCATGGCATGAAAAAACTTAGTGTTGTCCTCCCCAACCTTCACCCATCTAATTGTGCATCTCTTCCTCCAATAGTTACACTCAATCAAAAGAAGATTTTCCAGGTGGAGTTTCACAATTTGCCTAAAATTCAATTCAGTAATAAACAAAGGCCTCTGTTCCTCCAAGGTGTCCAGCAGTAAGATGACTTTATTACAGTTTTGTATGTTAAATTTAAGCTTGGACAAACTGGTGTGCCATTTCTTGAGAGCATATCTCAAAGACTTGAACTTATCAGCCAGTACTGCAGAGCTATAAGCTTTATGTGATCTGCTATTCCACACCTCTTTAACACAATCCAAAAAACCTGGCTGCTCAGTCCAAAAATTCTCAAAACGAAAAATATTTGCTTTTGGAATAACTGTGTCAATGTTCACCACACAGGGAATATGATCTGAGGAAGTATTTGCTAGTGGCAAGACCACAGTATTGGGATATGTGGATATCCATTCAGCACTGGTAAAAAACCAGTCAAGCTGCTCCAACAGAGGTTGATTCTGCATATTACACCATGTATATTTCCTCCCTTTAAGTGGTAGTTCAAGCAAGCCCAAATGACCAATTATTTCATTGAACAAAAACATGTCATTAACATCACCCCCTGGCTTATTTCTATTATCACTTGACCTAATAAAGTTAAAGTCTCCCAACAAAAGCCAATTACTGCCAGTTGGAATATGCAGGTTATATAACCAGGTCACAAAATCATCTCTTAACTCACCCTGACAAGGCCCATAAACTGAGACCAAATTCCAAGATTCTCCACTATGAACAGAAGTAAAATTCACAATTATCCCATATCTTTGCAGTTCAACTAAGTTCCCATTAAACACTGCAGAATTCCACAAGATCAAAATACCTCCAGAGGCACCAACCGAGGGTGAATAAACAAAGCTATCAAACCTTTTTGGACAACAATTTCTTATTAATTTATGATCAATCACTTCACATTTAGTTTCTTGGTTACAGATAATGGAGCATTGACTCTCTTCAATTTTTGATCTTAGGGCCCTTTGATGTTTGTCAGAGTTCAAGCCTCTAACATTCCAGCACAGAATTCTCCATTTTCTAGTCAACTTTGCACACATTGATAACTATTGGAGAGAAAGTGGCAAACATACAGGCTATAAGCCTCATGTAAAAGACATCACACTTATAATTACTGAACAATTTCACAACAACAACTGTCTGAGCATACTTAAAGTCACTTAAGGAGTACATATATATAAATGGGCCAATACATATATGAATATGAAGCACTGATCTTGCCAAAAAGAAACCCAAGGGCCAGAGTACATCACCAGCAACCCATTGAATAACCAAAACTGTACTCATGACAGACAAACCAAAAGCTGAGGCATTATGAGCAGGGT
Organism: Lolium multiflorum; assembly: GCA_030979885.1. Lineage (NCBI taxonomy): Eukaryota > Viridiplantae > Streptophyta > Magnoliopsida > Poales > Poaceae > Lolium > Lolium multiflorum. Next base: position 325,192,063 of record CM061748.1, on the reverse strand, counting down.
GCCCCTCCCTTTGCTTCCTAAGATGCTTATTTACATTGGAAGGATTCTTCTGCTTCTTACCCTTAGGAGTTGCCTTAAGCTTCTCCTCTATCAGCAAAGTAGGCTCAATCCCTAGAGCAATTCCTACACTCTACATTACCTGCAAAGGAGTTTCAGGTGGAATAGCTACTGAGCTATCATCAGCATCAGTAGAGACAGTGGCCTGCACCTGCACTTCCCCCTCCTTTCCCAATGCTTGCTTCTATGATTTGGACTTCTTCCTTGGCCTTGACACTGTATCACTCATAGAAACTGGCTTATGACCATCCCTCTTAGTGCAATTGCGTGTGCTCCTTCTATATACCGGTGGTCAAACCCGCCACCATCCGGATTATTCTCTCCATCGCCCTCTCCGCCAACTGGAAGATTCGTCAACTGGATGTGAAGAATGCCTTCCTCCATGGGAAGCTCTCCGAGGTGGTCTTTTGTCATCAGCCCACCGGGTTCGTTGACTCTGCCCGCCCCGGTCATGTGTGCCGCCTCAACCGGGCGCTCTACGGGCTGAAGCAAGCCCCTCGCGCCTGGTATCATCGGTTCGCGACTTTCGTCACCGCCTTCGGCTTCACCTGCTCCAAGTCGGATACGTCGCTCTTCATCCTTCACGGCATACACGGCACGTCATACTTGCTCCTCTACATCGATGACATCATCCTCACGGCTTCGTCTACAACCTTACTCGAGCGCGTGATCATCGCCCTCAGTGTTGAGTTCGCCATGACCGATCTGGGCGAGCTTCATCACTTCCTTGGCCTTGCCGTCCGATGAGATTCCCAGGGGATGTTTCTCTCCCAGACCCAGCACGCTCTCGAGATTCTCGAGCGTGCCGGCATGAGCTCCTGCCACCCCGCGTCCACGCTGATACGTCCCAAACGTATCTATAATTTCTTATGTTCCATGCTACTTTTATGATGATACTCACATGTTTTATATACATTATATGTCATTATTATGCATTTTCCGCACTAACCTATTGACGAGATGCCGAAGAGCCGATTCAGTCTGTTTTTGGTTTTAAACCTAGTAAGGAAATATTCTCGGAATTGGACGAAATCAACGCCTGGCCTATTTTTCCATGAAGCTTCCAAGACCGGAGGAGACGAAGTGGGGCCACGGGCGCCACACTAGGCGGCGCGGCTAGAGTGGGGCCCGCGCGGCCCTAGCGTGGGGTGATGCGCTGACACACGTCCGTTGGGAACCCCAAGAGGAAGGTGTGATGCGACAGTAGCAAGTTTTCCCTCGAGAAAGAAACCAAGGTTTATCGAACCAGGAGGAGCCAAGAAGCACGTTGAAGGTTGATGGCGGCGGGATGTAGTGCGGCGCAACACAGGGATTCCGGCGCCAACGTGGAACCCGCACAACACAACCAAAGTACTTTGCCCCAACGAAAAAGTGAGGTTGTCAATCTCACCGGCTTGCTGTAACAAAGGATTAACCGTATTGTGTGGAAGATGATTGTTTGCAGAAAACAAGTATTACAGTAGATTGTATGCGATGTAAAGAATAGGACCGGGTCCACGGTTCACTAGAGGTGTCTCTCCCATAAGATAAATAGCATGTTGGGTGAACAAATTACAAGTCGGGCAATTGACAAATAGAGAGGGCATGACAATGCACATACATGATAGGATAAATATAGTGAGATTTAATTGGGTATTACGACAAAGTACATAGACCGCTATCCAGCATGCATCTATGCCTAAAAAGTCCACCTTCAGTTATCATCCGAACCCCTTCCGGTATTAAGTTGCAAACAACAGACAATTGCATTAAGTATGGTGCGTAATGTAATCAACAACTACATCCTTGGACATAGCATCAATGTTTTATCCCTAGTGGCAACAAGCACATCCACAACCTTAGAACTTTCTGTCACTGTCCCAGATTTAATGGAGGCATGAACCCACTATCGAGCATAAATACTCCCTCTTGGAGTTAAGAGCAAAAACTTGGCCAGAGCCTCTACTAATAACGGAGAGCATGCAAGATCATAAACAACACATAGGCAATAGATTGATAATCACCATAACATAGTATTCTCTATCCATCGGATCCCGACAAACACAACATATAGAATTACAGATAGATGATCTTGATCATGTTAGGCAGCTCACAAGATCCAACAATGAAGCACATAAGGAGAAGACGACCATCTAGCTACCGCTATGGACCCATAGTCCAGGTGAACTACTCACTCATCACTCCGGAGGCGATCATGGCGATGAAGAGTCCTCCGGGAGATGATTCCTCCTCCCAGGTGTCGGAGGCGATCCCTGAATCCCGAGATGGGATTTTGGCGGCGGCGCCTCGAAGGTTTTCCGTATCGTGGCCTCACGAGGGTTTCGCGACGAAGGCTTTAAGTAGGCGGAAGGGCAACGCGGGGGCCACACGAGGCCCCACACGCTAGGGCCGCGCGGCCAAGGCGGGCCGCGCCGCCTAGTGTGGCGCGCCTCGTGGCCCCACTTCCTTTCCCCTCGGTCTTCTGGAAGCTTCGTGCAAAAATAGGACCCGGGCGTTGATTTCGTCCAATTGAGAATATTTCCTTTGTAGGATTTCTGAAACCAAAAACAGCAGAAAACAAAAACTGGCTCTTCGGCATCTCGTTAATAGGTTAGTGCCGGAAAATGCATAAATACGACATATAATGTGTATAAAACATGTAGATATCATCAATAATGTGGCATGGAACATAATAAATTATCGATACGTCGAGACGTATCGCATCCCAAGTTAGTTCTCTCGTCGAGCAGGTAAACGATAACAAAGATAATTTCGGAGTGACATGCCATCATAACCTTGATCATACTATTGTAAGCATATGTAATGAATGCAGCGATCAAAACAATGGTAATGACATGAGTAAACAAATGAATCATAAAGCAAAGACTTTTCATGAATAGTACTTCAAGACAAGCATCAATAAGTCTTGCATAAGAGTTAACTCATAAAGCAATAAATCAAAGTAAAGGTATTGAAGCAACACAAAGGAAGATTAAGTTTCAGCGGTTGCTTTCAACTTGTAACATGTATATCTCATGGATAGTGTCAATGTAAAGTAATATAACAAGTGCAATATGCAAGTATGTAGGAATCAATGCACAGCTCACACAAGTGTTTGCTTCTTGAGGTGGAGAGAGATAGGTGAACTGACTCAATATAAAAGTAAAAGAAAGGTCCTTCAAAGAGGAAAGCATCGATTGCTATATTTGTGCTAGAGCTTTTATTTTGAAAACATGAAACAATTTTGTCAACGGTAGTAATAAAGCATATGTATCATGTAAATTATATCTTACAAGTTGCAAGCCTCATGCATAGTGTACTAATAGTGCCCGCACCTTGTCCTAATTAGCTTGGGTTAACACTGATCATCATTGCATAATATATGTTTCAACCAAGTGTCACAAAGGTACCTCTATGCCGCCTGTACAAGGGTCTAAGGAGAAAGTTCGCATTGGATTTCTCGCTTTGATCATTCTTCAACTTAGACACCCATACCGGGACAACATAGACAACAGATAATGGACTCCTCTTTTAATGCTTAAGCATTCAACAACAGTTAATATTCTCATAAGAGATTGAGGTTTTATGTCCAAACTGAAACTTCCACCATGATTCATGGCTTTAGTTAGCGGCCCAATGTTCTTCTCTAACAGATGCATACTCAAACCATTTGATTGTGAAAACCGCCCTTACTTCAGACAAGACGAACATGCATAGCAACTCACATGATATTCAACAAAGAGTTGATGGCGTCCCCAGAACATGGTTATCGCACAACAAACAACTTAATAAGAGATAAAGTGCATAAGTACATATTCAATACCACAATAGTTTTTAAGGCTATTTTGTCCCATGAGCTATATATTGCAAAGGCAAATGATGGAAATTTAAAGGTAGCACTCAAGCAATTTACTTTGGAATGGCGGAGAAATACCATGTAGTAGGTAGGTATGGTGGACACAAATGGCATAGTGGTTGGCTCAAGGATTTTGGATGCATGAGAAGTATTCCCTCTCGATACAAGGTTTAGGCTAGCAAGGTTTATTTGAAACAAACACAAGGATGAACCGGTGCAGCAAAACTCACATAAAAGACATATTGTAAACATTATAAGACTCTACACCGTCTTCCTTGTTGTTCAAAACTCAATACTAGAAATTATCTAGACTTTAGAGAGACCAAATATGCAAACCAAATTTTAGCAAACTCTATGTATTTCTTCATTAATGGGTGCAAAGTATATGATGCAAGAGCTTAAACATGAGCACAACAATTGCCAAGTATCAAATTATTCAAGACATTTTAGAATTACTACATGTAGCATTTCCCGATTCCAACCATATAACAATTTAACGAAGAAGATTCAACCTTCGCCATGAATACTATGAGTAAAGCCTAAGGACATATTTGTCCATATGCAACAAGGAGCGTGTCTCTCTCCCACACAAGTGAATGCTAGGATCCATTTTATTCAAACAAAAACAAAAACAAACAGACGCTCCAAGCAAAGTACATAAGATGTGACTGAATAAAAATATAGTTTCAGGGAGGAACCTGATGATGTTGTCGATGAAGAAGGGGATGCCTTGGGCATCCCCAAGCTTAGACGCTTGAGTCTTCTTAAAATATGCAGGGGTGAACCACCGGGCATCCCCAAGCTTAGAGCTTTCACTCCTCTTGATCATAGTGTATCATACTCCTCTCTTGACCCTTGAAAACTTCCTTCACACCAAACTTCAAGCAAACTCATTAGAGGGTTAGTGCACAATCAAAAATTCACATGTTCAGAGGTGACACAATCATTTTTAACACTTCTGGACAAAGCTACTGGACATTAATGGATCAAATAAATTCATCCAACATAGCAAAAGAGGCAATGCGAAATAAAAGGCAGAATCTGTCAAAACAGAACAGTCCGTAAAGACGAACCTGGAAGGGGCACTTAACTTGCTCAAACGGAAAAACTCAAAACTAATGAAAGTTGCGTACATATCTGAGGATCACGCACGTAAATTTGCAGATTTGTTTGATTTTTGTTACAGAGACTTCTGCAGGAATTCGTGACAGACAGCAATGCTGTTTCTGTGCAGCAATCCAAATCTAGCATCAACTTTACCATAGAGACTTTACTTGGCACAACAATGCAATAAAATAAAGATAAGGAGAGGTTGCTACAGTAGTAAACAACTTCCAAGACTCAAATATAAAACAAAGTATTGTAGTAAAAACATGGGTTGTCTCTGCTTTTTTTAACGCCTTTCGCTAGGCGCAAAAGTGTAAATCAAGTATTATCAAGAGATGAAGCATCGACATCATAATTTGTTCTAATAATAGAATCATAAGGTAACTTCATTCTTTTTCTAGGGAAGTGTTCCATACCTTTCTTGAGAGGAAATTGATATTTAATATTACCTTCCTTCATATCAATAGTAGCACCAACGGTTCGAAGAAAAGGTCTTCCCAATATAATGGGACAAGATGCATTGCATTCAATATCCAAGACAACAAAATCAACGGGACAAGGTTATTGTTAACCATAATACGAACATTATCAATTCTCCCCAAAGGTTTTTTAGCATTATCAGTGAGATTAACATCCAAATAACAATTTTTCAATGGTGGCAAGTCAAGCATATCATAGACTTTCTTAGGCATAACAGAAATACTTGCACCAAGATCACATAAAGTATTACAATCAAAATCATTGACCCTCATCTTAATGATAGGCTCCCAACCATCTTCTAACTTTCTAGGAATAGAGGTTTCAAGTTTTAGTTTCTCTTCTCTAGCTTTTATGAGAGCATTTGTAATATGTTTTGTAAAGGCCAAATTTATAGCACTAGCATTGGGACTTTTAGCAAGTTTTTGTAAGAACTTTATAACTTCAGAGATGTGACAATCATCAAAATCTAAATCATTATGAGCTACAGCAATGGGATCATTATCCCCAATGTTGGAAAAAATTTCAGCTTTATCACGCGTTTCAGCTTTAGCAATTTCAGGGCTTTACATTAGAAGTGGAAACATTGCCAACACCAATTCTTTCAACATTATTAGTAGGAGGTGCAGCAACATGTGGAGCATTAACATTGCTAGTGGTGGTAATAGTCCAAACTTTAGCTACATTATTCTCTTTAGCTAGTTTTTCATTTTCTTCTCTATCCCACCTAGCACGCAATTCAGCCATTAATCTTATATTCTCATTAATTCTAACTTGGATGGCATTTGCTGTAGTAGTAATCTTATTATCAATATCCTTATTAGGCATAACTTTCAATTTTAAAAGATCAACATCAGAGGCAAGTCTATCAACTCTAGAAGCAAGAATATCAATTTTATCAAGCTTTTCCTCAACATATGTTAAAAGCAGTTTGTGTACTAATAAATTCTTTAAGCATGGCTTCAAGACCAGAGGGTACACTCCTATTATTGTTGTAAGAATTCCCATAAGAATTACCATAACCATTACCATTATTATAAGGATATGGCCTATAGTTATTACTAGAATTGTTCCGATAAGCATTGTTGTTGAAATTATTATTTTTAATGAAATTCACATCAACATTTTCTTATTGAGCAACCAATTAAGCTAAAGGAACATTATTAGGATCAACATTAGATCTACCATTCTGTTGCGGTCAAAACCCACCGGCGGGCAGCGACGCAACAAGAGAGCCGGAACAACTTAGGGCTGCGTGGCCCTGGTCCCTCCGAGCGACGCCCGCAAAGCCTCTGGTACACACGTCCGATGCTGATGCAGCGTGCCACCTGACCTATACCTGGTCGGGAAGATGAGATGCCTCGCTTAATTTCGCATGGCATACACGTAAACATTAAATACGAGCCTCGATCGCTCTCAGGTTATCCTGTGAATCGCTCAAGGAGCCGATCCACCCATGATTCGTACGAGGTGCACGAATATATGGTGGTCCTGCTTGATCAAGATAAAGCTAAAACGATCTACGACGACTGGGTTTTCACCGCATAATCGGATCATCCTACTCACGATTGGGCCTCGCGGCCACGCACGGTGATCGTAAGCCGATCCTAGATAGGGCCTAAAAACCAACACGAGGTTGATCCCGGAACATCCTGTCTAGGACTAGCAAACGACACCCTACGTGCCGCTGGATCCTCCAACCCTTTGTAAGGCCTAACTATTGCAGATATTAAACTAATCCTTGTAGAACAAGGAGCAACCGTAACGGATCGGATCTACTAAATTATGATCAGCGGGTGCCGCCCCTACACCTAAGATAAGTGTAAGCGGCTAGATGCGTAAGGGTTGCACTACGACAGATATGATACGAAGAACAATTCTAACCCTAACACATCTAAGATAACTACGTTGCTCGCCATCAAAGGCTTCAGTACGAGCAACGTTTGAACAACATAAGCTTACTGCCCAGATCGCTAGATGCGATCTAGGCAGCATGATGCTTACCGGTAGAAACCCTCAAGATGAAGGAGTTGGCGATGCGCCAGGATTGATTTGTGGTTGAACGTTGGTTGTTGTTTATTTCATAAAACCTAGATACATATTTATAGTCCGTAGACTGTCTAATTGGGAATAATCCCAACCGTGTACGAGCTAAACTCTATCTTAATTCTAACCGACACGGAATCTACTATAATACAGATACACGGGCAATTTTAGCCCAAACTTTGCATATAAGGCCGATTCATGTATCCCTTCCATGTATATTCTTCAAGCCCATCTCCAATCGCGGCCCACCTCTGATCCGGTCAAATTCTGGTGATAACACATGCCCCCTGGTTTTGGAAATGACAATTCCAAAATCATTTTGCTTTTCCTTCGTCGGGTCATGTCGTGGCAGAGGAACCGTCGCAGTATCCTCCATCATGATGCCTTGCCTCTTCCACTTCTGCGTGAACTCCCATTTTTGAAGAAGGTTTCGACGAAGGACCAGCCGATGACACCCCAATCGGCTTTTAAAACAGAGCATCTACCAGGCCAGTGCCCCCCGAGCCTCAGTCAAGGCGAGAATAGCGGTGAGGATACACGGATCGACAAAGGGCTTTGAACTCGGTAATTCTGAGACAGCCACCATGCCGAGCCAGCCAAACTTGCCCCATCGATCGCCTCTTCTTCCGTTGAAAGCCGATATTGTAGACGAAACACCAACGGCTTAATGAGCAAAAGGCTGCCTTGCATGCCAAAACCGCCTGACGCATCTGAATCAAAAGGGTTGGAAGTCCTCGAAGAGAAAGTTCGGGCACCAAAATTGGCTCATTGCAGCTGAGGAAGCTCTCATCGTTCACTCCCTCAAGGAAGCAGAAGGTCTTGAAGCTGAACTGAAGACCGACTTGGTGAAAATCCGCATCTTGAACACGCATCGGGTAGATCCTGTGTAATTGTACTAGAGTCGATGGCTGTGCATCGGCTTTATACCATGAGAAAAATCATCTATGGAAGAACATTGCAAAACCAAATGACATTTGGACTGAAAGGGCAAAAGGTGGCATCTTCTGGATATTATCAACATAAAGTAATATAACAAGTGCAATATGCAAGTATGTAGGAATCAATGCACAGGTTAACACAAATGTTTGCTTTTTAGATAGAAGGAAATGGGTAAACTGACTCAACATAAAAGTAGAAGAAAGGCCCTTCGCAGAGGGAAGCATGGATTGCTATATTTGTGCTAGAGCTTTTATTTTGAAAATAAGAAACAACTTTGTCAACGGGTAATAAAGCATATGAGTTATGTAAATTATGTCCTACAAGTTGCAAGTCTCATGCATAGTATACCAATAGTGCCCGCACCTTGTCCTAATTAGCTTGGATTTACATGGATTATCATAGCATAGCATACGTTTTAACCAAGTGTCACAAAGGTACCTCTATGCCCTGTACAAAGGTCTAAGGAGAAAGCTCGCATTGGATTTCTCGCTTTTGATTATTCTCAACTTAGACATCCATACCGGGACAACATAGACAACAGATAGTGGACTCCTCTTTAATGCATAAGCATTCAACAACAGATAATATTCTCATAAGAGATTGAGGTTTGTTGTCCAAACTGAAACTTCCACCATGGATCATGGCCTTAGTTAGCGGCCCAATGTTCTTCTCTAACAATATGTATACTCAAACCATTTGATCATGATAAATCACCCATTACTTCAGACAAGACGAACATGCATAGCAACTCACATGATATTCAACAAATAAATAGTTGATGGTGTCCCCAGGAACATGGTTATCGCTCAACAAGCAACTTATAAGAGATAAGATGCATAAGTACATATTCAATACCACAATAGGTTTTAAGCTATTTGTCCCATGAGCTATATATTGCAAAGATAAAGAATAGAAATTTCAAAGGTAGCACTCAAGCAATTTACTTTGGAATGGCGGAGAAATACCATGTAGTAGGTAGGTATGGTGGACACAAGTGGCATAGTGTTTGGCTCAAGGATTTTGGATGCATGAGAAGTATTCCTCTCGATACAAGGTTTAGGCTAGCAAGGTTGTTTAAAGCAAACACAAGTATGAACCGGTACAGCAAAACTCACATAAAAGACATATTGAAAGCATTATAAGACTCTATACCGTCTTCATTGTTGTACCTTTTATCATTATATCGAAGCCGATCGCTTGAACCGGCCCCCTCTTTGTCCTTGCCACCAGAGTGACTGCTTTCTTCTTTGTCTTTGCCATGGCGGTAAACAGAATGAGCTACCATGTAGTTAATTTCCCGGCGCAGAGCTCTGGTCCGTTCTTCTGAAGGGGTGGACAGATCTACTTGGTCGACGGCTGTAAAGCCGTTCCACCTGATGCCATGAGAACGGGTCTTCGAGAAAGAGCCGATTAGATCGGCTTCAAAGAGTGCCTTGAGCTCATCGTACCTCTTCTTGTGCTCATCGGCAGCTCTGCGTACGTGATCGGGTCGCCAGCCATCTCACTGTGGATGTCGACATGGTTGCCGAAGAGTGTCCCACCGGCGTGCAAATGTGTTGCGGTCAAAACCCACCGGCGGGCAGCGACGGGCAACACAGAGAGCCGGGAACAACTTAGGGCTGCGGCTGGCCCTGGTCCCTCCGAGCGACGGCCCGCAAAGCCTCTCGGTACACACGTCCGATGCTGATGCAAGGCGTGCCACCTGACCTATACCTGGTCGAAGGTGATGGAGATGCCTCGCTTAATTCCTGCATGGCATACACGTAAACATTAAATACGAGCCTCGATCGGCTCTCAGGTTATCCCGTGAATCGGCTCAAGGAGCCGATCCACCCATGATTCGTACAGGTGCACGAATATATGGTGGTCCTGCTTGATCAAGATAAAGCTAAAACGATCTACGACGATGGTTTTCACCGCATAATCGGATCATCCTACTCACGATTGGGCCTCGCTCACGCACGGTGATCGTAAGCCGATCCTAGATAGGGCCTAAAAACCAACACGAGGTTGATCCCCGGAACATCCTATCTAGGACTAGCAAACAACACCCTACGTGCCGCTGGATCCTCCAACCCTTTGTAAGGCCTAACTATTGCAGATATTAAACTAATCCTTGTAGAACAAGGAGCAACCGTAACGGATCGGATCTACTAAATTATGATCAAGCGGGGTGCCACACCTAAGATAAGTGTAAGGGCGGCTAGATGCGTAAGGGTTGCACTACGACAGCATATGATACGAAGAACAATGCTAACCCCGACACATCTAAGATAACTACGTTGCTCGCCATCAAAAAGGCTTCAGACGAGCAACGTTTGAACAAGATAGCTTGGCTGCCTAGATCGCTAGATGCGATCTAGGCAGCATGATGCTTACCGGTAGAAACCCTCAAGATGAAGGAGTTGGCGATGCGCCGAGATTGATTTGTGGTTGAACGTTGGTTGTTGTTTATTTCATAAAACCTAGATACATATTTATAGTCCGTAGACTTTCTAATGGGAATAATCCCAACGTGTACGAGCTAAACTCTATCTTAATTCTAACCGACACGGAATCTACTATACAGATACACGGGCAATTTTAGCCCAAACTTTGCATATAAGGCCGATTCATGTATCCCTTCCATGTATATTCTTCAAGCCCATCTCCAATCGCGGCCCACCTCTGATCCGGTCAAATTCTGGTGATAACACATTCACAAGCATAGACATAATCACATCAATCTTATCACTCAAGGAGGAGGTTTCTTCGACAGAATTTACCTTCTTACCTTGTGGAGCCCTTTCCGTGTGCCATTCAGAGTAATTTATCATCATATCATCAAGAAGCTTTGTAGCCGCCCCCAAAGTGATGGACATAAAGGTACCTCCAGCAGCTGAATCTAATAGGTTCCGCGAAGAAAAATTTAGTCCTGCATAGAAGGTTTGGATGATCATCCAAGTAGTCAGTCCATGGGTTGGGCAATTCTTTACCAAAGATTTCATTCTCTCCCATGCTTGAGCAACATGTTCATTATCTAATTGTTTAAATTCATTATGCTACTTCTCAAAGATATAATTTTAGCAGGGGATAATATCTACTAATAAAAGCATCCTTACATTTAGTCCACGAATCAATACTATTCTTAGGCAAAGATAGCAACCAATTTTTAGCTCTTCCTCTTAATGAGAAAGGAAACAATTTCAATTTTATAATATCACCATCTACATCCTTATACTTTTGCATTTCACATAGTTCAACAAAATTATTAAGATGGGCAGCAGCATCATCAGAACTAACACCAGAAAATTGCTCTCTCATAACAAGATTCAGTAAAGCAGGTTTAATTTCAAAGAATTCTGCTGTAGTAGCAGGTGGAGCAATAGGTGTGCATAGGAAATCATTATTATTTGTGGTTGTGAAGTCACACAACTTAGTGTTTTCAGGAGTATTCATTTTAGCAGTAGTAAATAAAGCAAAACTAGATAAAGTAAATGCAAGTAACTAAAAAAAATTGTGTGTTTTCGATATAGAGTGCAAGACAGTAAATAAAGTAAAGCTAGCAACTAATTTTTTTGTGTTTTGATATAATGCAGCAAACAAAGTAGTAAATAAAATAAAGCAAGACAAAAACAAAGTAAAGAGATTGGATTGTGGAGACTCCTATTTGCAGCGTGTCTTGATCTCCCCGGCAACGGCGCCAGAAAATTAGCTTGATGCGTGCGTGACACACGTCCGTTGGGAACCCCAAGAGGAAGGTGTGATGCACAGTAGCAAGTTTTCCCTCAGAAAGAAACCAAGGTTTATCGAACCAGGAGGAGCCAAGAAGCACGTTGAAGGTTGATGGCGGCGGGATGTAGTGCGCGCAACACCAGGGATTCCGGCACCAACGTGGAACTGCACAACACAACCAAAGTACTTTGCCCCAACGAAACAGTGAGGTTGTCAATCTCACCGGCTTGCTGTAACAAAGGATTAACCGTATTGTGTGGAAGATGATTGTTTACAAAAAAACAAACAAGTATTGTAGTAGATTGTATGCGATGTAAAGAATAGGACCGGGTCCACAGTTCACTAGAGGTGTCTCTCCCATAAGATAAATAGCATGTTGGGTGAACAAATTACAGTCGGGCAATTGAAAAATAGAGAGGGCATGACAATGCACATACATGATATGATAAATATAGTGAGATTTAATTGGGCATTACGACAAAGTACATAGACCGCTATCCAACATGCATCTATGCCTAAAAAGTCCACCTTCAGGTTATCATCCGAACCCCTTCCGGTATTAAGTTGCAAACAACAGACAATTGCATTAAGTATGGTGCGTAATGTAATCAACAACTACATCCTTGGACATAGCATCAATGTTTTATCCCTAGTGGCAACAGCACATCCACAACCTTAGAACTTTCTGTCACTGTCCCAGATTTAATGGAGGCATGAACCCACTATCGAGCATAAATACTCCTGATACGTCCTATTTGCATCACTATTTTATATCATAATTTGCTGTTATTCATTGATATATTTCATATTGGGACACAATACTTATGTTATTTCATCTATTTTGCATGTTTCATCATTATTGGAGGATCAAGCACCGGAGCCAGGATTCTGCAAAAAGCACCGTCGAACGCAATATTTCGGAAGATCAACTGTGGAAGGAAATTATACCAAAAATCCTATTTTTCAAGATGACGAAGGAAGCCAGAAGGAGGGGCCAGGAGGACCCAGGGTGGGCCCACACCCTAGGGCGGCGCGGCCCATGCCCTGGCCGCGCCGCCATGTGGTCTGGGGGGCCCACGACCCCTTTCGCCTCCTTTTCTTCGCGAAACCCTTCGTCCCGAAGACCTAAGCCACAGAGGGTACCTCACGAAGAGTTACACCGCCTCCGCGGCGGAGAACACCCGAGAGAAAGAGCTCTCCGGCGGCGTGAACCGGGGAAATTCCCTCCGGAGGGGGAAATCGACGCCATCGTCACCGTCATCGAGCTGGACATCATCGCCATCACCATCATCATCATCTCCACCATCATCACCGCCATCTCCTCCGCAGCACCTCGTCACCGCCGTAGCAATTTGGGTTTGATCTTGATTGTTTGATAGGGGAAACTCTCCCGGTATCGATTTCTACTTGTTGTTGATGCTATTGAGTGAAACCATTGAACCAAGTTTATGTTCAGATTGTTATTCATCATTATATCACCTCTGATCATGTTCCATATGATGTCTCGTGAGTAGTTCGTTTAGTTCTTGAGGACATGGGTGAAGTCTAAATGCTAGTAGTGAACTATGGTTGAGTAATATTCAATGGTGTGATATTTAAGTTGTGGTGTTATTCTTCTAGTGGTGTCATGTGAACGTCGACTACATGACACTTCACCATTTATGGGCCTAGGGGAATGCATCTTGTATTCGTTTGCTAATTGCGGGGTTGCCGGAGTGACAGAAACCTGAACCCCCGTTGGTATATCGATGCAGGAGGGATCGCAGGATCTCAGAGTTTAAGGCTGTGGTTAGATTTATTCTTAATTACTTTCTTGTAGTTGCGGATGCTTGCAAGGGGTATAATCACAAGTATGTATTAGTCCTAGAAAGGGTGGTACATTAGCATAGGTTCACCCACACAACACTTATCATAACAATGAAGATTATTTAGCCGTATGTAGCGAAAGCACTAGACTAAAATCCCGTGTGTCCTCGAGAACATTTGGTAATTATAAGTAAACAAACCGGCTTGTCCTTTGTGCTAAAAAGGATTGGGCCACTGCAATTGTTACTCTCGCACTTTACTTACTCGTACTTTATTCAACTATTACATCAAAACCCCCTGAATACTTCTCTGAGCATTTACAGTGAATCCTTCATCGAAACTGCTTGTCAACACCTTCTGCTCCTCGTTGGGATCGACATTCTTACTTATCGAAGATACTACGATACACCCCCTATACTTGTGGGTCATCAAGACTATTTTCTGGCGCCGTTGCCGGGGAGTGAAGCGCTATTGGTAAGTGGAATTGGTAAGGAAAACTTTACTGTGTGCTGATTTTATTTCTGCCTGCTGCCATAAGTCATCATGGAGAGATCTTCTCTTCAATTTTTATTTGGGAAATCTACTACTACTGCAACGGTAGTGGATGAGGCGCCAGGTGAGGAAGTGATACCATATAAAATACCTACGAAAATTATTGAACGTGTTATGGATAACCGCTATGAAGGGGATGGAACTGTCCATCCCGGTGATCATTTACTGTTTTTGCATGAATTATGCGGGTTATTCAAATGTGCAGGTATTGCTATGGATGAAGTGAGGAAGAAACTATTCTCTTTATCGCTGTCTGGTAAAGCGGCGCATTGGTATAAATTATTGGATAATGGGGATTCTCTTGAATGGAATGATATTGTGCCCCGGTTTTATTCTAAGTTCTATCCTCCAAGTGAAATTCATAAGGATCGGAATCGCATATATAATTTTTGGCCTCATGATGGAGAGAGTATTGCCCAAGCTTGGGGGAGATTGAAGTCTTTAATGCTCAAATGCCCCATTCATGAGCTTCCTGGTAATGTTATTATTGATAATTTCTATGCAAGACTTTCTTTTCAAGACAAGACCTTGCTGGATACTTCTTGTTCTGGATCATTTACACGCAACAAAGAAGAGTTTAAAAGGGACCTTCTTGATCGGATCCAAGAAAATACTGAAGGATGGGAGAACGACAAGGATAGAGAATCAGGTATAATTTATGATTATAAATGCATTGAAGCTTTTATGGATACTGATAAATTTCGTAATATGAGTGCTACATATGGTCTTGATTCTCAAGTTGTTGCAAATCTTTATAAAGCTTTTGCCTCTCATTATGAATTGCCAAAGAAGAATTTTGATAAGTATCATGAACCGTATAAAGATAAAATTGATTCATCTATTAATAAATGTGTTGTAGTTGAAACTGCTGATCATGTTATTCCTGAAGCTTATATTGAAAAAACTCCTTTCCCTGCTAAAATGAAGGAGTACTCTGTTATAAATAGTGCGGTTCATAAAAGTGAAAAGAAACCTGTAGAACCTGAAGAACAAATAAAAGTTGAACCTGCTGTTGCAATAATTAAAGATCTTGTGACTGAAAATGTGGAGGATGGTCATATTATTTTCTGTGAAGATGCTTCTAATATTATTTCACATCCTAATAAACCCAAACAAGCTAGTGTTCCTATGCTATCTGTTAGAATTGGTGATCATTGCTATTATGGATTATGTGATATTGGTGCAAGTGTTAGTGCTATTCCGTATGAGCTTTACACGGAGATTATGCACGAAATTGATTCTTGTGAACTTGAAGATATTGATGTGGTTATTCAGCTGGCTAATAGAGAAACTATTTCTCCAATTGGTATTGTTCGAGATGTGGAAGTTTTATGCGGTAAGATTAAATATCCTGCTGACTTTTTGGTACTTGGTTCTGCTGCTAGTGATTATTGTCCTATTATTTCGGTAGACCTTTTCTAAATACTTGTGGAGCTATTATAGATTGCAAGAAAGAGAAAATTTTGACTAAATTTGCTGGTGAATCTTATGAGTTTAACTTCTCTAAATTTACTAAAACTCCTTATAAAGCTGACTTGCCTAGTAATGATCTTAAAATGGAGCAATGTGCATCTATTGTTCTTGTTCCTAATAATCCTTTGCAGCAACATTTGGAGGATAGCGAGAGTGAAGTTTTTAGGAAAGAAAGAGATGAGCTTGAGGAAATTTTTCTTCGCCAACCTATTCTCAAGCATGATTTACCGGTGGAAGATTTGGGTACAACACCTCCACCAAAGGAAGATCCTGTTTTTGATTTAAAGCCTTTGCCTGATAATCTTAAATATGCTCATATTGATGATAAGAAAATATATCCTGTTATTATTAGTTCTAAGCTTTCAGAGATTGAGGAAGAAAGGTTATTGGAAATATTGAAGAAGCACCGAGGAGCTATTGGCTACACTCTTGATGATTTGAAGGGGATTTCTCCTTCTATTTGCCAACATGCTATTAATATGGAAGATGATGCAAAGCCTGTTGTTGAACATCAGCGTCGTCTAATTCCGAAGATGAAGGAAGTGGTAAGAAATGAGGTATTACGACTTCTTGAAGCTGGTATTATATATCCTATTGCTGATAGTAGATGGGTTAGTCCTGTGCATTGCGTTCCCAAGAAAGGAGGAATGACTGTTGTGCCTAATGATAATGATGAGCTCATCCCTCAAAGAGTAGTTGTAGGGTATAGAATGTGCATTGATTTTCGAAAAGTTAATAAAGTTACTAAGAAAGATCATTACCCTTTACCATTTATTGATCAAATGCTAGAAAGATTGTCTAAAAATACTCATTTTTGCTTTCTTGATGGTTATTCTGGATTTTCACAAATTTGTTAAAGCTAAAGATCAAGAGAAAACCACCTTTACTTGTCCCTATGGAACTTATGCTTATAGACGTATGCCTTTTGGTTTATGTAATGCTCCTGCTACTTTTCAAAGATGCATGTCTGCTATTTTTCATGGTTTTTGTGAAAGTATTGTAGAGGTATTCATGGATGATTTTTCCGTCTATGGGAATTCTTTTGATAGTTGTTTGCGAAACCTTGATAAAGTTTTGCAGAGATGTGAAGAAACTAACCTTGTTCTTAATTGGGAGAAATGCCACTTTATGGTTAATGAAGGAATTGTATTGGGACATAAAATTTCCGAGAGAGGTATTGAAGTTGATAGAGCTAAAGTTGAAGCAATTGAGAAGATGCCCTATCCGAGGGATGTTAAAGGTATTCGTAGTGTTCTTGGTCATGCTGGGTTTTATAGGAGATTTATTAAAGATTTCTCCAAGATTTCAAAGCCTCTTACTAATCTTCTTCAAAAAGATGTACCATTTGTTTTTGATGATGATTGTAAGGAAGCTTTTGAAACTCTTAAGAAAGCCTTAACAACTGCTCCTATAGTTGAACCTCCTGATTGGAACTTACCCTTTGAGATTATGTGCGATGCTAGTGATTTTGCTGTAGGCGCTGTTCTTGGACAGCGAGTAGATAAAAAACTGAATGTTATTCATTATGCTAGTAAAACTCTTGATGCTGCTCAAAGAAATTATGCTACAACTGAAAAAGAATTATTAGCTGTAGTCTTTGCTTGTGATAAATTTAGATCTTATATTGTTGATTCAAAAGTTACTATTCATACTGATCATGCTGCAATTAGATACCTAATGACAAAGAAAGATGCTAAGCCGAGGCTTATTAGATGGGTACTTCTTTTGCAAGAATTTGATTTACATATTGTAGATAGGAAAGGTGCTGATAATCCTGTTGCTGATAACTTGTCTAGATTGGAAAATATTGCTTATGATCCTGTTCCTGTTAATGATAGTTTTCCAAATGAACAATTGGCTGTAATAAAGGTGAGCTCGCGAGACAGTCCTTGGTATGCTGATTATGCTAACTTTATTGTTTCCAAGTACTTGCCTCCAACCTTTTCAGCTCAGCAAAGGAGGAAATTCTTTTATGACTTGAGGCATTATTTCTGGGATGACCCACACTTATATAAAGAAGGAGTGGATGGTATTATGCGAAGATGTGTTCCCGAATATGAACAACAGGAGATATTGAGTAAATGTCATGGTAGTGCTTATGGAGGACATCACGCCGGAGAAAGAACCGCGCAAAAGGTTCTACAATCAGGTTTTTATTGGCCAACTCTCTTCAAAGATGCGAGGAAGTTTATTTTATCTTGTGATGAATGCCAAAGGGTTGGTAATATCTCCAGACGTAATGAAATGCCTATGAATTATACTCTTGTTATTGAACCATTTGATTGTTGGGGATTTGACTTCATGGGACCTTTTCCCTCTTCAGAAGGTAACACTCACATACTTGTTGTTGTTGATTATGTTACTAAATGGGTGGAAGCTATACCTACAAAAAGTGCTGATGGTGAGACCTCTTTAAGAATGCTTTTAGATATTATTTTTCCTAGATTTGGAGTACCTAGATATATTATGACTGATGGAGGTTCTCATTTTATTCATGGAGGTTTTAGAAAAACTCTTGCTAGGTATGGTATTAATCATAGAATTGCTTCCGCTTATCATCCTCAAACTAGTGGTCAAGTAGAATTATCAAATAGAGAGATTAAATCTATTTTGGGAAAGACCGTTAATAAAACTAGAAAGAATTGGGCTAGTAAATTGAAGGATGCATTATGGGCTTATAGAACTGCTTATAAAAATCCCATGGGAATGTCACCTTATAAAATGGTTTATGGGAAAGCTTGTCATTTACCTTTAGAACTAGAGCACAAAGCTTATTGGGCTGTTAGAGAATTAAATAAAGATCCTAAACTTGCCGGTGATAAGAGGTTGTTGCAATTAAGTTCTCTAGATGAATGGAGAAGTGAAGCTTATGAAAATGCTAAACTCTTTAAAGAGAAAGTTAAAAAATGGCATGATAGAAGGATTATCAAAAGAGAATTTAATATTGGGGATAAAGTCCTATTGTATCGGTCTCGTCTCAGATTCTTTGCAGGGAAATTACTCTCGAAATGGGAAGGACCGTATGTTGTCGAGGAGGTGTATCGTTCAGGAGCAATCAAAATTAGCTCTCTCCAAGGCAATGCCACGCAAGTGGTGAATGGACAAAGACTATTATATCTCAGGTGATTCCTATAATGTTGATGTTGATATTATTCAAGTGGAAACACCGGAGGCTTTCATCAAAAGGCAAATTGACAGTCCGCCAGAACTCGACTTTGAATAGGTAACAGTACTGGTAATGAAAAGTACGCAATTTACTTTCCGAACAATATTTTTGCTGTTTTTAGAAAATATGAAAAATTACGAGTTCGAAACGGAGTGGAAAGGACGCACGAGGGCGCCACCATAGGCCGGCGCGGCCAAGCCTGGGCCCGCGCCACCTATGGTTTGGCCGCCCCGTCGCCCCTTTCCGACTCTAGTTCGATCTGGTACTTTCCGTTTGTCGTGAAAATTTTTGCTATATAATCCCCCGGACCCCTGGAGGTCCGTATATCGTGTTCTCGACGTGTTTTGTTTCGAGCTGTTTCTGCCAGGATCTGTTTTCAGTTTAGAAGCACCATGGTTTCCAAGAACAAGGGCAAGGAGTTTCCGGATGAAGATGATCGAGATCTTGGGTGGAAAGAGGAAGACAAGGACGTCAAGGAAGAGGATGAAGAAGAGGTGGAGGAAGATTCGCGCGCACACCCGCGTGCTACTATCGCAAGCATCAAGGTGGTGGACAACCCTTTTAGTGCAAACAAGAGCGCAAGAATTCGCACTGGAGGAGCGGTTCCACGTCATTACCTAGCTCCAAAGCATCTCCATCAGGCACTCATCACCCCTTCCACAATCTAATTTTCAATAATCAAATTGAAGGGACTCCCAAGGCAGCATTGCCTAGCCAGTGGGATATAGATCGCTCTAACACTGCAGGAGAGAAGGAGCCTGAGGCTGAAGAGTGGGGAAATAACTCCAAGAGCTGGGACTCGCCGTCGGACAGACTCTTTAACCGCGTCGAGCACAATTCAGAGATGATTCGCAATCTCATATACAGGATTGACGAGCTTCAGGAGCTTATTGAGAAGCTTGTCAGGAATTCATCACCACCATCACCAAAGGAGTAATTCATCATCGGTATTGGCATCCCCTTGGTTTGTTCCAAGCTTGGGGGAGTGCCGCGGTATCACATTATCACTACCTTTTACTTTTATTGTCAAGTAGTGTCATATCATGAGTAGGGAAGTTATCATATAAGATGGGTTGCAGTGTGGAAGTATCTCTCCTTTAGTTGGTTGTCTATGTATCCCTTGGTGTGAGTTATCGTTATGGAATATTAATGAGAAGTCTTATCATTTACATATTGCACATCTTATTCTAGTTTGCAATCTCTATTATATGATTTACCTTGTTGTTAGTATTGGTATCACTTTGGGAGCATTGAATAAATCTATTTGGTTTTGGCAAACTTAGCATTGGTCAATAGCAACAACACTTTGAGGTTTAGTTAGAAAAGAGAAATACATATAGATGTTTCATTGTCTTTCTTTCTTGTTAGCTCATAGCTTATTATTCTGAAGTTAAGATTGTTTGTGCTTACAAGGAAGATGCATGATTGTTTCTATCATATGTATATTTGTTTGTTTCCCTCGACTCTTATGCTTGCTAATTAACCTTGCTAGCCAAAGACCTGTACTGAGAGGGAATACTTCTCGTGCATCCAAGCCTTAACCCAAACCTATGTCATTTGTGTCCACCATACCTACCTACTACATGGTATTTTCTGCCATTCCAAGTAAATACTTCATGTGCTACCTTTAAATAATTCAAAACTTAGTATCTCTAATTTGTGTCAATGTTTCATAGCTCATGAGGAAGTATGTGGTGTTTTATCTTTCAATCTTGTTGGGCAACTTCCACCAATGGACTAGTGTCTTCATCCGCTTATCCAATAATTTTGCAAAAGAGCTGGCAATGGGATTCCCAGTCCCAAATTAATTAAACTAAATAGACACTCCTCCATGGTATGTGATTGATGGACGGCACCCGAAGGATTCGGTTAGCCATGGCTTGTGTAAGCAAAGGTTGGGGGAGTGTCATCATCATCATAAAGCTAAAATAAAAAGGCACTCCTTCATGGTATGAGATTGTTGGCAGGCACCCGAGGATTCGGTTAGCCATGGTTTGTGAAAGAAAGGTTGGAAGGAGTGCCACACAAAATAAAAATAATATGGGAGCCGCTCTTTGGAGGTTGTTTGGCAAGGGGGTTAGAGTACCCGCTACCAGTCGTTGACAACAACAAACACCTCTCAAAATGTTACTTTTATTCTCTTTATATGATTGCAAAACTAAAAAAAGCTCTAGCACATGATTTAATCACTGCTTCCCTCTGCGAAGGGCATGTCTTTTACTTTATGTTGAGTCAGTAAACCTATTTCCCTCCATCTTGAGCAAGCATTTGAGTTGTTGTGATCAAACCATTATATTGTGATTCACTTCATCATGTTTTTATTCTTCCTTGTTTAGTACAAGTTTTATCTGAATGAATATAGCTTTGCAAGTTATCAATGATCATGAAAAGACCATTATGATTGAGTATGCAAGTTGTGCCTTATAAACTTTAACATGAGAGCGCTGCTCAATGAGGTAAATATAATCTGTTAATTGTTCTCTGACCAAGAACGAAGTTTGCCATCACCAATTATGATTTCTTATGCACCTTTACTTGTGATTGCCTTATACTTGTTTCAAGTTGAGTTATAAGAAGTTGTTTACTATAATGTCCTGTGTGAATGAATATGATGCTTCTTGTCCGTATTTTATTTATCGACTCTTCACTCCATAAACATGTGGTCCTGTCTATTTCGCTTGGGGACAAGCGAAGTCTAAGCTTGGGGGAGTTGATACGTCCAATTTGCATCACTATTTTATATCATAATTTGCTGTTATTCATTGATATATTTCATATTGGGACACAATACTTATGTTATTTCATCTATTTTGCATGTTTCATCATTATTGGAGGATCAAGCACCGGAGCCAGGATTCGAAAAAGCACCGTCAGAACGCAATATTTCGGAAGATCAACTGTGGAAGGAAATTATACCAAAAATCCTATTTTTCAAGATGACGAAGGAAGCCAGAAGGAGGAGCCAGGAGGACCAGGGTGGGCCCACACCCTAGGCGGCGCGGCCCATGCCCTGGCCGCGCCGCCATGTGGTCTGGGGGGCCCACGACCCCTTTCGCCTCCTTTTCTTCGCGAAACCCTTCGTCCCGAAGACCTAAGCACAGAGGGTACCTCACGAAGAGTTACAGCCGCCTCTGCGGGGCGGAGAACACCAGAGAGAAAAGAGCTCTCCGGCGGGCAGGAATCCGCCGGGGAAATTCCCTCCGGGAGGGGGAAATCGACGCCATCGTCACCGTCATCGAGCTGGACATCATCGCCATCACCATCATCATCATCTCCACCATCATCACCGCCATCTCCTCCGCAGCACCTCGTCACCGCCGTAGCAATTTGGGTTTGATCTTGATTGTTTGATAGGGGAAACTCTCCCGGTATCGATTTCTACTTGTTGTTGATGCTATTGAGTGAAACCATTGAACCAAGTTTATGTTCAGATTGTTGTTCATCATTATATCACCTCTGATCATGTTCCATATGATGTCTCGTGAGTAGTTCGTTTAGTTCTTGAGGACATGGGTGAAGTCTAAATGCTAGTAGTGAACTATGGTTGAGTAATATTCAATGGTGTGATATTTAAGTTGTGGTGTTATTCTTCTAGTGGTGTCATGTGAACGTCGACTACATGACACTTCACCATTTATGGGCCTAGGGGAATGCATCTTGTATTCGTTTGCTAATTGCGGGGTTGCCGGAGTGACAAAACCTGAACCCCCGTTGGTATATCGATGCAGGAGGGATCGCAGGATCTCAGAGTTTAAGGCTGTGGTTAGATTTATTCTTAATTACTTTCTTGTAGTTGCGGATGCTTGCAAGGGGTATAATCACAAGTATGTATTAGTCCTAGGAAGGGCGGTACATTAGCATAGGTTCACCCACACAACACTTATCATAACAATGAAGATTATTTAGCCGTATGTAGCGAAAGCACTAGACTAAAATCCCGTGTGTCCTCGAGAACGTTTGGTAATTATAAGTAAACAAACCGGCTTGTCCTTTGTGCTAAAAGGATTGGGCCACTCGCTGCAATTGATACTCTCGCACTTTACTTACTCGTACTTTATTCAACTACATCAAAACCCCCGAATACTTGTCTGAGCATTTACATGAATCCTTCATCGAAACTGCTTGTCAACACCTTCTGCTCCTCGTTGGGATCGACATTCTTACTTATCGAAGATACTACGATACACCCCCTATACTTGTGGGTCATCAACTCCCTCTTGGAGTTAAGAGCAAAAACTTGGCCAGAGCCTCTACTAATAACGGAGAGCATGCAAGATCATAAACAACACATAGGTAATAGATTGATAATCACCATAACATAGTATTCTCTATCCATCGGATCCCGACAAACACAACATATAGAATTACAGATAGATGATCTTGATCATGTTAGGCAGCTCACAAGATCCAAGAATGAAGCACATAAGGAGAAGACGACCATCTAGCTACTGCTATGGACCCATAGTCCAGGGGTGAACTACTCACTCATCACTCTGGAGGCGATCATGGCGATGAAGAGTCCTCCGGGAGATGATTCCCCCTCCGGGGTGTCGGAGGCGATCTCCGAATCCCGAGATGGGATTGGCGGCGGCGGCGCTCGCAAGGTTTTCCGTATCGTGGCTCTCGGTACTGAGGGTTTCGCGACGAAGGCTTTAAGTAGGCGGAAGGGCAACGCGGGGGCCACAGGGCCCCATGATACGTCTCCGACGTATCGATAATTTCTTATGTTCCATGCCACATTATTGATGTTATCTACATGTTTTATGCACACTTTATGTCATATTCGTGCATTTTCTGGAACTAACCTATTAACAAGATGCCGAAGTGCCTGTTCCTGTTTTCTGCTGTTTTTGGTTTCAGAAATCCTAGTAACGAAATATTCTCGGAATTGGACGAAATCAACGCCCAGGGTCCTATTTTGCCACGAAGCTTCCGAAGTCCGAAGAGGAGACGAAGTGGGGCCACGAGGCCACACCCTAGGCGGCGCGGCCCCCCTTGGCCGCGCGGCCCTGTGGTGTGGGGCCTCGTGTGGGCCCCGACCTGCCCTTCCGCCTACTTAAAGCCTCCGTTGCGAAACCCCCGCACCGAGAGCCACGATACGGAAACCTTCCGAGACGCCGCCGCCGCCAATCCCATCTCGGGGGATTCGGAGATCTCCTCCGCACCCTGCCGGAGAGGGGATTCATCTCCGGAGGACTCTTCACCGCCATGGTCGCCTCCGGAGTGATGAGTGAGTAGTCTACCCGTGGACTATGGGTCCATAGCAGTAGCTAGATGGATGTCTTCTCCCCATTGTGCTATCATTGTCGGATCTTGTGAGCTGCCTAACATGATCAAGATCATCTATCTGTAATTCTATATGTTGCGTTTGTTGGGATCCGATGAATAGAGAATACTTGTTATGTTGATTATCAAAGTTATGTCTATGTGTTGTTTATGATCTTGCATGCTCTCCGTTACTAGTAGATGCTCTGGCCAAGTAGATGCTTGTAACTCCAAGAGGGAGTATTTATGCTCGATAGTGGGTTCATGCCTCCATTGATATCTGGGACAGTGACAGAAAGTTCTAAGGTTGTGGATGTGTTGTTGCCACTAGGGATAAAACATTAGTGCTATGTTCAAGGATGTAGTTACTAGTTACATTACGCGCAATACTTAATGCAATTGTCTGTTGTTAGCAACTTAATACTGGAGGGGTTCGGATGATAACCTGAAGGTGGACTTTTTAGGCATAGATGCAGTTGGATGGCGGTCTATGTACTTTGTCGTAATGCCCAATTAAATCTCACTATACTCATCATGATATGTATGTGCATGGTCATGCCCTCTTTATTTGTCAATTGCCCAACTGTAATTTGTTCACCCAACATGCTGTTTATCTTAAGGGAGAGACACCTCTAGAACTGTGGACCCCGGTCCAATTCTCTATACTGAAATACAATCTACTGCAATACTTGTTCTACTGTTTTCTCGCAAACAATCATCTTCCACACAATACGGTTAATCCTTTGTTACAGCAAGCCGGTGAGATTGACAACCTCACTGCTTCGTTGGGGCAAAGTACTTTGGTTGTGTTGTGCAGGTTCCACGTTGGCGCCATCCCTGGTGTTGCGTCGCACTACATCCCGCCGCCATCAACCTTCAACGTGCTTCTTGACTCCTACTGGGTCGATTAAACCTTGGTTTCTTATCGAGGGAAACTTGCCGCTGTGCGCATCACACCTTCCTCTTGGGGTTCCCAACGGACGTGTCAACCACGCGCATCAAGCAAATTTCTGGCGCCGTTGCCGGGGAGATCAAGACACGCTGCAAGGGGAGTCTCCACATCCCAATCTCCTTACTTTGTTTTTGTCTTGCTTTATTTTATTTACTACTTTGTTTGCTGCATTATATCAAAACACAAAAAAATTAGTTGCTAGCTTTAGTTTATTTACTGTCTTGCACTCTATATCAAAAACACACAAAAAAAATTAGTTACTTGCATTTACTTTACTTGATTCATCATGTTTTCTTTTAATTTTACCACGAAAGACATACCGGTAGGACGTGGGTATATAGTTGGGAGAAATAATATAGAAGAATTTTTCAATCATGTTAGTACCATTGAAGATTTTGAAGATAGACACTTGGTAGACCTTGCTCCCACTTATGAAATTGCTGCTGCTGCTTTAGTTCGCCTGTTGGAAACTAAATTTGTTAATCTCAATCCTATAATCCAACACATGTTCCTTACACTTGGTGATATGGAAGAGGGGAAAAGAAAGATTTTGTTTTAGAAACCCTTCTTAGAGAATTTGGTGGTCTAGCAAGAGAAGCTATAAAGGTCTTTGCTAAATTTAATATGCTTGGTTCTCATACTAATTTTGTTAGTCTCTTTGAAAAGATGGACATGGATAGAATAAGATACACTAATAATATTGATGATGGAGGGGAGATCAAAGCACCAATACCATGTAAACTCCTAGCTATGAATGATGCACTAGAAAATAACTATGCTTGGCTTGTTCCTGAAAATATGAGAGTAGCAAGTCTAAGACTAATGAAAAGGGAGCCTCTGAAACTTACATAGATAAGATAACATGCATTGTTGAGGCAACTCCTAAAGCCCAAGGTAAGGATGATGCACCACCCTCCGATAATACTTGATACACACTTTCTGCGCCTAGCTGAAAGGCGTTAAAGAAAAGCTTATGGGAGACAACCCATGGTTTTTACCTACAGCACTTTGTTTTTATTTTGTGTCTTGAAGTTGTTTACTACTGTAGCAACCTCTCCTTATCTTAGTTTAGTGTTGTGTTGTGCCAAGTAAAGTCGTTGATAGAAAAGTTCATACTAGATTTGGATTACTGCGCAGTTTCAGATTTCTTTGCTGTCACGAATCTGGGCTAAATTCTCTGTAGGTAACTCAGAAAATTATGCCAATTTACGTGAGTGATCCTCAGATATGTACGCAACTTTCATTCAATTTGAGCATTTTCATTTGAGCAAGTCTGGTGCCTCGATAAAATTCGTCAATACGAACTGTTCTGTTTTGACAGATTCTGCCTTTTATTTCGCATTGCCTCTTTTGCTATGTTGGATGAATTTCTTTGATCCACTAATGTCCAGTAGCTTTATGCAATGTCCAGAAGTGTTAAGAATGATTGTGTCACCTCTGAACATGTTAATTTTTATTGTCGCTAACCCTCTAATGAGTTGTTCTAAGTTTGGTGTGGAGGAAGTTTTCAAGGATCAAGAGAGGAGTATGATGCAACATGATCAAGGAGAGTGAAAGCTCTAAGCTTGGGGATGCCCCGGTGGTTCACCCCTGCATATATCAAGAAGACTCAAGCGTCTAAGCTTGGGGATGCCCAAGGCATCCCCTTCTTCATCGACAACATTATCGGGCTCCCCTGAAACTATATTTTTATTCCATCACATCTTATGTGCTTTGCTTGGAGCGTCGGTTTGTTTTTGTTTTTTGTTTTGTTTGAATAAATGGATCCTAGCATTCACTGTATGGGAGAGAGACACGCTCCGCTGTAGCATATGGACAAGTATGTCCTTAGTTTCTACTCATAGTATTCATGGCGAAGTTTCTTCTTCGTTAAATTGTTATATGGTTGGAATTGGAAAATGATACATGTAGTAATTGCTATTAATGTCTTGGGTAATGTGATACTTGGCAATTGTTGTGCTCATGTTTAATCTCTTGCATCATATGCTTTGCACCCATTAATGAAGAAATACATAGAGCATGCTAAAATTTGGTTTGCATATTTGGTTTCTCTAAGGTCTAGATAATTTCTAGTATTGAGTTTGAACAACAAGGAAGACGGTGTAGAGTCTTATAATGTTTTCAATATGTCTTTTATGTGAGTTTTGCTGCACCGGTTCATCCTTGTGTTTGTTTCAAATAAGCCTTGCTAGCCTAAACCTTGTATCGAGAGGGAATACTTCTCATGCATCCAAAATACTTGAGCCAACCACTATGCCATTTGTGTCCACCATACCTACCTACTACATGGTATTTTCCGCCATTCCAAAGTAAATTGCTTGAGTGCTACCTTTAAAATTCCATCATTCACCTTTGCAATATATAGCTCATGGGACAAATAGCTTAAAAACTATTGTGGTATTGAATATGTAATTATGCACTTTAAGTTGCTTGTTGTGCGATAACCATGTTCACTGGGGACGCCATCAACTACTCTTTGTTGAATATCATGTGAGTTTCTATGCATGTTCGTCTTGTCTGAAGTAAGAGAGATCTACCACCTTATGGTTAAGCATGCATATTGTTAGAGAAGAACATTGGGCCGCTAACTAAAGCCATGATTCATGGTGGAAGTTTCAGTTTTGGACATATATCCTCAATCTCATATGAGAAAATTATTAATTGTTGTTACATGCTTATGCATAAAAGAGGAGTCCATTATCTGTTGTCTATGTTGTCCCGGTATGGATGTCTAAGTTGAGAATAATCAATAGCGAGAAATCCAATGCGAGCTTTCTCCTTAGACCTTTGTACAGGCGGCATAGAGGTACCCCTTTGTGACACTTGGTTAAAACATGTGCATTGCGATGATCCGGTAGTCCAAGCTAATTAGGACAAGGTGCGGGCACTATTAGTATACTATGCATGAGGCTTGCAACTTGTAAGATATAATTTACATGATACATATGCTTTATTACTACCGTTGACAAAATTGTTTCATGTTTTCAAAATCAAAGCTCTAGCACAAATATAGCAATCGATGCTTTTCCTCTATGGAGGACCATTCTTTTACTTTCAATGTTGAGTCAGTTCACCTATTTCTCTCCACCTCAAGAAGCAAACACTTGTGTGAACTGTGCATTGATTCCTACATATTTGCTTATTGCACTTATTATATTACTCTATGTTGACAATATCCATGAGATGTACATGTTACAAGTTGAAAGCAACCGCTGAAACTTAATCTTCCTTTGTGTTGCTTCAATGCCTTTACTTTGAATTATTGCTTTATGAGTTAACTCTTATGCAAGACTTATTGATGCTTGTCTTGAAGTGCTATTCATGAAAAGTCTTTGCTATATGATTCACTTGTTTACTCATGTCATATACATTGTTTTGATCGCTGCATTCACTACATATGCTTTACAAATAGTATGATCAAGGTTATGATGGCATGTCACTCCAGAAATTATCTCTGTTATCGCTTTACCCGCTCGGGACGAGCGTAACTAAGTTGGGGATGCTGATACGTCTCCGACGTATCGATAATTTCTTATGTTCCATGCCACATTATTGATGTTATCTACATGTTTTATGCACACTTTATGTCATATTCGTGCATTTTCTGAACTAACCTATTAACAAGATGCCGAAGTGCGAGTTTCTGCTGTTTTTGGTTTCAGAAATCCTAGTAACGAAATATTCTCGGAATTGGACGAAATCAACGCCTGGGTCCTATTTTGCCACGAAACTTCCAGAAGTCCGAAGAGGAGAGGGGGCCACGAGGGCCACACCTTAAGGCGCGCCCCTTGGCGCGCGGCCTTGGGTGGGGCCATCGGTGGCCCCGACCTGCCCTTCCGCCTACTTAAAGCCTCCGTTGCGAAACCCCAGCACGAGAGCCACGACACGGAAAACCCACCGAGACGCCGCCCCAATCCCATCTCGGGGACTGAGATCTCCTCCGCACCACCGGAGAGGGGATTCATCTCCTGGAGGACTCTTCACCGCCATGGTCGCCTCCGGAGTGATGAGTGAGAAGTCTCACCTGGACTATGGGTCCATAGCAGCTAGATGGATGTCTTCTCCCCATTGTGCTATCATTGTCGGATCTTGTGAGCTGCCTAACATGATCAAGATCATCTATCTGTAATTCTATGTTGCGTTTGTTGGGATCCGATGAATAGAGAATACTTGTTATGTTGATTATCAAAGTTATGTCTATGTGTTGTTTATGATCTTGCATGCTCTCCGTTACTAGTAGATGCTCTGGCCAAGTAGATGCTTGTAACTCCAAGAGGGAGTATTTATGCTCGATAGTGGGTTCATGCCTCCATTGATATCATGGACAGTGACAGAAAGTTCTAAGGTTGTGGATGTGCTGTTGCCACTAGGGATAAAACATTAGTGCTATGTTCAAGGATGTAGTTACTAGTTACATTACACGCAATACTTAATGCAATTGTCTGTTGTTAGCAACTTAATACTGGAGGGGGTTCGGATGATAACCTGAAGGTGGACTTTTTAGGCATAGATGCAGTTGGATGGCGGTCTATGTACTTTGTCGTAATGCCCAATTAAATCTCACTATACTCATCATGATATGTATGTGCATGGTCATGCCCTCTTTATTTGTCAATTGCCCAACTGTAATTTGTTCACCCAACATGCTGTTTATCTTATGGGAGAGACACCTCTAGTGAACCGTGGACCCCGGTCCAATTCTCTATACTGAAATATAATCTACTGCAATACTTGTTCTACTGTTTTCGCAAACAATCATCTTCCACACAATACGGTTAATCCTTTGTTACAGCAAGCCGGTGAGATTGACAACCTCACTGTTTCGTTGGGGCAAAGTACTTTGGTTGTGTTGTGCGTGTTCCACGTTGGCGCCGGAATCTCTGGTGTTGCGCCGCACTACATCCCGCCGCCATCAACCTTCAACGTGCTTCTTGACTCTACGTTCGATTAAACCTTGGTTTCTTACTGAGGGAAACTTGCCGCTGTGCGCATCACACCTTCCTCTTGGGGTTCCCAACGGACGTGTCAACCACACGCATCACCCCACACGCTAGGGCCGCGCGGCCAAGGCCTGGGCGCGCCGCCCTAGTGTGGCGGCGCCTCGTGGCCCCACTTCCTTTCCCCTCGGTCTTCTGAAGCTTCGTGCAAAAATAGGACCCTGGGCGTTGATTTCGTCCAATTCCGAGAATATTTGCTTTGTAGGATTTCTGAAACCAAAAATAGCAGAAAACAGCAACTGGCTCTTCGGCATCTCGTTAATAGGTTAGTGCCGGAAAATGCATAAATACGACATATAATGTGTATAAAACATGTAGATATCATCAATAATGTAGCATGGAACATAAGAAATTATCGATACGTCGGAGACGT
Source organism: Lolium multiflorum (assembly GCA_030979885.1). Lineage (NCBI taxonomy): Eukaryota > Viridiplantae > Streptophyta > Magnoliopsida > Poales > Poaceae > Lolium > Lolium multiflorum. The sequence continues at coordinate 325,161,304 of CM061748.1, read as the reverse complement.
ATCACGGGGCCCCCGTGACTCTCCCGACTCCGCCCTTCCGCCTACTTAAAGCCTCCGTCGCGAAACCCCCAGTACCGAGAGCCACGATACGGAAAACCTTCCAGAGACGCAGCCGCCAATCCCATCTCGGGGATTCAGGAGATCGCTCCGGCACCCTGCCGGAGAGGGGAATCATCTCCCGGAGGTCTCTTCATCGCCATGATCGCCTCCGGATCGATGTGTGAGTAGTTCACCCCTGGACTATGGGTCCATAGCTAGATGGTCGTCTCCTAATTGTGCTATCATGTTCGATCTTGTGAGCTGCCTATCATGATCAAGATCGTTTATTTGTAATCCTTCATGTTGTGTTTGTTGGGATCCGATGAATATTGAATACTATGTCAAGTTGATTATCAATCTATCATATATGTTGTTTATGTTCTTGCATGCTCTCCGTTGCTAGTAGAGGCTCTGCCAAGTTGATACTTGTGACTCCAAGAGGGAGTATTTATGCTCGATAGCGGGTTCATGCCTCCATTAAATCTGGGACAGTGATAAAGTTCTAAGGTTATGGATGTGTTGTTGCCACTAGGGATAAAACATCGATGCTTTGTCTAAGGATATTTGTGTGATTACATTACGCACCATACTTAATGCAATTGTCTGTTGTTTACAACTTAATACCGGAGGGGTTCGGATGATAACCCGAAAGTGGACTTTAGGCATAGATGCATGCTGGATGGCGGTCTATGTACTTTGTCGTAATGCCCTGATTAAATCTCATAGTACTCATCATGATATTTCTATGTGCATTGTTATGCCTTCTTTATTTGTCAATTGCCCAACTGTAATTTGTTCGCCCAACATCTGCTATCTTATGGGAGAGACACCACTAGTGAACTGTGGACCCGGTCCTATTCTTTACATCTGAAATACAATCTACTGCAATTGTTCTTTACTGTTCTTCGCAAACAAACATCATCATCCACACTATACATCTAATCCTTTGTTTACAGCAAGCCGGTGAGATTGACAACTCGCTGTTACGTTGGGGCAAAGTTCTTGATTGTGTTGTGCAGTTCCACGTTGGCGCCGGAATCCCTGGTGTTGCGCCGCACTACACTCCTCCGCCATCAACCTACAACGTGCTTCTTGACTCCTAGGTTCGATTAAACCTTGGTTTCTTACTGAGGGAAACTTGCTACTGTGCGCATCACACCTTCCTCTTGGGGTTCCCAACGGACGTGTCAACTACACGCATCACACGCCTGTGGACACCTCTCCGAAGTTTGCGGCCGAGGCTGGTCGTCCTATCGCCGATCCCTCCGCCTACCGCAGCTTGGCGGGTGCTCTTCAGTACCTGACATTCACTCGTCCAGACATCGCCTACGCCGTGCAGCAGATTTATCTTCACATGCACGACCCTCGGGATCAGCACTTGGCTTTGGTCAAACGAGTTCTTCGGTACGTCAAGGGCACGCTTCGTCACGGTCTCCAGCTCACGCCTTCCGCGACGGACCGCCTCGTCGCCTACACCGACGCGGACTGGGCTGGCTGTCCAGACACCCGGCGCTCCACCTCTGGGTACTGCGTCTTCCTCGGCGACAACTTGATCTCTTGGTCTTCCAAGCGTCAGCACACGGTGTCTCGCTCTAGTGCTGAAGCGGAGTATCGGGCTGTCGCCAACGCCGTCGCCGAAGCAAGTTGGCTTCGCCAACTCCTCCAGGAGCTTCATCGCCCACTTCATAGTGCCACTGTTGTCTTTTGCGACAATGTGAGCGCTGTGTACATGTCCACGAATCTCATCTAGCACCAACGCACCAAACACATCGAGATCGACCTTCACTTCGTTCGAGACCGTGTTGCGTTGGGGCACATTCGAGTTCTTCATGTGCCATCGTCTAGACAATTCGCGGACATCTTCACCAAAGGCCTAGCATCACCGCTGTTCTTGGATTTCCGGTCCAGTCTCAGCGTCTGAGAGTCTCCCGTTGACATGGGCATACCCTTCTGATACCCATTATTAGTATACCTGGCTCGGCCCAATATGGAGGAGACCCAATATGGAGAAGGCCCAACAAGGCAACCCGAAGAAGTAGTCGACTAGTACTCTTGTAAAACCCTAGGCTGGTTGCATATATAAAGCTAGCCAGGACACCCGAAATAAGGGGGACAACAGATAGACAACATAGCTCCGCCTACGGCGGCACCCTGTAAACACACATATGTTCAGATAGCGGATTGCTAGCAGCACGTAGGGATCCTCCACCGAGGGGACCCGAAGCTGGGTACGTCGTGTGCCTAATCTCGTCCCCGGAATCTCCATCGTCGCTCTTCCCGAAACCCAAGTCTACAATACGTAGGCATTGCCGAGGTATTCCCTCGTCAATTGGCGCCGTCTGTGGGAACCAGCGACGACTGGATTTTGTCATCTGGGCGAGATCCATCGGATTCATCATCAACATCATCGGCGATCGGCAAGATTGAAGTCAAGAAAAAGAAGTTGTCCATCGTCATCAACCACGTCCAGGCCGCAACTGGTGAAATCGTTGAGTTCGTCATCAACTGTTCCGTCTAGCGGCTGGCCGGATTTTTTCGCGCATACAAAGCGCGGAGCAACCCATCAGTTCAAGTCATCTCATTGGCAATAAAAGGAAAGGATCGCATGGATCTGCGCCGAAAAAGCAACGCTCGGGAGTTCTACATCATCACTGCACCCGTGCGTATTGAAGCAGGATACGAAGGCTGATACTGGAAAATAAATAGAGCAACAGCAATTTGGAATTACAGGGAGATGGAGTCCTATCAAGAAGCGTGTAGTTATTTTGATCCAAAGGAAAACCACGCGCGTACCTGCGTTGCGTACAGCTCCAGCCAGCCGGTAAAAAAAAAAGATGACAACATCATTGCAGAAATTGCAGCGAAGGACCAAGTCCCAATAAAAAAGTACTTCACGTGAGTCAACTAGATAACCAACGTCAAGGACTAATGCATAACGTCAAGGACTAATGCATCTTATTAAAAAACTCATCCGGAGATATTATCAGGTGCTATTCTTCTATATTACTCTGTCTCGCAATTTTACAAAGATATATTTTGTTTGCCTTGTGCGCTACTCTCGTGTATGTAGATGACTATTTGTTCGAAGTCGCCATCCGACATAAATACCATCAGCTGTCGAATATTCTCTAGGCTCAGGGGCTCGCCCATCGCGGACCCGCCATGTCGACCGTGTCACCTCATCGACTACTTTCGGCTAAAACGCCGCATGGATTCGCCGATCTACTGCGTCAGTCCGACTTGCTTCATCAATGACTCTGTCGCACCCAATAAAAAGCTAAGTTTCTCTCTTCAATAAGTCAACTATTTGTTTACTTTCGCCACACCCGACACTCGGGGATGCGCCATTACATCGTTACCGTAAATACACCAGTGGATTTATTTTCTTCGGCTCTGGATATATCTTCTCCGGCTCAGTGAAACTATTTTCTTCGGCTGGAATTATTTTCTTCGGCTCTGGATATATCTTCTTCGGCTTAGTGGATTCATTTTCTTCGGCTTATTGGATTTTATTTTCGGCGGATTCATCTTATAAGATTCATCTATATGGATATTACTGGTTTACTCTTATACAATATTACCCGAGGCGTTTCCGGGTCAATGGATTCATCTTCTATGGTTATTACTGGAACTATTTTCTCCGGGTCAATGGATTCATCCTCTATAATATCAACAGATTTATCTCCAATGGTTATTACTGGATTCTTCGGTTCAATGGATTAATCCTCTATGATATCGGCGGATTTCTCTTCAATATATGCTCTATATTTAATGGCGTCATCTTCAATATGGATTCATCTCAAATATTTCATCTTGGATTCATCTTCATGGACTCATATTATATTATTGACAATGGCTTCATCCTCAATGGCTTCACCTTATATGACGATGCGACTCCGTAAACTTCCTCCAACATCATGGCTAACACTCGGGGGCTCGACTATAACTTCGCCTTGGGTCACAACTGCGACACATCATCTAAGTGGGTTCTATTTCGGCTCGATTTCTTATCCGTACTCGAAGACTTCATCGTGCCAACTCCGTCGTGTCCAATAAGCTAAGTGTTCCTTTGATTTGCACAAAGTTGATTATCATCTACTTTTGCCGCACCCGATGCTCGGGGGCTGCGCAACATATATTCACTTTACATATCATCAAATCTGAGCATCTGACACCGCATGCGAAAAAGAGAGTCAAGGAAAAGATAGAAAAATTTTGATTATTTGTGCAGGAGAAAGCAAAATTCAAAGTATATAAGAGAGAACCCGAAGAATCATCTTGAGGGACGAACCCGACGAATTCAAAAGAGTACCCGACAAAATTTTATTCAAGGAGAACTCGACAAATTATCTCCTAGGAGGTCCCGACAAATTATCTCCTAGGAGGTCCCGACAAATTATCTCTTAGGAGGTCCCGAAAAATTATCTCCTAGGAGGTCCCGAAGAATTGTCCTCAAAAAGGTCCCGAAGAAATTTTCCTGAAGGAGGAACTCAACGAAGTTATCATCAATGAGGATAAAAAAAAAAAAGAGGATAGGCAAATCTTCGGGTCTATTGACTCGTCATTTGTTCCGAGCAAGAGTATCGGCGATGTGCCTGACGACAATATAGAAGAATCCAATATATGCGGCTGTCTCATCACGCCCGAGAAAAATATAGAAGAACCCGTAAAATGGGTCATTGCATCAGCCAAACAAGGCACTCGACAATATATTCTCAGAACGCCAAAGTTGCGATCAATTTCTGAATGCCGCAAATTTGCGAAGGTAAGACCCAGATCCGTTTCATGGCGTGGCATCGCCAAAGACTGCGTCGCTATTTTTATCCGTATCAACAGATACGAAGAAAAATCCTAACGGACGCGTTAGGTACCGATAAACATGACTGGGACTCGACAATGGTAAGACCTTAAGCGGCACTGTCGAGTTTACACAGTATCCCGAGATCATGTCCGGGGACGTGATCTTGAAGTAGGTTTTTGCGGATTGCCACTAGAGCAGTTAACTAGTACCTGATCCGTCAGATGAACTAGCCCCAACTACCATTATCCCTGTACAATATAGATATGAATGTCAAATAAAAATAGCAACGGCCTGGAGTCGATAAAAAGAGGGGCTGCGCCAAGTTGTTTATCGAGTAGTACAACTTGAGCCTATGCCAGGTGCAAGCACCTGCCCATAGGCTCGGGGGCTACTCTTATCGAGAGCATTGTTCACCCTCCTGATAAAATACAAGAAAGAGGAAAAATTATGGTGTCGATTAAATGCAAGCTGAGCCTACACCCAAGTGCAAACACTTGGCTGTAGCCTCGGGGGCTACTCCCATTGGGAGCGCTGGTCGCGCACCCGATAGAAAATAACTTCGACAACATCTACAATCAAAGTTTGTAGACTCAACTCGATTCTACGAGTCGAGTGGAGCCTACTCCCATCGGGAGCACATGGATTTCACGAAGTCCTCTAGAAATATAGTTAAATTCTTTATCGAGTAGTACAACTTGAGTCTATGCCCAAATGCAAGCACTTGCCCATAGACTTGGGGGCTACTCCCATCGGGAGCGCTGCCGCACCCGATAATTTCGAGAAACGTCGACATCATCTATGCTACACAAGATCTACGACATGGACCTCGCCTTGTATTTTCTTCGACTTCGGAGATGGTTATGCTTGGAGTTTCTACGCAAGTCTTCGACTTCCCTATAAACTCGGGGGCTACCGACATGGGCATACCCTTCGATACCCATTATTAGTATACTGGCTCGGCCCAATATGGAGGAGACCCAATATGGAGAAGGCCCAACAAGGCAACCCGAAGAAGTAGTCGACTAGTACTCTTGTAAAACCCTAGTCTGGCTGCATATATAAAGCTAGCCAGGGCACCCGAAATAAGGGGACAACAGATAGACAATATAGCTCCGCCTACGGCGGCACCCTGTAAACACACATATGTTCAGATAGCGGATTGCTAGCAGCACGTAGGATCCTCCACCGAGGGGACCCGAAGCTGGGTACGTCGTGTGCCTAATCTCGTCCCCGGAAATCGCCGCTCTTCCCGAAACCCAAGTCTACAATACGTAGGCATTGCCGAGGTATTCCCTCGTCACCCGTTGCGACTGCGGGGGGGTGTTAGGCAAACCGAATATGCCGAGCATATACCTAGCATATTCGGTTTATACATTACCATATTTAGTGCTTGATATTTGGCCATTATGGTTAGGATTGGTATTCATGTATATCTTGTGTAAATGCCTATATATATGAGATACGTGAAAGACCACAATGTGTGGCAAATCATTCTCCTCTTCTAATTCTATCAATAGTGATCTGACCGTCCGCGGCGGCGCACACCTGACCCAAATATATGCCTCAGATGCGTCTCTGTGGACGATGCGCGGACGGGTAAAGCGGCGCAGACCTTTCGTTGGGCCCACTCTGGCTCGATGCGTCTTCTAAGGTGCGCCAGCGACTGGCGCCGCTGCGTCGCTTCGGCAGTTTGCGCCACGTTAATGGCGATGCCCCGCCTGTCGAGCGACCGCCACCCACCTTCTCCAACCCAGTAATGGCGATGACACGCATGCCGCGCCCGTCGCCTGCCTCCGGCCTATATAAAGAGGGCGCGCGCTCTTCTTCCTCATCCACTCCTCCACACAAACCCTAGACGCCACAAGCTCCACCGTAGCGCCGCCTAGCTCTTCCTGCGACGTAGCCATCCCCTCGAGGAAGTCCATAGCGGGTCCAGGTGGCCGGTGAGGCGGTCGAGGCCGCGGGCGTGCCCGCCCCCGCGGCTGGGGCCGCCGAGGTGGAGCATCTACGGCCCCACGGTCGTCGTCGCATGCGTCGTCATCGTCTTCGCAGGACGAGCGGTGCTTCGAGTTCCTCCTCCGCATCGATGACGACCCCCTCGGCATAAAACGGCTCTCAGACAAGTTCGTCGAGTTGGTCGATGGCGTCGAGCCGGCCCAGTTGCAGCTACGTGAGGCCAGCTGCAACTTCTGCCGGTGTCCTATCGAGGTCTTGTTCGATTGGTAGGGCAGGATGTACCTGCTCACGGGGTGAGACAAGTTCGCCTGCGACCTCGCGCTCGAGCCCGGCTGCCAGCTCACCTTCCTCTACGAGGGGGACGGCGAGATGATCGTCAAGGTGTTCGACGATACATCCTGCCGCAACACTACCATACCGGCTAGTCCGGCTCGGACACCGACAACTAGAACTGTCAGAGTGTTCTTTCTTTGTAGCGAATATGGCCACGAGCCAATTGAAGCAACTAGTGGCGATTTCTGGATGTTCTTCCTTGAAAGGACCAACATGGCTATCATTATCAGCTGGATTTTTCAGTTTGGGTGACTGGGAGTGTCTGAGAGTATTCTTTGTTGGCAGCAAATATAAGAAAGCAGTGAAGCCAACACTAGTTAGGTTTCCTCATTTTGCAATGTTTTAACTTAGTTTGTGTAAATCCATGTGCCAAATTATGTATTTGTTTGTGTAAAACCATGTTCCCTATTAGTTATATATTAGTTTGTGTAATGGTTGCAACTATGCTTAAATGAAAAATAGAAAAAAAGTGGAAAAATAATATGCGTCTCCGGCTGCTGGAGCCACCAAGGCGCAAATGGACGCGCGGACAAAAACAGACATTTCCGCTTCCGCCTAGCGATGGAAACGACGCGCGCGGATAATTTGGATGTCCATTTTGCGTCGTTCCGTTGGAGATGCCTTTAATCAACCCACATGGCTTTTTAGTATTTGACAATGTGGCACAATTATAGGATGCATTTTTCTATTTTTCTGTTGGAGTTATCACCTGGTTCATCTCCAATTCATTGTCCATAGTTTTAGCCGGCCTGTGCTCCCTCATGTTGTCCCTGTCAAGCACCAGATACTCCATAATTAGTTTTGTGCTCACCTCCAAGGAACACCCGTACAAGTAATTTTCAAAGATTCCGTGTCATTTTCGTGTATATTCTCTATAATTCTTTTTTTATTTGGACGAAGAAGATATATAGCTTAAACAGAACCTCCACGAGAGATTTTAGATGATAGATTGATACTACTACCAGACAGTGAACATGTGGCCTACATGTATGGCACCTGTTGAAATATAAGGAATAACCCTTTCGTTCAATGCCCTTTGATTAAGTTGTTCATTGAAGTAATTTATTATGGTATCAGAACTACGAGGTCTCAAGTTTAAGATTCTAATAGCACACTATTTAATACAAAGATAGTATTGTTGTTTCATCACTCTCATGGCTAAGGTCTTCGAGACCATATCTTCGATGGATCTTGTAGGGAGCACGCGGCACAAAGAGGGCACCACTCCATTGAGTTCTGGTACTCACACCACAACATCGAGTTTCAGGTCACTCGAGCTCTCAGAGCCGCAAGAAGAGAGGGAAGAGGGGAGGGAGAAGGTCTAGTTGGGGACGGTGGCATATTCTCTAAGAGAGAGGTTGTGCAGCGGTAACTGTAAGTACTGCCTCTCTACAAAAATGTAAGGCACTTTTTTTTCATGATCTTTAATGCCTCTTTAATTACTAATTTATATCAGAATTCTTTCATTTCATATCTTCATACTCCCTTCTTCTCAGTTTACTAGTCTTTCCCGTATCCCTAGGTTATCAATTTGACATATATAATTTAAATTATATAATGCAAAAATTATATCATTAAAAAATAGAACATCTAGACTTTCTAATGATATAATTTTTATAACATATAACTAATGCTAACTTCATCAAATTTGCGATCTAGGAGTACGCGCACGTCTAATAAACTGTGAGAGAGGAAGTACTAATTTTGTGGATATCTTGGAACTACATTTCATAGTCAGAGTGGTATGTTGTTAACCAGCCGAAATAAAGGGTGCCTTACATTTTGGGACCAAAATAGTATTACATATTATAAAAAGTACTGTAGAGTTCAAAAAGGTAATGAAAATTTAAGCAAGATGCTAATTGTAGATTGCAATAAGTCATAATAAATATTTTAAAGAACAAAATCCTTTCCTCTTTAAACTTTTCACTTAAGTCATATTTTCTCCCCCAAGAACATTATTTGGCTCACTAAACCCTCCTAAATTATCTCTAATGGTCCATTTAAGCTCCTTAACCCAGGATTTTGACCCAACATTTTGAACCGGATCAGAGGGTTAAATGGACCATCATCTGTAGTTTATGGGAATTTTGTGAGCCAAATAAAATTTAGGGAGTACGAGCCAAAGTGAGAAGATTGAGAGGGAAAAACGGACTTTATTCTTCTATAAGAAACACATTGTTGTACGAAACTCAAAGGGAAAAGGCATGATTCGAAAACAAAACTTCCTGCTTTCCTATGTTTTTTCTCCGTTTTACCAAGAAGATATGGTCGATTTGAAAGAAATAATATGTCTGGAGAAAAAAGAGCTGAAGAGCCCTCGACCAGCTACCGAACCTTTTCTCATGGGTACTGCCTGCGACAGGACAAACTTTTTTTTTTCAGGTTTTCGGGACCGGGGAGAAACAGAGAGACAGAGAGCAAGACGACTGCTGACTGCTCACCGATCTTATGATATTCTGATGAAATTCGGTGACGTGCACACAAGTACTCCGCAACGATGGTGATGTTAAATTGTATACTCGGTTTAATCAATCATTCGGAATGTGTCTCATGTATAATACTATGTTGAAGCAGACATGAGCGGCAGCAGACATGCTGACGAGAAGGGTGCACGCACCCTGAAACGAAACGAAACCCCTTTGATTCGGTAGAGAACTCCAACGGCTTTTCCCAACCAACGGCGGCAAGGAAGAACGTTGTCCACGAAAATAATACTCCATGATTGTTTTATACTAGTACTACTAAATTAAGTTAACCGTTGCTTTCAAAAATAAAATAAGTTAACCATTTGTTTACTACTCCGATCTAGTAGGACTACTCCCAACGATGAGGCATTGAGGCGATTGCTTGCTTGCAGAACAGACTTGTTGGTCGCGGAATGCTGCTACCAGCATTTGAGTAGCATACTAGTATACACTATTCTCTTCAGACCATTCAGCTCAGGACGTAGTGGTGTCTGGTGTGTTGACCACGGCAGAACATTGCGGAGGCACCCTACCTGACACACACTGGTCGTCCCGTGTTCGTACGCGTTTGTCGCGATGGGATTCCTCGATGATTCTTGCCCTTCTTCGTCGCCCTGTCGTTGGGAGCTTGCGATCCATTATCCGGGAAAACATATCATCGTAGTTCAGGGAACGACTGCGAAACATCCTCTGAAGAATAAGAAGAGTAGACAGCATGAAACTGAAACCCTTTGATTCCGTGAACTGCCTCTGCTTTTGTCAACCAACGGCCACGGGGCGTACGTGGTCGACGAAATAACAATAAATTAGTTGCACTAGCGATTCCATAATTTTTTTTGCGGGTAACGATTTCATAATTGTGGATACTAAATTAGTAGTGCTGCTAATGATGAGGTGATTGCTTGTACGAGTACAAGTGGTATGTTCGTTGCCGACTGCACACAAAAAATCAGATAAGAGATGCTACTCCTCTACAGCTATACTGCTAGTATACTCTGACGACTGCTCGTACGTCTACAAGCAATCAGAGTACGAGCTCAAAACGTGCGAGTGTGTTGACCGGAGCAGAACATTGCGGTTGAGTCTCTGCGATGTGCGTCGCAGTGGAATTCTCTGTTTCTTCGTGCCCCTTTCTCGGCACGCGTTTCAACTGAATTGATCTTTTTTTTTGAAACGGATATTGTTCCATGATTGTTCATAGTAAATCAGTATTCTATTTATTTTAGAGTTATTAGGATTTATGAGTGCTAATGATGAGCCTTCGCGGACAACCCACTGCCTCGGTCACCCTCCTGCGCCACTCAAAGTTGCTCGTCGGCGAGGGAATTGATCTTTTAGCTCTGGTGTAGCCACCGCGTTGATTTTTTCGATTTGGTGCAAACAAAGCTGCGGCGAGTTCAATTTTGTGCAAAGCAGAGCCGACGGTGGATAAAGATGCAGTAGTTCGGCCCTAGAGGCCAGAATCGAGAGGGGGGTCGACGAAATCCTAACCGGCATACTTCAGCAGGCGGCGAGCTTGGTGTGCGATTGGTGACCTACGTTGGAGTGGGAACTTCGTCCACCAAGCCCCGTTGGCTGGCTTGCAACCCTGCCAACCGATGTTCAGTTTCGGCACTAGCTCAACACCGTTGGTTGATGGTCTCACATCCTCCGCCTGGCAAGTGTTCGAGTGTTTGTCTACGTGAGTTTTTGTTTTGCTATTTATTCTTGTGTTTGGTTTTGTCAATCAAATTCAACATAGGCAATTGTGTAATGTAGATGAAGAGCTTGAGGGTGTTCATCTTCAATGACTCCTCGTCGTCGTCGTCGGAGGAAGACGTGATGACATCAAGATGGCCGCCTCCATGATCGACAAGACTCATGATCACAGCCAGACCATTTGTACATCAACCGAGATAGAGCGGAGGGCCACACCAAGCTTATGAGGGATTACTTCAACCCGGTGCAACCTATTCAAATAAGTATTTTCAACGGCCTCTTTGGATGCACAATAGTCTCTTCATCACTGTTGCAAAAGCCGAGGAGAAACATGATGATTGGCTGAAGTTGAAGAGGATTGTATCCGAGAGATCAGTGAGAGCACATTGTCCGTGGCCCCGTTGAGTATTGAAAAACAAAAGTTTTATGGAAATAATGACATCTTGTATCATCTTGCATAACATAATTATTGAAGATAAGTGTGACATGGCTGAAAAAAACTTCCGGTAAATCTCCAATGTGGATTGAGCCAGAACATGATGCAAACCGGATACATGGAGATGCATAGTTAGATGAAGATGATATTGTTGAGCATCATATGCGAATCATTCATGCTATTCACTTTATTTGAATCCTTCGCCATCTGTTTGGCGTTAAATAATTTGGTTTATAAACTTAGAAACTTCATTCTTTTGTAATCCTTCTTTTTTACTTATTTGATCGGTTTATGTAAATTTGGCTTCGAATAATTTTGTTTGGAAACAAATTAGGAAGTTAAGTTTAAAGATCAGTCTAAATTATAAAGAGAGCTCTCGATGCGGTAGCAGTGTGTTGACCAAGATAGAACATTGTGGACAGAGTCAAGTCTGCTGCCGTGCTGCAGCTACGTTTGATGGACTGCTCCCTTCTTCTCTATCCTTTATCCGAACCAGCTACAGGACATAATTTTTCAGGTTTTCAGGATCGAGGATGAACAAAGAGGCATACAGCAAGACGACTGCTCACCTATTTGATATATTCTGATGAAATTCGGTGACTTGCACACAAGCACTCCACAACGATGGTGATGCTAAATTGTATACTCGGTTTAATCAATCATCTTTTCTTTCTCGAAAATCATGAGCGGCAGCAGACTTGTTGCGGAGAAGAGTACACGACCCTAAAAACATGAAACCCTTTGATTTGGTAAACTGCCTCGACTTTTCTCAACCAACCATGACGGCGTGTGAGTTGTTGAAGAAATAACACTAAATTAGTTGCACTTGCGATTCCTGGATACTGCTGCTAGATTAGCTTTTGGGATTGCATCATTGTGGATACTAAATTAGTAGTGCTAATGAGGAGCGATTGCTTGTAAAGTGCTCTCTTGTTTGCCGACTGCTACCACTGAACGGAAATCCGTTTCTTTATGGTAGGTGTAGATCTCTTCTCTATTCAGCGAGCAATTCGATCGGGATGACCCTGTTTAACAAGTTCCCGTTGATACTGTGTTGTTATGACACTCTGCGTTTCGTACGCAAAGTTTTATGGAAAACAATTGATATCACATATAGAAAAGATTTTCGAGGTTTCAAAATAGCTAGTCATGATATTTTTTTGTTGTCTTTTTTACACACGCTACATAAAATGTCTTCTTCCGCTGAATATTTATGTGCAAACATAGAATATCTGGTATACACACTGAATTTTTCAATAACTTTTTATCATTTAAAAAAGAATTTAAAATATAATTTTACAATAGGTGCATCTAGACCTATAGTAGTCGCCTTTAACGACTACAAGCTCAAAGCGTTAGTGTTTTGGCTGGAGCACGACATTGTCATAGTCTGTCATACTTCTATGCTAGTTGACTGTATATATTACAGTCGACATAAACAAATTGCTAGTTGATTGCTTTTTGCACATATAAACTACTTTTAAAGCCATCTCGACCTAACTTATTAAAGTCGTATTGTTTATATACTTATTTTAGTTAGCATTGGGACTACAAAAATAACTTTACACTTTAGCTTGCCACACCGTTGTGTTCATATATTTCAGCATAGACGTGGAATCGTACAATATCCGAGTTTGTATTGAAATACTAAAGATATCAATATGTAACGATATACGAGTAAGATATTGCCGGATCAAAATATCATAACGATACACATCGATTGGCTATGGTAGTATCGTATAACCGTAAAACAGAAAGATATGTATCGAGATACTGACAACCATGTTTCGTTAATTCAAAGTTGCCAAAGTTGGTTGATGACTTCGCTATTTCAAAGCCGAGCTCATTTCGAGCCTTCAGTCTAAAAAACGATACTAATAACCTTGCTTCTGTGTGTATACTATATTCTCAGCCTGAGGACCACGAGCCCAAAACATGAGTGTGTTGACCGGAGCACAACACATGGAGTCTCATGGCGCCCAGGTGAGGGTGTCCTAAAAACCACTACCTCCATTCATAAAAGAACATCGTAATAGCATCTCCAGACGCGTTCTCCAAAGCATCCTCCAAAGAGATTTGGGCGCGCCGGATAAAAAAACCGTTCCAGCCGCGTCCCCCAAAGCCCATTTTTGTCCGGCGTGCCCCCATACGGTGTTCGGCGCCCCGAGCCCGTCCCCGTCTCCCAGGGACGCACCGGCACGTCGGACACAACGAAAAGCGAGGCGGGGGCCGACCCGTCGCGGCACATTTTAACCTAACCGCGACCTCGCGACGGAAGTTATTCGTAGTGACACACGGAGGCATCTTTGCCTTAATGGCGTGCGAGACGTCTCGTCGGGCCGCGCAGCCTCCACGCGTCGCCGGCGTTCGCGTGCCACCGCCCCGCGCGATCTTCCCGCCTCTTCTCGCCCGTTCTCGCGCTTTCCCGACGCGGCGTCTATAAAAGGTATCCCGGCTCAACGGTAGCCACCACACCCCGCCGGCAACAAACACAGCCCTCGTCGCTCCACCGCCGTCTCCTCCACCACCAAGCAATGGCGAACCGCCCCGGCGCCACTTCCCTCCACCGCCGTCCCCTCCACTTGCAGTCCCGAAACGCAGGTCGACACCGACCCCTCGGCCGGCCCGGGAAGAGCGATGGCGTGCACACCGTCGCAGCGGCAGAGGCAATGTAGCAGAGGCCCGCCGCCAGCGGGAGGCGGCGCAGGCGGCGGATCTGGCGGCGTTCTGCGCCCATGGCCCCGCAGCTGACGAGGCCGCGGCTGCAGCAGCGTGGCACGAGCAGCAGGACGCCACCGTTGCGGCGTTCGACGCCTCGACGGGAGAAGAGGCGCGACGGCGCCGGTACCGGGAGGAGATGGAGCAGCGGTGGGCTGATGAGCGCCGGCGCCAGCGCGATGAGCGGGAGGAGCTATACCGTGAACGGCGGGAGTCGAGCGCCGGCGCGGGAGTCGACGAGCCGCCAGCCGCGCGGAGGAGGCCATCAGCCGGGAGGCGGCGCCGAAGGCGCGATGAGGCGGGCGGACCATTGGCGGCGGAGGACGCCGTGTTGGCGGCGGCGATGATGGAGGCGCCAGATGGAGGAGGAGGCCAAGAGAGGAGGAGGCGAGGCGAGGAGACCGAGGGAGGACGACGACGACGACGAGTTCGAGTGTCCGACGACGACGGGCCGCACCCGGACGAGACGGCCGATCAGCAACGCGCGCTCGTCGAGTCCTTCGAGTCGGAGAAGAAGCTCCAGGACGACGCCCGTGCCCGCGAGGCCTTCGTCGCGCCGTCGAGCTCTCCCTCCAGCCCAGCAGGGAGGGCGGAGAGGAGGACGCGCGCCGGGGTCTCGGCACGTCTCGAGAGGCGCGCGCAGAGGAGCCGCGGCGTAGGGGAGGCGACGACGCGGGCCGTCGAACGCACCGCCGGACGGTTAGTAGTCTAGGTTTGGATGAAATCTAGCCGTTTCCATTCAAACTTTGTAATATATAATCAAAATTGAATGAAAACCTTTATTTTCGTGCACCAATATTCATTTTGAGGAGGCGTTTGGGGGACGCGGCTGGGGAGCGACGTCCCCCAAAGGCGGCACGAACAAAACACGTCCCCCAAACGCTCAATCCGGCGCGGTTTGGGGGACGCGGCTGGAGATGCTCTAAGTTTGTCTAATTTTTCATGGATCTAGATTTTTTTTTTAGGTATAGATACATCTAAATTTAAATAAATCTTGACCAACCCTTTATGAACAAAAAGAGTAATTGTGTAGATCTAGTTTTTTTTTTTTTGCTGAAGCCTTAAAAAAGGACATCTGTTGCCCATTCTCCCAACTTGTCAAACTAAATTGCTCCATAATTGTTTGTACTCCTTATTTAAGACTTGCATTTTAGCACTCCCTCCTATTCAAATTAATTGATTCCACTTTATCTAGATATAATCGTATTTACTGAATTACTTTAGTTAGCGTTAGGATTTGGGCGTACTCCTTGCACAAGTAGCCTGCAGGCCGCCGAGTGCTGCTGCTAGCACTAGAGGACTAGTCCAGTCTGAGCAATGAGCTTAGAATTGTAGTAGTTGTACAAGTGTGTTGACCAAGACAGAATCTTTGTGGAGTCTTCCTGCTGTCCTGCTGTCTAGCTGCTACGTACGCTGGTCGTCTCGTGTTCAGACGCGCTTCTCGGGGTGGGATTCCACGGCAGAACGTTGTGGAGTCATCCTATGTGACATCCGCTGGTCGTCCCGTGTTCGTACGCATTTGTGGCAGTGGGATTCCTCGATGATTCTTTCCCTTCTTCGTCACCGTATCGTTGGGACCGTGCGATACATTATCCCAGAAAAAAAACCCATCGTGGTTCAGGGTTACTTGGACGACAGTGAACATCTTATAAGAAGAGTACACGTCGTAACACGCACACTAATTTTTTTTTTTTGCAATCAAAACGAATCTAGGCATTTGGTTTTTGAATGCTCCATTGCTAGGGTTGTGTGGGGAAATCTAGAAAAATAATGGGAACTTCCTTCACGGGAAGTGCTTTTGGTCCCAGCAGACAAATATGTGATTGAACGTATATTTAAATGTTGGTGTTTTCTGCACAAAAAAAATGGTTGTTGTTCCGTGCAAAAGAAGTCCGAACATGTGGTGTTACTTGCAATTTCCTAAAAAAAACTATGATTTGGAGAAAAGTTGGGATCAAACTGGGCCAGTACTTCAGTACCCAACATGAGTTTACAAATCAGTGAAGATTTAATTTGGAGTTTGCGAGGATCATTCCCGCAAATTCTCACAAAAAACTCTAGTATCAAACAAGGTCTATATTAGCACTTACGATATCTTGGTAGGCTCTCTGTTCAATGAGTAAGGCTTATATTTTTTTAAAGTCAGGCTATGTAAAGATTGATCAATCGAATAGAGAAAACTGCCACGCATTGTGATATTATATGGATATATCACATGAAAAATATTTCATGATGAATCAAACGTGTTGATTTCAGATTTTACATGCGTTCTTCTAAATAGTCGGTTGATCTTTACCTAGTTTGAGTTCAGAAAAAATATATAACGGAGGTAGCAATGGATACAAAATTAGTAATAATAGGCAGATTGGTTGCGGAAATAAGTAGTGGCTCCTAGGTATTCATGAACACGAGTTATTGTGCAATCCCTAAAAAAATCATATTTTTAGCTCACCGAAAATTCTGAATAAAAATCTACTGATAGAGAAGGGGTGTATGTATGTGTGTGCCAATTTTCATAGTCAAAGTTAAAACCATGTAGCTTAGCTAAAAATTGAATGAATAATCTGAAGGAAACTTCCTCCTCCGAAATTTTTGTAAGTTAAAGATGGATACACTATGTAAGAGCATCACTAGCAGTGCCCTCAAACATGTAACCCTCAAAAGCAGTTTGAGGGTCGAGAATTGGTGATTTTGAAGACCCCAAAACAGTCGGCAAAGACCAGTGTTCTGTTTTGAGGGTTGGTTTGAGGGAACTGCTCTGCGCCCCGGCCTTCAAACTCTCAAAACATTCAAAATTTGAGAAACATTTAAACTTCAACAAACATGATAGTTCATTGGTATATAATTCATCGGTAGGCACTGACACTAGGTAGATAGTTCATCGGTCGACACTGACACTAGGTAGATAATTCATCAGATCGTTGAAATCTAGGGTTTATCCCAGAAGTCCTCATCAAAATCGGAGTTGTCGCCATCCTCCGCGGCCTTCTTGGCGGCTTCCTCCGTGGCATCCTCCGCCTCCAGCTCTGCGACCATCTTGTCGCACAAATCGGGGTCCTCCGCGGCCTTCTTGGCGGCTTCCTCCGCGGCTTCCTCCGCCTCCAGCTCCGCGACCATCTTGTCGATCCAATCGGGATCATTGTCGTTAGAGCTATCATCAATTACGATAGTGGGAGGTGGCACCGAGGATGAAGACGGACGAGCGGCGGCCGCCGCAGCTCGCTGCACCGCTAGTTGCGCGTAGAACTCGAGCTCCTTTGCGGCGTGTTGCGGATGCGCCGCACGGAAGGTGGCCATGTTCGCCTCATCGTGGTTGCGGATGGACATCCGCATGTATTCACGGCGGACGGTGCGCTCCTCGGCGCGGGTAACGACGCTGAACATCGGCGCCACGAACTCCGCCGCCGCGAGGTTGTCGACGTCGAAGAAGTTCCGCGGCCCGGCGGTGCCGCGTAGCGCCACACCATGACGTCGTAAGCGCGGGCGGCGAGTTCGGCCGATTCGAAAGTCCCGAGCCAAAACCGCTCGGCGCCACGCGTGATCTCGGCGGCCCACCGGCCGGAGGGGCGGAGCCGCTCGCCGTGGTAGCCGGTGGACGAGCGCGGCAGGACGCGGTTGCATCTCGACCGCAGGGGAGGCGGAGGTGGGGCAGGGCGAGGCGGCGGCCGATTCGGCTCGGGCGCAGGCGAAGGTGGGCGGCGGGGGTCGGCAGAATCGGGCCGGCGGCGGCGCAGGGGTGAGGGAGGAGGAAGGAGGAGCGTTGGAGGATAGTTCACTCCCGCGACGCGCGTTGACTAGATGAAGGGGCCTGGGCAACCTGGTTTGTACAGGTTGGGATGAAAAATGAGGGTCGGGTCTTCAAATTTTTTTTAAGGGCTTAAGGGCTTTAGGGCTCTATTCGGCGTCAATTTTCTGCCTCGGCCTTCGAAAACAGTTATTTTGAGAATTTAACTAGTTTGAGGGTTTCTGCTAGTAGAAGTACCCATGTCCAAGATGTTCCCTTTAGACTAGTCATAGTGGAGAGTAACATAGAGTAGTAACATGGTACATGTTAGAGCATCTCCAGGAGATCATCCAAATGGACATCTATACGACATATAGAGGACCGAGTCTAAAAAACCGTCTCCAGCAGCACATGTATATGGACATGGGTCGATAGATGTCCATCCAGCTCTTGGGTGCGTCCTCCACATCTGGGTGACCAAGCCAGGATCATTGCTCCCTCGCCCGCGCGCCTCTCGCGCGATTCCGCTCGCCTACCGCGCGAATCGGAAGCTGCAGGCGACGAGGAGAGAGCCGGAGGGCATGGGAGGGAGCCGCCGTCGGGCGCCGTGCTGGGAGGAAGAAGGGGAGCAGGGGCGGGCGGAGGGCATGGGGGCGGGGCGGACGGATTTGTGGTCGGGGGCGCCGCCGCGGAGGAGAGTTGGGGGCGTGGCCGTGGTGAGAGGAGGACGGCGAGGGAGGGCGCCCTGCCGGTGCCGATGGAGGAGGCGGAGGTGAGGTTTGGAGGAGGTGAGGTCAGGAA
Organism: Lolium multiflorum; assembly: GCA_030979885.1. Lineage (NCBI taxonomy): Eukaryota > Viridiplantae > Streptophyta > Magnoliopsida > Poales > Poaceae > Lolium > Lolium multiflorum. The sequence goes on along the minus strand of CM061748.1, from coordinate 325,142,330 downwards.
ATCTGTTAAATGATAGTTATAGGATAGTATTAAAATATAGGAGGGAGAATACAGATGTCCTGGTTATGGATGATCTGCTGGAAAACTAGGGACATCTAAAAAGGAATCTTTATAGATGTCCTCTATATGGAGATATAGAGGACCAAATTTGGATGAGCTCCTGGAGATGCTCTTACTTACTATCTCCATAGTGGATAGTTACTTTTTTGTGGTATCATGCTGTTGCCTACCAAAACCCACCGGCAAGCAGCGACGGGCAACACGGTAGAGCCGGGAGGCTCCCAGGACTGCGGTGGGCCCTGGTCCCGGCGACGGCCCGCAATGCTCCCACACGTCCAAGCGGTGCGGGATGCCACCGACCTATACCGGTCAGAAGGTGTTGGATTGCTTGGATTAGTTTCCTGCATGGCAAACACTCAACATTAAATACGAGCCCCGATCGGCTCTTAGGTTACTCTGTGAATCGGCTCAAAGAGCCGATTGACCCATGGTACACGTTGGTTTTACGTTAACATGGGGGTCCTGCTTAATCGATACCAAGATAAATCAATCTATGACAGTTTAGGGTTTTCACCGCATAACCGGAACATCCTACACGTAGATGAGCCCGCAGATACGTAAGGTAATAGAAAACTAGTCCTAAAGAGGCCTAAAAACCAACATAACGTCGATTCCCGAACAACCCTCTAGGATCAGCAAACTATGCCTTACGCACTACTGGATCGTTCAACCCGTTTGCAAGGCCTAATCATGCGGATATCAAACTAATCCTTGGGGAACAAGGAGCAACTATAACAGATCGGCTCTAATAAACAAAGATTAAGCAAGATGCTGCCCTTACACCCAAGATAGGCGCAAAGGCAGCTAGATGTTGAGGGGCAGCATAGCTAAGCAAGTATACCAGAAAAGTATCCACGTCAGCCCCAAAACATCTACGATAACAGTGTTGCTCGCCATCAACAAGGCTTCAGTACGAACAACACTAGGCAACGAATAAACAGATACTGCCTAGATCGCAAGATGCGATCTAGGCAGCATGACGCTTACCCGGAAGAAACCCTCGAAACAAGGGGTGGCGATGCGTCTAGATTGGTTTGTCGTGAACGTGATCGTCCTCCCTTTTCTATAACCCTAGGTACATATTTATAGTCCGTAGACTTTCTAACTTGGGAAATAAACATAGCTGCGTACGAACTAAACTCTATCTCTTAATTCTAAATCTACCATAATGTACAAATACACGGGCAGTCTAGCACAAATTCTCATATGAGGCCGATTCAGAAATATTCCACGTGCATATTCTCTAAGCCCATTTAATCACGGCCCATCTCCGGACTTGGTTAAAATCTGGCGATAACACATGCCCCCCTGGTTTTGGCAATGATAATTCCAAAACCACTCTGTTTTTTCTTCGTCGGGTCACGTCGTGGCAGAGCAGAACCGCCACAGTATCCTTTCATCATGATGCCTTGCCTTCTCCACTTCTCTGCACGATTTGACAGTTTTGGCACCACCTCCTCGGAAACCACCGCAGCATTAAATTTCCACTATATCCCCTTTATTTAACCGCACCGAGCAGTTCGCCTCTTCATCCTCTTGCTCCGCACTAGCCATCGGAAAAAACCCTCTCCTCTGCAACCATGTCTTCCTCCTCCTCCTCTGCCTCATCGGGTCTCTCCTTCCAGTCCTCTTCCTCCCCGAGTAGACGACCAGATGGCCGAGAAGCGCTCTCCCGAGCAGTGGGTGGGAGTGATGACTACACCCGGCCGATGACGAGGACGGCCTCCGGTTCGTCGACGGGGAATGGAGGCGGAGAGGAGGACGAGCTTCTCTGGGCCAGGGGCCTCCTCCGATGAGGAGGAGAGAGAACGCCCCTCCCGCCGAGGAACGCAGCGCGCCGGGGAGGATGATTTTCGAGACGAGAGAGGCTTCTCCAAGCGCTAGGAGGAGCAGGTTGGTTAGCCGCCCGCAGCTGCACGACGGCGACGACGAGGGCAGCGACGACCCTTAGATTAGGGACTACTAGCATAGGACTAGTAGTAGTAATCGGCTCTTCTTTTGTTCTTCCTTTCTTGAGCAATTGGCTCTTCTCTGTAAAAAACCCTTTTTATCAATGAAGAAATGTTTTCAATTGATTTTGCCGATAGTCAAAGTAAGTCAACGCTCAAAGAGCCGATGGCAGCGCATCGGCCTTCACCATAAAACGCTAGTAAGGCCAAACTTAGTTGCATGTTCAAACGGTAACCTGCGACCCTTGTCTGAAGGCGCAAACTCAGATCCCCAAATCGCCCATCGAACAGATTCAACTCACAGCCGCGCAAATCCCAGTTCCCAATCGCAGATTCAACTCCGCAACGAATCTGATGGCGGAATCATCCAGCGCCAATGCTACGGTCTCTGGCCTGAAGGTAATCCTCAACCGCTCCTCGCCATCCGAGCATAATGTTAGAATTAACAGCAAACACTTGAATTAATGTCTCATCCCATCATTAATTTTAGGTATCAGACATTCTGCTGCCGCATCCTTCTCTCCCAAATTCTCTTTGTCTTGGCCCCCGTTCAACCGAGAGTCCTGCCCACTTGATTTCTTGCGAGGCCAATAGGATTCCCTTCGTAAACCAGAACTTAGATCTAACTTCTTGGGCCGACTGTTACGAGCCTGGCCTAATCCTCATGAAGATTGGATTTCTTGGTATAGTAGAGTATCAAAAACTCACCAAGCCAAATGGGAAACCACGGGCATAGCCGATGCTTTATCTTTGTCCTTATCTCCCCTTGAGAAACATGAAAACCTCCTGAAAACCATCGGCTATTTTTGGTCTGATGCCTTGAACTGTTTCATGTTCGGCCACGGCCCCATGACACCAACTCTGCTGGATGTGGTCATGATTACTGGTCTAAACATCTCATCCCCTAGCCCATCCGCTTTTAGGCTGCCAAAGGTTCCTTTCAAACTTTCTTCCAAAATAGAGTGTACTAACTGGGGTACATGAAAACCAAAGGCCCGGTAACAGAGAAAGAACACACGGCCTTCCTGAACTTCTGGCTGGAACACTTCATATTCTGTGGCCCTTCACTTGCCCCAACCAAGAATTACCTTCCTTTGGCCTATGAACTTGCTAGAGGCACTCAGCTTGGGATCGGCAAGCTGTTCCTTGGAGAAGTTTATCGATACCTCCAACTGATGTCTGTCAACCTGTTCTCCCAAAAGACAGTCAAAACAGGAGGCCCCTGGTGGTTTATTCAGCTATGGGCTCAACTGTATTTCCAGAACCATATCCCAAACTTCCCTTCCTTGGCCTCCTGCAGCTTTCCAAATGCTAATGGGAAGCCAATCCGATGTACTAGCTATGGTCAAGCTCTATATAGCCTTCCAGGTAGTAAACTGATCCCCAAGGAAACATCAGAATGGTTCGAACTTTCTACCAAGGCCTGGACAACCCTATCTTCTTTCCTTACACGGAGTCTGAAAATTTTGAAAACCCAGTCTCCTTTAGGCTAGACAGCTTTGCCGATGACACCAGCACCCGGCAGTTGTACTCCATCATGATCCGTCCCTCGCTTCCTTCAATTGGCATGAGTACCCCAAACAGATCATCAAACCTGGTTATGAGTCCTATCAACCGGTCGTAGCAGCCCGACAGCTTGGTCTTGGGCAGGTGTCTCCTCATTTCTTCCTCCACCACCTAACAGAGAGCAGAGCCGAGTTGCTCGATGTCCTCACCGGTCGAGGTGTTACTCTTTCTTTGATGCTCTCACCATCCCAATCCCTCACAACCTCTCCTTCACCTCATCAATCGATGGTTTTGAGACCTGGTGGTCAATGTGGAAGACCCATGTCTTCAGAGAGCTCTGGGACCGTTGTCAAACAACTTGATGCCGACTATGATATCCTCACAGGTACCACCACTCACAAATTTTCTTGCAATGGCTTACAATGATTTTAATAACCCTCGCTCTGACTCTTTGCAGCAACAAGACGGTCCAGAACCGGTTCGTGACGACGGCTCCCCCTTCAAATTCCTCCCACCAGCACCGATGGTCCTCTTCTGCAAAAACTCGCCATCCTTGAAAAAGGTTGTGATGCAGCAGCCGATTTTACCGAATCGGCTTCCAAGAGCAAAATATCTTCGGGCCAGCCGCCCCCCGAGCCTCGACCTGGGAGAACAGAGGAGGAAAGTAGCTGCCAGGAAGACTTTAAAGCGCCAACACCCTATTCTAGCTCAAGAAAGTCTACACGTAAGCTGGCTCATGCCCTGACTGATTACACTTACCCTTGTAGGCTTCTGCAACATGCTTGTGCTTACTAACTCTACTTTCATAGGCCTCCACCGAAGACAACTCTAGCGAGGAAACGCAGTCCAGCCGAAGAGATTCGAGCTCAGGTAACTCTGGGAAAACCGTCATGCAGAGCCAGCCAGATTTGCCACCGTCGGCTTCCAAGAAAAGATCAAGCCCTGAACCTGCTGCCCCCCAAGTTCCAATCAAAGCAGGGCAGGGAGGTCTACGCACAAAGAGCCGATGCATTAAGAGAGCTCGAAAGGAACCGCAAGCCCCTTCATCAAACCAAGAGGCTTCAAAAGTAATTGCCCTCCAACTCTCCCTGACTCATCTCTCCTGCTAATTCATTGCTGCTCACATCGGCTCAACACCTCCCTTGCAGACTGATGACACTTCTAGTGGGGAAGTCGAGGAAGTATTGATGCCCTCCACAGAACTGGATGTAGCAACCTCTAAAGGTGACGTCGACCAGGTTGCCAACTTGGTCGAGCTCCAAGCAAAAACACGAGAACCGATTGCTTCCTCATCGGCTGTCCCTCTGATCTTAGGAGAGGTAAACTCCCTTTGTTTGGCTTGCCCTTCCCCTGGTCTTCATACTGACGCTGCTCTTTGTCGTTTGTCAGGGTTGTGACCTCTCGGATTTGCTATCGTTTGATCCCGAGTCCATTGAACCAGCTCCTTCTTCAGCATGCGATGAACCAGGACCCAGCGCTATCTTTGGTCAATTCCAGCGTCTCAAAGCCCTGCTCTCCTCCTCGATTGAGATATTGGTCGAAGACCCCGAGGAAGTGAAGAACGTCCTGAAGAAATCCAGCCCCACCTCCCGTAACGCCGCAGTGAAACTCCGCTTGTGACTCTCCGCCATGTCAAGAGGAAGTTGGCTCGTCAGAGAATTGACCTACGCCACGCCCAACTTCCTTCGAAAGCCGAGGCAGACAAATGTCAGCGGCTTAACGAGAAAGCAGCCTTTGGACGCCAAAATGACACTCCGCGCCGAACTTGAGACCTTGCGAAAGGAGTTGGAGGACCTAGAAGAGAGGGTCCGGGCAACCAAACAGCTTATCCATGACAAGGAAGCTCTTATTGCCCACTCCCAACAGGAAACAGAAAGCCTCAAAGCTCAACTGAAGGCCGATCTGGCAGAGATACGTGTCCTGAACAAACAACTGGTGACGGGCAAAGATGAAGATGATGAGGCCGAGATCGCCGCAGTAGATCGCGTCCGTGCTGACGCCCTTAGTGCCTTTGAGGCATTCCTTCGGTAGAGCTTGTTCATGTAACTCATAACCTTTGAGGCTTTTTTTTTACTGGCCGACTCCGTGCATCAGCCCCCATATTTCACTGTTCGTTATCCCATATTAGGTGCCCCCCGAGCCGAATCTCTCAAGTAATTGAAGATACCGGCTTTCCAGTTATCCGATTCTAAAATGTGTACCTGAACATCGGCTCGTCCTGCTATATCCTTGTAGCCTGATGCGGATCTAACTATTTGCTGATACATGTTGGTCGTGGCTTATCCCCAGGACCAATGTCAATCTCTTCTAGCTCATCAGCCGATGTAAACCCATATCCTAGTTTTCCGTCGCCTGCTAGATCGATGCTGAACACAGGCAAAACGTATGTTAAGGATAATTTGGTGGAATCGGCCCTCATTTTGATTGCATTGCTCAATGAAGGTTTACAACTTATTTGTTCTCCACTATGGGAGGGAGTCTCACGTGACATGCTTGAGGTGAAATCATTGCTCTTTATTTTGGGGCCGATCGTGATCGGCCTTGCCACGTACGTCCATCGACTTTGCTCTTGCTACACAGGCCGGTGGATAAGACCAGCCTCACCCCGTTTTGTAACTGATACGCTCACCTCTGCTCAAACTGATTCAGAGAGCGGCTCTGGCCCTCGCATCCCAAATGTTCATGCCACTATTGAGATCTCGATTGAATCATCTGCATGACCTCCACTTCATCTCCATCCCACCGTATCGTGCATTGGTGCATTGTGGATGGAATGCAGTTAGGCTTGGCGTGAATCCAATCCCTCCCTAGCAGGTAAGGCTTTGTCATTGACGATGAAGAATGATGTAGGGATGGTTTTTGGCCCCGGTTAGATCCATTCAAACGCCTTGCGTCTCGATGCTTGGCCGTTGAAGTCGCTCAATGTGATGTTGGTTTTGATCAGATCTGAGTTGGAGCGTCCCAAACGCCGTAGCATGGAGTATGGCATATATTGACTGCCGCTCCAGTGTCAACCAGCATCTTGCCGACAGGCTGCCCGTTGATATAACCTTTTAGGTACAGGACCTTCAAATGTTTGTAGCTTTCTCGTGGTTTTTCAAAGATAATCGGTCGTGGTCGCAGTCAAATCACGACGATACTTCTTCACTCTTGAGCACAAAACTCCGAAGGGAGTATGAACACCAGCTGCGCTGATGCCTCCGCATCGGCTTTTACTTCTTGGGCGCCATTCTTCTTCGTGGACGACTCTCCGCGTCCAACGTTTGCTGAATTTTCACGGCGATCGGGCCGCGCTTTCTCAAAGTGTGCAGTGTATTGCGCCTCGTTTGCTCCAAGCTACGTAGTCGCTGAACCCTACGCTTTTGGGAGGCTGAGTCCATCAGGGCACCACCTTGGCCGGTGGTATTTATCCTCTTCTTCATCTTCCGACTCCTCAAAATCTTCCTCCCGAGAGGACTCGCCCGCCACTCGAGGTGGGAGAGGCCCCAGACGCTCGAAAACCGACACCTCTCCGCGTCCTTCTTCCGCCGTCTACACTCCGGCAATTGTCGATTGTAGAAATCGGCTCATTCCCCGAATCCCAGCAAACAGCTGAAGAAAGGATAGTCCCAAAGGTTCATCCACGTCTTCTCCCGCTCCCGTGACTTCCTTCCGCGCGGTGCTCATATCCTTCGTCGTTTCGTCATACCGACGATATCTTCCATTGCTCACGCGACCGACGATATCTTTTGTCGTCTCGGCTGTATCGCCGACGTCGGTCGGACCGATTGTCATTCTGTTAAGGAGATGCACGAGAGGACGTTGGTACCGCACGCTTTCTCACCTCGTTCTCTGAGGTAACGTTCTCGTCATATCGGACCGGTCAGCAGGCCGCCTCCTTTCCTTGCTACAAGCAAGATGCAGCCTTCTTTCTTATCCTTGCCATGGTGGTATATAGCCCTGCCATGTTAACGCGAATGAGAAATCTAGCCGACGCCCTGAGGACCACCCCACCATGTTGACGCCAGTGAACGGGTGTGTGCACTTTCATGGCAACTGCCCAAAGATCAAACGCCTTGTTCTATTGCCGACGATTCATCGATGAATACTTTGCAGCCATTGGTGATATGAGGAACGAGTGATGCCACTTGCAGACGCCTGCCCGGCTCTTGCATCGAGGGATCTTATGGCCTCGCACTTTCAGCCTATTTTTCCAAGCAAACGAATATCTGCCAGCCTTGCTCACATCGGGTCAAACCCTTTCGCATGCCCTTGTGGTTTCACCCATTTCAGTGACACGGGGCTGCCCCGAGCCCATTCAACACGGCTACTTCCCCGTCTTTCGAGAATCCTCACTTCTTCTGCTCACCAGCTGACCTGACGCTTAACTTTCTCTTACATTCTGGCGCTGTTCATCACAGTACCGACCATGTGCGCCAGCTGAACTGTAGTTACTTGGAAAGCCGCATCCTTGATCGGTTGCAGGTTCAATGCCGCACGACCGCTTTTTCTGGCTAAACGAGCAATAACATCGGTTCCGATACCAAACGCAATGTATTCTCACACCGTTTCTCCCCGTCGCTGCAGACACGGGATTACGCCGTGCCTCCCGAAGCTTGAGGATATTGAGCATGAAACTGTTCCTCCACGCTTCCACGTCCGACTGGAATTTGGTGGTAACGAGGTACTGTTCAAAAGCCGATCCCGGAGATTGTGCAAAAACATCACACGTAACGGGTCCGATGCTGAAATCATGCCCAACTATGCGCGGCTCACGTGTTCAATTGAGCTAGACCTTCCGATCCATTGAATTTTGAGAATTCAGAGCCATACTTGGGCGGCATGATCACATCATACTCGTCAGGGTACGGCTTGGAATAGCCGATTGTTTTTCTCTTTGGCAGGATGCCGAACTGGTCTATCAAGATTGTACTGATTTTTTCCATGGTATGGCTGCAGGGACCGAGTCATGACTGTTCCGGTGGCATATTTAGCTAGCCATGCCTGTTTATCGGCGTCTGCTCCAGAAATCGCTCCTGCCGTGATCTGCTCTCGTGCGCGCGCAAGTTATGCACCGCACGTATGTGCACATGTATCCATGGGATCTCTTTAGGCGGCTCACACAGAACGGCAATCGCCGTGATCGCCCCAACCTTGTAGACGACGTACGGTGAACCCGTGGCTTCGGGAGCTAAGCGAATGGTGCGGCAGTTCCTGTCTCGAATGGTAGTTCTCCCCGGTAAGTTCCTAGGACAGGCCCCTGGAGAGTACTGATGCTTCATGATTTAACCACGCGACCGCAATGCGCTCGAAAGCGTTCACCAGGCTCTAGAATGACGGTGTAAAGAATGAGCCACCATGTAATTAACTTCCTGCAGTAGGGCGTCTTCCTAGGTAGACAGATCTACTTCATCGAGAGCACACTGGTGAGAACCCTTTCCACCTCGATGCCATGTGAACGGGTCTTGGAACGAGCCGATGAGACTGGATTCGAAGACGGCTTTAATCTCATCATATTTCCTCTTGTGCTCCTCAGATCTTCGACTTGACTGGTTCATCTGCCATCTCAGCTGCAGATGTCGATGCCGTTGTTGTAGAGTGTCCCACCGGGCATGCCAGAATGTGTTGCCTACCAAAACCAACCGGCAAGCAGCGAAGGGCAACACGGTAGAGCCGAGGCTCCTGTGATCAGCGGGCTCTCGGTCTCAAGACGGCCGCAATGCTCCCGCACACGTCCAGCTGCGTAGGGATGCCACCGACCTATACCCGTCGGAAGGTGTTGGATTGCTTGGATTAGTTTCCTGGCAAACACTCAAACATTAAATACGAGCCCCGATCGGCTCTTAGGTTACTCTGTGAATCGGCTCAAAGAGCCGATTGACCCATGGTACACGTTGGTTTTACGTTAACATGGGGGTCCTGCTTAATCGATACCAAGATAAATCAATCTATGACAGTTTAGTGTTTTCACCGCATAACCGGAACATCCTACACGTAGATGAGCCTGGCAGATACGTAAGGTAATAGAAAACTAGTCCTAAAGAGGCCTAAAACCAACATAACGCCGATTCCCGAACATCCCTCTAGGATCGGAAACCATACCTAACGACTACCGGATCGTCAACCCGTTTGCAAGGCCTAATCATGGATATCAAACTAATCCTTGGGAACAAGGAGCAACTATACGATCGGTTCTACTAAACAAACAAACAAGATGCTGCCCTTACACCCAAGATAGGCATAAAGCGCTAGATGTTGAGGGGCACGTAGCTAAGCAAGCATATCGAAAAGTATCCACGTCAGCCCCAAAACATCTACGATAACAGTGTTGCTCGCCATCAACAAGGCTTCAATTTAACAACACTAGGCAACGAATAAACAGATACTGCCTAGATCGCAAGATACCTCGAAACAAGGTGGCTATGCGCAGATGGTCGTGAACGTGATCGTCCTCCCTTTTCTATAACCCTAGGTACATATTTATAGTCCGTAGACTTTCTAACTTGGGAAATAAACCTAGCTGCGTACGAACTAAACTCTATCTCTTAATTCTAAATCTACCATAATGTACAAATACACGGGCAGTCTAGCCCAAATTCTCATATGAGGCCGATTCAGAAATATTCCACGTGCATATTCTCTAAGCCCATTTAATCACGGCCCATCTCCGGACTTGGTTAAAATCTGGCGATAACACATGCATGCTATATTTATTAGATTGTAGACACATCTTGTCTTGAGAAATGTGATGTTATAGTAACATAGCTAGTTACCACCTCACTCTCTTTCTTCATTTATTATCATGTCATGTCACCAAAATGCTTTGGGGTGTGTGATGTGGGCCGGCCCTGACCCATGGCAGGCATGGGCGGCCGCCTAGGGCCCAGGCCAGGAGAGGCCTAGGACCGGAACTTTTCTATACTACTGTGGGCTGGAAAAATGTTTCGTATGGAAGTGAGAAAGGCAAACAATGTAAAAAATTCAATGCCTGATCTTTCGGTCCAGGCTCCCATCGCCACCAGTTCGCGCAAATGCATGACGCCGCTGCTTCTCCGATCGGTCCGACTACCGACTACCTGCCTGGCTGCCTCAATCAATTCGTATATAAAGGAATAGGCGATCGCTAGTTTATGTGTGGATGTGGTTTTCTCATCTGTCTCGCGGATTGCTTCTCGCTGGTCAGAGTTTTTCCCCTCTGTGTAAGTCCATGGTTAAATCTCTTGTCTAATTTTCATCTAATTCTTAACTTATTATTTTAGTTAGGGTCTAATTTGATGTAAATTACTTCATCATTGTAGGTGTTATAATGCCAAAACAATTGTCTCGTGCTGCAGAAAAGAAAAAGAGAAAGCTAGATAATTAGTTTATTGAATTGAAAAGAGGTGCTTTAAACAGGTATTTTCCAGCTAAAAATAGTGTTGACGTCAACAACAATAATCAAAGGCCAATATCTGATTCGGGACAAGATCATGAGGATAATATAGGCAGAGATCTTGAGTTCAACGAACAATCCTCGAATAACAGTAAGTAACTAACTAGCATCATATTTTGCAAATGTAAGTAAGTAACCATATTTTTTGAGGTTACTGAAAAATTGTTTGAGGTCAACTATGTTACAAGACATATTGAATTGCTTGGCTACATGTTGTATTGAGGAGGATATCCTAGACACCATTGATCTTGAAATTGTTCTTGATGATTTTGCATCTAGAAATGCACGAAGAAGATTTTTTGTGAAGCATTGAAATATAATTGGTGACGTAGTCATTGTAATTTGATTTTTATTGAGTTAATTAAATTAGTAAGAAATACTTATTATATTTTCTACTATTTTATTGCTGTTTTCATCGTAAATATATGTGCACATATTTGCCTCAAGGGGCCCTTTTATCGACTTCGTCCAAGGGCACCGAAAAACATAGGGCCGGGGCTGATGTTACTAGCTATATTACTCCCACTATGAGTAGTGTTAGATTGGTTGTACAAGCTGGTTTTTGGTTGCCGACTGAACAAGAAAATCAGTTAGATGGATGCTACTGCTCTACAGCTACTCTGACGACTACTCCTACGTACAGAAGCAATCAGACTAGTAGGAGCTCAAAACGTGGGTGTGTTGACCGGAGCACAAGTCTGCGCAGTGGAACTCTGCGCTTCTTCTCGCCCCTTCCTCGGCACGCGTTTCAACTAAATTGTTCCTTAATTTCTTTTGAAACGGAAATGCTCCATTACTGTTCTTACTCCTAAATTAGTGTTTGCTCGTTTATTACAGAGTTATTAGGATTGATTTAGGAGCGGTAATGATGACGTGAATGCTTGCGAGGGCAAGCTGTTGGACACTCGGTCGCACTAGAGTAATGGCTAGTGCTCTAGTAGTCTGATTGTCTGAACATTGAGCTCATAGGGTAGCAGCAGTGTGTTGACCAAGAGAGACGCAGCATAGTGGACAGAGTCAGGCTGCTGCCGTGCCGGTCGTCTCGTGTTCAGACGCGCTTGCAACACTGGATTCCTCCCTTCTTCTCTGCCAATTCTCCCGCACGCGTTCAAACCCTCTCGTCAAGCACCCGGTCCACGGCCTCCCACTCCCACTCACGCCCTATTCAAATTCGAATTCATGCACATGTTCACACGATGCTCTCCCCTGTTTTCTCCTCAAAATTCGAAATTCGAAGCAGATTATTAAGGCATGATGAATTTATAACCAACCAAAGAACGATTGTTATTCATCCCAAATCAGGGAATCATCAAGGGGACGCTGTACAGATTACTAGAGACGCGAGGCGCTAGGAGCAGATTAACCCATGGTTAACGACACTACCAGCTACGCTACGGTCGGGTTCGTCATCTATCTCAGCGCCGCCACGGCCACCTGCACCTGGGGAGCGACCCTGCGGCTGTTCCTGCTGCGGTTGCGGCCGCCGTTGCCGCCGCCGACAGCGCACCTGCCGCCGCCGTTGCTCGCGAACTTGTTGCTGCTGCCGTTATTGACGACAAACTTGCTGTTGCCGACCTTGTTGTTGTTGTTGTTGTTGATGGCACCGGCACCGCCGTGCTTGTTTCCGTTGGCGGCTGCGGCGGCGAGGTCGAGCTCGAGCTCGAGGCCGAAGAGGACCCCCGCGAACCCGCGCACGCCCTCCTTGGCGAAGTAGACCTGGCGGACGCGGCGGAAGGCCTCCCAGGTGAGCGCGCTGTCGGAGCCCGCCTGGTGCGCCCTCCCCGCCTCGCGCTGCGCCCCGAGGGCCGCCGCCACGGCGTCGAGCCCGCCGTGGAGGCCGGGGCAGCGGCCCATGATGTGGCGCACGTCGTAGACGTGCTCGCCGAAAAAGACGCGCACGAGGCCGAGGAACTCTGGCAGGGTGCGGGGCAGCTTGCGGCCCATGAGCAGCTTCACCAGGTACCCGAAGTCGTAGGCCGAGTGGAACGTGGCCCACGTGACCGCGGGGGCGCTGGCGGCGCCGCCGGCGCAGACGAGGCCCGACGCCATGAGGTGCGCGGCGAGCACGCGCGCGTCCACGCCGTGCGCGCGGTGGGCCGCGAGGTCGAGGCCGTGGTCGGCGAGCAGCTGGACGGACTCGGGCGCGTGGCGGTGCACGCGCGGGTCGAACTCGCGCAGGTTGATCTCGAAGGCGATGGCCGGCGGGGCGTCCGGGGAGGCGGCGAAGGCGAGGCCGACCTGGATGAGGTGGAGCGCGTCCACGTTGGCCTTGAGCGCCGCGTAGCGCTCCGACGGGGTGAGGAGGAAGTGGGGCTTGGTTGGGTGGTGCACCACGCCGGGGAACTCCGTGTCCATGGCCACGTACGGGTACTTCGCCGCCGCCTGACGGATCAGCCAGAACTCGTAGTCCACGTTGCCCGCCCACACCTGCCGGATCTCCAGCTTCCGACCCTTCGCCACCGGGCCGAACCCGCCGGCGGGGGCGGCGAGCTCCGGATGCACCGTCATCGCGGCGGCGGATTAATTCTCGTCGCGGCGGTGCGTGGTGAGATTGGATCGCGGAGGGCAGAGAAGATTGAGGTGGACTCTGATTTGTGTTTTCGATTTGGGGATGTTGAACTGTGGCGACGGCGGCCAGGGATTTATAGGGCTTGGGGTCGGCTGGTTCCAGCCGGGTGCGGGGGAAAGGAAGGGGAAGGCGGCAGGGCCGCTTTGAGATTCGTGTTCAGGGGAACTGACGGTCGATAGGGTACGTGACAGCGCGTTTATGGCGTGCGCGATATATACCAATGATAAGCTGCTTCCGGGCGTGTCAAGTCTGACCGGACCGCCAAGGAAGGCCCATGTATCTGGGCGTGTCAAAGGTGGTGGACTCGGTCCACACTAAAATATACTACCACTCAATTTTGTTTTTTAGCATGTTATAATGCCTGTTTCCGTTTTCGAAATCGTCCAGGTTTTACTTGCAACGTCTCCCCATTTTAATATAAAAATATATGGCTGCGGCAACATGGCTAGCGCTTATCTGTTTTTTTTTTTTTTTGGTATTGTTAACCTTCTCAAAAGGTTTCCGAATTCGTGCTACGTTTTACTCGCAACACCTTCCCGCTTTGATGAGAAAAGACCGTTACCTTCCTAGGCTGGTGCTTATCTATTTGTTAGTACCATTGACTATCTTGAAACGTTTCTGAATTCGAGTTACGGTATACTCGCAACACCTCCCCGTTTGATGAGAAAAGACCGTTGTCGTCTCACGCCAACTCTCATCCGTTTGTTAGCACCGTTGACCTTCTTTTAAGGGTTTCCAAATTCGAATTACAATGTCTCCCCGCTTCAACAGGAAAAGACCGTTGCCATGGCATGCAGGCAGTGCATCTATTTGTTGGTATTGTTGACCTTCTGGAAGGGTTTTTGAATTCGCGCTACGTTTTACTCGCAACACCTTTCTGTTTTGATGGGAACATACCGTTGCCTTCCTAGGCTTGCGCTCATCTGTTTGTTGGTACCATTGACAATCTTGAAAGATTTCTAAATTCGAGTTACAGTACACTCGCAACACTTGCCCGCTTTGATGAGAAAAGACCGTTACCGTCTCACGCCAACTCTCATCCATTTGTCGGTACCGTTGACCTTCTTTTAAGGGTTTCCAAATTCGAGTTATGTTTTAGTGGCAATGCCTCCTCGCTTGAATAGGAAAAGATCATTGCCTTGGCACGCTGGTAGCGCATATGACCTTACTAAAGGGTTTCTGAATTCGAGTTACGTTTTACTCGCAACATCTTCCCACTTTGATGGGAAAAGGCCTTTGTCGTCTCACGCCAACGCTTATCCGTTTGTTGGTACATTTGACCTTCTTGATGGGTTTTCAAATTTGAGTTACGTTTTACTCGCAGCGTCTCCCCTCTTTAATAAGGAAAAGATCGTTGCCATGGCACGCTGGCAGCGCATCTGTTTGTTGGTATCCTTGGCCTTCACATATAGCACTTTTGTCATCTTCATGTATTTTGATGGAATTCAACGGTGGTGTACTCAGTCCAGTCTAAGTATGTCGCTTAGCTTTGTTGTTTAGGAACAAATAATGCTGGTTCACTTAATACCGCACCATTTTCTCGCAACATCTCCTGCCTTAATGGTTATCGTGTAGGTACCTCTTAAATAATGCAGGTTTCGCGTGAGGTTTAATGGCAACACCTGCCACTTCAATGAAAAATCTTGTTGCCGTGTCTCGCAAGCACTGACCTATTTGTCTGTATCGTTGACCTGCTCGATTCCAAAATCATGGCGCATTTTTCTAGTAACTCCCTTGCTTTAATGCGAAAAAGCGTCAGGCTAGCACTTATTTGTTTGCTGGCTTTCGTTTTCGTTGACCTCCTTCGAGTTCAGGGATGATAACCCACAAGTATAGGGGATCATAACAGTCATCGCGGGAAGTAAAACCCAAATTTATTGATTCTACACAAGGGGAGGTAAAGAATACTTATAAGCCTTAACAACTGAGTTGCCAATTCAGCTGCAACTTGAAAGCACTAGTAATAAGTGATGTGGGAAAGCAGCAAAGAATATGGGAGCAATAGTAACAAGAACAACAAAGAAGAGTACAGAGCAATGGCACCAGTAAAATAGTTGATACTACTTCCAATGTCATATAGGAACGAGTATATGATGATGAGAGATGGACCGGGGTTCCCAGCGATCTACACTAGTGGTAACTCTCCAATAACAAGTGTCAAGTGTTGGGTGAACAAATTACAGTTGGGCAATTGATAGGATTGAAATAGCATTAAGAAAGAACATCAAGATTATTAATCATGTAGGCATGTTTTCCATATATAGTCGTACGTGCTCGCAATGAGAAACTTGTACAACATCTGTCCTACTGCACGGTGGCGCCCGGGCCTCTAGGGAATCTATGGCTATTAAGGTACTCCTTTTAATAGAGCATCGGAGCAAAGCATTAACACTTGGTGAAAACATGTGATCCTCATACCTACGCCTTCCCCTCCGGTTGTCCCAATTTCGTCACTTTGGGGCCTTTGGTTCCGGACATAGACATGTGCATACAACTTGTAGATACAATCTAAGCAATAATTATAGAGCTTAAATCTAAGATCATGCCACTGGCCCTAGTGACAAGCATTAAGCATAACAAGATTGCAGCAACAATAACTTCACAAGCTTTATAGATAGACTAATCATAATGTATCATCCATCGGATCCCAACAAAGACAACACCGATTACATCAGATGAATCTCAATCATGTGAGGCAGCTCATGAGATTATTGTATTGAAATACATGGGAGAGAGTACCAACTACCTACTGCTAGAACCCGTAGTCCATGGGGAACTACTCACGAGCATGATGGAGGCGGTGGCCGATGGAGATGGCTTCCGGGCACTTCCCCGTCCCAACAGGGCCGAACGAGACTTCGTCCCCGAATTGGAGTTTCGGCGATGGCGACGCGCCCGGAGTCTTTCTAGAGTTTCGTCAATTGGTATCGAGATTTTAGGTCGCGAGGGGTTAAATAGGCGAAGAGGCGGCGCAAGGGGGCACCTGGGGGTCCCACCCCATAGGGCGGCACGCCTCCCCGCGCTGCCTATGGTGGGGGCCCCAGGCCTCCTCCGACTCTCCTTCGGTGTCCTGGTCCGTCTCGGTGAATTATGATGTTGGGTCTTCGTTTCTCGAATTCCGAGAATATTGCCCGAACAACCTTTTTGGAACCAAAAACAGAAAACAAAGAATGGCACTGGCATCTTGTTAATAGGTTAGTTCCGAAACACATAAAAACATTATAAAGTGCGAGCAAAACATGTAAGTATTGTCATAAAACAAGCATGGAACATCAGAAATTATGGATACGTTGGAGACGTATCAGCATCCCCATGCTTAGTTCCTACTCGTCCTCGAGTAGGTAAACGATAAAAAAAAATTCTGTAGTGACATGCTACTTACATAACCTTGATCATACTATTGTAAAGCATATGAGATGAATGAAGTGATAATGATCTATAGTTGCTAACAAATAGATAACATATAGCAAAACTTTTCATGAATAGTACTTTCAAGACAAGCATCAAAAATCTTGCATAATAGTTAACTCATAAAGCAATAGATTCAAAGTAAAAGCACCGAAGCAACACAAAGGAAGATATAAGTTTCAGCAGTTGCTTTCAACTTTCAACATGCATATCTCATGGATAATTGTCAACGCAAAGTAATATGATGAATGCAAATAAGCATGTAAGAATCAATGCACAGTTGACACAAGTGTTTGCTTCTAAGATGGAAGGAAGTAGGTAAACCGACTCAACATAAAGTAAAAGAAAGGCCCTTCGCAGAGGGAAGCAGGGATTAAATCATGTGCTAGAGCTTTTCAAGTTTTGAAATCATATAGAGAGCATAAAAGTAAAGTTTTGAGAGGTGTTTGTTGTTGTCAACGAATGGTAGTGGGCACTCTAACCCCCTCGCCAAATGTACTTTCGAAGAGCGGCTCCCATGAACATTATCTCTCACATGTACTTTAGTTTAATTTATTTTTATTTTTGGGTGACACCTTCCAACCTTGATTTCACAAACCATGGCTAACCGAATCCTCGGGTGCCCGCCAACAATCTCATACCATGAAGGAGTGCCTTTTTATTTTAGTTTTATTTAGATGACACTCCTCCCCACCTTTGCTTTCTCAAGCCATGGCTAACCGAATCCTCGGGTGCCTTCCAACATTTCACATACCATGAAGGAGTGTCTATTTGCAAAATTAAGTTGCTTACTGATGAATCAGAGCAAAACATGTGAAGAGAATTATTAATGAAAGTTGATTAATTGGGGCTGGGAACCCCGTTGCCAGCTCTTTTTGCAAAATTATTGGATAAGCGGATGAAGCCACTAGTCCATTGGTGAAAGCTGCCCAACAAGATTGAAAGATAAAACACCACATACTTTCTCATGAGCTATAAAACATTGACACAAATTGAGAAGCATTTTGAATTGTTTAAAGGTAGCACATGAAGTATTTACTTGGAATGGCAGAAAATACCACATAGTAGGTAGGTATGGTGGACACACATGGCATAGTTTTTGGCTCAAGGATTTTGGATGCACATTCCCTCTCAAGACAAGGCTTTGGCTAGCAAGGTTATTTGAAGCAAACACAAGTATGAACCGGTACAGCAAAACTTACATAAAAACATATTGCAAGCATTATAATACTCTACACTGTCTTCCTTGTTGCTCAAACACTTTTACCAGAAAATATCTAGACCTTAGAGAGACCAATCATGCAAACCAATTTTAACAAGCTCTACGGTAGTTCTCCACTAATAGGTTCAAACTACATGATGCAAGAACTTAATCATGATCTACTTGAGAACTCAAAACAATTGCCAAGACAATATGAGGCATTTTCTGTTTCCAACCAAATAACAATAAATGCAATAGCTTCCAACTTTTACCATTGAACATTAAAAGTAAAATGAAGAACAAGTGTTCATATGAAAAAGCGGAGCGTGTCTCTCTCCCACACAAGGATTTCTAGTATCCGAATTTATTCAAACACAAACAAAAATAAAAACATACAGACGCTACAAGTAAAGCACATAAGATGTGACCGAATAAAAATATAGTTTCAATAGAAGTGACCTGATAAGTTGTTGATGAAGAAGGATGCCTTGGGCATCCCCAAGCTTAGACGCTGAGTCTTCTTGAAATATGTAGGGATGAACCACGGGGGCATCCCCAAGTTTTGACTTTTCACTCTTCTTGATCATATATCATCCTCTTCTCTTGACCCTTGAAAACTTCCTTCACACCAAACTTCTCATAAACTTCATTAGAGGGTTTAGTACTCAAAAAACTTTAATCCACATTGGTCCTGTAGTGACACATTGCAAGAACTCAATAAAACATTAGCTACAGCTCTCCACGTCTAGAAAGCCTGCTTAAAGTCCACAAGAGACAATGCAAAAAAACAGAGACAGAATCTGCCAAAACATAACAGCCAGTAAAAATGAATTTTTAAGAGGTACTTCCGTTGCTCAAATCAGAAAACTCAAAACTAATGAAAGTTGCGTACATATCTGTGGAACACGCACGTAAATTGGCAGATTTTTCTGAGTTACCTACAGAGAATCTAACCCAAATTCGTGACAGATAGAAATCTGTTTCTGCGCAAAAATCCAAATCTAGTATCAACCTTCTATTAGAGACTTCACTTGGCACAACATTGCAATAAAATAAAGATAAGGAGAGGTTGCTACAGTATTAACAACTTCCAAAACACAACAAAACAGTAGCAAAATAAAGACATGGGTTATCTCCCAAGAAGTGCTTTCTTTATAGCCATTAAGATGGGCTCAGCAATTTTAATGATGCACTCGCAAGAAATAAGAGTTGAAGTAAAAGGGAGCATCAATAGGCAAACTCAAAACACATTTAAGTCTAACCCACTTCCTATGCATAGGAATCTTGTACACAAATAAATTCATGAAGAACAAAGTGACAAGCATAAGAAGATAAAACAAGAGTAACTTCAAAATTTTCAGCATATAGAGAGGTGTTTTAGTATCATGCAAATTTCTACAACCATATTTTCCTCTCTCATAATAATTTTCAGTAGCTTCATGAACAAACTCAACAATATAACTATCACATAAAGCATGTTTTTCATGATCCATAAACACATAATTTTTACCAAGTTTAAAAATAGTCGGATTAAAACTTCCAAATCCACTTTTATCAATAATATAACAAGATGATTGATCATTCTCAAGAGATATGGGACTCCTAGATAAAGTCAAGACTTTTCCAATCCCATTTTCATTAGTAGTACAATTAATATTATCAAGTAACATAGGACCATCATCTAGAGATTTATCATAAACATTTGCTACGCAAAACTCTTTTGTACCATGCATTTCGACATCAGGCATAAACAAAGCATTATCATAAGATTTATCAAAGTAGCATGGATTATCATAGATAACAGTAGCATAATTATTCTCACAAGTTTTACTCATAGGTACTATTTCAAGAGAATCCACAGGAACATAACATTCAACCTCTTTCGGTAAGCATGGAGGACAATCAAATAGTGTAAGAGATAAAGAGTTACTCTCATTAGAAGGTTGGCATGGGTAGCTAATCCATTCTTCCTCCTTTTGTTCATCACTCTCCCTTCTTTTTCATCCAATGGGCTTTCAGGTTCATCAATTTTCTCCTCTTTTTCATCCAATGAGCTTTCAGGTTCATCAATTTCTTCTTCCACAGGTTCCTGCAAATTGTGAGTGCATTCTTGTGCATTAATGAGTCTCTCTTTATAATCAATGATATAAGGATTATCACTGTAGCTTTCTATGCAAAAATTAAGGATAGAAGAGACATAATCTTTAAGGTCCTTACAAACAACACAAGTTTCGTAATTTTTAGCTATGAAGGATTCGATCTCAGAAGCTCCCATAAACAAAACAAATTGTTCTACCTCTTCGAAGCTAAGATGAATATAGTTATTCCAATTATAGTTCTTAATTAAAATTTCTTCACTAAAGCCACATTGAAATTTCAGATGTTTGGTATCCTCTTTAGAGCAACAATTTATATCATGGCGTTTAAGCAAGATTTTAGCAATTGTATTCAATTTTTCTATCACAGCACTCATTACTTTACCAGTTCTTGATTCTCTATAATTATTATATAATTCTATGAGCTCCAACATGGTCATGCGTTCTTCCATAACAACAGTTTTTAATTTTTCGATTTTTCAAATTTTTATGGATTTTTGGGTATATGAGAAAAATAAAACAAGACAAAAAGAAACTAGAGAAAAGTAAACTAAGCAAAATAATACTAAACAGAAATAAACTAAGCACAAATAAACTAGACAAAAGTAAACTAAGCAAAACAAAATAAAATAAAATAAGAACAGAGAGGAGAGTGTACTCCCCAGGTGAACTTATGAGTAGAGCTATGCCTCCCGGCAACGGCGCCTAAAATAGTCTTGATAACCCACAAATATAGGGGATCGCAACAGTTTCGAGGGAAGTAAAACCCAAATTTATTGATTTGACACAAGGGAGGTAAAGAATACTTATAAGCCTTAACAACTGAGTTTTCAATTCAGCTCACTGAAAAGCACTAGTAACAGGGGTGATGTGAAAGCAGCAGTAATATGGGAGCAATAGTAACAGAACACAACAGCGTAGAGAGCAATGGCACCAAAAATAGTTGATACTACTTCCAATGTCATATAGGAACGAGTATATGATGATGAGATGGACCGGGGTTCCCAGCATCTACACTAGTGGTAACTCTCCAATAACAAGTAACAGTGTTGGGTGAACAAATTACAGTTGGGCAATTGATAGGATTGAAATAGCATTAAGAAAGAACATCAAGATTATTAATCATGTAGGCATGTTTTCCATATATAGTCATACGTGCTCGCAATGAGAAACTTGTACAACATCTTTTGTCCTACCAGCCGGTGGCAGCCGGGCCTCTAGGGAATCTACTGGCTATTAAGGTACTCCTTTTAATAGAGCACCGGATGAAGGAGATATGCCCAAGAGGCAATAATAAAAGTGGTTATTATATATCTTTATGTTTATGATAAATGTTTATATGTCATGCTATAATTGTATTAACCGAAACATTAGTACATGTGTGATATGTAAACAACAAAGAGTCCCTAGTATGCCTCTTAACTAGCTTGTTGATTAATGGATGATTAGTTTCATAATCATGAACATTGGATGTTATTAATAACAAGGTTATATCATTGTATGAATGATGTAATGGACACACCCAATTAAGCGTAGCATAAGATCACGTCATTAAGTTATTTGCTATAAGCTTTCGATACATAGTTACCTAGTCCTTATGACCATGAGATCATGTAAATCACTTATACCAAAGGTACCGATTACATCAAACGCCACGCGTAAATGGGTGGTTATAAAAGTGGGATTAGTATCCGAAAGTATGAGTTGAGGCATATGGATCAAGTGGGATTTGTCCATCCCGATGACGAATAGATACTCTCTGGACCCACAAGTATAGGGATCGCAACAGTCTTCGAGGGTAGTATAACCCAATTTATTGATTCGACACAAGGGAGACAAAGAACACTTGGAAGCCTTAACAGCGGAGTTGTCAATTCAGCTGCACCTGGAAATAGACTTGCTCGCAAGAGTTTATCAAGAGTAACAGTTTTATAAAGAGTAGTGAAATAAAGCAGCAGAGTAACAAAGACAAGCAGTGATTTTAGTAAACAGCAGGATTAAAATACCGTAGGCACGGGGACGGATGACAGCGTTGCATGGATGAGAGAAACTCATGTAACAATCATAGCAGGGCATTTGCAGATAATAATAAACGGTGTCCAAGTACAAATCAATCAATAGGCATGTGTCCCAATTATAGTCGTACGTGCTCGCAATGAGAAACTTGCACAATATCTTTTGTCCTACCAGCCAGTGGCAGCCGGGCCTCAAGGGAAACTACTGGATATTAAGGTACTCCTTTTAATAGAGTACCGCAGCAAAGCATTAACACTCCGTGAACACATGTGATCCTCACGCCACTACCATCCCCTCCGGTTGTCCCGATTTCTGTCACTTGGGCCATCGGTTCCTGACAACGACATGTGTATACAACTTGCAGGTAAGATCAATAAACAATGAATATCATGATGAAACAATAACATGTTCAGATCTGAGATCATGGCACTCGGGCCCTAGTGACAAGCATTAAGCATAACAAGTTGCAACAATATCATCAAAGTACCAATTACGGACACTAGGCACTATGCCCTAACAATCTTATGCTATTACATGACCAATCTCATCCAATCCCTACCATCCCCTTTGGCCTACAGCGAGGAATTACTCACACATGGATGGGGGAAACATGGCTGGTTGATGGAGAGGCGTCGGTGGTGATGATGGCGATGATCCCTCCAATTCCCCGTCCCGGCGGAGTGCCGTAACGGAGACTGCTCCCGCGACGGAGTTTCGCGATGTGGCGGCGTTCTGGAGGCCGGCGACTTCGACTTCCCCGTGCGTTTTTAGGTCGAAGGCACATATAGTCCGAAGGAGGGTGGTCGGAGGCCGCCGAGGGGCCACACATAGGGCCGCGGGCTCCCCCTAGGCCGCGCCGCCTTATGGTGTGGGGCCCTCGGGCCTCCACCTTGTCCTTCTCGCTCCGTCAGTATCTAAAAAGGGCCTTCTGCATAAATTCGAGGATTTTCCGAAAGTTGGATTTCTGCACAAAACGAGACAACAGTTTGCTGAAAACAGCGTTAATCCGTGTTAGTTGTATCCAAAATACACAAATTAGAGGCAAAACAATAGCAAAAGTGTTCGGGAAAGTAGATACGTTTTGGACGTATCAACTCCCCCCAAGCTTAGCTTATTGCTTGTCCTCAAGCAATTCAGTTAACAACTGAGCGATAAAAGAACTTTCACGAACACATTTGCTCATATGATGTATATATTCTCATGCTATGGCTAATACTTAAGCAGTTCATAATGAGATGCATACAAATAAGATCATCTAACAGCTATGTCAATCATGAAGAGGTACCAACAATTAATAATAAGCATCATGAATCATGTATATAAGCAGGATTGCAATGTTCATAAGAGAGTATGATAAAGTGGTATCTCGCTTGCCCGTATTTGATCGGCAAAACATAAATGCCCAGGCACCTCTGAAGTTCATAGAAAGACTAGAAGTAGGATTGTCAAAGATAAAAGCATCAAAGTTATACCACAATCAATCATTTTTTGAGACAAGCATATTATACTAAGAATGACAGTTGTGCTCTCAAGATAGTGCTCAAAGAAATAATGGAGACACAACATAAAAGTAAAAGATTGACCCTTCGCAGAGGGAAGCAGGGATTAACATGCGCTAGAGCTTTTCATTTTTGAAATCAGGAGTAAAATTATTTTGAGAGGTGTTTGTTGTTGTCAACGAATGGTAATGGGTACACTAACTACCTCGCCAACCGGACTCCCAAGAGCGGCTCCCATGAATTATTTGCATATTTATTTGGCACTCCTTCTAGCCTTTCTTACACAAACCATGGCTAACCGAATCCTCGGGTGCCTGCCAACAATCACATACCATGAAGGAGTGCCTTTTTATTTTAGTTTTATTATGATGATGACACTCCCCCAACCTTTGCTTACACAAGCCATGGCTAACCGAATCCTTCGGGTGCCGTCCATCAATCACAAACCATGGAGGAGTGTCTATTTAAGTTAATTAATTCGGGACTGGGAATCCCATTGCCAGCTCTTTTTGCAAAATTATTGGATAAGCGGATGTGCCACTAGTCCATATGAGAGTCCGTCAAAAGTAAATGACAAGGTTGAAAGCTAAACACCACATACTTCCTCATGAGCTATGAAACATAAACACAAATTGAGAAGCATTTTGAAGGTTTTAAAGGTAGCGCATGAGAATTTACTTGGAATGGTTTGAAATGCCATGTATAGGTATTTATGGTGGACACTTTTGGAACAACTTGGTTTTCAGGTGTTTGGAAGCACGAGCAGCGTTCCCGCTCAGTACAAGTGAAGGCTAGCAAAAGACTAGGGAGCGACAAATCAAGAGAGCAAGAACTGTCATAATCATGCTTGCGGCAAAATAAATTAACGGAGGCATAAAAGTGATACAAGAACTCTGAAGCAATATAGATCATCGAGGCTTAATTGACTTTTGTTCAGTCATATGCATGCGTGAGCATGTGCCAAGTCGATATAAATGAATTATTCAGAGGAGGATACCACAATGCCATACTTACTTATGAATAAAACAATGCAAGCAAACATCCATGACATGCTACTCATATTAATAGATTGGAGCTAAACATGAGAGATCATAAACTACTAGACTTTCTCAAATAACATATACCTCACATGAACCAACTAAGCATGCTCACATGGATGAGTATATGTACAAAAATGAAAACAAATAGAGTTCATACCAGCCTCTCACCACAATCCAATTGTCGTAGATCGTCATTATTGTCTTTCACTTGTGTACCTTGGGTAATATGAAATGAAAACCACGCTCCAGCCACCGAAGACCATTGAACTCAAGATGAACTTTACAAACCAAAGAAGAACAGAAAATATTTTTGGTGTTTTCGAATTAGAAACAAGAACAAAAGGAAACAAGCAAACAAAGCAAAATCTTTTTGGGTTTTCTTATAGCAAACTAGCAATAGCAAATAAAGCGAAACAAATGCAAGAAACCAAAACAAACAAATTATGAAGAGAAACAACAGAAATATTTTTGGTCTTTTTGTGTTTTGGAAAGGAAACAAAGCAAAAACAAGAAACGGCAAACTAGAAGACTCACATAAACACAAAGCAGCAGAAATTCGTCAAACTTGACAGCAGTACAGTACCCGATTTTTAATAAATTCTTCCACTGCTCAAATCGAAAAGTGTTCAACTAATGAAAGTTAGATAACAACCTGGGGAACATGCACAAAAATTGGCTTCGCAAAATACTGTTCTGGCTATTTTTGAGAATTGTTTCGGTAACAGTCCAGAATCTGTTTTCAGGCAGCACTTCCCCAAATATCATCTTCCTCTCATTAGAAAACCACTCAAACAAACAAAACAAGTATATACAAGTATCCAGCAACCATAATATGCAAAGAATGAGTGATGCCGGTATACCTCCCACCAAGCTTAGGCTTTTGGCCTAAGTGGAGTTCAATTCCATCGAGGCCATGAGGTAGTATCTCCGTAGTACGATGAAGATGGATCATATTCCGGGTATGTGCTAGAAGAAGCACCCGGATATGTGACGGTATAGTCGTAGGAGGGCTCGGCGTCCTCGGAGTCATGCTGCTGGTGGAAGTCTTGTATCTTCATATGTTCATCCACCTCCTCCTTAGTGCGCGACCATGGTTCCCTGTCAATACTGAACAAACCCGGCTGGGGAAGAGGGATTTCTCATCTCCGTCAGCAAACAACATTCTATAGACCATGTTATCTAAAGTGGAGTCAGTGGTAACAAAATGATGGCTTTTCATAGCAGCAATATCAAGCCTCCTAGGGGTTAATGGCACATCATTAGGATCAAGAGGAAGTCTTAAATGTGTTAAAACGCGTAGTGCAATAGTTCCTCCAAAAATAGGCCCCCTGTTAGACGGCGAGCAATAAGAGAACCAAGATGATAAGATGTCCGACCAGTAAGTGCAATATTCAAGAAAGCAAGATGGTAACTAGAAATATTGCTATTGTTCTCCCTACCAAGAATGCTAGTAGCAATGTAATATGCAAAATATTTAATGGCGGGGAGTTGAATGTTCCTTATCTTGCCACGCTGAATGGTGCGACAATCATCATCGGTGATCCCTCGATAGAGCTCCAACAGGTCCCGGGGGTTGTCATCAATCCTCCTTGCTGTACCTACAGGGGCAATATCCAATGCACGACAAAAATCTTCCAATTCCATAGTAACAGGATTATCATAGATCTTGAATGCAACTGTCGGCTCATATTGCTTGTTGTTGAACTTGAAGCTCTCGACGAAAATTTTGGTGAGCATGTAGTATTGCTCCCTTTCGTCTCCCACGTAGGTGGTTAAGCCCCCTATTGACAAGGGTAAAGAAATCATCCAATATCCCTGCATTTCTCAGAAAATCATAGCATGGAAAAGACGAAGCATTAGGAGCCCCGTTGTCCTCTTCGGGCGCGAAGCTAGGCGCGATGATATCCTCATTGTACGATCGCCTAAGCCGGGTGGCGGCCCTAGAAGGCCTCCCGGTGCTGGTTGTTCCTCTCTTGAACAATTCTCCAAAGTTGAACTTCTTCATCTTTCTTTTCTGAAATTTTTCAACAAGTGATATAAAACTTGATTTGGTGACATATAATCAAGGGGAACTACTATAGGAACTTGCTAGAGTACTAATCATGCATCAAAACTAGTTTATACAACTTAGAACAAGCATGCAAGCTCACTAAACATGTTACCTACAGCAGCAAAATATTCAAGATATACTCAACCAAACAAAATTCTACTTGGATAGATCGGAGGAGTCACATACCGGAGAGCAAATGTGCCAAATTTCAAGAAATCTGGGCTGAGCAAAGAGATCGAAAACTGAGCTTTGAGCAAAAACGCGAGTGAGAGAAAGCTGAGTTTTTTTTGGGAGAGAGAAGATGCTGGGAGAAAGAGATGAAGTAGTGGGGCAAGGAGGGGCCCACACCACGGTGGCGCGCCTCCTTGGTCGCGGCTGGTGGGTGGGGCTGGGTGCCCCACGTCATCCTCTCGTGCTCCCAGTGTGCCTCTTCGAAAAATAGGACCAACGGTATAATTTTTGTGATTTTTTGAAAACTTTGAAAATGCACATTTCTGGGTATTAAGTTTATTATTACTGGCCAGGAAATATTTTGAAAACTCTAATTAACTAAGGAACTTTGCAAATCAAAAGTGCTACAGCAAGTAAGGCAAGTGGAGAAAGAAAGAGATGTTGTTTACCTCCTCTATGCATATAAAAAGTATTCGTTAACAAGGTTGATCAAGTCTTGCCACCGAATAATTTTGCATAACATAAGAAGAAATAAACCTCAAAACAATCATGTTACCTTGAATTGTATTGATATGGATCGAATCATAAGATTTTGATAACCTTCTTTAGGCTCATATATAGGACAATCGATAGTTCCAACTTTGATAGTTCTCACATTAGAAATAGTATTGACTCCACATACTTTATCAATCTTCTTGGGGAAATAGACAGTATGCTCCTTATCATCAACATTGAAAGTAACCTTTCCTTTATTGCAATCAATAACAGCACGGTGTTAAGAAAAGGTTTCCCAAGAATAATAGACATATTATCATCTTCGGCATTTCCAACACAACAAAATCAGTTAATATCAAGCAGTTAATAGTAACTTGAACAGGAACATCCTCACATATACCAACAGGAATAGCAGTAGATTTATCAGCCATTTGCAAAGATATATCAGTAGGTATCAACTTATCTAGATAATGTCTCTTATAAAGAGAAAAAGAAATAACACTAACACCGGCTCCCAAGTCACATAGAGCAGTTTTAACATAATTATTCTTGATAGAACAAGGAATAGTAGGAATACCTGGGTCGCCCAACTTCTTTGGAACTTTGCCATTAAAAGAGTAATTAGCAAGCATAGTGGAAATTTCCTCATTGGGGATTTTCCTCTTGTTAGTAACAATATCTTTCATATACTTTGAATAAGGAGGCAATTTAATAGCATCAGTCAAAGGGATTTGCAAGAATAAAGGTTTCATCCAATCGCAAAATTTATTATAGTGTTCTTCTTCCTTTGATTTTAATTTCTTAGCAGGAAAAGGCATTTGCTTTTGCACCCAAGGTTCTCTTTCATTACCATGTTTCTTAGCAATAAAATCTTCTTTAGTATACTTTTTATTTTTAGCATGCTTTTCAGTTCATCTTCTACCTCTTCTTTATCAGAAGCATCATTCTTATCATTATCATTATCATTATCATGTTCATTACCACTTTCAGTTTCAGCATCAGAAATAGAAATACTATTAGGATCATTAACAGGTTCAGAGGATTCTACAACATTTTTATGTCTTCTTTTTCTTCTTAGAATGAGCACTAGGTTCAATGCGTTGAGAATCTTGTTCAATTCTTTTGGGATGCCCTTCAGGATATAGAGGATCCTGGGTAGAGACACCACCTCTAGTTGTTACTTCATAAGCATGTTTCTCTTTAGAATTATTATTTAGCAAGTCATTTTGCACTTTAGTGAGTTGATCAATTTGAGTTTGAATCATTTGAAAATGTTTAACAAGCACCTTAACATCATTGGAGGTTCTCTCCACAATATCATGCAAATTGCTAATAGCTTGGAATTTTCCATTAGATGATTCTCTACTCTCATATTAAAATTTTCTTGCTTAACAATATAATTATCAAACTCATCTAAGCATTGCGCAGGAGGTTTTGAATACGGAATATCTTCCCTAGTAAAGTGTTGAAGGGAGTTTACCTCGATCATGGGTGAAGGGGGAATTATCTCACATATATCTTCTATAGGAGGTAGATTCTTCACATCTTCGGATTTAATACCATTCTCCTTGAGAGACTTCTTAGCTTCCCGCATATCTTCATCATTCAATTCAATTAAACCCCTCTTCTTCAATATTGGCGTTGGAGTTGGTTCAGGTGTTTCCCAATCATCATGATTCCGGCTTATTCTAGCCAATAAATCTTCAGCTTCGTCTGGAGTTCTTTTCCTGAAAACACAACCAGCACAACTATCCAAATATGCTCTAGATTCAATGGTTAGTCCACTATAAAATATATCAAGTAGATCATTCTTTTCCAAATCATGTCCAGGTCGAGCTCTGATAAGAGAACAAAATCTTGCCCATGCCGCAGGCAATTTCTCTTCATCTCCTTGATCAAATCTGTAAATTCTCTGTAAAAGCATGTTGAGCACTAGGAGGAAAGTATTTTCGAAAGAAAACATCACGCAAATCAGATGGACTTTTAATAGAACCAGGAGACAAATTATTATACCAAGTTTTAGCATCATCCTTTAATGAGAAAGGAAAATTTTTAGCGACAAAGTAAGTACGCATCTTGACATCATCAGAAAACAAGCTACTCATAGAAGAAAGTTCAATCATGTGTTCTACAACACTTTCTTTTTCAGTACCACAAAAGGGTGTTTTCTCTACAATAGCTATATGAGATAGATCAAGAGAAAAATCATAATCTTTATCCTTAATGCATATAGGAGATGTGGCAAATTCAGGATCAGGAGATAGCTTATGTCTAACAGTATATTGTGCGAGAAACTTTTTAATGCTTCTTGCATCAGTAATAGAATTGCATTTATCAATAAAATCATCATTAAGTTCCACATAATCTTCATCAGGATCATCACTAGAATAATCAAGTTCAGGTGAACTAACAGGTGTAGTGGCATTTTCATTAGGAGTTTCAGCATTTTCAATTTGTCTAGACCTAGCAATTGTAGCATCTAGAAAGGATCCCATGAACCACTATCATCAAGCACAGCAGAAACATTATCAATATTATGAGAGTTTTCAGATTCAGCAGACGTACCAGCAGCGTGAAACAAGTTGACTTATCACAGATGGTGAATCAAGAGTAGGAGGTACTCGTAGTTGTACCTTTTCTTGTAGTGGATGGTAATATGGCGACTTTAGAATCGCGAGCTTTACCCATGATGGAGAATTTGCAGCGAACAATATCAATCCAAGTGAACTTCCAAATAAAGCTATGCTCCCCCAACGGCGCCGAAAATAGTCTTGATGACCCACAAGTATAGGGGATCGCAGTCTTCGAGGGTAGTATAACCCAATTTATTAATTCGACACAAGGGGAGACAAAGAACATTTGGAAGCCTTAACAATGAGTTGTCAATTCAGCTCACTGGAAATAGACTTGCTCGCAAGAGTTTATCGAGTAACAGCTTTATAGCGAGCGAGTGAAATAACAACAACAGTAGTAAAAGACAAGTAGTGATTTTAGTAAAAGCAGGATTAAAATACTGTAGGCACGGGACGGATGACGGGCGTTGCATGGATGAGAGAAACTCATGTAACAATCATAGCAGGGCATTTGCAGATAATAATAAAACGGTGTCCACCCGCAATGAGAAACTTGCACAACATCTTTTGTCCTACCAGCCGGTGGCAGCCGGGCCTCAAGGGAAACTACTGGATATTAAGGTACTCCTTTTAATAGAGTATCGGAGCAAAGCATTAACACTCCGTGAACACATGTGATCCTCACTCACTACCACTCCGGTTGTCCCGATTGTCACTTGGGCCATCGGTTCCGGACAACGACATGTGTATACAACTTGCAGGTAAGATCAATAAACAATGAATATCATGATGAAACAATAACATGTTCAGATCTGAGATCATGGCACTCGGGCCCTAGTGACAAGCATTAAGCATAACAAGTTGCAACAATATCATCAAAGTACCGATTACGGACACTAGGCACTATGCCCTAACAATCTTATGCTATTACATGACCAATCTCATCCAATCCCTACCATCCCCTTCAGCCTACATCGGGGGAATTACTCACACATGGATGGGGGAAACATGGCTGGTTGATGGAGAGGCGTCGGTGGTGATGATGGCGATGATCTCCTCCACCCCGTTCCGGAGTGCCGAACGGAGACTTCCTCCCCGGCGGAGTTTCGCGATGTGGCGCGTTCGGAGGCTTTCGCGATTTCGACTTCCCCGTGCGTTTTAGGTCGAAGGCATTATATAGTCCGAAGGGGGCGCCGGAGGCGGCCGAGGGGGCCACACCATAGGGCCGCGCGGCCCCCCAGGCCACGCCGCTTATGGTGGGCCCTCGGGCCTCCACCTTACTTGTCCTCTCGGCTCCGCGATTCTGGGAAAATAGGGCCTTCGCATAAATTCCGAGGATTTTCCCGAAAGTTAGATTTCGCACAAAACGAGACACCAAGTTCCTGAAAACAGCGTTAATCCGTGTTAGTTGTATCCAAAATACACAAATTAGAGGCAAAACAATAGCAAAAGTGTTCGGGAAAGTAGATACGTTTGAGACGTATCAGCCCTCTCGGTGGAATGTCGTCTAATGTCTTGCAAGCATATGAATAAGTTCATAAGAGACCACATACCACGGTACGAGTAAAGAGTACTTGTCGGAGACGAGGTTGAACAAGGTATAGTGATACCGATGATCAAACCCGGACAAGTAAAATATCGCAAAAAGGGAATTGGTATCGTATGTGAATGGTTCATTCGATCACTAAAGTCATCGTTGAATATGTGGGAGCCATTATGGATCTCCAGATCCCGCTATTGGTTATTGGTCGGAGTGAGTACTCAACCATGTCCACATAGTTCGCGAACCGTAGGGTGACACACTTAAAGTTGGATGTTGAAATGGTAGAACTTGAATATGGAATGGAGTTCGAATATTTGTTCGGAGTCCCGGATGAGATCCCGGACATCACGAGGAGTTCCGAATGGTCCGAGAATAAGATTCATATATAGGAAGTCATTTTATGAGATTTAAAATGATCCGGAAGGTTCTAGAAGGTTGTAGAAAAGTCCGGAAGAAACCACTATGGAAGGCGGAGTCCCAAAGGGACTCCACCTCCATGGCCAGCCAACCCTAGAGGGGGAGGAGTCCCAAGTGGACTCCTCCTATGGGGGCCTGATGTCTACTGGAGCTTCTATTCTTGTAGACAGTGTTGGGCCTCCAAGAGCAGAGGTTTGTAGAACAGCAGCAAGTTTCCCTTAAGTGGATCACCCAAGGTTTATCGATCTCAGAGGAAGAGGTCAAAGATATCCCTCTCAAGCAACCCCGCAACCACAAAGCAAGAAATCTCTTGTGTCCCCAACACACCTAATAGGTGCACTAGTTCGGCGAAGAGATAGTGAAATACAGTGGTATGAATAAGTATGAGCAGTAGTAACGGCACCAGAAAAGTGCTTGGCGTGTAGTTGATGGTGGTAATATTGCAGGCAGTAGAACGCAGTAAAACAAGAACAAGCAGCGATAGTAGTATTTAGGAACAAGGCCTAGGGATTATACTTTCACTAGTGGACACTCTCAACATTGATCACATAAATAAATAGATAGATGCTAGACTCTACACCCTCTTGTTGGATGATGAACACCACTAATTGTGTAGGATTACACGAACCCTCAATGCCGGAGTTAACAAGCTCCACAATATTCAATATTCATGTTTAAATAACCTTAGAGTGCAAGATAGATCAACATAACCAAATAGATCACATTGATACGTCTCCGACGTATCGATAATTTCTTGTGTTCCATGCCACATTATTGATGTTATCTACATGTTTTATGCACACTTTATGTCATATTCGTGCATTTTCTGGAACTAACCTATTAACAAGATGCCGAAGTGCCTGTTTTCTGCTGTTTTTGGTTTCAGAAATCCTAGTAACGAAATATTCTCGGAATTGGATGAAATCAACGCCCAGGGTCCTATTTTGCCACGAAGCTTCCAGAAGACCGAAGAGGAGAAGTGGGCCACGCGGTGGCCACACCCTAGGGCTGCGCGGCCCCCCTTGGCCGCGCGGCCCGTGTGGGCCCCGTGCCGCCTCCCGACTGCCCTTCCGCCTACTTAAAGCCTCCGTCGTGAACCCCCCAGGCCGAGAGCCACGATACGGAAAACCTTGCGAGACGCCGCCGCCGCCAATCCCATCTCGGGGATTCAGGAGATCGCCTCCGCACTCCCGGCCGAGAGGGGAATCATCTCCTGAGGACTCTACGCCGCCATGGTCGCTCCGGAGTGATGTGTGAGTAGTCTACCCCTGGACTATTGGTCCATAGCAGTAGCTAGATGGTTTCTTCTCCCCATTGTGCTTCATTGTCGGATCTTGTGAGCTGCCTAACATGATCAAGATCATCTATCTGTAATTCTATATGTTGCGTTTGTTGGGATCCGATGAATAGAGAATACTTGTTATGTTGATTATCAAAGTTATGTCTATGTGTTGTTTATGATCTTGCATGCTCTCCGTTACTAGTAGATGCTCTGGCCAAGTAGATGCTTGTAACTCCAAGAGGGAGTATTTATGCTCGATAGTGGGTTCATGTCTCCTGAATCTGGAAGTGACAGAAATCTCTAAGATTATGGATGTGCCGGATGACCCACAAGTATAGGGGATCGCAAGTCTTCGAGGGAAGTAAAACCCAATTTATTGATTCGACACAAGGAGACAAAGAACACTTGGAAGCCTTAACAACGGAGTTGTCAATTCAGCTGCACTGGAAACAGACTTGCTCGCAAGGATTTATCAGTAGTAACAGGTTTATAGCAGAGTGTAGTGAAATAACAAAGAAAATAAGAGACAGCAGTAGTGATTTAGTAAAAGCAGGATTAAAATACTGTAGGCACGGGGACGGATGACGGCGTTGCATGGATGAGAGAAACTCATGTAACAATCATAGCAGGGCATTTGCAGATAATAATAAAACGGTGTCCAAGTACAAAGCAATCAATAGGCATGTGTTCCATATAGTCGTGCGTGCTCGCAATGAGAAACTTGCACAACATCTTTTGTCCTACCAGCCGGTGGCAGCCGGGCCTCAAGGGAAACTACTGGATATTAAGGTACTCCTTTTAATAGAGTACCGGAGCAAAGCATTAACACTCCGTGAACACATGTGATCCTCACATCGCTACCATTCCCTCCGGTTGTCCCGATTTCTGGGCCATCGGTTCCGGACAGCGACATGTGTATACAACTTATAGGTAAGACCATAAACAATGAATATCATGATGAAACAATAACATGTTCAGATCTGAGATCATGGCACTCGGGCCCTAGTGACAAGCATTAAGCATAACAAGTTGCAACAATATCATCAAAGTACCAACTACGGACACTAGGCACTATGCCCTAACAATCTTATGCTATTACATGACCAATCTCATCCAATCCCTACCATCCCCTTCGGCCTACAGCGGGGAATTACTCACACATGGATGGGGGAAACATGGCTGGTTGATGTAGAGGCGGCGGTGATGGCGGCGATGATCTCCTCCAATTCCCCGTCCCGGCGGAGTGCCGAACGGAGACTTCTGGCTCCCGCGACGGAGTTTCGCGATGTGGCGGCGTTCTGAGGTTTCGGCGACTTCGACTTCTCTCCGTGCGTTTAGGTCGAGGCCGATAAATAGTCCGAAGGAGGGCGCCGGAGGGCCGAGGGGCCACACCACAGGCCGCGCGGCCCCCGGGCCGCGCCGCCATGGTGTGGGGCCCTCGGCCTCCACTTCAATTTCCCTTCTGGCTCCGTTAGTTTCCTGGGAAAATAGGGCCTTCGCATAAATTCCGAGGTTTTTCCCGAAAGTTGGATTTCTGCACAAAAACGAGACACCGAGCAGTTCTAAAACAGCGTTAGTCCGTGTTAGTTGCATCCAAAACACACAAATTAGAGGCAAAACAATAGCAAAAGTGTTCGGGAAAGTAGATACGTTTTGGACAACTCCCCCCAAGCTTAGCTTATTGCTTGTCCTCAAGCAATTCAGTTAACAACTGAGCGATAAAAGAACTTTCACGAACACATTTGCTCATATGATGTATATATTCTCATGCAATGGCTAATACTCAAGCAGTTCATAATGAGATACATGCAAATAAGATCATCTAACAGCTATGTCAATCATGGAAAGGTACCAACAATTAATAATAAGCATCATGAATCATGTATATAAGCAGGATTGCAATGTTCATAAGAGAGTATGATAAAGTGGTATCTCGCTTGCCTGTATTTGATTGGCAAAACATAAATGCCCGGGCACCTCTGGAGTTCATAGAAAGACTAGAAGTAGTGATTGTCAAAAGATAAATGCATCAAAGTTATACCACAATCAATCATATTTTGAGACAAGCATATTGTACTAAGAATGACAGTTGTGCTCTCAAGATAGTGCTCAAAGAAATAATGGAGACACAACATAAAAGTAAAAGATTGACCCTTCGCAGAGGGAAGCAGGGATTAACATGCGCTAGAGCTTTTTATTTTATAAAAACAGGAGCAAAATTATTTTGAGAGGTGTTTGTTGTTGTCAACGAATGGTAATGGGTACACTAACTACCTCGCCAACCGGACTTTCAAGAGCGGCTCCCATGAATTATTGCATATTTATTTGGCACTCCTTCCAACCTTTCTTTCACAAACCATGGCTAACCGAATCCTCGGGTGCCTGCCAACAATCTCATACCATGAAGGAGTGCCTTTTATTTTGGTTTTATTATGATGATGACACTCCCAACCTTTGCTTACACAAGCCATGGCTAACCGAATCCTTCGGGTGCCGTCCAACAATCACAAACCATGGAGGAGTGTCTATTTAAGTTAATTAATTCGGGACTGGGAATCCCATTGCCAGCTCTTTTTGCAAAATTATTGGATAAGCGGATGTGCCACTAGTCCATATGAGAGTCCGTCAAAAGTAAATGACAAGGTTGAAAGCTAAACACCACATACTTCCTCATGAGCTATGAAACATAAACACAAATTGAGAAGCATTTTGAAGGTTTTAAAGGTAGCGCATGAGAATTTACTTGGAATGGTTTGAAATGCCATGCATAGGTATTTATGGTGGACACTTTTGGAACAACTTGGTTTTCAGGTGTTTGGAAGCACGAGCAGCGTTCCCGCTCAGTACAAGTGAAGGTTAGCAATAGACTAGGGAGCGACAAATCAAGAGAGCAGTAACTGTCATAATCATGCTTGCGGCAAAATAAATTAACGGAGGCATAAAAGTGATACAAGAACTCTGAAGCAATATAGATCATCGAGGCTTAATTGACCTTTTTGTTCAGTCATATGCATGCGTGAGCATGTGCCAAGTCGATATAAATGAATTATTCAGAGGAGGATACCACAATGCCATACTTACTTATGAATAAAACAATGCAAACAAACATCCATGACATGCTACTCATATTAATAAATTGGAGCTAATCATGAGAGATCATAAACTACTAGACTTCCTCAAATAACATATACCTCACATGAACCAACTAAGCATGCTCACATGGATGAGTATATGTACAAAAATGAAAACAAATAGAGTTCATACCAGCCTCTCACCACAATCCAATTGTCGTAGATCGTCATTATTG
The DNA here is from genome assembly GCA_030979885.1 of Lolium multiflorum. Lineage (NCBI taxonomy): Eukaryota > Viridiplantae > Streptophyta > Magnoliopsida > Poales > Poaceae > Lolium > Lolium multiflorum. The sequence continues at coordinate 325,105,737 of CM061748.1, read as the reverse complement.
CCTTTTCACTTGTGCAGCTTGGATAATATGAAATGAAAACCACGCTCCAGCCACCGAAGACCATTGAACTCATAAAGAACTTTACAAACCAGAGAAGAATAGCAAATATTTTTGGTGTTTTCAAATTGCAAATAAGAACAAGAGGAAACAAACAAACAAAGCAAAATCTTTTTGGGTTTTCTTATAGCAAACTAGCAATAGCAAATAAAGTGAAACAAATGCAAGAAACTAAAGCAAACAAATGGTGAAGAGAAATAACAGAAATATTTTTGGTCTTTTTGTGTTTTGGGAAGGAAACAAAGTGAAATCAAGAAATAGCAAACTAAAAGAAACACAGAAAAGCGAAATGGCAGAAATCTGCCAAAACCTGACAGCAGTACAGAAATCGATTTTAAAAAAATCTTACGTTGCTCAGATCGAAAAGTGTTCAACTAATGAAAGTTAGATAACAACCTGGGGAACCTGCACAAAAATTGGCAGCTCAAAATGACGCTCTGGCTATTTTTGAGAATTTTTACGGTAACGTTCCAGAATCTGTTTTCAGGCAGCACTTCCCCAAATATTATCTTTCTCTCATTAGAAAACCACTCAATCGAACAAAACAAGTATGTACAAGTATCCAGCAACCATAGTATGCAAAGAATGAGTGATGCTGGTATACCTCCCCCCAAGCTTAGGCTTTTGGCCTAAGTGGAGTTCAATCCCATCGATCCCATGAAGTAGTGTCTCCGTAATATGAAGATGGGTCGTATTCCGGGTATGTGCTAGAAGAAGCACCCGGATATGTGACGGTGTGGTCGTAGGAGGTCCCGACGTCCTCGGAGTCATGTTGCTGGTGGAAGTCTCTTATCTTCAAATGTTCATCCACCTCCTCCTTAGTGCACGACCATGACTGCCTGTCAATACTCAACAAACTAGGTTGGGGAAGAGGGATTTCCTTCTCCTCCCCGTCAGAAAACAACATTCTATACACCATACTATCTAAAGTAGAGTCAGTAGTAACAAAATGATAACTCTTCATAGCAATAATATCAAGTCTCCTAGGGGCCAATGGCACATCATTAGGATCAATAGGAAGATTAAGATATGTTAAAACGCGCAGTGCAATGGTTCCTCCAAAAATAGGCCCCCTGGTAGTCAGGCGGCGAGCAATAAGAGCACCAAGGTGATAGGAGGTTTGACCAGTAAGTGCAATATTCAGGAAAGCAAGATGGTAGCTAGAGATATTACTAGTGTTCTCCCTACCAAGAATGCTAGTAGCAATGTAGTATGCAAAATATTTAATGGCGGGGAGTTGAATGTTCCTTATCTTGCCCCGCTGAATGGTGCGACAATCATCGTCGGTGATCCCTCGGTAGAGCTCCAGCAAGTCCCGGGGTTGTCATCAATCCTACTTGCTGTACCTACAGGGGCAATATCCAAGGCACAACAAAAATCCTTCAATGGCATAGTCACAGTATTACCATAAATCCTGAACGCAACTGTTGGCTCATAGTGTTTGTTGTTGAACTGGAAACTCTCGACGAAGATTTTGGTGAGCAAGTAGTATTGCTCCCGTTCATCGCCCATATAAGTAGTTAACCCTGCCCTGTTGACAAGGGTTAAGAAATCCTCCAAGTATCCCTGCATTCCTTAGAAAATCATAACATGGAAAAGTAGAAGCATTAGGAGGACCGTTGTCCTCTTCAGGCGCGAAGCTAGGCGCGAGGATGTCTTCATTATATGATTGCCTAATCCGGGTGGCGGCCCTAGAAGGCCTCCCGGTGCTGGTTGTCCCCTTCTTGAACAACTCTCCAAAGCTAAACTTCTTCATAGCTTCTCTGAAATTTTCAACAAATGACATAAGAATTTTGATTTGGTGACATATAATTGAGGGAAACTACCATAGGAACTTGCTAGAGTACTAATCATGCATCAAAACTAGTTTCTACCACTTAGAACAAGCATGCAAGCTCACTAAACATGTTACCTACAGCAGCAAAATATTCAAGATATACTCAACCAAACGAAATTCTACTTGGATGGGTGGAGGAGTCACATACCGAAGAGCAAATGTGTCAAAGAAAATCTGGGCTGAGCAAAGAGATCAAAAATCTCGGAGCAAAAACGCGAGTGAGAGGAACTTGGTACGAGTTTTTTCGGGAGAGAGACTGTTCTGGGCGAAAGAGATGACAAAGTGGGGCAGAGGGGGCCCACACCACATGGTGGCGCGGCCACCTCCTTGGCCGCGCCGGCCTGTGGTCTGGCGCCCTCTGGTGCCCCACAGGTCATCCTCTCGGTGTTCCCAGGTGCCTCGTCGAAAAGTAGGACCAACGGTATAATTTTTGTGAATTTTTGAAAACTTTGAAAACGCACATTTCTGGGTATTTAGTTTATTATTACTGGCCAGGAAAAATTTCGAAATCTTCAAATAACTAAGGAACTTTGCAAATCAAAAGTGCTACAGCAACTAGAGCAAATGGAGGAAGAAAGAGATGTTGTTTACCTCCTCTATGCATATAAAAAGTATTTGTTAACAAGGTTGATCAAGTCTTGCCACCAAATAAATTTTACATAGCATAAGAAGAAATAAACCTCAAATCAATCATGTTACCTTGAATTGTATTGATATGGATCCAATCACGAGAGTTTGATATTCTTCCTTAGGCTCATATATAGGACAATCAATAGTTCCCACTTTGATAGTTCTCACATTAGAAATAGTATTAACTCCACACGCTTTCTCAATCTTCTTAGGAAAATAAACGGTATGCTCCCTATCATCAACATTGAAAGTAACCTTTCCTTTATTGCAATCAATAACAGCCCCTGCGGTGTTAAGAAAAGGTCTCCCAAGAATAATAGACATATTATCATCTTCAGGCATTTCCAACACAACAAAATCAGTTAATATTAAGCAGTTAGTAGTAACTTGAACAGGAACATTCTCACATATACCAACAGGAATAGCAGTAGATTTATCAGCCATTTGCAAAGATATATCAGTAGGTATCAACTTATCTAAGTAAAGTCTCTTATAAAGAGAAAAAGGCATAACACTAACACCGGCTCCCAAGTCACATAGAGCAGTTTTAACATAATTATTCTTGATAGAACAAGGAATAGTAGGTATACCTGGGTCGCCCAACTTCTTGGAACTTTGCCATTGAAAGAGTAATTAGCAAGCATAGTGGAAATTTCCTCATTGGGGATTTTCCTTTTGTTAGTAACAATATCTTTCATATACTTTGAATAAGGTGGCAATTTAATAGCATCAGTCAAAGGGATTTGCAAGAATAAAGGTTTCATCCAATCGCAAAATTTATTATAGTGTTCTTCTTCCTTTGATTTTAATTTCTTAGCAGGAAAAGGCATTTGCTTTTGCACCCAAGGTTCTCTTTCATTACCATGTTTCTCAGCAATAAAATCTTCTTTAGTGTACTTTTATTTTTAGCATGCTTTTCAGGTTCTTCTTCAACCTCTTCTTTATCAGGAGTATCATTCTTATCATTATCATTATCATTATCATGTTCATTACCACTTTCAGTTTCAGCATCAGAAATAGAAATACTATTAGGATCATTAACAGGTTCAGAGGATTCTACAACATTTTTATGTTTCTTCTTCTTTTTCTTCCTAGAATGAGCACTAGGTTCAATGCGTTGAGATCTTGTTCAACTCTTTTGGGATGCCCTTCAGGATATAGAGGATCCTGGGTAGAGACACCACCTCTAGTTGTTACTTCATAAGCATGTTTCTCTTTAGAATTATTCCCTAACAAGTCATTTTGCACTTTAGTGAGTTGATCAATTTGAGTTTGAATCATTTGAAAATGTTTAACAAGCATCTTAACATCATTGGAGGTTCTCTCCACAATATCATGCAATTCACTAATAGCTTGAGAATTTTCCATTAAATGATTCTCTACTCTCATATTAAAATTTTCTTGCTTAACAATATAATTATCAAACTCATCTAAGCATTGTGCAGGAGGTTTCGAATACGGAATATCTTCCCTAGTAAAGCGTTGAAGGGAGTTTACCTCAATCATGGATGAAGGGGAATTATCTCACATATATCTTCAATAGGAGGTAGATTCTTCACATCTTTAGATTTAATACCTTTCTCCTTGAGAGACTTCTTGGCTTCCCTCATATCTTCATCATTCAATTTAATTAAACCCCGCTTCTTCAATATTGGAGTTGGAGTCGGTTCAGGCGTAGTCCAATCATCATGATTCCGGCTTATTTTAGCCAATAATTCTTCAGTGTCTGGAGTTCTTTTCCAAAACACAACCAGCACAACTATCCAGGTATGCCCTAGACTCAATGGTTAGTCCACTATAAAATATATCAAGTAAATCATGCTTTTCTAAATCATGGTCAGGCTGAGCTCTAATAAGAGAGCAAAATCTCGCCCAAGCCTCAGGCAATTTCTCTTCATCTCCCTGATCAAAATTATAAACTCTCTGCAAAGCAGCATGTTGAGCACTAGCAGGAAAGTATTTCCGAAAGAAAACAACAAGCAATTCTTTTGGACTTTTAATAGAACTAGGTGGCAAACTATTATACCAGGTTTTAGCGTCATCCTTTAATGAGAATGGAAAGATTTTAGCAACAAAGTAAGTACGCTTCTTAACATCATCAGAAAACAAACTACTCAAAGTAGATAACTCAGTCATGTGTTCAACAACACTTTCTTTTTCAGTACCACAAAAAGGTGTTTTCTCAACAATAGCTATATGAGATAGATCAAGAGAAAAATCATAATCTTTATCCCTAATGTTTATAGGAGATGTGGCAAATTTAGGATCAGAGACAGTTTATATCTAACAGCATGTTCTGCAAGCAACTTTTTAATTTTTCTTGCATCAGTAGTAGCATTGCATTTTTCAATAAAATCATCATTAAGCTCCACATAATCTTCCTCAGGATCATCACTAAAATAACCAAGTTCAGGTGAACTAACAGGTGTAGTAGCATTAGGAGTTTCAGTATTTTCAATTTGTCTAGACCTAGCAATTGTAGCATCTAGAAAAGATCCCAATGAACCACTATCATCAAGCACAGCAGAAACATTATCAATATTATGAGAGTGTTCAGATTCAGCAGATGTATGCGAAGCATGTGGCGGTGAAACAAGTTTATCAATCACAGATGGTGAATCAAGAGCAGCAGAGGTATTCAGAATTGTACCTTTTCTTGTAGTGGATGGTAATATGGCGATCTTAGTATCGCGAGGTTTACCCATGATGGAGAATTTGCAGCGAACAATATTAATCCAAGTGAACTTCCAAATAAAGCTATGCTCCCCGGCAACGGCGCCAGAAAATAGTCTTGATGACCCACAAGTATAGGGATCGCAACAGTCTTCGAGGGAAGTAAAACCCAATTTATTGATTCGACACAAGGGGAGACAAAGAACACTTGGAAGCCTTAACAACGGAGTTGTCAATTCAGTTGCACCTGGAAACAGACTTGCTCGCAAGGGTTTATCAGTAGTAACAGTTTATAGCAAGGTAGGAAATAATAGAGTACGAGACAGCAGTAGTGATTTTAGTAAACAGCAGGATTAAAATACGTAGGCACGGGGACGGATGACGGGCGTTGCATGGATGAGAGAAACTCATGTAACAATCATAGCAGGGCATTTGCAGATAATAATAAAACGGTGTCCAAGTACAAAGCAATCAATAGGCATGTGTTCCATATATAGTCGTGTGTGCTCGCAATGAGAAACTTGCACAACATCTTTTGTCCTACCAGCCGGTGGCAGCCGGGCCTCAAGGGAAACTACTGGATATTAAGGTACTCCTTTTAATAGAGTACCGGAGCAAAGCATTAACACTCCGTGAACACATGTGATCCTCACATCGCTACCATTCCCTCCGGTTGTCCCGATTTCTGTCACTTCGGGGCCATCGGTTCCGGACAGCGACATGTGTATATAACTTATAGGTAAGACCATAAACAATGAATATCATGATGAAACAATAACATGTTCAGATCTGAGATCATGGCACTCGGGCCCTAGTGACAAGCATTAAGCATAACAAGTTGCAACAATATCATCAAAGTACCAACTACGGACACTAGGCACTATGCCCTAACAATCTTATGCTATTACATGACCAATCTCATCCAATCCCTACCATCCCCTTCGCCTACAGCGGGGGAATTACTCACACATGGATGGGGGAAACATGGCTGGTTGATGTAGAGGCGTTGGCGGTGATGGCGGCGATGATCTCCTCCAATTCCCCGTCCCGGAGTGCCGTAACGGAGACTGCTCCCGCGACGGAGTTTCGCGATGTGGCGGCGTTCTGAGTGTTTCCGCGACTTCGACTTCTCTCCGTGCGTTTTTAGGTCGAGGCCGATAAATAGTCCGGGAGGGCGTCGGAGGCCGGCCGAGGCCACACCACAGGGCCGCGGGCCCCCCCGGGCCGCGCCGCCCTATGGTGTGGGGCCCTCGGCCTCCACTTCAATTTCCCTCCGGCTCCGTTAGTTTCCTGGGAAAATAGGGCCTTCGCATAAATTCCGAGGTTTTTCCCGAAAGTTGGATTTCTGCACAAAAACGAGACACTGAGCTAAAAAAAGCGTTAGTCCGTGTTAGTTGCATCCAAAACACACAAATTAGAGGCAAAACAATAGCAAAAGTGTTCGGGAAAGTAGATACGTTTTGGACGTATCATGCTGTTGCCACTAGGGATAAAACATTGGTGCTATGTTCAAGGATGTAGTCACTGATTACATTACGCGCAATACTTAATGCAATTGTCTGTTGTTAGCAACTTAATACCGGAGGGGGTTCGGATGATAACTGAAGGTGGACTTTTTAGGCATAGATGCATGCTGGATAGCGGTCTATGTACTTTGTCGTAATGCCCAACTAAATCTCACTATACTCATCATAATATGTATGTGCATGGTCATGCCCTCTTTATTTGTCAATTGCCCAACTGTAATTTGTTCACCCAACATGTTGTTTATCTTATGGGAGAGACACCTCTAGTGAACTGTGGACCCCGGTCCATTCTCTATACCGAAATACAATCGTAATACTTGTTCTACCGTTTTTTGCAAACAATCATCTTCCACACAATACGGTTAATCCTTTGTTACAGCAAGCCGGTGAGATTGACAACCTCACTGTTTCATTGGGGCAAAGTACTTTGGTTGTGTTGTGCAGTTCCACGTTGGCGCCGGAATCCCCGGTGTTGCGCCGCACTACATCCCGCCGCCATCAACCTTCAACGTGCTTCTTGACTCCTACTGGTTCGATTAAACCTTGGTTTCTTACTGAGGGAAACTTGCCGCTGTGCGCATCACACCTTCCTCTTGGGGTTCCCAACGGACGTGTCAATCACACGCATCACACATCAATACCATCATAGTAATAGTTAACTTCATAATCTACAAGAGATCAAAATCATAAACTACTTCAAGTACTACATGATGCACACACTGTCCACATTACATCATGCAGGAGGAATAGAGTACTTTAATAACATCACTAGAGTAGCACATAGATGAATAGTGATACAAAACTCATATGAATCTCAATCATGTAAGGCAGCTCATGAGATCATTGTATTGAAGTACATAGGAGAGAGATTAACCACATAGCTACCGGTACAGCCCCGAGCCTCGATGGAGAACTACTCCTCCTCATGGGAGACAGCAGCTGATGAAGATGGCGGTGGAGATGGCAGGGTGTCGATGGAGAAGCCTTCCGGGCACTTCCCCGTCCCGGCGGCGTGCCAACAGACTCCTGTCCCCCGCATCTTGGCTTCGATGGCGGCGCTTTGGATGGTTTCTCGTACCGTGGCTTTTCGTATCGAGGTTTTAGGTCGAGGACCTTTATATAGGCGAAGAGGCGGAGTCGGAGGGGCGACGAGGCGGTGAGGTATGCGCGGCCGGGCTTGGGCCGCGCCAGCCACCCTCCCGGGGCCCCGTGGCCCACCTCTGGTCCTTCCCGGTGTTCGAAGCTTCGTGTATTTCTAAGATGTCGGGCGTTGATTTCGTCCGATTCCGAGAATATTTCCTTACTAGGATTTCTGAAACCAAAAACAGCAGCAAACAGGAACTGGAGCTTCGGCATCTCGTCAATAGGTTAGTTCCGGAAAACGCATAAATATGACATAAAGTATGCATAAAACATGTAGATATCATCAATAATGTGGCATGGAACATCAGAAATTATCGATACGTCGGAGACGTATCGCATCCCCAAGCTTTCTGCTCGTCCGAGCAGTAAACGATAACAAAGATAATTTCTGGAGTGACATGCCATCATAACCTTGATCATATTATTGTAAGCATATGTAATGAATGCAGCGATCAAAACAATGGTAATGCAATGAGTAAACAAATGAATCATATAGCAAAGACTTTTCATGAATAGTACTTCAAGACAAGCATCAATAAGTCTTGCATAAGAGTTAACTCATAAAGCAATAATTCAAAGTAAAGGTATTGAAGCAACACAAAGGAAGATTAAGTTTCAGCGGTTGCTTTCAACTTGTAACATGTATATCACATGGATAATTGTCAATGCAAAGTAATATAATAAGTGCAATATGCAAGTATGTAGGAATCAATGCACAGTTCACACAAGTGTTTGCTTCTTGAGATGGAGAGAAATAGGTGAACTGACTCAACAATAAAAGTAGAAGAATGGCCCTTCGCAGAGGGAAGCATTGATTGCTATATTTGTGCTAGAGCTTTGGTTTTGAAAACAAGAAACAATTTTGTCAACGGTAGTAATAAAGCATATGCATCATGTAAATTTTATCCTACAAGTTGCAAGCCTCATGCATAGTATACTAATAGTGCCCGCACCTTGTCCTAATTAGCTCGGATTACCTGGATTATCATCGCAATGCACATGTTTTAACCAAGTGTCACAAAGGGGTACCTCTATGCCGCCTGTACAAAGGTCTAAGGAGAAAGCTCGCATGGATTTCTCGCTATTGATTATTCTCAACTTAGACATCCATACCGGGACAACATAGACAACAGATAATGGACTCCTCTTTTATGCATAAGCATGTAGGAACAATTAATTTTCTCATATGAGATTGAGGATATTTGTCCAAAACTGAAACTTCCACCATGGATCATGGCTTTAGTTAGCGGCCCAATGTTCTTATCTAACATTATGCAATGCTCTAACCATTTTAGTGGTAAATCTCCCTTACTTCAGACAAGACGAACATGCATAGCAACTCACATGATATTCAACAAAGAGTAGTTGATGGCGTCCCCAGGAACATGGTTATCGCACAACAATCAACTTAATAAGAGATAAAGTGCATAAGTACATATTCAATACCACAATAGTTTTTAGGGTATTTGTCCCATGAGCTATATATTGCAAAGGTAAAGGATAGAAATTTAAAGGTAGCACTCAAGCAATTTACTTTGGAATGGCGGAGAAATACCATGTAGTAGGTAGGTATGGTGGACACAAATGGCATAGTAGTTGGCTCAAGGATTTGGATGCATGAGAAGTATTCCTCTCGATACAAGGCTTAGGCTAGCAAGGTTATTTGAAACAAACACAAGGATGAACCGGTGCAGCAAAACTCACATAAAAAACATATTGTAAACATTATAAGACTCTACACCGTCTTCCTTGTTGTTCAAACTCAATACTAGAAATTATCTAGACCTTAGAGAGACCAATTATGCAAACCAAATTTTTGCAAGCTCTATGTATTTCTTCATTAATAAGTGCAAAGTATATGATGCAAGAGCTTAAACATGAGCACAACAATTTCCAAGTATCAAGTTATTCAAGACATCATACCAATTACTACATGTAGCATTTTCCGTTTCCAACCATATAACAATTAACGAAGCAGTTTCACCCTTCGCCATGAAAATTAAAAACTAAGAACACATGTGTTCATATGAACCAGTGGAGCGTGTCTCTCTCCCACACAAGCATTTATTCAAACAAAAACAAAAATAGAAACACACAGACGCTCCAAGTAAAGCACATAAGATGTGACCGAATAAAAATATAGTTTCAAGAGAAGGAACCTGATAATTTGTCGATGAAGAGGGGATGCCTTGGGCATCCCCAAGCTTAGATGCTTGAGTCTTCTTGAAACATGCAGGGGTGAACCACCGGGCATCCCCAAGCTTAGAGCTTTCACTCTTCTTGATCACCTTGTATCATCCTCCTCTCTTGACCCTTGAAAACTTCCTCCACACCAAACTCGAAACAAACTCATTAGAGGGTTAGTGCATAATCAAAAACTCACATGTTCAGAGGTGACACAATCATTCTTAACACTTCTGGACATTGCCTAAAGCTACTGGAAGTTAATGGAACAAAGAAATCCATCCCACATAGCAAAAGAGGCAATGCGAAATAAAAGGCAGAATCTGTCAAAACAGAACAGTCCGTAAAGACGAATTTTATTGCGGCACCAGACTTGCTCAAATGAAAATGCTCAAATTGAATGAAAGTTGCGTACATATCTGAGGATCACTCACGTAAATTGGCATAATTTTCTGAGTTACCTACAGAGAATTTTGCCCAGATTCGTGACAGCAAAGAAATCTGTTTCTGCGCAGTAATCCAAATCTAGTATCAACCTTGCTATCAAAGACTTTACTTGGCACAACAAAACACAAAACTAAGATAAGTAGAGGTTGCTACAGTAGTAACAACTTCCAAGACTCAAATATAAAACAAAGTACTGTAGCAAAATAAACACATAGGTTATCTCCCAAGAAGTTCTTTCTTTATAGCCATTAAGATGGGCTCAGCAGATTTAATGATTGGCTCGCAAGAAATAGTATTTGAAGCAAAAGAGAGCATCAAGAGGCAAATTCAAAACACATTTAAGTCTAACATGCTTCCTATGTATAGGAATCTTGTAAATAAACAAGTTCATGAAGAGCAAAGTAACAAGCATAGGAAGATAGAACAAGTGTAGCTTCAAAAATTTCAGCACATAGAGAGGTGTTTTAGTAACATGAAAATTTCTACAACCATATTTTCCTCTCTCATAATAATGTCCAGTAGCATCATGAGCATACTCAACAATATAACTATCAAATGAAACATTCTTATCATGAGTCTCATGCATAAAATTATAACTACTCCCAACATAAGCATAATCAATTTTATTAGTAATAGTGGGAGCAAATTCAACAAAGTAGCTATCATTATTATTTTCATCATCAAATATAGGAGGCATATTGTAATCATAATCAAATTTATCCTCCATAACAGGCGGCACCAAAAGACCACTATCATTATAATCATCATATATGGGAGGCATATCATAATCAACATAAACTTTCTCCTCAATACCCGGAGGGCTAAAGAGATCATTTTCATCAAAACCGACCTCCCCAAGCTTAGAATTTTCCATAGCATTAGCAACAATAGTGTTCAAAGCATTCATATTAATAACATTCCCATTAGCATGCATATAAAGTTCCATGGGTTTTTTAATTCTCTCTTCAAACACATCATGTCCTAATTCAAGATAAAGTTCATAAAGATCTCTCATATTTTTGTTGTTTTCCATTATGCCTAACTAGTGTAAACAAGAAACAAAAAGATGCAATTGCAGGATCTAAAGGAAATAGCTTCGAGCACAAACACAATGGCGCCGAAAAGTACTATTACCTAGAACCGAGTATGAGTGCCTTTTACCTTTCCTCCCCGGCAACGGCGCCGAAAAGTGCTTGATGTCTACGGAGTTTCTATTCTTGTAGACAGTGTTGGGCCTCCAAGAGCAGAGGTTTGTAGAACAGCAGCAAGTTTCCCTTAAGTGGATCACCCAAGGTTTATCGATCTCAGGGAGGAAGAGGTCAAAGATATCCCTCTCAAGCAACCCTGCAACCACAAAGCAAGAAATCTCTTGTGTCCCCAACACACCTAATAGGTGCACTAGTTCGGCGAAGAGATAGTGAAATACAGGTGGTATGAATAAGTATGAGCAGTAGTAACGGCAAGAAAAGTGCTTTGGCGTGTAGTTGATGGTGGTAATATTGCAGCAGTAGAAACGCAGAAAAGAAACAAGCAGCGATAGCGTATTTAGGAACAAGGCCTAGGGATTATACTTTCACTAGTGGACACTCTCAACATTGATCACATAAATAAATAGATAGATGCTAGACTCTACACCCTCTTGTTGGATGATGAACACCACTAATTGTGTAGGATTACACGAACCCTCAATGCCGGAGTTAACAAGCTCCACAATATTCGATATTCATGTTTAAATAACCTTAGAGTGCAAGATAGATCAACATAACCAAATAGATCACATCAATACCATCATAGTAATAGTTAACTTCATAATCTACAAGAGATCACAATCATAAACTACGCCAAGTACTACATGATGCACACACTGTCCACATTACATCATGCAGGAGGAATAGAGTACTTTAATAACATCACTAGAGTAGCACATAGATGAATAGTGATACAAAACTCATATGCATCTCAATCATGTAAGGCAGCTCATGAGATCATTGTATTGAAGTACATAGGAGAGAGATTAACCACATAGCTACCGGTACAGCCCCGAGCCTCGATGGAGAACTACTCCTCCTCATGGGAGACAAGCGTTGATGAAGATGGCGGTGGAGATGGCAGCGGTGTTGATGGAGAAGCCTTCCGGGGCACTTCCCCGTCCCGGTGGCGTGCCGGAACAGAGACTCCTGTCCCCCAGATCTTGGCTTCGTGATGGCGACGGCTCTGGAAGGTTTCTCGTACCGTGGCTTTTCGTATCGAGGTTTTAGGTCGAGGACCTTTATAGGCGAAGAGGCGGAGCCTGAGGGGCGACGAGGCGGTGAGGGTATGGCGGCGCGGCCAGGGCTTGGGCCGCGCCAGCCACCCTCCTGGGGCCCCTGTGGCCCACCTCTGGTCCTTCCCGGGTGTTCTGGAAGCTTCGTGTATGACATAAAGTATGACATAAAGTATGCATAAAACATGTAGATATCATCAATAATGTGGCATGGAACATAAGAAATTATCGATACGTCGGAGACGTATCAGCCCCCCCCCCCCCACATGGAAGGGGGGAATCCCACAAGAGAGAAAACTAGACATTTCGGGGAAGAAGCGACTAAATCATGCGTTAAGTTCGACAATGCCGAGCCACATACCAGACTGTTGGGCGGTGCCGCGAGGCACGTCAAACCGTCTGACGCATAGACCGGCGAACCGGAACGACCGCCAAAATGACCACCATCACACAAAGCCAAAGCTAGGCCGGCCCAGTTTGGCGCATGCGTTTCCTCGCTGGTTTGAATAGGGCAAACCGGAACCATTTTGGTGGCCTTCGGAACAACCCTCGGTATAACTTTTCCTCATATACCGGAAAATTTCGGCGTCGGGCGGTTGGTTTCGTACAGAGCTTATTCAAAATGCTTCAAAATGCAGTTTTCTTACAAGAATTAAACCCTCACAAAATTTTCCGAACCCCTATTAGAAAGCAACTTTATTTAAAAGATAACGACAAATATATAGAACCCAAGAAAAATCACACATAGGAACAATGTACCCTTACATTGTAAACCATTCGCATCGGTGACCCCACCTGTACGAGCAGTTCCCGCATGTAGTGGTGGACCCACATATGTCAGGTCTGATAGTCAATACCGTGGACCAGCTGAAACACTCGGTTTTTCCTTTTTGTTGTGTGGTTGGTTTCAAATGAAGAGGGCAGAAAATTATAAATCATAACTTTATATTGTAAGCATGGAAAATAATTTTCCATTGATTGCGCACTAAAAAATGAAGTTTTTATTTATTTTACCACGTATTCTAGCTTTCAAAACTCTGAAATGGTTTACCAGGGACATCCATGTTTTAACCTAAGAAAGTCTTATACCATTTGATTTGCATTTCGATTTGTGCTGTCATGAATTGTAAAATAAGTTGTAACTGAAATTTGATGATATCATCTAACTAAGAACGAAATTAGTCCTCAGTCAACTAAAAAGTAGCAACATCCATTAACATTTAACACTAAACCCTAGACGAGTTTTAGAGTGGCTAAGAATGAAATTAGTTCTCAATCGACTAAAAAATAGCAACACCCATTAACATTTAACACTAAACCCTAGATGAGTTTTAGAGTGGCAATCGACGCAAGCAACAAAGAAACAAAGCAAAAGCCAGATTTGACGCCACAGTCAGTACTATTCCCTTGCGATGAGTACCCAGAGCAGAGCAGAGCAAGAGTGTCCTGATTCGGCGTGCAACGCACCGAGGACGCGGGGAAGCCGGGCCAAGAACAGCAGCGCGTACACACACACATGGACAAAGTTGAGTGTGTTGTTGGTGACGCCGGATGTGGACAGGAAGCAGTCAGGTTCATATATACTCCGTTGATCATCCAGTTGCGAACCAACGGACCCACTTATTTCTAGCTAGGTACGTAGCCGACGAGAGGCCGATCGATTGAGTTGCAGACTTCACCGCCACCGGCCGGTGAAGAAGCTCGATGGGTGGATTGAAAGTCGAACAGGAGTCGATGTAATGCCGACTGCATGCGCGAGCAGAGCACACCATCGAGCTCATGCGCAACCGTCGAACGATCGACGGCGGCGACGCGGTCGCCTCACTGCGCATCACATCATCCCGTGCCGGCGCCTTTGCGTCTCGATCGGGGGCAATTGCGGACGGCTGAGAAGATGCTGGGTAGCCGATTACGCGAGCAGAGAGCTAGCAGACGATGGCGTCGTCGTCGACGGCCGACTGCCGCCCTGCAGCAGTGCCACCTAGAGAAACCGGAACTACTAACTCAGGATGTAAGTGGCAGCGGCAAACCGCGTGCCCACATACGCCGCCCGCCAATTTTAGGCCAAATGGCGTACGTGGCTTGCCACGAAATATATGCGGCGTTTGTGGTCAAAACCACGAAAGCCACGATTCCCAGCGGCTGAACACTTCTTCGCTTCCCTTCGAAAAAAAAACGAGATGTCTCCAATCCCCTTCGGTATCCCGAGTCCGCTCCCGGCTCATCGCCCTCGTCGGGAGTAGGCCGTCCCCGCCGCCAATACTCGCTGCCTCCTCCGCCGTCCGTGGCCGCGCTTCGCAGCCTCCGCGTCCTCGCCCTCCCCTCCCACGCGCTCGCGGGCACGCTCCCGCCCGCGATCTGGACGCTGCGCCGCCTCCGCGCCCTCGACCTCTTCGGCAACCGCCTGCACGGCGAGATCCCACCGTCCCTCGCCTGCGCCGCGCTGCAGACCCTCGACCTCGCCCACAACGCCCTCAATGGGTCCCTGCCCGCGGCCCTCGGCGCGCCCCCGGGGCTGCGCCGCCTCTCGCTCGCCTCCAACCGCCTCGGCGGCGCCATCCCCGACGCGCTCGGCTCGCTCCCCGCGCTGCGGTTCCTCGACCTCTCCGGGAACCTCCTCGTCGGCGGGATCCCCCGGAGCCTCGGCAACTGCAGCGAGCTCAAGGCGCTCCTACTCTCCTCCAACCTGCTGGACGACGTACAAAAGCAGCTAGCAGCACGGCCAGCGGCAACCACGAAATCCGCGTAATTCCATTGAAATAATTTGTGGCTGCCACAAAATCCCGTAAATTTTTATGTGGCTGAAGCGGACGTCCCGCAACGTCCAGCGACTTGTCCACTGACATCCTGACTACTAACACGTACAGGTACTGCAGCAGCAGCAAGTCCTTTTCTTCAAGTCACACACGAAGGAGCCGGGTCAAGAGATCCATATCGCGCGTCGATCGGCGTCACTCTCGGCTCGCTCCTGAGCGCTTAACTATCTACTGTAGATCGAGGCCGGCGGTGCCGCAGTTGAAGCGCAGCGCAGCTCAGACCACCGTGATTGACCCGGTAAATTAATCCAAGTCGGTCGCGGACATGGATGGACCGGCGGTCCGCGAGCGACTCACACGCACCGCTGCGTCTGCGCGCGTTCGGCGAGTCTCCGGTCTACACCACCCTCACCGGCAACCACCACTGCACGGTTGGTGAGCAGATTGCGACGGCGCGAACGGTTAACTATATTATACGTGCACACGCGCACTCCACTCCACGGCTAGCTAGACCCTTTTTTTTTACATGCGGCTAGCTAGACCCTGAAATATTTGGGATACGAAGAGAGAAAGATAATCGCGCAATTGTGATCCAAATCTTGACTTCTTTTAGTCGCAGGACAGTCGCGCGCGCCGGCCGGCCAGATGCTAATTTCTCAGCAGCAGGCTGCTCTCACCTGCCCACGTGGGATCGAAGGTTTTAGATAATCCATCTGCTCACAACGTGCAGTTTTCCAACTAAACCTGACGCGAGGACGCATGACCTGAATCCATTTGCAGGGCATAATTTGGGGTACGAACTGGCCCTATCAGCCATTTGCATCAAAATAAACATGATATAGTGAGAACTATATGACCATTCTCTCATGTGGTACCTAGATGAACAGTAGATCGATCAAGTTTTTCTACAGAAATGCCATTGGTACCTCGTCGGACGATGACTCTGAGGGTGATACCGAACCGATGATGGCCGCGGCAACTCTCATCCATTAGCACAACGAGAGGCAGGCGCCATATCGAACATAATCAAGAAACTAACCATAAAACAATGCTGTCAACGTACCAATTCACTCTTCTCGAAAGCACATATTTTGGCCTGACTTTCGGATATCAAGAAAATTGTTCATGCAAATGGCCGCGTAGGTATTCACATGCGTGCATATGGAGTTGCTAGTGATATTTTTATGAGTACATGCGCATGAGCAAGATCACATGTCTTGATTCGATGCACAAATTATATGCGGAACATTGACACTTTCTATGAGGACATGCGCATGAGCGAGACCACATGTCCTGATTCGATGCACAAGTATTGCGGAATAGTGATTGCGGTGTTCGGTGATGTTTACCCGTGAGAGCCAAATGTTGTCAATATTGCTTGACTGTTGTCGATCAACGAGGCAAGGGCGTTCTCTGGGATGCTTGGAAGCATAGATTGCATTCACTGAAAGTGTAAGAACTTTCTTTTTTGCTTAGCGGGCCAATACATCGGGCATGTGGATTGGTGCATTGCCATTTTTGAGACTCTTGTGTTACGAGATCTTTGGATTTGATACCCTTTCTTCGGCATAGCACGCTCTCACAATGATATCAATGTGATCCAGTTTTCTCATGTATTCTCTAGGCTTGCAGAAAAAAAAACAATGCTATATTGGTCAACTATGAGATTAATGGCCATGCTTACAATAGGGGTACTACCTAGCTGATGGCATCTAACCTAACTGGTCCATAATTGTGAAGGCAATCTGTATCCCTGGAGAAGAGTAATGTGAGAGATTTACCAAAAAAAAAGAGGATTGTAGGAAGGATGTAGAGCAGTTTTTTGGTGTGCTCCAATCTCAGTGGGCTCTATGTGCACCATGAGAATTATGATCGTCACACCCACGATCAACTTCAAGCATATTAGATTGAGTATATGTGGGCTCACATAGAAAACCAGTACCCTCCTCCCTATCTCCACCTCCCCACTAGATCCAGGGCCGCTCGCCCCTCCCCTCCCCTCTCCTCTCCGGTGACGGCCGACGATGAGAACGCGAGGGTCCCACCTTCTGTACAGAAGTAAGTTAGGATTAGATTTATATGTTTGGCATTATGTCGTTTCTCTCCCTTGTGGACGTTTGGAGTTGTGCACTGGCTCTTAGCCAAATCCAGTGCTGGATAAGGCTCTTCATCATCGCCTCCTTTATCTGGAGGTCAGAGTTGGAGGCAATGTGGATGAGCATATGTATCTCTATGAATAAAGTTGTGGTTCATGAGGATCATGTTACTCATGGACGTGTTCTTGCAGGCCATCGTGATGGCAGGCGGTGGAGCGGGCTGATGACTGCAGGTTCCTCATGGGAAGTTTGTGAGGTTGCTCTGTGGAGTTCATGCGCGGCAGTTCTTGTTTGTTGTTGTGATATCAGGCTGATGTGACATATCTACATATATACAGTGTTTTCATATGGCTATACCAAGGTCTAAAATGGCATGCTAAAAAGAATAATGGTGGCCTCTTGCGAATGCTA
Source organism: Lolium multiflorum (assembly GCA_030979885.1). Taxonomy (NCBI): domain Eukaryota; kingdom Viridiplantae; phylum Streptophyta; class Magnoliopsida; order Poales; family Poaceae; genus Lolium; species Lolium multiflorum. The sequence goes on along the minus strand of CM061748.1, from coordinate 325,087,714 downwards.
TACACAATATATCATGCTAATAGCATGCTATTTTATTTTAAGTAACATTTATAAAATGCCACATATAGCCTAAAATAAATGATTTCGCCAAAAAATTAAAGAATACATTGTCCAAAAGTGACGGAACCATGCATACATAACCACATATAAAAATAGTCTTACAATTTTTTAAATCATAACACTAGTATTCCCGAGCCAACAACATAGTATAAATTATTTATTAAAATGCTTGTGCTTCCATAGACACCCAAATCTGAAAACAGTGAAACACAAGAATGGTTGAAATTAAACGATAGATGTTCGGGATTAGGGGTAGGATGGCTGAGATTAAATGATATCACGATGACTCTTCGAGGATTACACTGTTTTGACATTTGGGGGTCTATGTAAGCACCCAAAAATTTGCATTAGTGATATTATCTTTCGATTTAGAAGAGGAACCAACAATTCATCACGATGACAAATAGAAAGCTTCTTTTTTAAGGGGAAAACTCGGGCCCATGCACAAATAAGCCGGAAGAAATAGCGCGCTAACGTTGTAACTTTTTAGTGCGATAAAGGGAGAAATGCACTTTGGCTCATAGGAGCATATGCTCCCATTATGTGAATTCATATTTCAAAGTGTCAAAAAATTCTAAACTAAATTTTTACACGTACGTCTAGACATTTTATGTTGGTACACACGTTTTCAAGAAAAAATAAAAACAATTATGGCTCCTGTAAAAAAGACAAGTTTTGATGTTATAACACGATTACGTACAAGATATTTTTTTGTCTTTTTTGTACACGTGAAATAAAATGTTGTTTCTCCACGAAAATTTGTGCACTAACATAGAATGTCACGATGGACACCAACAAATTTATATCAGAATTTTTTAACATTTTTAAAATTGTTTTTTAATTATTTTATATAATAAGAGCATTTGCTCCTATGAGCCAAATTGCCATATTTTAAAAATAGCGACATAGCGTGCAAATTACTAGATATACTAGGACGCGGTTTTTTAAAGCTTGGTACATAGATCATGTGGAAAGCAAAGCATCGGGGATGGAGGCCAGGCAAACAACGGCAGAGCGCATAGACAGTTAGACACACAGCTAGTGCGTGGGATGTGGACAAGCACCGTGAGACGAGCGAGAGGTTTGTACTTGGTCGATGCAGTTGCGAACCAACGGCCGTACGCGCGCACCCGCAAACCGAAACAGGCACGGCCGAGCCGGCGCCGTTGTTTCGCTCCCCGCGAAGGGTCGGTCGGCACGACGATAGCTGAAAAAGATCCCACTTGACGAACGAACCGACGTACATGCAGACTTGGCCGACTGCGACTGAAAAAGATCATCAAATTAACAGGAACCGACTGCGACAGAAAAGAGCAAGGCCGAGTTCACGGCCGACGACCGATCGCGTGCTGTGAATTCGCGGCCCGGACAGACATGGCTGACGGATGGTGAGCGACCGAGTCTTCAGGGCATCTCCAACCGCGCGACCCAAACGGACGCGCTGGGCCGTCCGTTTTGGGTCGTTTGCGTACCCGAGCGGACGCGCGGACGGAGCCCCGCGTCCGCGCGTCCGTTTGGGTCGCGCGCTGCGCCCAACGCCAGATTTGGGTCGCGGCGCCCCATGGTAAGTTTTTCTTGTAAATTCACTAGAAAAACGCAAAATAAATTATAGAAAAAATATATAAAGTAGTTCAAATGCTCAAAATGTATTACACATTACATAGTCCATGTAATGAAGGATAAAGTATTATTCAAATAAAATGAAAAACGATACAAAATGCTCTAGGCTTAATCATTATTGTTTGCAGCATTGTTGCCTACATGCTGCCACATGTGCTCGACCAAATCACTGAAGCTGGTTGTGCACAGCTAGATCTCGCGCATGAAGAATGTCCCGAATGATGCCTGAGCACGTTGAGGAGTAACCAACTCTCCTTGGCCTTCCAGTCATTATCAAAGAGTGAATCATCCCGCTCTACCTCAACAATCATGTTATGCATGATTACACAAGCGGTCATCACCTCCCACAGAGTTTGCACATCCCAGGCTCTGGCAGGGTGTCTGACGATAGCCCAACGAGCTTGGAGGATGCCAAACGCCCGCCCACATCTTTCCGGGCTGCCTCTTGCTCTTTGGCAAACCTTGCCTCCTGCTCTGAGTTGGGGTTTCGGATTGTCTTCACGAGTGTAGCCCAAGGTGGATAGATACCATCAAAAGTACCCCTTGGTGTAGTGGTGGCCATTGATCTCAAAATCCACATCAGGGGACTGACCGTACGCTAGCCTATCAAACACCGGAGAGCGCTGCACATTGATGTCATTGTGCGAGCCAGCCATTCCGAAGAATGAGTGCCAAATCCATGTGTCATGGGAAGCAACAGCTTCAAGAATGACTGCACCCTCGAATGGCCGCGTATGCCCCCCGCCAACCAAAGGGGCGTTCTTCCACTCCGCATGCAGTCTATGCTGCCAAGCATCCCAGAAAACCCCCGGAAGCGTTGATCGACAACAGACGAGCCGTGTCCTCTGCATTAGGTTGACGGAGGTACTGTTTCTCCGAACGAACCGATCACGCTCTGCAGAACCCGTACATCGATTCCAAGCCGGTTGACTCACTCATGCGCGTGTACTCATCTACGAAATCACCGGCAACGCCATATGCGAGCATCCTAATCGCTGCCGTGCATTTCGGTACGAAGAGAGGCCTACCTTGCCAATTGCATCCACTTTCGCACAGAAGTAGTCGTCGTAGATCTTGACGCCATCCATTATCCGCGGAACAGGCTGTCATCCGAAAACGACGGCGAAACAAGCACGGCACGAACAACGGAGTGGGTTGGAAGTAGTCGTTGTAGAGCTGGTCGTGCCGCGCTTCTTTGGTCCAAGGCGGCCGCGCGCCCAAGGACCCCCGAACACGGGGATTTGCGAGACAATGTGCTCGTGGATGAGCAGCGCAGCATCCGTGAAAAAATCATCGTCGGACTCCTCTTCCGACAACGTGTCGATGAAGTTCTTGAAGTAGTATTCGTCGTCGTTGTCCACCATGATCTGAAAAGGACACATTTTAGTTCGAGCATTTGAACGAACACCTCGCAGCGAGGCGATCCAAATGCTTCTCTAGGGACCGCAGCCATGGCCGTCTCAGCCGACTTGCGGTCCGGAAAGACGGTGCAGAGAGCTCACCGGCGGAAACGGCGCAGCTGCGAACGGCGGAGGTGTCGCGACGGTGAGACAACAACGCGGTGGCGCCTCCTCCGACTCGCTACGAGTCGGCGATAGCAGCGCGGGACCTCGACCTATGCTTCCGCCCGCTTGTCGGCGCCTCGACGACGATGGCCGGCGTCGACGCGCTCCCAAATCGCCGGTCCGGCGGCGGCGAGCGCGGGGAGATGTGCGACGGCCTTGTGTTTTGGGTGGCAGACAGGCGGGCCGGACAAGGGGAGGACGCGAGCGACCAGCCTTTCGTCATGCCACGCAAACCCGGCCCAAGATTTGGGCGGGTTTGGATCGCCCCAACGCGCCGCCATCCGCTTTTAGGATGGGTCCGCTACGACGCTTTGTCCGCTTGACCCATCCGGACGCGCGGGCGCGGGATGGGTCGCTCGGTTGGAGATGCCCTCAGTCTACTCCTCGCACTCTGTTTGCACGGTTGGTGGCCGTGCAGATAATTTTGCTCTTTCTTTTCCAACAGTCAAGATTTTTCGCACACACTCCAGCTAACAGCTAGATCGACAGCTAAAGACAATCGTTCCACATTGACTCTTCTGCCGGCCCGCAACCTGCTTCTTTCAACCGTGCGTGCGTGCGCAATTCAAGATTTACAAAATGGACCGATCCATCTCATCTGCCCACCAAAAGGGAGAGCAGAAAGTCCGGTGCAATTTCCCTTCCCAGCAACTTGCTGCCGTCGCCGGCTTTACAAAATTACAAGAACCTTGGAAGAACGAATGAAGGCAGGGAGTCTATGAGCGTGCAGTGACACGCACGATGATGGTGGCTGATGCTGGAGGTCTCCAATCGGCGGCGACAACCAAATACCGGATTGTGTTTTCGCAAAAAGTTTAAGGGTCCTGCTTATAATTATCAACGTCCATATTGTCATTTATTCTTACTCAGGGGGGCTCTTTATAATCTTGTACCGACCGCTTTGACTAAGGGCATCTCCAGCGGCGCGACGCATTTCGGACGTCCGAAATGTCTGTTTGCGTCGCGCGACAGACGCGAGAGTGACCGTTTTTGTCCGCGCGTCCGTTTGCACCTTGGGGTGGCTCCAGCGGCGCGACACATTTCCGCGTTTGCATGAAATATGAAGTTTCGAAACAACAAAATAATATTCAACGAAGTCATAGTTATTACATTTAAATTTTAAAAAGTCTACATGCTCCTCTAGGCATGATCTGCATGGCCAGCCAATGTTCATTGATGCTCAATCAGATCCGTTTGCAGCTGTTTGGAGACGTCAGTGACTTCTACATTCCTATGTAGATAGTCCTGCCAAGATGAAGCTCCAGGAAGTGGCGCAACCAGCTCACCTTGGAAATCCCATTGGTTCTCATTGCAGCCATCAGGACGCTCGTTCTCAACGATCATGTTGTGCATGATCACGCAGCATGTCATCACCTCATGCATGGTCTTCAGCGACCATGTTCTTGCCGGGTGACGGACAATTGCCCACTAAGCTTGGAGCACACCAAACCCGCGCTCCACATCTTTCCCCAAGCCTCTTGCATCTTCAAACCTCTCGCCTTCTCGGAGTTTGGATTACGAACAGTCTTCACCAATGTGGCCCAGTCAGGGTAGATGCCATCAAGAAGATGATATGGCTTGTCATATGCATTTCCATTGATCTCATAGCTCACCCGGGAGCTTTGCCTTGCATGAGCCAGTTGAAAACCGGTGATCGGTGCAACACATTGATGTCATTATTGGAACCGGCCATGCCAAAGAATGAATGCCAAACCCATAAATCTTGAGATATGACAGCTTCAAGAATGACAGTTCTTCCTTTCTCATGCCCGCTGTACGCACCCTGCCATCCAAATGGACAGTTTTTCCACCAGTGCATGCAATCTATGGTGCCAATCATTTCTGGGAAGCCTCTAGACTCGTTGATAGACAGGAGGCGCCTTGTATCCTCAAGAGTTGGCTCCCTACAGTAATACTCTCCGAACACGGCAATCACGGCTCGGCAATTAGAGATATATTAGGTAGTATTAGATGTCACGGGATTTGTATAGGATTTGTCATTCATCTTCTGCCTTATCTCTAGGAGAGCTTCTTAGCCTCCAAGTCTTGTACCCTATATATACTCGCCCATGAGGCGCAATACAATATCCAACATATTATGCATATCTCTCTCTCTCTATCACTCTACATGGTATTAGAGCGGCGCCGATCCTAACCTAGCCGCCGCCCAAGCTTCCGCGCCGCACCGCCCCCGGAGAGGTCGATCTCCATGATCTACTCCGGGGGCCGCGCAACCCGTATGAGGGTTCGTCCGCCGATCCGTTGATCCGCTGCCCTCGAGTCCTTTTTTTTCCAATCGTAGATTGGTTTTTTTTTCTCTGATTTTTTGACCGATCATAGATTGGTTTTTGCGTCGCCCGCCGCCGACTATCAAGTGACCTGCGATTTGCTTCGACTTGTTCCGCTCGGAAAAGACTCCACAATCATGCTAGCTGTCCTCGTCGTGTCGGCCACACCCCATCTACATCATGCGTGCATGCGCAATGTGCATACGTGATCTCTTGTGCTTCATGCATAGGACATTTCTTGGACGCGGCCGATCTTCACCAGCAAAATAGCACCGGCGATTCTCACCCATTCGAAGATACTCATCGAATATATCCGCAGGCATTCCATATGAGAGCATGCGAATAGCCGCGGAGCATTTTTGGTAGGAGGTGAAGCCTAACGCACCTGTTGCATCGCGCCTACATTGAAAGTAGGGGTCGTAGTTTCTGACGCCCCGTAGAATGACCAAGAATAGGTCCCTTGACATCCTGTATCGGCGCTGGAAATATTTTTCCGGGAAGATCGGATTGGTGAGGTGGAAGTAGTCCTTGTGGAGGCGGGCCTGCCCTTCCACTCTGTTGCGCGGCAGTTTTTGAGCGCCCCTTCACAGAGCCCCGGTGCTGCGGCCCCGGGTTAGAGGTGAACTCGTGGATCATGGAGGCCGCAGTAGTTGCCAATGTCTGCGTCGACTCATCGGACTCCTCATCGGAAGAGGAGTCGACGACCTCCGCGCGGAACTTGTCCAACATCTGCCACATGTCCATCTGCGTGGGTACAAACTACGGATCAATGGCCGCGCACAATAGCGGTGAAAACACGAGTAGAAACCTACTGCGCAATTGACCGAACAGGTCATGGGCGGCGCGGAAAGGCGGCGCAACCGAGCGCCGCCAAACAGGCAGTACGCGAGCACGCCGCCGCTCCTCCGCGGCAAGAATGGAGCCGACGCCGACTATCGCGCGCACGGCGGCGCTAGGGGGGGGTGGTGCCGTCGCACTAGGGCGGAAAGAAGGGGAACAAGAAGAAAATCGAAGCGTTGATTTCGCTGTCCCGATATGCGGGACCGGTAAGAAATGGAGGACGTCGGAGCGACCGCGAGGTCCGCCGCGACGCAACCGCGATATTTGGGCTGTTTGCGCTCGGACGGCCTTGGCCACTTTGCGTCGCCCGCTGAACAGCCCTGACGCATTTGGTCACGGCGGAAAACGGTCGTCACGACTGCTTCGTGGCACTGGAGATGCCCTAATATGAGTTTCCAAGTCTTTCGGGGACCTCTCACGTTTAAAAGAAGAATAATGAACGAACATTACTGATGCCCAAAGGGAGAACACCAGATGCTTGCTACTAGTGCCAACTTAAGGGCATCTCCAACCGTGGTCCTAAATTGAACACACAATGAGTCCGATTTTGCTTGTGTGGTGGCCGCCCAAACAGAGATGGAGACATTGTCCTGCCCTTATCTGTTTTTGGGATTTATGGTGCATGTTCACATGATTCCACTATTATGTGTCTTCTTATTCGCATTGTGGCCAGTAATGCTAAATCAAACCCCATTAATGTATATAATGATATGTTTGCGTTGGGCTTTTCCGGTAGAGGAGTAGCTCGGGTAGGGCACGTCGGAGGAGAACAACACAGTTTCACGGTGAGGCCAAGCAGCACATGTTAGCGGGCCGACATAGGTGAACGCCGGGGGCGGGCGCATCGGTGGAGGAGGCAGGCAAAGTCGTGTCGGTTACTTATTCGGGACATAGCAAAAACTAGAAACGTAGCTCGCGCTACATGTTGATAATTATGTATTCTACCACCGCGTAACACCTCAACTCCAAACACCAAGTATTGGTGGCCACACAAGAATGAAAAAATGTGACAAGTTTTGGATGTTTGAAAGTTTGCACTGTTGACCACTTCAGATTTCCGTATTTTAATTTACTTTTTCAGTTGCTAGAATGTAACATATTTTGAGCTGAAATTTTGCACGATTATAGAATACGTCATTACTTATACACCTAGAAGTTTTTGCAAGATTTGTTAAAACATTAAAATACGTCTTTTCTTAAACAAGATACATGTAGCTCGGTCTACAAAACGCCACACTCAGAACATAGAGAGTGCTCCATAAGTAATGCATATCAACTTTTTTTGAGAGATATATGTGGTATGGATTGTAAAAAAAATTACTTGCAAAGTATCGTGTTGTTCGCATCAACCGACAAACTGGGCCTTATTACTTCCGTACCTGGGAAGTGCGGTTGACTGGTTGTCATTCCCAGCCCAGCCCAGGAAAGCCCAACTCAGGTCAGCAGGACCGAAATGAAAATGATGGTGTGCGGTTGGAGAGCTCACTCCTCGCCGCCCCCGCCTTATCCTCCCTCCGTCCCCCGCGATTGAATTCACCATCGTCTTCCTCCTCGGGCCGTTCCTACTCCGGTACTCCCACCGCAATGCCGATGCAATTCCTCTCGCTCCCCACCGCCTCTTCCCCCACCGCTCACCTGCTCCCTCCCAAGCCCTTCTTCAAGCCGCTCTCCTCCGCCTCCGCCTCCGCCTCCTCCTTCCGCCGCCCCTCCCAGCCCCCGCCACCGCCGCCCAAGCCCTCCCCACCTCCTCCACCGCCCCCGCCTCCCCCGCCTCTCCCCAACCCCCTCGCCTCCAAGCTATGGCTCTCCAGCAAGCTCTCCCCACCACCACCCCCGCCTCCCCCTCCCACCCAACCACCACCTCCCACCCCGCCTCCACCGCTGGAGCCCGAACCCAACCCCGAGCCAGCGCCGCGCGACGACGACGAGCAGCCGCAGCAGGACTTCCGGCAGAAGGGGAAGGTCTTCGTGGGCAACCTGCCCCTACACGTCCACAAGGCCGAGGTGGCCGCCTTCTTCCGCCAGTTCGGCCCGCTCGACAAGGTGGAGCTCGTGCGCGCGCGCGACGACCCCGAGCGCAACGCCGGCTTCTGCTTCCTCTACTACTCCGACGACACCTCCGCGGAGGCCTCGGCCTCCGCGGAGCGCGCGGCGGAGGTCGACGGCGTGGACTTCCGGGGCAGGTCGCTCACGGTGCGGCTCGACGACGGGCGGCGGGGCAGGGCCCGGGCGGAGGACCGGGCGCGCTGGGTCGACCACGGCCGCGGGCGGGAGCCGGCCTCGCCCTGGCACCGGACCAGGGACGAGGCGTGCCGGGAGTTTCGTGCGGTCGTGGAGTCCCGGCCCCAGGACTGGCAGGCCGTCGTCTCCGCCTTCGAGAGGATCCCCAAGGTCCGCTTCTCGTACCAGCACCACCTAGGCCTTGTTACGTAGCTGCAGTGCTCCTTCACTTACTATGCCAATTGCACCTGCGCATTATCGCCTTAACATTCCGAATCATCTTAACAGTGGGCGACAATGTATCGAATAGTTAAATCAGTGCATGCCAATTTACAATGATATAAGGATGGTCTAGTTGTCCCTCTAACAAGAGATGACTTGTAGTGTTGTTAAAAACAACCCAAATAGATGACCTGTAGCTGCACACATGGAAAATCCATGTACAGTGTGTGTTGCTTATTAATATAAAATTTACACCGTAGGTTCCCCTGTAGATGCCATCTGCAATTTCAATCAGAATTCATGTTCCAAGTTATTTGCTAGTTCATTGTCAAAAAATTACATGTCCTGCAAGGCATTGTTCATTTACACAAACAACTGATGATACATCTGTCCCCATTAGTGGATATAGATTCTTCTAGTCAGGACAGTATACATTAACCGCATGTTTTTTTTTTTAAGATTTTAACCTTGTGAAGAAATAGATCTGTTACGCAGTTGATTTAGTTACTATGCCAATTGCACAACAATACAAGGGCGTGTTTAGTTGTCTTTTTAACGGGAGATGATTCGTGGCTCCACATGCTGGAGAATTTTGCCTTCTGCAAATTCGTATTAGCCTGTTGCTGCACAGCTTGTCTCTGCTGTTTACTTTGATGCCATCTGCAATTTTAATCGAAATGCAAGTTCTGACACCTTTGCTAGTTCGCCGTTGGAAAATTATCTGCCCCACAAGGTATTGTTCATTTACACGAACAACTGATGTTAGATCGATCTGTCCCCACTATAGTGGTTATAGATTCTTGTAGTCAGGACAGTGTATTTTTTTTTTTGCATATTTTGTATGTCATAACCTTTTGGTGGAATAGGTATTTTTATGGAGTTGATTTAGAGTTAGCGAGACTTTATTTTCGTGTTTGCAATTAACTCTGTTAAATTCATATCAATCCTAAATTTTCTCTCGATATGATTCATTTATAATCTTTATTTTCATTGTTTCAGCCATCAAGGAGAGAATTTGGTTTGATGATTGTGTATTATGCCAAGCGGGGTGATAAGCATCACGCTCGTGCAACATTTGAGAACATGAGGGCAAGAGGAATAGAACCCAATGCCTTTGTTTTCACAAGGTAGCATTTTAGGTGTTATTTACAGTTTTTTTGCCTTTTTTCTTTCCCATGGTAGACAGACTAATTTATGAAAAAAATAGAAACCATAGGACTTGTGCAATCAACTTTTTGAAATTGACAAACTACGAAACTTATTATGCATAGATTGACCATGGAAAATGTTTCTGCATGGTACAAGATAGTTTTCGTGATTGCTTCACATTGCTGGTTTGTCCCATGCATTAAATTTAATTCATTTCATGCAGCCTTGTTCACGCTTATGCAGTTGCTAGAGATATGCGTGGGGCACTGTCATGCGTTGAAGAAATGAAAGCTGAGGGCATTGAGTTGACAATTGTTACCTACAGTATCCTTATTGCAGGATTTGGCAAAATTAATGATTCTCAGTGAGTACGCCACCCTCCACTCTCTCAATTAACTGAAGTGCCAGGCCATTCTCAATGTCTTATCCTTATGTAGTACTTCATTCGGAGTTTCTGATCTAGTTGTAACATCCATTCTCGATGTGCTATCCTTACGTGCGTTATTCAATTTTTTATCTAGCTGTGACAGCCCATTTGTATTTGATGAATTCAGATATTTGCTTTATGCATCAGGTTGCTTGACCTTCAGTTCTTTTCATTTTCGAGAAAAGCTTTTGCATTTTCTCAGCAAAAAAAATCTACGTTTAGTATACCCCCCCCCCCGGTAGCCCTTAACTTCTTGTAATACCTTTTTCTTGCTTTGGAAGATCTGCAGACAAGTTGTTCAAGGAGGCTAAGACCAACCTGGGGGATCTCAACGGGATCATATATAGCAACATTATACATGCTCACTGGTTAGTATTATGATATTATCAGATTCATGAGCCTCTTTGAAATTGAGAAAAGTAACACCATCATGCGGAAATGCTTATGTCGTTATCTATTTGGCAATCTAGTCATGTCAGCTTTTTACTCGTATATGATTGATAAATGTATGTACGTTCTGTAGCCAGTCTGGCAATATGGATCGAGCTGAAGAGTTGGTCCGCGAAATGGAAGAGGATGGAATAGATGCTCCCATAGATGCATACCATAGTATGATGCATGGATACACTATCATTCAGGATGAGAAGAAATGTCTAATTGTGTTTGAAAGGCTGAAGGTATAGTGGGAATTGGGGTCTCATGGCTAGTTGAGCTGCTTGGCATTGTCATATTATTATTATACATTGGGATTTTGGGAAGCATTTCTCTTTCTTTATCTGTATTTATTTATTTATTTTGCAGGAATGTTGCTTTACACCATCAATTATTTCTTATGGATGTCTAATTAATTTGTATGTGAAGGTAAATTCTAACTTATATCATTCTAAATTTTTCTATTTTTGTTCGGGTCATTGCCTGACTGCCGAGTAAAACTAGCCGATTTGGGGTTTTCTCTTGTGCTTCTGTTGCTTTTTGTTATTTATAGTAGTATCTGGCAATTTTAACGGAAGAAAGATATAAGATATTTGAAGTGTAACTGTTGTTCAGATAATGTGCAAATGATGTTATCTGAGGTCCCACATATTGGAGCCATAACGTTGATAAAGCTATTATATGCTCGATAAATTGTTGATGAACTTATCTGCTTCATAATATGTCTCCTACATACAGTACTTCCTAGCATGCCCACAAATCACATTTGCAAGAAGGAATAAGAAACCAAAAGGATGGAGTATAAAAACGGAACAAAAATTTAGCCCTGCAGCTCAGACCAACAATATAGATTGTGTATTATGCATTGTTTTTCTTCATGTTAATGCTATGGATGAAAATTGCTAATGCCCCTTTGGTATATTTTTTTTTACAGATAGGCAAGGTCGCTAAAGCCATAGCTATTAGCAAAGAGATGGAATCATATGGCATCAAGCATAACAACAAAACTTACTCTATGCTGATCAGTGGATTTATCCATTTACATGATTACACAAATGCTTTCAGCATATTTGAGGAAATGATAAAATCTGGTCTTCAGCCTGATCGTGCCATATACAACTTACTGATAGAAGCATTTTGTAAGATGGGAAATATGGATCGAGCTATTCGCATTCTGGAAAAGATGCAGAAAGAACGAATGCAGGCGTCAAATAGAGCATTTAGGCCTATCATAGAGGGGTATGCGGTTGCTGGGGATATGAAAAGGGCCCTGGATATTTTTGATCTGATGCGACGAAGTGGTTGCGCTCCCACTGTAATGACTTACAATGCTCTTATCCATGGGCTAATTAGAAAGAACCAGGTAACTTTTCAAACATTTGCTAGCTCTTCAAACTTAAACCTTGCACTGTTGTCATTTTCCTTTATCTATGTCTTTTTGTAGGTTGAGAGGGCTGTTTCTGTGCTTAGCAAGATGTCCATTGCTGGCATTACACCGAACGAACATACATACACAATCATCATGAGAGGTTATGCTGCTAATGGTGATATTGGGAAGGCCTTTGAATATTTCACAAAAATTAAAGAAGGTGGTCTAAAACTTGATGTCTACATTTACGAGACGCTGCTAAGGGCATGTTGCAAATCAGGGAGAATGCAGAGTGCTTTAGCAGTCACCCGCGAAATGAGCTCTCAGAAGATTATGAGGAATACATTCGTATATAATATTTTGATTGATGGGTAGGTTTTCTAGAAAACAATTTAACCAGTGTATGTTAGCTTTAGTCTTCTGAAATTCTGCTAGGTCATATGTTATTTGGCTCAGTAACTTCAGATCTAGCGGAGTATACAATAATAGGTAGCCAACTGCAAACTCAGAGAGATGAAGTAATTATCATGATAGTTACTAGAAATATTATGGTTTATTTCATAAGTATACTAGAAATTTCCTTTTGCTTGTCTAATTGCTGATCTTTTGTCTAGGTGGGCTCGGAGGGGAGATGTTTGGGAGGCAGCAGACTTGATGAAGCAAATGAAAGAAGATGGAGTCCCTCCTAACATTCATACATATACCTCCTACATAAATGCGTGCTGTAAAGCTGGAGACATGCAGGTATAATTATTTTTGCTTTAGTTATTTAATCTGTAGCTTATTGTGACTGCATGCTGGAGCAGACTGACAAGGATAGTACAATTGCATCTGATATGAGTACACATTTTCGTGCGTAATGAACTTTATCCTACATGGCTTCATCTTATTCTATTTTAAAATTTACGAATGGAGAATTATTTCTCTTGGGTCTTTCTTTGTATTCTGTTGATTTATTTCTATTAAACGATTTGTTTGTAGAGAGCAGAAAAGGTGATAGAAGAAATGGCAGGTGTTGGACTGAAACCTAATCTCAAGACGTATACTACCTTGATTAAAGGCTGGGCAAGGGCATCACTTCCAGACAGAGCATTGAAATGTTTTGAAGAGATGAAACTGGTGGGGCTGAAGCCTGACGAGGCTGCTTACCATTGCTTGGTGACTTCACTTCTCTCAAGAGCAAGTGTAATGGAGGGAAGCACCTACACAGGAGTCTTGAGTGTTTGTAGAGAAATGTTTGAGAATGATTTGACTGTTGATATGCGCACTGCTGTTCACTGGTCGAGATGGCTTCATAAGATTGAGAGGACGGGAGGGGCACTAACAGAAGCACTTCAGAGAATATTTCCTCCTGATTGGAATTCATTAGAAGTTCTAGGAGAGGTTTCTGATTCTGTAAACACTGGGGATTCAGATTATTCTAGTGATTCTGACTTGAGCGATGATGGTGATGAGAATCAAGATGTTGATGACAACTGACAACCTGTAACTAACTTTCAATGTTAGTCACTCCCCCGCTGTTTTCGTGTGAGAGCTGTGCCCAAGTTGACCCAACAAGGTATGTTGTATGCTTGTGTGAAATGTATCACCACTATTTGCCGATGCTAATAATTACACAGGCAGCATGTTTATATTTCCATCAATAATGTTTGTCTGTAAATTATGAGGAATGATTTGATAAGAAAAAAAGTTTGCAACGGTCTATAGTCATTGCTTAATTGGTGTAGTTTCTGAAAGCAGTATTCCAGAGTATAACTGATACTCTTTTGTTTGAAATGACTGGCATTGAATAAACCCTGTTGTGTTACAGATCGGCAGTTTGTGGACGATCCGAAATTAGGCCTTGGAATCTTGCAGTGCAGCAAGTGTGAGCTGGCTTCTGCTGCATTTCTTAAAAAGCGTCAGCGAGTCAGTAACAGTTCTTCTGGGGCTGAGAGCTGAGGCTGTCGTCGCTAATTTGCAGCAGACGAAGCTTGCTCAGTTTGTGTTCCTGTACAGAACAATGACTGCCATAGGTAAATATTTTTGAGGTATGGGCAAGTTCATTTTTTATACTATCCGTTACTAGAGTCTGACTTGTTTATACCTGTATATCGATCAATAATTTTCATAAATGAAGATTGTTTTGTGCATTAGACACCCATCAATTTTTGGTTTGATTTTTACTAGCCATGATAATATCTGGCTGCTCACTTTACAGCATCCAAATGTTTGGAGCAAGACGTAAGGGTTTATAGCTCCATGTGTTTTTCTGACAGGATTTTTAGGCCTATATAGTTGAATACCATCGCTTTGATGGGCATTTAGTAAAGCATTTTAAAGCTGGCCTATGGTTGAATAATGGGCATTTAGTAAAACATTTCAAAGCACATGACTCATAGCTGGTGTAGGGCAGCAGTTTTGTAACCTTAGCCCCTGAGATGCGGCGGACAGCTTAGCTGATGACCACACCTAATAATCTGAACTTTGATAATATGTTGCGGAACGAAGCTTCTCTTTGTCTCCATAAGGAGATATTATTAAAATAAAAATGCAAATAGGAGCACAGATTGTTGCCTCGTTGGTGTCTTGTACATCATTGCGGTTTTTGAGGAGGAATTCGCTCTCCAAGTTGAAGTACAAAGCTCAATCAAGTGCTAGATGATGACTGTTTTCCCATTTAAGATTTGGCATCTTCCAGTACAGCAGCTTCAATCAAATTAGCACATCCTGACTCAATATCACTTGGAAATGCACGCCTCTGTCCATGTGGGAGCTTTTACTAGTCAGGATGAATGCCTGCACAAGGCGGCATTGATACGGTGCTTACGAGCCTAGTTTCCTGAGTATAACTGCAGACTCTTAGCTGGCCGGTATCTTTCATTGAATCAAAGAGTTGGCCTCCCTCCACCCCCCATTCAAGTCCTGCCCACAAGATAAAACAGTGCCTCATTTATGCCCGCTATTTAAGTTGGCTTAGCTGCATTGCCCCTTGTCCATTCATACTCACCATTAATTCTTGCTAGGAATTCTTGATTGTAGCTGCAGTATTTTGTTTCCAGTGTGTGACTTAATGTTCTTTGAATGCTAAGGATGTACTACTGTACTAACATAATTTCTTTCTCCTTACGCATTAAAAAAATGTTTTTGCCATTGCAGCCTCTGCTTTGTGACAGTCAAGGTGGCAAAGGCAGCTCTTGTTTCATGTTCTTAGATGATTTTGTATCCAGCTGAAGCCCTATGAGTGGAAGTGAGGAAGGGTCTGGAACCATCTTTTGTTCATACAGGAGTAGCTGAAAATGGCACCACAGGTCGAAAATGCGTTGGTGAACCTGCGGCCGCACCCACCCCAAATCCCACCCTTGACTCACCATCGAGAACCATTGGTTATTAGTACTAGCGATGCAGTTATGATGTTGTATTATACGAAAGTACTTGTATTGCAGCTGTATCAAATTATTTTTTGAAATACAGGGACCCCACAACCTGATGTCATAGAGAAGGATCTGGTCCGCATTTACTCACCGCATAGGCAAGTTGGGCTGGTCACATCTCTCCTTCCCCATCCCCAATTCCTGGGGCGCCATGGCGGCCAGATCCACATTGTGCTGGTATGAAGTAAACTGAGCACGCGATCTTCTTCTTCTTCCCCTCCGACGTCAACGGCCGTAGCTTCCATCCGACGCCACTACAGGGAAGTAGACCGCTCCGGCTTCCCCGTGCCGCGCCTAAGCTGCCTACTCCGTGCTTTCCTCGAAGAAATCTGTGGCCAGCAAAAAAAAATTCTATGGTGCTTTGGTTGATCTGACTGCTACACGAGCAACAAAAGTTTCTCTGTTCTCTCTCACCTCATTGGATATTTCGCTATTCATATCATATATAATGATCTTGCTTTGTTCGTGGTGGCAAAAATTGGTCTATGATGTTTGATTTGTTGAGGTTGCACCTACGAAATTTTGTTTCTTCCCTCAAGTGTTCTGTTTCCATCCAATTGTTAATGGATTCTGTTATTTCCTGTTTTTACCACCGTCCTGTTCATGGATTTTGGATCTCCAAAAACTTGCTATGGTTCTTTGTACTTCATATAAGATTTTTTGATAATGTCAAAAATTAATTTGTAGTTCATATAAGGAATCCATCAATATCAAATACAAATTTCTGGATCATATCAAAAAAAAAGTTGTGGCATGAGATAGAAAGAGCAGAAATATAAAATTGAATTTCTCTACCAATTTTCCGGTTCTAATTGATTTATTGAATGATGCATGTCATATTAACTACCCAAGCCACGACTCTGTACCGAGCTGTAACAATGACGCCATCAGAGTCCCATTAAATGCGTAGCAGCTGATTATTCATAGTCTAGATGGACGTATTCTCAATTATTTCTGTTTTTCAGCTATATTAATGTTACCTTGTCCACGGATCACAAAGCAACTAATGAACGTGCAGATATGGGGTGGGGGCGTGGATGAGAGCCAAAAGTCCGGGTCTGGGCAACGATCCATCTTTTTTTCCCCTTTGAAAATAGATTTTTGGAGCCTCTTTGTAGTGGGATTGTATTTTCTTCAAAAGGTACCCACTGTGGCAGCTATCTTGATGATATACCGATTGTGCTTATTTAGCAGATGGAAGCTGTAAAAAGACATGCCTACTAAATTTAATACTCCCTCCGATCCATAATAATTGTCGGAGATTTAGTACTAAGTTAGTAGAACTTTTCTACTCCCGATACTTTATGGATCGGAGGGAGTAGATGAAATATCTTATATATATTTTTAACATTCTGAAGTTGAAATTCAGATCAAGAATGTGAAACATGAGTTACTTTTACTTCGGCATTACTTAGCTGTTCTAATTAGATCTGTGCACATTTATTTGAGAGATCAGGAAAGCACAAGCCGGCAAATAATATTAAATTCTCTGATTCAATTAAGCATTTCAGAGAAAAACCAACTCATGGTTATTTTTAACTCAATAACTTGAGTTAAAAAGAATAAGCTAATGACCTATTTATTATTACTTCGGTTTTGTGATATTTGATTTATTTTCTCGTGAAGTGTTGACTGTAGCTTTGCCGATATTTCCATGCCTCGCCCCTGTTTAATTGAAGGAAAAACATAGTGCTATATTTTTCAATCCTCTGTTTCATATTTTCACTTCATTTTTATTCATGTGTTTGATCAGTTAGAATAATACAGTAGCTAGGAAAAGTATTTAAATCACCAAGTCCAGCTAGACAAGCGATGAGGGTAAAACTGGAGTCCTTGCTGTTGATGCATTTAAGTGCCCTCTTCCTCCTCAGGGCACAGCACTATATATACCAGGTTGCACCATTCTCCCGCAGCACAAACACATCCTGTGCCCACCCTCTCTCCTTCTGTGTGCGTCCACCACTGCACAGTGCGCACTCCACAAGCCTTTAGCGCAATAGGTGCGGCACGTAGGTGTTGCACTAGGAACCCCATGGCGAGCATGGCTGAGTCGCCGGCGAGCTCGTGCGTGTCATCGGACGCCGAGGAGGAGACAGTGACGAAGGCGATGGTGGTGGTGGGGTGCCCGCGGTGCCTCATGTACGTGATGCTGTCGGAGGCGGAGGAGCAGCCCAGGTGCCCCCGGTGCAAGAGCCCCGTCCTGCTACACTTCCTCCACGGCGCCGCTGAGGACGCCAACTCCAGCAACACCAACAGGCAGGGCAGCAAGAGCTAGCCTGCAGTTCAGCTGCTTCTACTCCTCTATCTCCTTTGCCATGTTTTGACGCATGTATTCCGACTGCAGCGCCCTGTAGCTGTAGACCCTCTCTCCATATGAACTTGTATTCGCACGCATGATCCACGACAGGTCGATCAGAACTCTTGTTTCTCTGCCTATTCCAGAACCATGCTCTGAATTTAGGCTCATATACTTGCTTTAAGAAGGCCGTTTACCTTTTTGCAATGCAGCGTGTGACCCAGGACTATTCACGTTCATCCCTTGATTGAGCAGCAATAACATATCGTGTTGCCGAACAATGGGATTGCATATGACTGTTTCTGCTTTAATTTAATTCTATTGAAGATGGGTTCGTGACCAATCAACCTCCAGCTACATATAGCAGTGCGTAGTCTGCCCGGATGGTGACGGGAGAAGATCAAAAGTAAAGGAGGGCTTATTATGAGAGACGGGTGGATCGATCGTTCGCTCTTCATGGAAAACCTGTGCCTGTTTTAATTGGAGATCACCAAATAGTAGTACAGCGGTAGCAGAAGGAATGAATATGGGCTATAATCAGAGGGAGGGGCAGCTGAGGGGAGGAATCAGCACGCGCGCGGCGGTTCGTCATCAAGCACGTACCCCTTTCATTTCGTTGTGCATCTCCCGTCTCTGCGCGCGCAATGCGTTTTCCAATCAATGGACATCTCGATTTCTTTTTTTGTGTGTGAATACACCCTCGGACGTGTATTAATCGTACAGAAGAAAATAACGGAATGCCCATACAATGCCGTGAGATGGCAGGTTCGTGCTGTCAACAAAGGGTGATAGCTTCCCGATCATGAGCCTGCTTTCCTAAAACTAAAAGTACCGTAGCGGAACCGGTTCTGGAAAAGCCAAAACTTTGGGAGCGGAACAACCTAGCTAAACGCCACAACTCAAACTCCTCCTTGATCCTCATTTTGATGTCTTCCATGGTTGGGCACCATTAAACACCACGTCGTTCCGGTGACGCCAAATACAACACAGGATGAGGACGATAGCAGTCCCAAGTCCATAACTCAATTTTATATGCCAGCAAGAGCCCTTGTGGCTGGCGTTGGCTTTCTAGTCCGGGCAAGCGAGTGTCACGTTCTAGAGTAAGTTTTTTTTTTTTTTTTTTTTGGCTCAACCGGGGGCACACTTGTAAAATATGTTGGCATCAATCTAAAAAAAAGAAAGAATAGGGTGCCAAAAGAGAATATACGTAATATTGATTGCTGCAACTTTCGAACAAATGGGTATAACAACTACAATCCCTGGATTTAGTATCAAGAGTAAAAAGGACTTCATTAGTGTTATTTGTTTGCTTGAACACTCACCTTGATCTTTGTAGCGAGGGAGCATATCATTTGAGGTCATCATGCATTCTCATTGTGTGTACCACACAACTCTATTTTGGGACGGAGGGAGTACTATGTTTTGATTTGAGTTGGTCAATACGTGTGTTGAACATGCACGATTACTAGTACTACTACCTCTGCCCTTAAAAAAAATGTCTTAACTTTTTCAAAATATGTGTATATCTAGACATGTTTAGTGTACATATACATGTAAATTTAGAAAAAGTTGAGACATTATTTATGACTTATGGACCGAGAGAGTACATAGCAACGCATTCCCCACCTAGTCTTCACCGCGCCTTCGAAATTCAAACCACATAGTGAAGGCCTGAACGACATCTCCTCAAAAGGAAAGCAGAGGAGGAGATTTTGGCATATAGCTCTGAATAGCCATGACGCAGGGGAGGTGACGACTACGGCGAGAAAGGTCACTCGCTCTGCTCCTATCTGGCCCACCCACCAGCCGCACGACGAGCTCTATGCAGGTGGCCCCAGACGGAGCCTTGGCCGTTGTGTGTTCCGCCCATTCTGCTATTTTCCATTTGCAATTACATAACAGCCCGCCGCAGCCCTCCTCAAATCCCAACCTCCGCCCAACACCCACCACCCTACCAAAAACCCTAGCCCCCGCAACCCACTCTCCGATCACCCATCTCGTCTGCGCAGATGTCACTTTAGGCGCCCTCCCCGGCGATGACGCCGAGGCGCTCCATATGACCGCGCTCAAAACCGGCATACGCCGACCCCGACGCCAAACTCAAACGCGCTAGCAAGCGCCGACATAGAGCGGCGGGGAAGGCGAGTACATGTGGGAGTGGCGCGGCCAAGGACATGCCGAAACAGCCCTCGGGGCGCTCCGGGGATGATGGTGGGCGTGTGTAGCCCGGTCGATGATGACGTCTGCACAGAGGAGTCGGACGCGGAGGAGATGCATAGGAATGAAGAGGAGGAGGCCGCCGCTGCACTCGAGGTGGAGGGGCATGCCTCTGTCTTATTTCAATTTTTTTCCTTTTCTTGTCCTCAAATTCAAAAAAATTAAAATACGATTTTTTTTTAAAAAAAATTCCAATACTGTATCGACATTATGGAGCACCATTCTAGTCCAAACAAAACACAAAAGGGTATATGTTTTTGTGCATGTGTCCTAATAGGCTATTAACAAAACTAGAAATAGGACTCTAGTGCATATAATGAACTCTAGTTTATCTAGATTCACATGTATCTAGTTAAGTTTTTAGACTAGATACATATGTATCTAGACAAAGTGAAGTCCATTAATATGAACCATAGGGAGTAGTAGATATTTTGGCAAGAGATTGTAATCCCACTGATTAAGAAATGAAGTTCCTTTTTTGCTAAAAAAGAAAAATACATATTTTGATTTTTCAAGTCCAATAGGTCTCAAGTGACTTTATAATTTTTTTCTCAAAACCAAATTATTAAAATGCCGCTATGCATATATATAATGCATTACATGGCCATTTAGGAACTTTCAACATAGGATTTTAGGTTTTTGAGTAAAGCAAGTTTTTAGATATTTAGAAAACTGAATGTTCTCCAAACTGATCTTTTGAATATTTTATTTTGTCGGGCCATTTGGTAAACTTTTAAAATAAGTTTC
Organism: Lolium multiflorum; assembly: GCA_030979885.1. Classification (NCBI taxonomy): domain Eukaryota; kingdom Viridiplantae; phylum Streptophyta; class Magnoliopsida; order Poales; family Poaceae; genus Lolium; species Lolium multiflorum. Next base: position 325,066,849 of record CM061748.1, on the reverse strand, counting down.
TGCTTAAAGATTAAACCAACGTTGTATATTTTGAACACCAGTTGAGAAGGTTTAGAAACATAATACAATCAAGTTGGGTACTCGTCATAATCGACTCGTAATAAGTGTTTTCAAATCAAGTTTGTGAAAAGTTAAAACAATTTTTGAAAAGTTTATTTTCCTTGAGAATTGTCAACATAATCAAGCAATTTAATCAACTTAATTTAACATTTTAAACCTTTGAAAATTTAGGAATGTTACAGCATCCTCTTTTTCTGTCCCCTTTATTTGCATTTCCGAACCATGTAGTGAACTGTATATTTCTGTTATGCAAGTAACTGAAATTAGTACTTCCTCCGGTTTATATTAATTGACTCTAATATGAATGTATCTAGATACATTTTAGTTCTAGATACATATATGTTGAACTCAATTAATATGAATTGGAGGGAGTAGACTAAGCTAGAGGACACAATGGATGAAATCTCGAGAGAAGTAGTCTCCCTCAAGCTCGTAGAATCTGGACCTGTGCTTGACCATTCGGAGCTTGTTTGAGGTCGGCCCTGCTCGCACCACCTCCACGCCGGAGATCACCGTCATGTTCCTCCTGCCGTGGAGCGTGTCCTCGAACTGGAAAGTCTTGGCGATGCAGAACTTCCCGCCCCCCACGTAAACCAGGTTGCATCCTAGCATGGACCATTCCTTGGGCAGTGTAGGATGTGGCCAATCATACAGCAGCTGGGGGGCCGCCGGCGTGCTGCTGCTGTCCTCCTTCCCCGCGTGGAAGTGGAAGGACGAGGAGAGGTCCATGGCGCATAGTTGATGGGGGTGCTCGTGGCCCACCCCGAACCAGAGGCCTCCCAGCTCCGGTACGTGCACGGCGCGGTCTCGGAAGGGTAGCAACCAGTCGCCTGCCTTTGTCCACTGTTGGGTGCTGGTGTTGAAGCAGTGGGTGCCGGTTACGGCGCTGCTTCTCCCGCCGGAGTTGGTGAAGGAGAAGCAGATGGCGGTGTCTCCGCCGATATCGCCTAGCGTGTGGCACCTGACGGCAGAGGCCCTAAATATGGAAAATTTATCCTGATCAGTACCCGCACGCGACGGCGACGGGAGTCTGTTCCAGCGCCAGCCTTTCTTCCCGGCGACTCCATTGGTGCGGTGGAGGTGGCGCTCGTGGGAGTATTCCGATGCCGGGTCGCTGTAGACGAGGGCCTCGAAGTTGCATAAGTTAAGGCCGCGCCTCTCCTCCAGGAAGTAGAGGGTTTCGCCGCCCCTGGGGTCGCCGGCGCTGGCTCGCGTGAGGAAGTAAGAGATGCCATAGGACCGCCGCTTGTCACACGTCGTCTCCCTCTTGTTCAAGGAGGGCACCACCTCGAAGCAGCCGGCGTCCGCGTCGTAGAGGACACAGTGGCCCGCGTCGTCGGCGCAGAGGATCTTGGACGCGTCGCCGCTGCCGCTGTCACGCCCGTACAAGGGCAGAAACGAGAGCCTCATGTTGTCAGTCGAGCAGGACAGTCGAAATCCGGGCTCCGGCTCGGGCAGCGCCGACATGCTCTCCATCCATGGTGGCGGCGACCCTTTACCCTTAGGTGCGCTCACCTCCTTCTTGGCTTTCGCCGCCGCCGCCGCGTGCGCTTCCAACGTAGATGGGTAAAAGAGGTACTCGTTAGGATCGATGCGTCTCAACAAGTACACCGTCGGCGGCCACGGGAACACTTCGTATTGGTGTTTCTTCATCACAAGGTTCAGCAACCGCCGCGCCATCGATCCACGCGCGCATGAGAGATCAGATCAGATCAGATCAGATCAGTGGTTTCTTTTGTCAATTCCTCGGAAAGTATTCAGCCCTCTCGGTCGATTAACCTAATTTACTTTCTGTCAAAATTAGCCTAACTACGCTACGAGACGTCTGTCCGGCTTTTTATGGCGATGCGTCAGTCCGGCCCGGCCTATTTCTAAGAACCAGCCCAAGACTATTTTACCTTTTTTTGGTCTTGCTTCTTATATAGTAGATTTGTGTTTCTTTCCACTGATTTTAAATTACATCCGCTCTGCATAACTAAAACGCGCACATCCGCACAAATTCAGCGAAATGAAAATAAAATAAAAGATGAAATGAAGTAATCCTTAAGAAACTCTAAAGACGCCTATCTCTATCTCTACTATTTATAAAGGCACGAAATTATGTTGGAAAATAAAATCTCAGCCGTCCATCTCTATCTCTACTACTTATAAAGGCACGAAGTTATGTTGGAAAATAAAATCTCAGCCGTCCATACATATAAATCGCACGGTTTACAGTTCTTTGTTCTCCCCCGTCTCCCCGATAGTTTAGGTGAGCAATTAGCGCTGATGCCCCATTATATGCTTAGATCCGAAAAGTTAGGCTGCAACTGTAAATTGCCCCGCACACGCACAGCTCCTCCGGCTCAGCCTGGACGCCACCCTCCTAAAAGCAGACCCTTTTTTCGGATGCTCACAAAGCAGACCTAGCCACGAGAGATCTGCTTCCTCCGTCACCACCGCCATTCAACCGAAACTGCTGTCGAGGATGGAGCCAAAGCTTGACGCAGCCTATGTCGTTTTCTCCATCCTATAGCACTGCACGCCATCTTCGCCTACTGTAGCTGCGCCAGACAGCCGACGCAGCCCGCCGCCTACCTGAACACCCATGTCGCCATTAGCCAGGGTCAGGCACAGAGCGCAGATTTTGCGGGCCAACACATTGTGGGAACGCAGCAAATCGACGGGGGAGGTGCCTAGGCCGGATTTCAGGTACCCCTTAGTCCAAAATTTGGTCCAATCCTGTTTAGTGTTCTCCTTTGAGATCCTCCTATGTTAAGAAAATATTGCAGACAAAGTTGTACCAAACTGGACACAATCATCGAGTTGATGTAATGCTGGTGGGATGTTTGTAAGGAGATGAATCGTGCTTGCCTTGCCACTACAGCAACATGAATTTTACAAGATGAGTATTTTCTCAATATAACCAGTCTTCTTGTCCTAATAGGAGGAGCTCAAGGGAGAATACTGAACCAGGAGAATAAGCTTATATTCAAACTCTCAAGGAAGTAAGTACACGTACCTCCTTCCTCTATTCATCCGAATGGTGGTGTGTTTGTTGTATATGTAAAAATGTGGCATCAATCTGTCCGAGGAGAAATTGTCATATTTTTTTGGATCATGTACAAGTATGAGGTAGATAACAATCTGAAGGGTATCTTCTGATTAGATGATTTATTTTTCTTTCGTGTGATAGATATGTCATTCTATTTGGGAGCTTTTAGTTGAGTTACAAAGATACACAACGGTACTACGATCTAATATCATTTCACTTTATTTCGCAGTTTCTGAGAAAGCTGAAGTCAGCGTTGATGAACAACATACAAACACAATCAGTTTTGAATGCCTGTATACTTAGTCAATGGATTCTACATGGTGTTATTGTGCTTTGGGAGTTTTGGGTTTGGATTGTTTCATGTAACCTGTAACCGCCCAACCAATATGAAAATGGACACCATATTGGGGCCATGTATGCTCAGAAGAGCATATGAGCCACACATGCATACTGAATGTCTGATGCTAAAAAAGAGAAGTACATAAAGTGGATGTGCCTATCGAAGTACAGATATGAAAAGTTGAAAAGGTTGGAAGTCGGTGTGCATTTTTAGTTCGCTGGTTGGATGAACAATACTATTTTTGTGGTTATGACTTGGCAGGAAAAGCAATTCAATCATTGTGAAATGAAGATATTCAAGTTGATGTTATGGGGGAGGATCTGAAGTAACCGAAGTGTCACTATTCTCAAAAGCATGGTATTTTGAAAATGACACTACCGCCTCATCAAGTTTAATATGATGTGTATCACACATAATATGCCTATTTATACAGTAAAAACCAAGTTCTTACATCACCATTTGTATGGGAACTACTGTAATTGTTTATTCTTGTGCCCAACCACTAGCAGATCAATCAGGCTTTCTTAGTAATGCGGATGTCCAGCTTTGTACGGTTGTTTCGACCTCAATAGCTCACTAAAAGGTGTATAAAGTTCTTACCCTTTAAGGTTCAGAGCATAGATCATAGTTAATATTTACATCCTTACTCTCAACTCAGCTTGTCACTTATGTCTATTAATGTAGTGTCTTTATTTGTAGGTATATGTGACTTTCCATCCGTAGAAATGCATTCTTTCTTATATCCAACGTCCATATGCATAACCTCAAATAGATGGGTTGTATTTTTCAGATAACTGCATATTAGCGGCAGTGCAACTAAACTTGCTTGGGACCTAGCAGTGCCTTCATTTGGGTATTCAGGCTACTTTTAGGAATGTGCGACAATGAGTATGAGACTGGAGATGATGTTGATCCTAATGCTCCAGAAGATGATGACTATGACACTAATGGTGAAGATGCATATACGTCTGATGCTCGCACCATTGTTGTGTCGTAGCGTGCTCTTAATGTATTGCCTAGTGCATCTACTCAGCGCTGCAATTTGTTCCAAACAAATGCTTTAGTTGGTCCTGACAAGGCTTGCAAGGTCATTATTGATGGCGGGAGTTGCCGCAATTTAGCAAGCAAGAAGTTGTGTACCAAGCTGAAGTTGAAGTATCTACCGCACCCGCATCCATACTATATTCAGTGGTTGAGCGACAATGGTGAGATGAAGGTAAACCACATGGTGCGTGTTGAGTTTGCTATTGGACCGTATAAGGATTGCATTGACTTTGATGTGGTTCCTATGACGGTGTGTCACTTATTATTGGGTTGGCCTTGGCTCTATGACCGTTCTGTGCAACACAATGGCCGTGCCAATACATATCACTTGGAGTTCAAGGGAAAGAAAATCAACTTACAGCCTATGACACCACATCAGATTGTCAATGAGTCTCGTCAGAAAGTTGAAGTAAACTTGGAGGATGCTTCTTTAGATAGGCGAGAGAATTGTACTATCGTGAGTGATATAACGAAAAGTGAGCGAGTGAATTCCTTAGTCTCATTAGCCACCAAAGAAGACATGAGAGAATTTAGTGAGGATCCTACAGCCATGCCTCTTGTACTCTTGTACAGGGGTACGGTTTTGGTTTCTAACGACATGACCCCTCTTCCTCTGGGTGTTTCTAATGTTTTGCAGGAATTTGGCGACGTGTTTCCGGATGAGGTACCCGCAGGACTACCACCATTGCGAGGTATTGAGCATCAAATCGACTTGATTCCCGGAGCTTCTCTACCCAATCGGACACCATATAGAATAAATCCCGAAGAGACGAAGGAGATACAGAAGCAAGTACAAGTGCTACTAGACAAAGGTTCTATCCGCATAAGCCTTAGTCTTTGTGTTGTTCCTGTTATTCTTGTTCCTAACAAAGATGGTACATGGCGTATGTGCGTAGATTGTAGAGCTATAAACAACATTACTATTCGATATCGTCATCCTATTCCCCGTTTAGAGGATATGCTAGATGAATTGAGTGGTGCTGCTGTGTTCTCTAAAATTGATTTGCGTAGTGGTTATCATCAAATTAGGATGAAAGAAGGGGATGAGTGGAAAACAGCCTTTAAAACAAAATTTGGTTTATATGAGTGGTTAGTAATGCCTTTTGGTTTGACTAATGCACCTAGCACTTTCATGAGACTGATGAACCATGTTTTGCGTGAATTTATTGGCAAGTTTGTGGTTGTGTATTTTGATGACATATTAATCTACAGCCGCAATGAATCTGATCATACTATACATATTCGACATGTTTTGCAAGTGTTGCGTGATAATAAACTCTATGGTAATCTTGAGAAGTGCACATTTTGCAAAGATAAGGTCATATTTCTGGGTTATGTTGTCTCTAAGCATGGAGTAGAATTAATTAGATGTGTCTAAAATTGAAGCTATTCAAAATTGGCCTACTCCCATGAATGTGAGTCAAGTAAGAAGTTTTCATGGTCTAGCTGGATTTTATAGAAGATTTGTGCCCAACTTTAGTAATATTGCTGCACCGTTGAATGACTTGACTAAAAAGGGTGTTATATTTGAGTGGGGTGCAGCCCAAGATCATGCTTTTGATGAACTTAAGAGATTGTTAACTTCTGCACCGTTGCTTGCACTTCCTGATTTCAATAAGCAATTTGAGAATGTGATGCTAGTGGTATTGGAATTGGCGGTGTGTTGATGCAAGAGGGTCGCCCAATTGCATATTTTTCTGAGAAACTGTCTGGTGCTAAGTTGAACTATCCTATATATGATAAAGAATTGTATGCTTTAATTAGAGTTCTTGAGGTTTGGCAACATTACTTGTGGCCAAAAGAATTTATCATACATTCCGATCATGAAGCTTTAAAATACCCAAAGCTTAGTCTACTTTGCATAAGCGTCTTGCCAAGTGGGTTGAGTTCATTGAGTCTTTTCCATACATTATTAAGCATAAGAAGGGAAAAGATAATATTGTTGCTGATACTCTATCTAGGAAGAATATGCTATTGACTCAACTTGATGTTAAAATTCCTGGATTAGAAGTACTATGTGATTTATATGCTATTGATCAAGATTTTGCTGAACCATATCGCTTATGTGCTTTTGGTAAAGCATGGTAAAAATATCACATACATGATGGGTTCTTGTTTAGAGCTAACAAACTATGTGTTCCAGAATCGTCTGTGCGTTTGCTCTTATTGCAGGAATCACATGCTGGAGGTTTGATGGGTCACTTTGGGCGTGAGAAGACGCTACTCATGCTCGCTGATCACTTCTATTGGCCAAATATGAGGCGGCATGTGGACAGGTATGTGAAGAGGTGCATTACTTGCAACAAGTCCAAGTCCAAGCTGAAGCCTCACGGTTTGTATACTCCTTTACCGGTACCTACTACACGTTGGGAGGATATTAGTATGGATTTTGTGTTGGGTTCGCCGCGTACTAAGAGAGGCCATGATTCTATATTTATGGTAGTGGACAGATTTTCTAAGATGTCACACTTTATTGCCTGCCACAAAAGCGACGATGTGTCGCATATTGCTAACCTGTTTTTCAGGGAGGTTGTGCGACTACATGGAGTCCCGAAGACTATTGTTTCTGATCGTAACGTGAAGTTTATGAGCTACTTCTGGAAGACGTTGTGGAGAAAGCTGGGAACGGAGCTACTCTTCAGACTACTTGTCATCCCCAAACTGATGGACAAACTGAAGTGGTGAATAGAACATTGCCACAACTATTGAGATCCATGATCAAGAAGAACCTGAAGGAGTGGGAAGAGTGTTTGCCGCATGTGGAGTTTGCTTACAACAGGGCTGTACATTCTACCACGGAGTTGTGTCCCTTTGAGGTGGTGTATAGTTTCAAACCCATTACTCCACTTGACTTGTTGCCTTTGCCCATACATGAGAGAGTTAATATGGAGGCATCCAAGAGGGCAGATTTTGTGCGAAAGATCTATGTGAAGACTAAAGAGTTGATAGAGAAGAAAGGCAAGAGCAATGCTGCAAGGATTAACAAGAAGCGCAAAGAGATGTTGTTCAAGCCTGGTGATATGATCTGGGTACATTTTCGCAAGGATAGGTTCCCGAAGCTGCGGAATTCCAAGTTGCTTCCTCGTGGTGTTGGTCCTTACAAAGTGTTTGCCAAGATCAATGATAATGCATACTCGATAGATCTTCCACTTGATGGGTTTGGTGTCAGTAATTCTTTCAATGTTGCTAATTTGACACATATGACGGAGAAGACCTTGGAGCGTCGAGGTCGACGCCTTTTGAAGGGGGGAGATGATGAGGACATCCCTACCTCACTACCTCCGTCATTGCCAAATGAAGATGAACCTGATGTGAAGCTCAAGTCCAATGAAGTTCGGATTGGACCAATTACAAGGGCTCGTGCGGCTACTTAAACAACGGGTGAACTTGTTTCTAAACGATACTTTGATTGATGAGAACTTTATACTGCCTAAGTCCTGTTACTTATGTATCATCGTATCAAGAGGAGACGAGCATCGTACGAGGAGTAGAGGAGCACTGGACGTGAAGACGGACGTCAAGATGGACGTGAAGCTGGACATGGAGCTGGACATGAAGATATCTCATGGACGCGTGAGGGAGGAGCGGGAGGCATGCGCGAGAGGAGAAGAAGTCGTCCATGCCGGCCCAGTGCCCGGTTAGACCGGCCGCCAGACCGGCGCGTCCCCGGCCCGGTTCAACCGGGCGGCACGCCAGATCCACCCCGGCGCCAACCGGGCGTTGTACTGGGGGCCAACCGGTAGGGCATCTGCGACACTTCCGGTTGCCGCCCGGTCCCTGGCCCGGTCTAGACCGGCCAGCCCAGCCCAGCACCCGGTCAACCAAGTTCCAGACCGGCTAAGCCCGATTCTGTCTCGACCAGATCTATTCTGGGTCTGTTTTTCTTGTATCTTTTCGACCAAAAGTCGTCCCGGGCGCCTATATAAGTGCCCAGGACGCCCCCTAGCTGCATTAGACCATGTTTAAGATAAACCCTAGTTCTTAGTTGTTTGCTCTGCAAAACTATTAAATTCCCTACACCATATTGCTTGATATTGTGTAGATCCTGATAAAGTCTTGTGTGATCTGTGTTCCATTGGGAATTAGACGGTTGCAACTTACCGTGGTCGGCGGCTACGTGCGCAAGTTTGTGGAGTTGCGAATATCTTGCAGGGTTGAGAGCTGTTGCATTGGCGACAGGGACCAATCGAGAGATCTCGTTGCGTCAGACAAGTTATCATCCACTACATCGTTGTGTCCCTCCGCTGCTATCTGAAGGAGATATGCCCTAGAGGCAATAATAAAGTGGTTATTATTTATATCTTTATGTTTATGATAAATGTTTATATATCATGCTATAATTGTATTAACCGAAACATTAGTACATGTGTGATATGTAGACAAACAAAGAAGTCCCTAGTATGCCTCTTAACTAGCTTGTTGATTAATGGATGATTAGTTTCATAATCATGAACATTGGATGTTATTAATAACAAGGTTATGTCATTGTATGAATGATGTAATGGACACACCCAATTAAGCGTAGCATAAGATCTCGTCATTAAGTTATTTGCTATAAGCTTTCGATACATAGTTACCTAGTCCTTATGACCATGAGATCATGTAAATCACTTATACCGGAAAGGTACTTTGATTACACCAAACACCACTGCGTAAATGGGTGGCTATAAAGGTGGGATTAAGTATCCGGAAAGTATGAGTTGAGGCATATGGATCAACAAAGTGGGATTTGTCCATCCCGATGACGGATAGATATACTCTGGGCCCTCTCGGTGGAATGTCGTCTAATGTCTTGCAAGCATATGAATGAGTTCATAAGAGACCACATACCACGGTATGAGTAAAGAGTACTTGTCGAGACGAGGTTGAACAAGGTATAGAGTGATAGAAGATCAAACCTCGGACAAGTAAAATATCGCGAGACAAAGGGAATTGGTAATGTATGTGAATGGTTCATTCGATCACTAAAGTCATCGTTGAATATGTGGGAGCCATTATGGATCTCCAGATCCCGCTATTGGTTATTGGTCGGAGTGAGTACTCAACCATGTCCGCATAGTTCTCGAACCGTAGGGTGACACACTTAAAGTTGGATGTTGAAATGGTAGCACTTGAATTATGGAATGGAGTTCGAATATTTGTTCGGAGTCCCGGATGAGATCCCGGACATCACGAGGAGTTCGGAATGGTCCGGAGAATAAGATTCATATATAGGATGTCATTTTATGTGAATTAAAATGTCGCGGAAGGTTCTATGGAAGGTTCTAGAAGGTTCTAGAAAAGTCCGGAAGAAACCACCAGAAGGTGGAGTCCACAAGGGACTCCACCTCCATGGCCGGCCAGCCCTAGTGGGGTGGAGTCCCAAGTGGACTCCACCATAGGGGGCCGGCCAAACCCCACATGGAGTGGGAATCCCACCTTTGGGTGGGAGTCCTAGTTGGGCTAGGTTTGCCCTCCTATGGAAGGTTTTGGTTTTGGTCTTATTCGAAGACTTGGACACCAACACTTGGGATCCACCTATATAATGAGGGCCAAGGGAGGGCCGGCCACCCCAAGACCATAAGCTGGCCGCCCTTGAGTGGCCGGCCACCCTCCCAAACCCTAGCTTTGCTCCTCCACTCCATATTACCCGCGTAGCTTAGCGAAGCTCCGCCGGACTTCTACACCGCCACCGACACCACGCCGTCGTGCTGTCGGATTCAAGAGGAGCTACTACTTCCGCTGCCCGCTGGAACGGGAGGTGGACGTCGTCTTCATCAACAACCGAACGTGTGACCGAGTACGGAGGTGCTGTTCGTGGCGCCCGAACCGATCGTGATCAAGATCTTCTACGCGCTTTTGCAAGCGGCAAGTGATCGTCTACCGCAGCAACAAGAGCCTCATCTTGTAGGCTTTGGAATCTCTTCAAGGGTGAGACTCGATACCCCTCGTTGCTACCGTCTTCTAGATTGCATCTTGGCTTGGATTGCGTGTTCGCGGTAGGAAAATTTTTGTTTTCTATGCAACGTTATCCTACACTATCACCCCGTGATCATCATCACCACCGTTGCTTACTGAGAAGATCGGGCCACCCCTTATCAATTACTTTTCATGCAAAAAATGATAAACCATCACCAATTTCTTGTTACCATTACTTTTCACGCTAAAAATGATGAACCATCACCAATTTCTTGTAGGCATTACTTTTCACGCAAAAAATGAAAAACCATCACCGATTTCTTGTAGCCATTACTTTTCACGCAAAAAATGATAAACGACACCGATTTCTTGTAGGCATTACTTTTCACGCAAAGAATGATAAACCATCACCGATTTCTTGTAGCCATTACTTTTCACGCAAAAAATGATAAACCATCAGCGATTTCTTGTAGGCATTAATTTTCACGCAAAAAATAATAAACCATCACCGATTTCTTGTAGCTATTACTTTTCACGCTAAAAATGATAAACGAAACAATCTATCTATCTCTGTATTTGAAGTTTGGGAGGGTTAACCATCTACTTATGTTAACTTTCGAGGTTTTGACTTGAAAATCAACTAGGTATTATAAAGGGAAATAAAAGTTCAAAAAATATAAAAATGTAACAATCTACCTATATTTGTATAGAAGATCATCTGTATGATTTTTGAGGTCATCTAGTGAAGGTCAAAAAAATCTAACTTGTTATAAATGCTGGTTTCAGTGAGACCAAACGGCATGCGCTTAAGCAAGTGATTTTCTCGAACATCTCCAAATGATCCCAAGTTTGGCATACATGATGCCATACTTGTAACAACAAGGAATATCTAAAAAGCGTCAAAAACTTTTGCCGAACCGTATAGCTCTATCAAAAAGAACCTCACCATGGTGCCAGTAAAATTTTTAGTTACAAACTTTCGTATTTTACCTAACCTTCAACAGGAAACTTATTTCAAATTCATTTTGGCGTACAAGAAACAAACCCCACCTTGATTCGAGCACCACCGTCTCCAAACGATGACGATGCCGATATCAGCATGGTTAGAACGACTATGCGTGCTGCCACTGCTAGGTCACCGTCGGGATGCAACCTCAATCCCGTCCCCTCATTCGATCACTGACACACCAGAGATACCGCCGAGGCCAATGCCGAACGTACATGATGATGCCAGTGCCGAACATGCACGCCGCTATGGGCACAGCCACGCCGCCCCACTATGCTGGATGCCACAGACCACCGCGAGGTCTTTCCCTTCGCCACCACACTCCCCTAGCACCCATCTATACACGCCATAAAGGAGAGACACTAGTTTTCTCTACATTGCTCGCGTTCGTGTCCGACACCGTCAGTCAAAGTGTTGAGGTAGTCGTCGATGTCCTCGACCATTTCTTCTCTTCTTTGCATGGTTAAACGTGTCTAGTTCATATCAATCTAATCGTCTGGTCTCGCCTCATGCAGTTCTTTGTGGACGTTGATCTCATCTCGGCACCCCACATGCCACCTCCTTCGTGCCATCGCTGTAGAACTCCATTTAAAAATCTAATCCTACCCGTGTATTGCCCCTTGTATCAGCGTCATGGCCCCACTTGTCATTTGATATACCGAAGCCCCACTCGTCCGTGTCTGGTCAGGGATACGGTGATGCTTACGGTCAAACAAAGATGGATGGTCTGACGTGTCTTTGCGGACTCTACTTGGGCCCACTAGTTAGCAGATAACGGTCAAAGTTGTTAACCCATCGGGCAACCGGCCATTCCAGCACTTGTGAGGGTTTCAGACAAGGGCTTGGGCAAAACTGATGAAAAACTAAGCGGTTGGGGAAAATTGAGCAAAACTAAGGACCTGAGGGCATGAAAATAGAAATCCCAAAAAGTAAAGCAACAAAATAACAACTATAATAGAAACTATTTTTTGCGTTTTTGATATAAAGAAGCAAACAAGATAAAATAAAGTAAACTAAGAAAAACAATAACAAAGTAAAGAGATTGGAGATGAGATACTCCCCATGCAGAAATCCTCTTTCTCCCCGGCAACGGCGCTATAAAATCTTGATGGTGCTCTAGGTACGGTGCCAGACAATCTAGGTGGAAGCAGTTGGGAAACCCCAAGAGGAAGGTGTGATGAGCACAGCAGCAAGTTTTCCCTCAGTAAGAAACCAAAGTTTAATCGACCATAAGGAGAAAGGCGTGACTTCTGAAGGTGTTGCTGGCTGAGTATTGGCAGGGCGCACTACCAGCGTCAGCAACAACGTGGAACCTGCACACAACACAATCACAATACTTTGCCCCAACTCACAGTGATGTTGTCAATCTCACCGGTTTTGCTAAACACGAAGGATTAAATGTATCGAGTGGAAAGAGATGTTTGCAGTAATTAAAGAGAACAGAGCTTGCAGAAAGTAAACAGAACATGATTGTAGTGGTTGAATTTATCAGTATAAAGCAAAAGGACTGGGGTCCACAGTTCACTAGTGGTGTCTCTCCATAAAGATAAATAGCATGTTGGGTGAACAAATTACAGCTGGGCAATTGACAGAATAAATATCGTACATAATAAGACGACTTCTATGGAATTCGCTTGGGCATTACAACATGATACACAGACCGTAATCCAACTGCATCTATAACTAATAATCCACCTCTCGGTTAGCATCCGCACCCCTTTCAGTATTAAGTTGCAAGCAACGGATAATCACATTAAGCAATGTGTATAAAGTAAACAATAGAATTACCCTTGGATAAAACATTGTTGTTTTCTCCCTAGTAGCAACAGCACATCTACAATCTTAGAAGTTATTGTCACTCTTCCAGAAAACTAGAGGCATGAACCCACTATCGAGCATAAATACTCCCTCTTTGAGTCAAGCATCTACTTGGCCAAAGCATCTACTAGCAACGGAGAGGATGCAAGATCACAAATAAAATATGACATCAATCTCAACCATAGTATTCAATATTCATCGGATCCCAGCAAACACAACATGTAGCATTACATAAAGATGATCTTGATAATGATAGGAAGCTCACAAGATCTAAACATGAAGCACAAATTAGAGAAGACAACCACCTTGCTAGTGCTATGGACCCATCGTCCATGGATGAACTACTCATGCATCACTTCGGAGGTGGGCATGCCGACGTACAAGCCTCTGGTGATGATCTCCCCCTCCGGCAGGGTGCTGGGAAGAGCTTCAGAATCCTCCCGAGATGGATTCTGAGATGTCGGCCGCGACGAAACTTTTCATGGATGGAGGCTCGAGTATCCAGGGTTTTCCCGAGAAGATGTATAAATAGGCGGATGATTTAGGTCGGTGGGGTGCCGGGGTGGCCCACACCACCCCTAGGCGCGGGCTAGGCTAGGCAGCACCTAGATGTGGTCTGGCCGCCCTGCTACACCTCTTCGACCCCCCTTCGTACTTCGTCGTTACGGTAAAATAGGCACTTTAGTTTTTGTTTCGTCTAATTCCGAGAATATGTCCTGTACAACTATTCTGAGACGAAAAACAGCAGAAAATAGAGAACTGGTATTGTGGCATCTTGTCAATAGGTTAGTGCCAGAAAATGTATAAAAATGCAACAAAGTGTAATTAAAACATAGTAGAATTGGTGTAAAACAAGTATGTAGCATCAAAAATTATAGATACGTTTGCGACGTATCAGTGACACACATCTAACAATGTATCGGTGGTCACCATCACTGCAAATCGTCCTGAGAACTTAAAATCATGAGCTATATAGCCCACAAAAAGGGCACAAAGCACAAAATGGAGGCAAAAATATGAACAACACGAGTTTTCGTGAAGCCTCTCAAACCATGTATCGGTGATCACCATCGCTGGAAATCATCCCTTGAACTGAAAACTGTGAGGCCCACGAAAATGGAGGCAGCAAATATGAGCAATAAGAGTTTTCATGAAGCCTCTCAAACAATGTATCAGTGGTCAAGGTTGCTAGAAATCATCCTAGGAACCGAAAATTGTCTGCTATAGCCGATGAAAATGGGAAGAAAACATGAAAAATATGTGTTTTGGCGACGCCACTAAAACCATGTTTCAGTGGTCACGATCGCTAGAAATATCCTCGGGAACAAAACACTGTGCGCTATAGCGCACAAAAATGGGAAGAAAACATGAAAAGGCGAGTGTTGGCAAATGCCTCTCAAACCATGTATCAGTGGCCGCGGTCGCCTGAAATTGTCCCGGGAACCAAAAAATTGCGCAATATATCCCACGAAAATGGGCTAAAGACATGAAAACGTCGAGTTTTGGTGACGCCTTCAAACCATTTATCGGTGGTCACCATCACTAGATATCGTCCCGGGAAGTGATTACCGTGAGCTATAGCCCACTAAAATGGGCAGAAAACATAAACAACACGAGTTTTCGTGAAGCTTCTCAAACCATGTATCGATGGTCCCGGTTGCCGGAAATCGTCTCTTGAACCGAAAAATGTGCGCTATAGCGCATGAAAATGTGCAGAAAACATGAAAAATTAGAAGGCGCCCCGGGAATTTAATACTGTGAGATATAGCCCACGAAAATGGAGGCAGAAAACATGAATAACACGAGTTTTCGTGAAGCCTCTGTATCGGTGGTCATGATCTCTATAAATTATCCCGGGAACCGAAAACTATGTGCTATAGCTCACGAAAATGGCAGGAAAAATGAAAATTGCAAATTTTAGTGATGCCCCTCAAACCATGTATCGGTGGTCACGGTCGCAGAAAATTGTCCCCGGAACAGAAAATTGTGCGCTATAGCCCACGAAAATGGGCAGAAAATATGAAGAACGTGAGTTTTGGTGATGCCCCTCAAACCATTTATCGGTGATCACTGTCACAGGAAATTGTCCCTGAAACCAAAAATTGTGAGCTACAGCCCACGAAAAAAGACAGAAAACATGAAAAAGGCAAGTTTTGGCGATACCCGTCTAACCATGTATCGGTGCCCATCGTCGCTAGAAATCGTCCCAGAAACTTAAAACTTTGAGCTATAGCTCACGAAAAATGGAAGCAGAATACATGAACAACACGAGTTTTCGGGTAGCCTCTCAAACTATGTATCGGTGGTCACGGTTGTTGCAAATCGTCCAGGAACAAAAAAAAATTATGCTATAGCTCATGAAAATTGGCAGAAAACGTGAAAATATAAGTTTTTTCGGATAATTGGATAGTTTTTCATTAAAAAAAGGAAAAGGCTTCGTTTCCGTCGGAGGATCGAGAGCTAGCAACCTCCGGACGTGCGTCCGTCAGATCTGCATCGCGAGGCACCGAACGCCATCTTCCTCCATCCTTTCCTTTCCTTCTAGCTCAGACTCTCTCTTCCCCTTATTCCAGTCCTTTTTCTCCTCCTCACCATGGCACCATGGCAGCTCGTGCTGCACCGCTCCACGAATCCCCACCAATCCCTTGCTAGATCTTGCAAGGCGCCAGCTCCCCACATCTCCGCGGCCTCGCCGGAGCCCCTCACCACCGTGACCTTGCCTGATTCCGGCAACTGCCCCGCACACTGACCTCGCCAGGTCCCCGCGACCACCCCGACCTCGCTGGATATCCATGGCGGCGCGGTCTCCACGGATCTGGCGCCAGTATCTAGCATCTGCCGGCGAGGTCGCTGCAGAGATACAAGTGGCGAGTGGTGCTGCTGCAAGCGCCTGCCGCAGAGCTGCATTTGTCTGCCGACGGAGCTGCAACCTACGGACAGCGGTGCTACAATCTTTTGCTGGGGCAGCTGCAATCGCCTACCGGTGGAGCTGCAATCGTACACCGGCGGAGCTGCAACTACCGGCGCCAGTACTGCAATAGTCTGCTGACGGAGCTACAAGGAGCGGGCGGCGGTGCTGCAATTGCCTAGCTGCGGAGCTACAGGCGGCGGTGCTGCAAGCGCCTGGTGGCGGAGCTCTGGGCAGCGGGCGGTGGTGCTGCAAGCGCCTAGCGGCAGAGCTCCACGCAGCGAGGGGCGGCGCTGCAACCTGTGAGCGCGGGAGCTGCAAATGGCTGCTGCCAGAGCTACAAGTGAGCGACGGTGTCATGCTACCGCGGGTGTCTTCTCCGGCAACGGCCGTGGTTCTCGGAGGAGAGGAGGCAACACGAAACTCCTTTCTTATGAAGCTTTTTTGGGACAATTTTTTGGGGGGAGTAGGGGCTCACGCTACGAATCAGCGGAGCTTTTTTCGCCGGAGAACTACTGCGATGAGCGTCGCCGGCGACTTCTGCTTTGTTCCACGACGGGGAGGCAAGCAGGGTGCTCGAAGTCGTACTTTCCCTTTTTCTGCGGAAAAACACCGAGCACATGGGAGGGTGGGCTCGGTCCCGAAGAATAGTCAACATCCAATTTCCAACCGTAGATATAAAAGGATCTGATGGCGGGGAACCCGGAGGTTCCAGTGCTTGGAGCCTCCGAAGGATCCTCAGCACTGCCCTAAAAAAAAATCCTGAATCTCTACCTCAATATATCGCATCAAAAGAGCATTACAAGACAAGTCTCTTGTCGACCCTTGCTAACATTTGTAAGGATACATGAGTTTAATGGAAAAGGAAACCACATATGCACTTGATAAGCACTAGATCAAGGCGACTTTGTTCAAAAATTTGTGTGATGTATTTCCTGAACATCAGCAAACTTAATCATCACGTTTCTAAGTCAATCCAAAAATGCATTCATCCACAAATTATTTTATGGCACTTATATATGTTCATATGTGTTGGCGTCTACTTAAGTTGTTTTAGTATATCAATTAATGTTTAAACGATCATTTGCATGTAATGAATTCCAAACTATCTGATATGTATGTCGGCTACTAATTGTTTGTTCATATCGGGCCTTGTAGATGAAAAAAAAAGGAAAAGGGCAATGCAGATGCATCTCTATGTAACAGTCATTATGCTGAATAACACGTGAATTTCTGCAATGGTGAAATCTAAAACAGAGTATTTTTGGTTGGTGGTGATGATAGATGAATTAAGGAGTATCAAAATGTCAATTGACATTACCACTCGTGCTATCTTCGATCTATCTTAGAGGACACACTGGATCTCATCGCTGATAAATGACTTGTGCTTGATCATCCGGAGCTCACATGGTCCTCCGTGCATCACCTCCACGCCGCCGACCACTACGACCCTGGTGTCCTGGATGTCGAAGATCCTGGTTATGCAGAACCTGCCGTCTCCCAGGTACACCAGGCTGCCCTTGGTCTGCACCCAGCCGTCCGGCGGGTCGAGGTCTTGCCACTCATGCAGCAGCCTGGGAGCCTTCCTGCCGAGGCTCAGCGCGCGCAAGCGGTGGACGGTGAGGCCGAACCAGAGATTGTCGAGCTCGGGGACGAGCTCGGCGCGGCCGTCAAATGGCATGGTCCAGCGGCCGGCCTTGGTCCACTCGCGAGTAGCCGTGTCGAAGCAGTAGGTGCCGACGGGGGCGGAGGAGATGCAGACGGTGGTGCCGCCGTCCAGAAGCGCGTATGACTGGATGGCGCCGAAGTCATGATCGGGGTCGTTGACGTATGGCGGTGGCGGGAGCTGGTGCCACTGCCAGCACTTGGCCTTGTAGATGAGTGCCTCGAAGTTGCACGGGCTGTAGCTCGCCGGCAACCTGTCGAGCACGTAGAGGGCGTCGGCGCGCTTGCAGTCGATGTCGTAGGCTTTTTTGCCGAGGGATACCGAGAAGTATACGGGGCTGGAACCCTTGGGTTCGGTGAGGCGGGTCACGGGCTCGATGGAGCCGTCGCCGGCGTTGCAGATGACAGTGCTGCCAGCTGGGTCGGTGCAGAGTATCCTGCTCTCGCCTCCATCGCTGCAGCCGTAGAATGGCAGGAAGTCGAGCCGCATGTCGTCGGAGCGGTAAGCCTGGAGCTTGACCTTGGGCGAAGGCAACACTTGGATCCTCTCCAGCCATGGCACTGGTCGCGCCGCCGCCGCCTGTGCTTCCGCTGCAGATGGGTAGAACAGGTGTTCGTTGGGATCGATGCGTCTCACCGAGTACATGGATCCGCTGCCACTGCCGCTGCCGCCGCCGAATTTCTTCGTCACGATGTTCAAGAACCGCCGCGCCATCGGTCCCTTGTCCAACGCTGCGGCGGTCGACATGATGGGTGAAGGGGAGCCGACGGATGTTGTGTTTCCACTTTCCACGGAATTAAGAGGCCCAAAGTCTATTTGTTTCTTCTCTTGTGTTTCCGCCTGTTAGGGTATCTACAGTGGGGTGATGTCAGCCTTTCCTTAGAGATGCCACGTCAGATTTTTGCTTAGTTGGAGGAGAGAGAATTAAGAGAGAAGGTTGTCTTCTCTTAGCTAATGGATCATCTCTTGAAAAATAAGGGAAAATAAGAGAAGACTATTTTCTCCATTGTATCACATATGTCTTCTCTTAGCAAAGAAATTCCAACCAAAATTTAATTATTCATATTAATTGCTAGAGATGGCTGTAAGAGATAATGCATTGTATGACTCATATCTAATGCTTTCTCTAGCTGATGTGGCGGGATAAGAGAATGTATGCCTTCTCTACCATTATACATGCCCTTAGACCATCTTTACCGGCGCGTCTAATTTAACCGCATCAACTCTATCAGGATACGAGGCTAAAAATGAGGTCTCACCGGCGCCCCCAAAAGTGGCCGGTATATTGTTAGAGTCTAGTAGAATAGCTGGCAAGCCTACACCGTTCCTATGCGAGGGCCGTGTTAAAAGTGATGATGTTGTAGTCCACGTAGGATTTCTCCCGCGAGTCCCTCCTGGAAATTACACGTGGTTATTCCCCACCCTCTTCGTGCCTCCCGATTAGCTTCCCACCTTGCTAGTTCGCTATCGCCGCTATCATTGTTGTCGTCTCCCCGTGCTTGCCTCTCACACGCCCACCCATAATCCGTACCATCTCACGCCGTCCGGACATCTCACGCCGTGTTCGATCGGAACAGCTGATGGTGCCGCTAGTTCCACCGTCATGTGAAGGGAGCATATGGTGCTGCCTCTCCAGCCGCCGCTACCACACACAGTCGGTAGGTCCTTCTGTGTCGCCCCTTACCAACCATCCCAACTCACCGGCACAACACGGCGGATGGTAGCGTCGTTTGTTCGCTCCGTCCATAAGATGTTCAACGTTTTGCTGCAATGGACATCACCGATGAGACGGTGATGCAGATGTTGGAGAAAGAGGAAGTCGAAGCAATCGCAAACAAACAATATCAGTTGCTGATCTTGACCAACCTCCTTCGCCTTCGATAGTAGATAGTCGTCGACCCTCTGCGTGGTGGATGGAGGGTTAGGAAGACGAAGAACAAGGCCTGACATCAGCTTGTCGGTGTAGTGTTGCTCGACTCTGATTACTTTGCGAACGACGCAACACATACCACTAAGGATTTCTGGCGGTGATCATGATGAACAAGGAGTCGCTCATGCGGCTTGTTTTTTGGCGTCACGGAGTATGAGACCTACTTCATGTGCAAGAAAGACTCACCGGATTGTGGGCTTCTCATCAGTTCAGAAGTGCACGGCTGCTCTGCGGTGTTCAGCATATGGGGCTCCTCCAGATGCATAAGACGATTGTATGCGCATGTCGGAATCCGCATGCTTCGAGAGTGTCTACATGTTCTATCGGGCAGTCATGGCATTGTTTGGGCCAAACTATTTAAGAGCACCAAACGGATCCTGACACAAAATGCAGCGAGTGGATTTCCTAGGATGCTCGGGAGCATCGGATGCAGGGGACGTATCCTGTGCAAATGGACAGATTCTGCAAATCTGAAAATTTCTAAGGTGGACGGTTGGATTGTGTACGAACGGCTGGATCAAACAGGACATCCCACCACCGTCACTGCAAAGGTGTTTTCACAGAAACCAACCGGTCCAATTCACATTTCACAAAAAGACCACCAGACTCACCCCGTCAGCCCTCAATCCCCTCATCCATGTTCGAACTGCATTGTCGCAGACTCGCAGTTCAGACTACTGACTAGTAGCATTGAACAGCAAGCGATTCTAAATCCGTACATCACGCGAAATCAAATTTCTGGATTAAACAGCAAGCAATTAGCCACATCCAACAGCAAGGGATTCAACTCGTCAGGCTCAACGAGTTTCCCTGAATCTGCCGCACTTCGATCTAGGATTCGTTTGTTTGATTATCTCGCTCAGGGAAAAGAGATTGAGGTGTGGGATCAGAAATTAAAGTGACTGAAGAGTAAAATATCTGAATCTGGTACAGATGTGTTATGAAGGAACAAAATTGAGATCTAGAACAATTTGGTCAAAATAAAAGAAACGACTGTATGGATCGGATTTTTACGGTGCAAGACAGATGCATTTGCCACTCTATGAGGAATAAAAATGGTAGTGACGGGATGGCCAGATCCATAGACGCATCTGCTGGAGCTGAAGAAAAAGGTTCTGCTTGGGAGAGAGAAGGCAACGCCAACCACATGATACAGTGGAACATGGATGGATCTCCTTACTCGGCGTCGTAGGAGAACGAGCGCGTCGACTTACACATCGCAGGATAGAAGGGATCGTATTCTCTATCTCCGGACGTGGGTGAGCTTGACGGGTGGAGTAGAAGGTTGCCACCGACGGCGGCCGGAGCTACGTGGTGGTAGAAAGATGGAGGAGACCGTGCAAGAAGAGGTAGTCAGATTGGAACATACAGAGAGAATGAATCGTGTACTAACTATCACTCAGAGGGCTATTTTTGCAAATGAGCAACGTGGGATCAAAGGTGTAAATCTGTCCGTCAGAACACAATCCAATGGCTCATATGCAAATTTTCAGATTTTCAGAACATAGTCTGTTTCCACCTGATATGTTCCCTCGGATGCATGAACTAGTGTTTTAAAAAAAAATCCATATGCTTAGCAAGGGTTGTACAAGGGTCATTACGGCGAGTGTAGTGTGATACTTGAAGTTGTGTAACATTATTACATTTTCGATTTGGCATTCTTTTTTTTTGGCATGGCAGAGACTCATATCAACGGGTCACAATGCTCTTCTATGTTTGCAATACTTAGCTAAGGGACATTCTCTATCCATCAACTGTGAGATCAATGACCACGCGTAAAAAAAGGGGTATTATCTATCCGATAATTTTATGTAATGTCACCTTATTTGATATTATTTTATCAAAGTGATAATTTTATGATTACGGTTTGGCCCTTAGTGAGACTTTCTTCTTGCGTATCCCACAACATTTCGTTTAGCCAAAGTAGGCTTTCATATACTTTATCATGTATACTAACAAACACACTTAGGCGAAAGTCGAACGTTCTTAACCAAAACAATCAACGTAGATCTCGATGGCTATGCATCCAATGCTTGACCATTCTTTATTTAGATTTCCATTAATGAAAGATTTCCAATCTTCTAAAATAGTACTTCAAACTTGTACTAGCGTAACATCGTTACGGTTTCAAGTTTACTATCTTTTGCATATTTATATTTTTATTCTCAATTCTCACTAGACATATGATAATCACCTTAACTTTTGTTCAGCATTCAGAATATACTTGGAACCATGCTCTTCTTTCTTAAGAACTTGGATCATATTATGTCATTGACATAACATAGCTTTGATGTCAGAATTCTATGACAAATACATAGGTGATGTAGAACATCTCTTTTCTTTCATTTAACCATTGCTTGCAATACCGTGAACATCATTATGCTCATGTCATTTATGCACAAGCTAGAAACTTATTCTTTGCTTGTTCTATCCTGAACTTTCTTCAGAATCTCATTCCTTCTGAACGTCTTCAGAATCTCATTAGGCGGAAGTTCTAACTTAATGATTATTAAACACATTTGATCTTTTAATACTTTTCAACTTCATTTATTATGGTACCTTTATGCTTACAATATGTCATTTCGTAAGTGGATTTGTACACCCACGCATAGGTGTGGGTGTTTTCGTCGCCGTCCATTGTGCTTTAAGATTCGGATAAAAAGATGATAGAGAAAGAAATCTTTCCACCTACCATGGTGGGCATGAATCTCGAGAAATAAATGGAAGATGACGGAAATTGTGGGTGTACAAAAGAATTTCCCTGTCATTCACTTATTAAAAACATTTTCTTTAAGCTCCCACTCAAAATGTGTCATCACATATATGATGGAGTTTTAACATATAGCTCTCACTCAAAATATGTCCTCACATATAAGTTTTAAGAAAAAACTATCTAATTTAGCTCCCACTCAATTTTATGTAAATGCAGGTCTTGTATTTATTTTGGTTAATTCCAAAATGTCTTGATCATTTATCAAATTGAGAATTCCATCTACGATATACTAGCGTTCATATGATTTCCAAAACTTTCTTATTGTACATATACAACTTTTCATCAGTATTTCATCAATTCTTGTAATTGAACAATTTTCTAGTTAAATCCCTATGACATAAGCATTGCTTTGCTACATTAAGGGCTCGTTTGGTTACAGGAATCCCGGCGGGATCCCGGCCTTTTCCCAGAGAAATTTTGCCCCTAGTCCGGAGGTCGGGAAAATAATTCTGGGGGTTTGCTCATGTTTCTACTTATTCTGGGCTGGGAATATTTACCCGGGGAAATTTGACCCGAATAGCCAAACGAGCCCTAATGTAGGGGGTATATAGTATGGACTAGGGGCATCAAGTGTACTAATGCACTAAGGTATTCCATGACCGTCCAATTTTCTACCACCAATCTAGATTGAAACCTTCAGTTGTTTATGAGATACCACCCGAGCCTTACTAAAAATCAGCCCGTAGTACACTCCCTCTTTCCCATTATTTACTTGAGGCATTCAAAAAGATCCTCATAAATAAAATATTGGAACCCAGTGTCTGATTCAGGAGAGATTTTCACCATCTTTTTCATCTTGACGAGACCTTCGAAACAAGATCAGTGTTGAACACATTTTGGGAAATTTGAACATTTCATGTTTTAAAACTTGAATGAAACTTATGCTAAATTGTGTAAACAAATGTGTAATAAGAATCCTGAATATAATATATGCGAAACTTGTACAAAACACATGCCTGATAAGAATTATGAAAGTCACCTATGTGAAATCTGTGCACACTAATGCAATTTTGGGAAATACTAAAAAAATCCCAAAATATTATTTGGAATATACTTAATTTTTTCCAGAAAATTTAATGAAACCAACGAAACTATAGCTAATTTTGTACGGAGGTTGTTTGAACCATCATGTATTTTTGAAACAAGATTTTCAAAACATAATTAGTTTTTCATGATAATTTGTTTCGCAAATGCGTTCAACCATAGCCCAAACTTTTGTGAAACCCATAACACATCACGTTCAGTTGCTGAAATAGCATAGCAGCAGGGGGCCACTGATTTCCTGATCGTGTGGTTCTGGATGCTTAGTACATTAGTACACCTGATGGTCCTAGTTCATTCTATATGCCCCCCCCCCCCCCTAATGTAGCCAACTCCTTGAATTTGGTCAAAACATGTTTTATGACAAATCAATCCTTTAGTTTCTATATTGAATTTTTATTTATTCTTACAGGAAGATTAAGTAATACTTTTTACAGGATCAAGTATCATAATACTTAGCAATCTTTCATTCTAATTCAATTTTAGGATTCCATGACTACATATCTTGTACTTGGGTTTACCATCGTTTTCTTTGTAGTTCGTAGGTATGTCTTTACTCAAGACAAGTGAATCAAGAATATTATTTCACATCGCCTCATAATAAATTCTTGAATCCTACTGTATTTAGTAAAACATAAATTTAAAGATATGATGATCATCATTAATCTCCTCTTTAATATTAAAAAAAATCTATAGACGTATTCTAATAGTCTATTCTATGTAGTATTGGCAACATGCTAAGAGATATACTAAAGCATGCAATTCATCGGTTATACCAACATATTGATATACTTTAGTATCATAATTTGCGAAACAACTTTTCACAAGTTCCCAATACATAAATATAACTCGAGTATTTAATCACTTTGATCCAATCGTTGCGACTTAGTTCTCTTGTTAATTAATATCCACCTTATTTCTAAAACTTCTTGAGCTCATCAAGTATTCCCAGACTTCATGTTTGCATATAGTAAATACATATATTTACTTAATTCACAATGAAGATTACGAAGGTTACGAAATAATGATATCCACTATACTTATTGAAATGCAATACATCATATGTATAGAGTTCAATAATTCATCGCGCACTCCGTTTTATCAGATCGTGGAGTTTTATTCACGCGGCATATATAAACAAGTGTCAAAAGATTATGCATCTAATGATTTGGGTGTTTCATCGAATATAAAATGAACACGATGCCAATATGAATTAAACGATAGTGTCATATAAAATAATATCATTATTAAGTTAGATATCTATCAGTATTTTTCACAATGGTTTTTTTTTTGTTTTGAATGGTTTAACCAAAAATGGAAACGCCTGCTTTGGTTGCTTTTGTCCGCGCTTTGTTGGGCTCTTTGGAAGATCCTAAGTTTATCATTGGGACAAGTTTTGGTTGGGGACTATGTCTTTCATGTGCTACTTAACCTGCAACTCTGGCAAGCCCTCCAAAAAGGTTTATGTGTAAGCTTTTCTGTGGCCAGTGTGTTCAAGTTTGTGTTGTAAGCTTGTTTTCAGCAAAACAAAAAACAAAACAAAACAAAAAACTTGTCCCCGTCTTGCCCATGGGATTTTATTAATTCGAAACTGGTCACGCACTGCCTTTAGTCTAATAAAAGTCGTAAAAGTACATGGCGCGTACTACAATCGCTCTAAGTACCGACAAGGAATAAATTCCTGGGGCTGAATATTGCTACAAATTGTTACTTCAACAGTTCAACTACTAGTAGTCTTGGTAGTATTTATCACCAAATGCAATATTTTTCCCACCTTTCGCATCAAAGAAGAAAATGTACTGCAACTGTTAAAAACCATGGAAATAGAAATTGAGGATATTTAGCAGCCATTCGGCCAAAGACGTTGCTGCCCTAGAAAGGAAAAACTGTACAAGTTCATGCATCTAACAAGATGTACATCGACGATCTTTTTTTCCCTCCCTTTTTTCGATGGGAGAAACTGGATTTTTTCCTTTTCCACAAAAAATTCCTGTCTACTGGACTTATTCATCCCTCAGTGTATTTGGCGCATCTCTTTCCTCATCTCTGTTGTCGCTTTGTTCCATATTTACATACGGACGTCTCACACACGCTCAAAGAACACTTAGCCGAGTTGACAGATGAACAACAGCTGCTTCCGTACACAATGATTTTGTTCAATCGAGCACCTGAGGCAAGAAGAGAAAACTTGAGCAACCTTGTTCGTAGAATATCTCATATTACTGTCTTTCTTCATAGTACGGTATCTGTTACTCATAGAATAACTTGATTCTTGAGCAACCAAAATTCAGACAACTTGGTTCCTGGTTGCATATGATGACCATCCAAGTGATAATAATGTTATACTTGAAACACTCTAGCAGCTAATACCATTTATAGTCAAAAGAAAATAGTGTACAGTTTAAGTTGTATTTTGTATTTGGCTTGCATGATCCACAATGCGACTGCATATCGCACAAACATGTTCAGAAATCCAAGAGATAGCCCCAGCCTAGCAAAACTGACATATTGGTAATGACCCCCTGAGTACCTGGTTGATTCCCTAGACTAAAATTAAGCAAGGTGCTACAGATCTATAATATCAATATTTAGTAGAAAACAATACCTCAAATTATGTGCATTTTCTGGACAAGAAATCAGTTGGTATTCAGCGTCCACTGCTGCTGCTTGTCTCTTGGGCAGAACCATCTTTGAGCGCTTCTTGAGCTTCGTTCTCCATGCCTAAAGAAAGTAATGCAGCAGCCTGAAGGTAAAATGCAGTAGGCCACGTCGGAGATATTACCAGCGCCTGCATTGCGTCACTGAGAGCTTGTTCTGCCATGTCATTCATCAGATATGACAGGCAACGCCGAGCATAAATGGTTGGGGAAACCATCGTACCAACTTCAATGAACTGCATGTCACAAATCAACAGGATGAACAAAGTCAACATTGGTTTATAAGTGGCTATTCTAGCGCCCTAGTTAGAAAAGTCAATGGATTGACAACAATTTAGATTACTTCATGGCCCAGAAGATGTTGCTACTATTTATTTGTGTATTAAAATGTTAGGAGATTGAACAGGGATTGATTACACTAGACAGGACACAAGTGACATCTCAACATTAGACTCCCATAACACTTGCATGAAAGAACAAAAGAGAAGAAGGCAACCTGGGAGTAACAATCAATAGCGGTAGTAAAATCCTTTTGCCGAAAAGCACTGTCACCCTTCTTCTTTGAGGTTAATGTGTCTTGCATTTGATTGGTCCACATCTGAAACGAGAGCTGCAGCAAAGAAGAGGACAAAAAGATCAGGTAACCACAAACAAAACAATTGTAGCAGTTTCAGTAAAACAAGTGGCAAACAAATGTGCATTAGAAAATCCAAAGTTTCCCTTTCTTTTAAGAGAACAATTTTACTGGAAGTAAAAGGGAATATATATACAAGTGTATGTAAAAAGGGCCTAGGATATTCGCAAAAAAGGCCTAGGGAAAGGAATGTACAGAGAAAGAAAAGGCCAAAGAAAATATTAAATTTACAACATTAGCCTACGGAAAGGAATGTAAAAAGAAACAAAAGGCCCAAGAAAACAATAAATTTACAACATTAGGCTAGAGAAAGCTATCAAAGATTGGAGGGGAATCTTAGCTTTCCCAAATCTATGATTGTTCTCAAAACAGGCCCTCGAAGAACATTAAGATATTGGCATTTCTCCACTTCAGAATGTACAAATCCAAAGATTATTCAACATAATTTTACAGAATATAGTTTCAGCTCTGAAATAACTATTGATGGTATTAGCTTAGTCTTATGTTTCATCTCAGAAGAAAGCGAAAGCCTCCCTTCCATGAGTACCTATCTCTGGTAATTCAGAGCATTAACCAGGCCTCTCCATAATAGCAACAGAATAGGACACAAAAACAACTTGGGAGACAAAATCTTGATTGCCTAACTACTTGATAGACTATGATCACCAATGACACAACGCAATCAAAGAGTTCAAAGGGAAATCATTTTGGAACATCTAACTGATATTGTGTTACCCAAAAATCAAACTACGTAATATTAACCTGAGTTGCTGTGGATAAAATATAGTCATGGAAAGAGGCCTTACACTAAAACTTTTCCCTGAAAGATATGTGATATCTGTATTGCAATCAACCAAAATGCATTTTGGATGCCATGAAAGATATGTGATGATATATGTTGGGTTAAAACATTTCTGGGATGTACTGACGATATAAATCACACTACATAATTGTACTGATGATTATGTTAGTTGTTCAGCACAGCAATGTTTTGCTTGCTTGTTAGTTCCTGGCAATGTTGTACTAAGGTATACACATAGAAACAAATTTTCACATCAAACCATTTGTAGAAATCACAAGGCAATGTCTTTAAACCTCCACTGAAAATAAACGAGAAACGGAACTTAAGGCACCTCATTTGCTGTTCCCTCATCATCCTTGTACCCAGTCTTCTCTAGAAGTTCATGTATTGCTGTCAGATCCTTTCTGGAACAAGCTTCAGCAAGAGGAGAAAGAGGCAATGATTGGACAGATGATGCACCGCCTTGGGGCATGTCCATCAGTTCATAAGATGGGGTCTGCAAAACATTTTGACACCACTGCTGTTATAACTTATATACTTCAATTCCAATCTTGACCAGAAGCCAGAGAATAGTTAAAGAGAGTTCAGCAAATAAAAAATTATACTGTCAGGAAAGACTAAAGTGGTATCTATATGGCTCCGAGATGGAAATGATTTATTTGAAAAAAAGGAGTGAATGGTGCATTACACATATCAATTATACTGTCAGCCTAAGATCCTTGCCAGGCTCAATTATACTGACAGGCTAAGAAAACTGTCAGGAAAGACTAAAGTGGTATGTATAAGGCTAGAGACAGAAATGATTTATTTGAAGACAAGGACTGAATGGCGCATTACACATATCAAAAACCCCTGTGCGATTTTCCATCCAAAATATAGAGGACATGAACTCAACTGTTGTAGACAGAGTAAAGAAAGGAATTCACCTCAACATCCTTCTGAAGAGGACTCAATGCTTGAACCATAGATCTTACATTAGGCCTTTCACGGGGTTCATAGTGCAGGCACCTAGAAGCTAATCGCACCAGTTCTGTTCCTTCCTCATTTGAAAATTGGCCCACTAAACAGGAGTCTGTAAGCATGTTAAAGTTCCTATCTCGAATCAAGTCAAGAGCCTGCAGATGTTACTAGTATCAGTTAGTATGGTAAAGATGAAGATATCAAATGATTATTTGGTTCAAAGTCAAGTGTTGGCTATTGTTCTAACAAATTATTTATCTGTTACCAAAAGTTTTGTTTTGCTAGCATGCAAGTTAATGGAGATAAGATAAGGACTTATATTTCTTTAACGAAAAAAAGGACTTATATTTACACTGAGGGTGAAGAACAATGTCACGTACTGGAAATAGTTTCACATTGCTCCACAGGCATGAATAACCAAAGGCATTTGGTAGAAAAACTAAGAGATCAATTACTTCCCTGGTTGTCCTACCTATCGTACAGCTAGGTCGACATAAAAGCATTTCTGACATACCATAGTACGTAACTTTACAATGATATCTAAGAAGCGAACAAAGTAAGATAAAAAGGAAATTATGTGGAAGAACTAAAGCTCAAAGTTGTTACATGGCTCGGAGGAATATGCTTCCCACTAAGAACGTCCAGTAGCAAGGTGCCAAAGCTGTATATGACACTTTCAGGTGTGATACGTCCTGCGAAGTAAAAAAAGAGTAAATGGAAAGTGAGGATAAAGTTAGAGGTGAACAGTGATGTGAAAATGAGAACACTATCTTTAGCAACAGTTAAGCGCTATAGCCCTATAGCCTATACAATATACATAGTCAAAAATGATGGATTTATCGCCTAGACAGCCTAGTACAAGGAACATAAAATGGAACACTCTACAACCCTTCAATGAGTTCAAGCTACATGCACAATTAGCAAGCTCCCTTCGGTTTGGAAAATCCACTCTATCATCAACTTCATTGCAATATATACATTGTAAGCCATGACGTTGAAATTTACAAGTATTGGGTATATTTTACTTGACAAACCATTAGGGTGCAAATAACATTCTGAGAACGTAATGTACGATATTATGAAAGTGGTGCTATATTATGACACAGCATGATATGAAGAAAGCTGAAGCCACCCCACTTTACAAAGGCTAAGGATGCTCCACACGCCGAAAGATACTCAAGGTATAATCTCAAACTATACAACAACATCATTAAAATATAGCAGCTTTGCAAGAAAGCCCAGTAGCAATGTAGCCTGACAAGAAAGATTCTACCAACATCACCCATACTGCTACAAAAAAGCAAGTTATAGGATGCTAGCAATATAAGAAGGCACCAACCAGTCCTCATGTATTCAGGGGGGGTAAATGCCAAATTGGTACTATAACTTTTGCCATCACGACTGTTCTTCATAAGGCCAAAGCATGAAAGTCTAGGGTTACAATCCTGCAGCAAGTAAACAATGTACAGATGTTACAGAAAACACACACGCAAACAAAGTTGAACATGCTAGCAAAACAAATTGCATGATACTCACATTATCAAACAGAACTCTGTAGGCATTAAGATCATGGTAGAGAGCACGCCCCTTAGTTGTGCAATACTCTAAAGCCTCAGCAAGATAGAGAACAACCCTTAGTCTCATGGGCCATTTCATTGCTTGGGTTTCCCCTGTGAAATGCATACAATAATGGGAAAATATTACATCACTAGCACTAAGGATACAGTATTCCAAACGATTAGTCCCTACACATGATGCAGTGTAATACTGTACGTGGGGGCGGGGAGGGGGGAATGGTCCCTGTGCACTTAGAGGTCCATAGAGAAAATTTAACATAATACAAGCGCAAAATCTTCTAATAAATATTGGAGTTCCATGACCTAATGTGTCTAGAACAGGTTATCTTATAGCTCCTCTGCATTATGTAAAAAATACCAACAGTCATTACAGACAGTGTTTCAAAAGGGACAATCTGCACAATTCATTGTCTAAATCGATTATGACACAGTATTTTAACATAAACAGGATATTCACTCATTGAAGCTGTGATGCCATCAACCTACAAGTACTGAGGCTTCGGTAGACAATGAGAATAAATAACAATAGCAGGCTGAGGTGACCATAATTATAACTGGGAAATGCAGGGTAACTCACAGTGGAAAAGATGTTTTGCCAGTGTGTCGTTGGGCATGTACTCCGCAACAAGCAATCTCTCGTCACCTTCGCAGCAACAGCCAAGCAGATTTGCTAACCTTTTGCTCCGGAGCTGACCAACTGATTTAGCTTCATCCTGAAGCATAATTATTTCCCCAACAGATATGGGCAAATCTTAGAAAAAATACTGGAACTATAACGGGTCAAACAAAACAAAAATGTATCAACAAACAGCAAGTTGTTTTTAACACAGAAAAATGCCATTCACATAGAGGAGGCGCTTCCACAGAGTGATCTAAATCATCTACATATTACTTGGCATGTAAATAAAAATAACCTCACTAAAATAAAAATAATCGGTGAGGTAGCATATAACAAAATGGTCATATAAAGCACCGAAGCAAGGAGTAGACCTAGTACAGTAAGAAAATACACATCCTTGAACCTTGGTTAATAGATCAATATGTGATGCTAGTTCTGATAAAAATGCAACAGAGGTGGTAAAAATGCTGAACCAAAGATTTGCTAAGAGCATTAGTAGAGCACAATGATGGGGGTATGGGACTAGCAGTGGCTGGTAATGATTACTGTCTCACACTGGTTTAGCACTGCAATCTAATAATCATATAAAAAGAAAAGAAAAAAAGAGAAATACTATGTTGGGCAAACACACTTGGCGGATGACACCCTTTCATCTGCTTGCCAGCATAGCAATTCATCCAAAAGAAAATTAAGTAAGGAACTCAACAAGCATACATATGACCACGGGAACAAGAAAATTAAGTAAGTTCTGATAGGAATGCAAGAGAGGTGGTAAAAATGCTGAACTCTTGATTTGCTAAGAGCATTAGCAGAGCACAATGATGGGAGTATGGGACTAGCAATGTCTGGTAATGATTGCTGACTCACACTGGCTTGGCATTGGAATCTAATAATAATCATATAAAAAGAAAAGAAAAGAGAAATAATACAGTTGGCAGATGACACCCTTTCAACTGCTTGCCAGCATAAGAGTACAACAATCCAGCCAAAAGCAAAATAAGCAATGGACTTAACAAGCATACATATCGCCACGGGAACAGGTAGAAAATCAACCATCTCCATGACAGCAGACTACCATCCTCTCTGAAGCCAAAAACCGCAAAGAATCTAACGGCAACTAGCCAAGTAAGGAAGTACGATCAAGGCATCTACACCCACCAAACGCTGAAACGCACATTGTAAGTAGTAGAAGGGGTGAGGAGCGAAGGCGAGAGGTGGTATGGCATACCAGGAACTGGCGCGGGTCGGGCCATGCGGAGCGGTTGAATCGCTTGACCGCGATGCGGCGCTGGGCGTCGAGCTTCCCCTTGTAGACGACGTTGGGCGCCTTCTCGCCGTGCTCGGACACGATGTTCTCCACGGCGAAGCCCGCCGTGGCCAGCCGCAGCTGCTCGAAGGAGTACTCCTGGAAGGCCGGCAGCTCGTACGCCTCCGCCTGGTCCTCGTCCACTGCGCGCGCGCGCGGCGAAGGCAGAGAAAAGTTGGTCAATCCGCGGACGAAACCAAACAAAGCGAATGGCCCTTGGACTCAAATCAACCCCAAATGCGGAGGCGGTTGGCAGGCACGCGCAATCGGAAAACGAAACCGCCCCCAAATCGTCGGACGCAACAAATTCAGGAGCGAATATGGGGAGAATCAGCAGCGGAAAGGTCTGTCGGAAAGGGATATGCAGCCACCAGAAATAGCAAGCGGGAAACACTCCCGGAGCTCGGTAGTAGCCGGGGCAAGCGCAAGGAAGCAGAGCGAGCGAGCGAGCGAGCGTGAAGCATTAGTGGAAGGGAGTAGAGCACGCACCGGCATCGGCGCTGTCGAGGCGCGTGCTCCCGGGGAGCTGCCCGCGGATGCAGCAGCAGGAGGTGGCCTTGGACACCCGCGCGCCCATTCCGATCCCCTCCTTGGCCGCCAAACCTGCAAACGCGGCACCGCCATGAGAGCACGGCGGCAGGAATTCGAACGCGCGCGGATCTGAGCCCGGAAACCCGAATCGACGGCGGCGAACGAGGCCCCAAAACCTACCTCCGAGCAAAGCAAAGCAAGCGAATCGAGCGCGGCGGAGGCGGAGAGGAGGAAGAGGACGGGGCTGGATTGGATCTCTGCGCTTGGCTCTCCCGGCTATCGTCTCCTCTCTCACCACCACCACCTTGGCGTAGTTGCTGTGTTGGAGTTGGAGTTGGAGTTGGGGAGGTGGGAGCCGGTGGCAACAGTAGCGGCAGTATTATTCGCTAATGATTTTTCAGGTTTTAATACCGACATGCCTGTACTGCGCCATGGTGACGGCCGCGAGAGGTCATCTGACTGATCTCCCGGTCTAATCACGCGGTAACTTACTTTTAGCACTGATGCAGTAAAGAAGGGACGGTCCATTTCGAAAAGGAAAAGTAATAATTTGCAGGGAGAGAGGACGACGAGTGGAAGTAAATAATTGCCTGCTTCAATCAAAAGAAAGAAGTAAATAAACGCGCCCGAAACGGCACGGCATGGCTGTTCGTCATCACCACCTTTTCTTCTAGTACTCGTCAAAAAAAGGTCTCTTCCATTCAACAAATATTTTTAGGAATATAGACGATTTTAATTTCTATCTGTATTTCTTCCTAATTTCACGAATAGACACGCATGGTTTTCACGCTAGTGTGTCTACTAACCGAGATTGTAAGCGTGGGCGTGGCCATGATAAGCGGTAGCGTGTAGGGCCCACTTTCTCCCTTATCTTCTTCCTTCGGGCTTTATATATATAAAGCCGGGTTGACGGTCTTATGTTTAGAAACTTTTTTCCCTTATCTCCTTCCTTCTCCTACCCAAATCTCAATTCTCCCAGAACTTTCTCTACTCTCCACCGATTTCTCACCTTAGCCTACCATATTCGGGTTGGAGCCACCTGTGGCAAGGCTGGTAGCGGTATAGGCGAACACTAAACTTAGGTTCGGGAAGGGGGAGGGGAGGGGCTACAGGGATACACCAACTTAGGGTGGTGGTGGTGCGGCATCATATAGGGAGTGTCCGGGGATGATGATAGACCGGCGCAAGAGAAGCTCGGGTGGAGCGCGGCGGAAGCGCGTTGGCCATAGGCATGGAAGGCGGTAGTTCAGTCGATGATGGTTTGCTACTTCGGCTGATGATGGTTGCGGGGGTGGGGCGGTGGACGCAAAGAGGGTGGGGCGCCACAGAGGAAAGGATAATGAGGGGTTGGTGACATGTTTGTCCTTTATTATCGGAACATGGCGGCATCAGGCTTCTTTGGGAGTGACTACGGACAAATTCACTGGATCGTTTATTTAACCAAGTTATTTCCCTTCCATTATTTTCTCAATAAAAATAGACTTGGAGAGTAGCAACCTTTACAAGGGATTAAGGAAAAGCAAGTTAGCAATAACACGGAACACAAGTCCTAAAGTCAGCCCAGAATCCATGTATCTTATCAGCCAATGCGCAACGTGCAAATTGTGAATTTATGTAAATGTAATTACCGGGTTCTGAATCCTAATTGGGTAGACTTATACTATCATCCCATCATATGGTGGCTCTCTTTTGGCATGTTTTTTTTTTTTTGACCTGGAAAAAGAAAAATTTTGACCTGGTTTTTGGCATGTTTGATTTGCATGATTCTAAAAACGTGGGAATAAGGAATATCTAGGATTGCAATGTCATATCCAATCCAACCAATCCAATCCTGCAAGCTTTCATGTGCACCAATTTGTTTTTTTGAATTTTTTTACATGAAAACAAAGTATTCTAAGAAAAGAGCTTTGAGTGGATGCTAGATATTCTATAAATCTACTCCAAAGATCCAGCCACCATAGAAAAAAAATAGTGAGAATTGGGTCCTCAAACTTTCAATGTGAATCCTAGGAGTTTTGTTATCTCGGCCTTGTAAGTCGACGCTTTTTATATATAAACATATGTTAGAGTAACTTCCATGCACTATATTTCGTCCAAAAATCTAGAATCGGCCAATTCATATCTTGCCGTGCTGGTGCAGCAGAAACCATAGCTGAGGTGTGAGCGAAGAAAGTGGAACTTATTGTGATGAAGTTATCACTTCCTTTTTGTTGCAGAGATGAAATTGTGTTCTTATCTTACCTGATGGCCAACATGGTCCTTGGCTGCCTGTTATGCGGGAATTTGGAATAGTTTGTAGCTAAGTTTTTTTTCATTTTGTAAAAATATAAGAATATAAAGTTATACTTTCTCGAACTCATAATTAGTGTCATGATTTTAGTTCAAATTTAAGCGCCGAACTTAAACTGAAACCTGATTCGGAAAAATAAAACTTAAACTGAAACCATGATACTTATTATCGGAGGGATTTGTGCATTTGAATAGCAATAAGCACGAGACACTCCTCCATCACGGTCCTCTTTTTGGCTCATGTTTGGCAGAACGGCGCCTAATTCGAACCCGACACGTACGATTGGTCTAACACACGGTGCACATTTCTTGTTTAGGTGCCGTCGTGCTTGATTCCTCTGTAAACGGGGGAGGGTAAAGATGGAAAGAAACGAGAGCTTTTGCGTACGTTAAAAAAAAACGTTAAAACGAGATCGAAAAGGGAGATTCAAACGCGCGTGCGGCGTTCGTCCCTCACTTTTTGGCCTTGGGATTGCAGCCGACGAGATCGTGCGTTTTCTTTTTGAATTGAGATTGACGTGGTCAGTGTTGACGTTTTTCTTCTTGGCTTCTTCTTTCTCCTGTCGGTTTGAATTTACGGTTTCTCCGGGCGGGGCACAGCTCCAAGTCCATTCAAGCGACGTGCGCGGCCCGGACCGTACTGTCAATCATCAAATAAGAAGAGAAACTCAGTGGAGGAAAGCATCAGCCTTTCCCGGTACGCTGTCTCGCTGCAACTTGGGAATTTGAAATGCAGCTCGGTAAGCAGCGTTTTTCAGACACGTTCAGAGATTGACCCTATCAGACAGAAACACGCCCACAACAGCTTCATACTATTCCTATATACCTGTAGTCAAACTCAAAACCGTGCGTGCTCTACAGATTCAATGCTGCTGCAAAAAGTGGCTTTGCACGAGGAGATCGATCGCTGCACATTGCAAAAAGGCTCACCATTTTTTTTACCCTTTTGAGAAGCGAAAAAGATCAGCGCGCGCCGACGCCGCGCACGCACGCACGAACGCGCGCATGATTGAACCGGTTGCACGTACAGGCTGCCCTGCCTGCCTGCACGATACAGCATGGCAGGATGAGTGAGACAACGGGATACGGAAAACGATGTGGAGATGAGGGCATCTCCAACCTCGCGACCCAAACCGCGCGCCGCCGCGCGCCAGTCGAGCCGACAAAACGCCCGCGCAGGACACAAAGCGGACGGCGGCGTCGAACGACACAAACCCGCCCAAATCTGAGCTAGGTTTGCGTGGCGCGATGGCACGCCGTCCGCCGTCGCTGGCTGGCTCTTCCTTGGGCCCAATGGACTGAGACTAATAAATGGGAACCGGAGGGATCCGCCCTCCACCTCCCCACTCCACTCCCCGAGCAAACCGCCGCCATGGCCCCGGCGACGGTTCGCCCCGGGACGAGGCCGCAGCAGCCGGGCGGCGGCGCCGCGGGTCGGAGGGAACCGGCGGCATCCACACGGAAGCCGCGGCGGCGCGGCATTGCCGCAACCGCCGCCTCTCCTCATCGAGCCCAAGCCGGAGTCCCTGAGGAGGACCCGGACCTCCGCGCCGCCCCGATCATCTCGGCGGAGGAGGAATGGCCGCACCTCCATGCGGCCATTCGCACCTCCGAAATGGGGAGGCGGCGCGGCGGAGGCGGAGGAGGCGGAGGCTAGGAGCTCTACGCCTGGCCCAGCGCGACGGAGGAGGAGGAGGAGGAGGCGCGGGCGAGAGGCTGCGCCGCCGACGAGCAGCCGCCAGAGGACAGCGCGCTGAGACGGCGCAGAGGTGTGCGCCGCGGGAGAGGCGCAGCCGCTCGAGGGAGGGCGCCGCTTCCGCCGCCTCACGGTGGCTCCGACCCCACTGTGAGGAGGCCCCGTGGTCTCGTGGCGAGTCCCCGCGCGCCGAGCCCGTTGCCTCGCCGCCCGGGGACGTCGACGACGCCGCCGACGACGCCCTGGGGCTAGGCGCACGGCGGCCACGCGCGCCGACCAAACCCTAGAGGGTTTTTTTATTTTAGTTTAAATTTTAGTTTAAATTTAAAAGCCCATATAGGGGCTTCTTTTGTTAGTTCTATTTGCCCAAAATAGGGCTATGTACAAATTTGCCCAAAATAGGGCATATGTTTAATATAATTTCGTTTAAATTCGTATTTTTTTGTTTTCCTGTTTCTACGTTTTTTGCGATGCGTCCGCGCGTTGGGCGCAGCGCGCGACCCAAACGGACACGCGGACGCAGCCGCTGTGTCCCCCACCCAAACGCAAAATGACGCCCCAGCGTCCGTTGGCCGCGTTGGAGATGCCCTGAGTACCTTCGCAAGCTCTGTCTGTCTGATTGGCTCCGTCGCCTAGCTCATCATCGTCCGTCCTGGCTGATCTGGCGGCCGTGCCAAGTGGCCGTCCACTGGGCCCACTGCCAAATGGCAGGAACGCACTTTCTTGCTACTCCTCTTTTTTTTTTTGCGAAATTTCTTGCTACTCCTCAAACATCATAGTACAGCTAGATAAACTTCTCTTGCGTGAGTGTACCGTGTACGTATGTGTTTCCCGGTGGCCGCATGTACGTACGAGCGCTTGATTTTATTTAGAAACAATAGCAGCTGGCAAGAGGCGGGTTGCTCCAGTCATGCGTGCCACACCTCTTCATATGTTTTTTTAGACAAACCTCTTCATATGTATGTACACGAAGGATTAATTTGTGGCCTAGCAGCCCGTGACCTGTCTAACTAATGTCAAGCCGGCAATTTGACCCATGGGTGCGTCTGCCCATGGGCACCCGACCCAAATGGGTAGGGTATGGGTACCAATGTTCGCCCATGGAAACGACCCATGGGCAACCCGATTAGTCGTGGGTAGGGCATGGGTATCAGTCTATGCCCATGGGTTGCCCGATGGGTCACCCGATTAATATTACTAATCAAAACAATTGCATTATTTTATATGGTACGTGGGCTATGATACACATACATTATTATACATATAGACAATATACATCGTTTACACACAAAGCTCTTGTATCTACGCACCAAACATGTGCATATTAGTATTACTTGCAGTCACAAAGCCATGAACGGGAACACACCACTCTTTGTCATGGCAGCCCAACAATGTGTCGATGTGTTCTAAATATTTGGTTGCATCAAACTCTCCATTTTTTGTACCCGATGGGTTGCCCGATAGGGTCGGGTTGCCCGATGGGTTTGGGCATGGGTCTCATTCCTTACCCATGGGTAGGGTCGTGGGTCACAGGTGTGCCCGATAAGGGTGATGGGCATGGGTCTAGTTTAGGTCGACCCGACCAAACCCGACCCATTGCCACGTCGGCCCTCTGGTCTAGGAATCTCGGCAAGCGAGAGGCGAGATGTGGGACGAATGTTATTGTTAATTCTGACCTAATTTATAGCTTCTTTTGCTCTAATTCTTGTATTGCGATGCGGGCACCATCTCATACTAGCATTAGATGCATACTCCGCCGTCTAAAAATAAGTGTCTTAACAACAAAAATATATCTAAACATATCTGTATCTAGATAAAAGTAAGACACTTACTTATTTTTGAACGGAGGTAGTACTTTACTTTGAAATCTCTATGTATGAACGTTAGTATTTGTCCAGTAAAATTGTTTTGTAATCGTGCTAATGATAGCATGGTCTTCTGAAAACAAAGATTGTCATCTGCCTGGCTGAATATATTTCCCGTTGATGGAGCTGGAATAATGGGCTACAGATATAACTGGAGGGATATCCAACAACCTAACCTGTCAAATCAAATCAACAATTATAACTAACTACTCCATTTAGTCCTGACGGGGAAAGCAAAGCGACGTGGGGTCTGCCATCTCAGCACACCCTCCCGAACTTGATTAATTAATTAGCAAATAGTGCTATTACTCCTACTACCAGTTCTACTTATGGATTAGCTCCGAGAATTAATCACTTGATCTTATCACACTACTTCATGTGATGTGTGTTCCTTGACCCTCCCATCCCTCATCGCCGAACTGTTGTGCATGCGTAAATGCGTTTTCACATGCACCTCTCGTTTTTCACTTTGCGGCTGCTAGGTTTCAACTTTGATAGAGCATCGCTGACTTCCTTGGCTCCACAAACTTCCTTTCTAGTCACAAGAGTCTCCTTTCTATTCAACGGATATTTAATAAAAAAAATGAGTTATATAAGCTTTTGCGAGTCTTTCAACGGATATTTAATAAAATTTTGAGAGTTATATAAGTTTTTGCGGGTCTTTCTCAATTACATGCATCATTGTACTTAAAATGTACATGCAGTTGCAAACATGCTATTACTCTACTAACACTATGGTACTACTCCTGTGTTTATCTCGGAGAATTAGTCCGTTGACCTTCTTGCACTACTTGTGTGGCCATCAGGTTTCAACTATGACAAACACCACCGACTTCCTTCCATCCATAGATTTTCTTTATAGTCAGAAGGGTCTCTTTTCCATTCAGCTGATATATAATGGTGATGCCAATTTATTATCATAAATGTTACTATCTTAGCATATACCTAGCTAGCTACGATTACATCTTTGAGCAAAAGATAGCTAGCTAAACTACCCACAAGAATGAAAGATGGAGACATTCATGTTCGGATCCAAATACCTCTTATTTGTGAGGCTTCTTATGCTCACAGCCATGTCACAATTCAATTATCTTAGTACCTTTTTAGTTGCTTCCTTCCCCGGCCAGGGTAAGCATAACCATACAAACTTTTTATATTAAAATTTATACTTCTCATAGTTATTATCAATAAACTGTTATCACCAGAATTTGACCGAGTCAGAGGTGGGCCACGATTGAGATAGACTTGAAGATATACATGGAAGGAAGAACAAGAATTGGCCTTATACACGAAGTTGGGCTGAATTGCCCATGTATCTAATATAGTAGATCGCATCTTAGATTAAAAGTTAGAGTTTTACTCGTGCACGGTTAGGTGCACGTCCGAATTAGAAAGTCCCCTGGACTATAAATATGTATCTAGGGTTTATGGAATAAAACAACAACTCACGTTCAATCCAAAACAAACCAATCTCGGCGCATCGCCAACTCCTTCGTCTTGAGGGTTTCTATCGGTAGCGACATGCTGCCTAGATCGCATCTTGCGATCTAGGCAGACAAGCCCCACGTTGTTCATGCGTTGCTCGTGAAGCGTCTTTGATGGCGAGCAACGTAGTTATCATAGATGTGTTAGGGTTAGCATAGTTCTTCGTATAACATGCTTACGTAGTGCAACCCTTGCATGTCTAGCCGCCCTCACACCTATCTCGTGTGGGGGCGGCACCCGCTTGATCTTTATTTAGTAGATCTGATCCGTTACGATTGCTCCTTGTTCGCAAGGATTAGTTTAATATCTGCAATAGTTAGGCCTTACAAAGGGGTGGAGGATCCGGCACGTAGGGTGGCGTTCGCAAGCTCTAAACAGGATGTTCCGAGGATCAACTTCATGTTGGTTTTTAGGCCTTGTTTAGGATCGGCTTACGATCACCGTGCGTGGCCGCGAGGCCCAACCTGGAGTAGGATGATCCGATTATGTGAAAACCCTAAATCGCGTAGATCTAATTAGCTTTATCTTGATCAAGCAGGATCACCATATATTCGTGCACCTCGTACGAATCATGGGTGGATCGGCTCTTTGAGCCGATCCACAAGATAACCCGAGAGCCGATCGAGGCTCGTATTTAATGTTTACGTGTATGCCGCAGAAACTAAGCGAGGCATCCCCATCACCTTCCCGACCAGGTATAGGTCGTGGCACGCCTTGCACTTCGACGGACGTGTGACCGAAGAGCATTGCGGGCCGTCGCTCGGAGGGGTCCCAGCCGCAGCTCTAGGCTCTTCCCGGCTCTACCGTGTTGACAGTCGCTGCCCGCCGGTGGGTTTTGGCAGTCAACATAAACATAATTCTACCTAGCATATTTTATATCACTCAGCTAACACAATTAAGCACGTAATAAACCTCGAAATATTGATTATTTTTCTACATCCTAACATACACTTTTACTTTATATTATCGGATAGGTATAAATTGTATTTGGTAACAATGGTTGGATGTTGTTTTAGTTTTAAATAATTTGCGCCTAAAAAATTTAAACGAAACCTTATAACGGAGAGGAAAGTAAAAGGGTACAAAAGTACACGACCCTGGATTTAACTTTTGCTGGTGTCTTGCATATAATTTAATCTATATTTATCTAGTTAGAGATCTATATATAAAGCGTTGAACTAAAAGATACAACGCCAGTGGTTTCTAGAGTTAATTTTGTTACCACGCGCTACTAGCTGTATTTCTCTTTTGCGTGCGTGGATTTGTGTCACAGCAAGTACGAACACCTGGTTAGAAAATGGCAACCTCGTGCAATGCAGAGCCGGTCACTTCAATCGTGCGTGCCACCTTCAATAGTGCTCTGTCCAACGATGCTATTTGGTTCGGTTCCCCTGCCTAGGATTCTCGTACGAGTTTATCTTTACTATTAAAGTGAAACATGTAATGTCATATTTCCCCTTGATGTCACACTACACAATATTTACCCACCAAATGCCACCACAAACCAACGAACTATCCCTAGAAATAGCCAACGTGTTACTCTCTTTCCTAAAAATATGCACACAAACAACCTATCCCTAAATAGCCACGGCAGACTAACAAGCTGCCCTTTAAAATAGCCAACGTGTGACTGTTGCCTAAAAGAAAGGAATCAGATTATCAGCGCACATCACATTTCCTAACAAATCTTATCTTATATCAACAACTATTCAAAAAACCTGAACATACGCGCCCGGCTGCTGACCATCGAGCATTGTTCTTCGACGCACCTGATACTTGTCTCAACTCTTCCTTGACATTGTGCCTCAACTCTTCCTGCACATACTCCGACGTCTTCTCGATCGCCGGACGCAGCAAGATGCTGCTAGCTACTTGGATCAACACTCTTCCAACACAGGTCCCCGAATTGCTTCAATCTTCCAAAACAGGTCTTTACGCCTCGCCAACACTGTCCTATAGCACACACACTACATGATCACCGTTGGAACGTATATATGGCCAACATCTCGTCAATCAGCAAAACATCTCTGCCACCCGCCACCTGCTGCCAGTTCGACGTCGCCCCACCCTGCGCCAAGGCCGCCGCCCTGGATCCCCAGCCCCAGCCCGGTTGTCGGACGTCACCCAGCCACCGGCCACCACTCCCAAGCACTGGCGAGGCCGCGCCGGATAGAGGGACGGAGGGCCGTCAACTCCC
The DNA here is from genome assembly GCA_030979885.1 of Lolium multiflorum. NCBI lineage: Eukaryota > Viridiplantae > Streptophyta > Magnoliopsida > Poales > Poaceae > Lolium > Lolium multiflorum. The sequence continues at coordinate 325,024,713 of CM061748.1, read as the reverse complement.
AGCAGCGGAGGCCAAACACACACACACACGGCTGTGTTCCTCCCTACAGCTGCACACGGGGGCCCGAGAAAAGTTCCCCTCCATCCCTTTCACCGACGCCACACAGCCTTGCCGGCGGCCACCTCCGGGGGCGACGAGAGGGGGAGGAGAGGGAGGGGAGGTGGCGGCGGCGGGATCTAGGGTCCTCCTGGTTGCCTGGAGGGGTGACGCAAGGGATAGCGAGGCCTGTCAAAATAAGTCAAAGAAATTAATTGGAATGGGTCTAAATGGAATGGCCTTGAGCTTAGCGAGCGATTAGATGTCGATGTCTGGCCAAGGGAAGGAAGGCACAAGAAGAGAATTAAGAGGAGGGTGATGATAGGAGGACAAACATTGTGGCTAACTGATGTGATGTGCTGACGCCAGGGCAGTGGCACACGGTGGGTTTTGTGTGTCCATTATTAAATTTGGCTTGTACTTTCCAATATATTTGCTGCGGACTTTCCCAATCGTAATCCATCGTACTCTCATCGTAAATAGTGTGCATCCGCGGCAGCATTGGCCATCATATGTTAGACTGTTGGACTACAACAGTGCTCCTTTTTGATAATTTCGTTTATAAGTGGTATTTTTTGATAATTTGTTAGGGCAGGTCGTCTTTTCTGTCAAAATTCTAAGACGATTGTCTGTGCTACAGAAAGTCAACGTATCAGGTCTTTGTTTTTGGTGTCCTTGGTAAGTTATTTTTAGATATGTAACTGAATGACCCCATCCAATATATTTTCTAGATCAGATATTGAAAATTCCGCGGAGCGTGCATAAAAGATATGTTTTCTATGTGGAGATAGCGAAGGAGAGGGTGCAAATGGTGGCCGAGTGGGGAAGGAGCAAACGAAACATTTTTTTGTAAAGAAACGCTTGTATCACTTGATGCATTTTCTCTAGGATTTATATTAAAAAAATAGAACATGGTTCATCTTCAAGCTTTGGAAATGAAATACAATGATCAGTTCTAACTTCTTAATTATGATATCCAATTGACTCCTCAGGCTCGTATGTTAATGGAAGATATTCACATGCGGCAGATTTTTTGATTGAAAATGTTACTCTACATTTTATTTTATTTTGCACAAATTGAATGATGAATGTGATGCAATTTATCATGTGATTTTGTTAGAACTCCAAAAAATTATGTATATTGCTTCATATATTTTATAGGGGGTACATTTTGACTGTGAAGCATGGTAGAGGAAAATAACATGTTCTCTTTATTTTGTGCGTGGGTAAAACTAACATTGTGAGATGAAAAATAATTCCATTTATGAAATAAGACGATGATCCATATCTATGTTTGTGGCAAAATACATGCATTTTACTATCAAGACCAGTAATTTTTATTTATTTATATTCATTCGTGTAGATAATCTATTGATAAACTAGGCAAGGACTATTGAAAATGACCTGATGATTATCGCAACTAGAGCATTAAAATGGCTAAAAAATCCTTTAATCTTGGGGGTGTTTGGGGAGGGGGGGGGGGGGCTACAGCAACAATTGGTGGAGGAAACTGTGTGTGAAGTGTCCAGTGAACGATACTAAAATTAAATTTGTATAAGGAAAATCACGATCAAGCGTTGTCCATGGCACAATTTCATTTAATCAGACTTTTTAGATTAAATAATAATTAATTTTCTCAATTATACACAATATTATGTTTCTTACTTTTCCTAGGGTCATAAATGTGATATCTTTATTGCCATATAGGATTAAGGAGAGACAAGCATTGCCATTGCAGAATTACATCTGTTATGATTTGCAGATAAGACATTAAATACACATCCTCTGCCCGATAGGCGAGGACCACTACATTTGTAAATCAACTATAGATTAGATCATCATTGATTATTTCTTGCAAGAAGAGTGTTGCTAAGAGGCACAACAACTAAAGCATGTAAGGGATAAAATCGGTATTTGATCAATACAAATTTTAGCATTTGATAAATTATTTAATCATTGATCGTTCGTATTTATTTTCTTGGCGAAGCACGGGCATTCAACTAGTAAATATATATAATCATAATTTAGTTTCTTTGTGGGGAATATTCATAATGTAGTAGTAGTACAGTACTAAGTTATCTTTAAAAAGGTGTTTAGGTGTTTGCAATCGTGCAAATGATGGATACTGTTCTCCTCCTGAAACAGAGAAATCGTAAAAAATGCCCGTTGCGCCGGCAGAATAATTCTTCAGCACGAGATCGATGGAAGACTAATAACGGACGGGAAGATTGATTAGTTGATGTCGATCCGTCTAGCTGGAGCGATGGGCTAGATGGAGCTGGAGGGATAAGCTACCTGTCAGTACGGATCACCTAGCCGGAAGCCAGCCCTCTCAAATCAAATCAACAGCTACTTGTAACAAACTAATCGAGATAGGGAAAGCTGAAGCTGGGGTCTCTGGACATGCATTTCGGCCGACCGACCGACCCCTGAATTAATTAAGGAATTATAGTTAGCAGGCTGCGCGATCTTCTGCTTTGATTAGCTCACGGAATTGATCGGTTGACCTCTGTGCGCTACTCGACACGACGCGCTTGTGTGTTCCTTGACCCTCCGTGCCCAACTCCTTCTGCGTTTCAGCGTCCAAGTACTACGTCAGTTTCTGAATTCACGGGCGGCAGGTTTCAACTCTGCTCGAACGCCACTGACATCTTTCCTTGTCGATGTCACCATGCGCTCTGCTCTTTGTATGGTAGGAACAGAAACAGGGGCGCGTAACCTCCCGAACGACCCAGCCCTAGCCCCCACCGCACCCCTCCTCCCGCGGGTCTTCCTCTGCTGCGCCGGGAAGCGCCCGACCTAGTCTTCGCATGATGTTCTGGGATGGCGTTGAGATGGTGGAGGCGACGTCCCGTCGGAATAAGGATGCTGGAGCTCGATCCCCATCTCGGCAAGGCCACTTGTGGCGGAGCTGCTGGGGTTTCCTCTCGATCTGCGGATCGGGGAGGGTGGATTCCCCGGGCACGGTCGAATTTCGATCCCGCCGTGGAGTTTGCGGTCTGTTCGGAGTCGGAGGAGTGCATGATGACCGGCGGTGGTGGTGGAGAGGAAGGAGATGGCGCCACTGCCTTCCTTTTTAGGGTTTGTGTTCTTCTGGTGGCTTGCGGCTGTCATGTTTTGCAGCTTCTTCCGGCCGGCCTTGGTGGCGAGGGGACGAGGCGGCTCGACGTGGCGACACCAAAATCGGCCAGATGGTCGGGAGAAAGACCCTTCTTCCTCCTTGTCGGTATGATTTGCTGCTGTTGTTCTTCTTCTTCCTCGAGATGCTGGAGGGAGTTCCTGGTTTGCCCGGGCGGATGGCCCGGCCGCGGTGCTGGACCGGTCGGTTGACTCGAGTTCCCTTCCTTCCGGAAGGGACACTTTTCGCGGTACTCAAAGCCAAAGATGGCGACGGCTGCTGCAGGCGTGTTGGATTGGTGTCCATGCCTTCTCGGCGCTGGTGTCAAGGAAGGAGGAAGCAGTGGTGGCAATTACACCGTGGTCGAAGATGATGACCTGCTTGCGCTTGGTTGTAGTTCTTTCTGCAGGGGTCTTCTCTCAAGTTTATGGGATGATGACACGGGGCTCCGGAGATCTTCATGGGTTATGGTGGTCTTAGGGTGTTCTAGGTGTTCTTGGTCCTCTGTGTTTGTGTTTCTCTGTGCTTGTAAGGGTCAATAAATTTGTATCTTTCCGTGATATGAATGCAGAGAAATTCTCAAAAAAAAAAAGATGTCACCATGCGCTACATAGATAGCTTCGTTTATACTTCATCGTAGCTTGTCGTAGTTTATATTTTGCATTTTTTTGCGTGAACCTGTATGATGTTATGTGTGTGTGAATTTTTTACGTGATTATTTCGGATTATGAGGTTTTTTCGAGCTTGAATTATAATCTCACGCCTAATTAATCGAAGGCATTATAACTCGGTAGCAAAATAGAACTAGAACTGATTATATGCTGTAGCCAACAAATAAAATTTTCTTACATCCAAGTTGTTCAGTTTCTTTGATCAAATATTAACTCTTAATCAAAAAAGTATATTACTTCTTAGTTAAAAGCCTAGTAAGGCATGTCTACTTTTGATATGAAAATCATTATACACCGGACGAAGCATTTCAGCACCTAGGAGCTTATGCTCCTGGTTTTTTAAATTACTTTTACACGCATTATGAAATATCGAAATATTTTGACAAAAAAATGCTGCGCCTGCATATGGACGTTCGATATGGTCGTGAAGTCGTTTCACGAAAACCCGATATTTTTCCTATCATGTGTAAAATGGAAAAAAATTCAGTGCTAAAATATATTTCACAAGATATTTCTTTATCTTTTTTAACAAAAGACACAAAAAGTAGTTTTCTCGGAAACTTGGCGTGAGCATATTGATTGTCAAGATGCTCGCTCGAATCTTTTATTTAGATTTTTTTGGCATTGTAAAAGATTTTCATGATATATTTATTTATCTTTTTTTACACATGACTGAAGTAATATCGGTTTCCCACAAAACTTGGCGTGATCATATAGAATATTGAGGTGTATGCACACATTTTTATTTGGTTTTTACCATATTGTAAATTGTCTTTTTGGTGGCAGGATCATATGCACCCAAGACTGAAAGTGAATTTATGTGGTTGAAAGGATAATATGTCACCTTGAGGGGCAGGGTGAATAGACGTCTTAAAAAATCTTACGGATTTGGCACTTAATATGTGGAATTAAACTAACATTTATTTTACAAGCACGGAACCAAAATATGTTAGGCTCAACTAAGGGCAACAAAAACAACTAGAGTAAGCAAGATAGGCAAAATATATAGGTAACAAAAGTGATAGCAATTTATAAGTTCCTTCAATATCCATGGCTATTACAAGGAAAGTAACTTGGGTATGGAGATAACCGAGCCACGTAGAGACAAAGATGTAATCCCCTCACACAAAGTGAAGTACGTCACGTTGGAGAGATGCGGGCTACCACGAAGGCTCACCTTCTTCACCAAGCCAATTCCACGAAGGACAAATGCCTTTCCTTATGGCTAGATTTTCAACCACTTCAGAGATGACATGCTTGACAACCGCTTCACTAGCTCCACGAAGGAGAAGCTCCAGCCTCTTCACAAACTTCCACCAAGAGGTTACCGGAGCATCAACCACCAAGCCAACTAAGAGGTCACCCCTCAGTAACAAGCTCACAGTGTCTCAGTCGAACTAATCATATTATATAGCTCAACACTATGTAAGGATGCAAAGAAACAACACGAAAAAAGTTCACAAATCCTTCTCTCTAAAATCACACCAAAGCAATAAATGCTATGAAGGAACTAGAGAGGAAGAATAATGGTGGAGGTCAACCAATGACCGCAAGATCTAAATCCCAAGAGTTCCCCTCACTTAGAAGAGGAATGAATTGACGTAGGTTGTAAATCTAGATCTCCTCTTTCAAAGCCCTCAAAAAACTACAAGAAGCATAAGAGGGAAGGGAGAGGAAGGAATCTCAAAGGATTCAACAATGGCGGTAAAAAAACGTGTTCAAGAACCCTAGAAACAATGGGGAAGAAGACCCCTTTTATACCCCTTCAAGAAAAGTGTCCGTTTGAGGGATAAGTCGAGCCACCCGGTGTATAGCTTGGCTGGGCCGACCAAGGGGGCGGGCAGCCCGACACCACACTTGGTGGACCGGACTAGCAACCGGGTGCTGCAGAAAACCATCCAGAAGCTTACCCGGCACCAGGCCGACCTACTCAGCCCCGGACCTGGAGGGCAGACCTATACGCTAGCCTACTCAGCGCCGAACCTGGCGGGCCGACCTATATGTTGGATGTTGCTGACAAAAAAAACCGCCCTTACGAAAAAAATGCCACAACTTCCAACGAGCTCTTCAACTTTATGCATAGAAACTTCATAGTCCAACAATTAATTAAGAATATCAAGATGAAAGTTGTAACTTTCTACAAAAGGCAAACCGGTAAAACCTCCAAACTCGAAAACGCATTAAAAATATACATACGAATTTCATTTTTATGATGTTGTAAAGCTAGAAACAAGCTCAAAAACCTCACACGGAAAAAACGAAGAACCAACAAAAATAAAAAAATGTAAAATATGCAAAGGATTGAGCTACCTAAGACGATGCGATTAAGTTATCCAATCGAAAGCATCTCTTAATAGTGTGACTATCTATCCTATAACCCAGTCTCACAACAACCACCTTAAGACATGTAGACTAATAAAAAAAGATCTAGCCACAATATCACTACAAGTTGCGCCACTGCTATGTAGAAATGGTGTACCAGGAAGAAGTGCGCCACCACTAAGGTTGTTACTAGTGGCGCACTAGAACACACATGAGCCACTGCTATTTTTGTGATGGGTCCACCCCCTCCCCAGACTTACCAGTGGAGTACCAGTGCATGGTGCTCCACTGCTATCTCACATAGGTATTTTGGTGCCTCCTAACTTAAGGCTTATCTTCGTATATGTACCCCAACCTGGCTCGAATGAAAATCTAGGGCTGCTTATTTAATACGAATCCAACATACCAAAAATAAAAACATGTCTCCTCCTATAAAATAAGAGAATAAGAGAAAGCTTTTAAAAGTGATTCACCTAATTAAACTAGTGTTTGGAAATTACCAACAGGAAAAGGAAACAATTCACGTGATTGGAACATGTCTTGGTCAATCTTCTTATGCAATCTAAACCGACATCATACTAATCTTGATCCATTTGCATGACATCCTAAATGCAGATACAATTTTAGTTGTAGACAAAATCTCAACAGGAACTAGACCACCTAAAATAGTATGCCCTTCTTCATCCGTCCCAATAGCAGATGTAGCACCAAACATTCTTGCTTATCTATTTAACTATGATATTTTCATCTTCTTATTCAATAAATTATCTGATGGTTGCACAAGACTATAAACTGTGGAATTGGTATGAATTTGTAAAGACCGGCATAAAAACCTATAGTCTCATCACAGCGTTTGCTGCTTCTGCCCCCCTATCAGAGTGAAATGCAGAAGCACTACACACATTTTATACTAAAATTTTATACATCTCATAGTTATTACTAATAAAATGTAATTCAACCTACATATTTTATATCACTTAGTTCACACAATGAAGCACATAATAATGTCTCTAACTACTGATTATGTTTTTGTATATTACTAATATACACTTTTACATCATATTGTCTGATATATAAAAATTGCATTTGGTAACAATGGTTGCATGGCATATTTTTTTGGGTTCTAAATTAGTTGCTCATCAAAAGGTTGAACAAAACCTTATTAGGTAGAGAAAAGTAAAACGATACAAAAGTACACGCCCCTCCACCTCGAATTATTTTTTATCGGTGTCTTGCATATAATTTAATCTATAGTTAATCTTGTTAGAGATCTATAAAGCATTGATCTAAAAGATACAACGCTAGAGGTTTCTAGTATATGGTTAGTTATAAGCAGATATAAATTCTAGAGTATTAAAGGTGTCCATGTAGACTTGTCAATGGATCATCCTTGTGCTACTTTACTAATTTTATGGTCGCTAGATTACTTCTTGCAAGTATTTCTTTGGTCAAAGCAATTATTTGAACTAATTTTATGGTAGCTTATGTTTTTTTCCAATGCCAGAAGTATATGCATCCAAGATCAACTTTTTCCGGTATACGCTTGTTTAACCGTATCAATATCTTTTAGCATACTCAAGCTAAATTTAAATTAGTAATTCTATTATATTTACTATTAGAAGAAAACAAATTACCCCCTTCGATCCAAATTGATTGAATCCACTTGGTCTAGGTACTGATGTATCTAGACATATTTGTCGACTCCACTTGGTCTTGGAGTAGATAAAGTTAAGTCAATTTAATATAAATCAGATGGAGTATCGTTTCTCATATAGTCTTAATTTGTTTTCTAGATAGTTTGATAGGAATGAAATATAAGAGTGACATTAGATTTGTTAAAAAGTAGTTTCACAATTAATGAAATCCAATTTATGGTTTTGAACTTTGATTTGTTCCTTCGCAAAAAAAAAAGAACTTTGATTTGTTACAAAAAAGACAAATATTGAAACAAATTATGGACGGCCTGGATCTGTTTGCAGCTGGAGCAGCCAGAGCTACCCTAGAAAGATTCCGCTCCTCCTCCAGACCCATCTCGGCAAACAAAAAAAAAAGATCCAAGATGGCCGGCGCCGGCGCCAGGTCGTTGCTCCGTTCTTCCTCTTCTCTTCTCCGCGCTGCTGCTCCGGCGAGATCATCTTCTTCCCTCGGGGCCGGGGCTTCGCGTCCTTCCATCCGTCGCGCGTTGGGTGCGCCCCCTCGCCCCCTCCTTAGGTACCAACAAGATCCAACCATGCCCTTATCAGATTGGCATGCGGCAGGTTTGTGATAGCCATTGTTTGCGCGAGCAGGTCGCCCGTCGAGGCAAGCTTCTGCCTGGAGTCGCTGCTGCCGCTGCACAGCGCCACGGCCGCCGCGCGGTTGAAGTCGATGCTCGCGGTGCCTGGCCAACCAGTCGCCGGCTGGCTGACGCAAGGTACCTTATCTCCTCTTCAAATGTCTGTTTAGTTGGCATATTCTACTCTCCTATTACTGTTTACGATTACGCACCAACGTTGTACTAGCAGTAGTAATCTGGCATCTCAATTTCTGCACAAGAATTACTAGTTCACATGTATTGGTTAGCGCTGGTTGGTCCGAATGATTTAGTTCAACCATAGGTTCTCTTCCTGGCCATTTTACCATGATTTGTTCCACACTCTGGCTTTTAGTTTGGTTGATTAACCAGACTTTTTCGTTTCATTTCTTGTGTTGCAGGACAAGATGAAACTGGATGCTGAAAGAATAAAACTTGGTTAATTAAGGTGACAGCTAATAATCTTAACCATTGTCTTCAAATGTTATTGGATGTTCTGTCCTTTAGTTTGTCTTAGATGATGACTAGCGAAACCACCGGTTAAAGTCTTACATGGCCTTGTTGCAATGTATATCGAATTTTCTTAGTAAAAATGCAGCTAAGAATTTAAATCATAACTTTGCTTATGGCTATCCATTACATTTCAGTTCATTTATAAGGAGTGTTGTACTGTGCCGTGGCGGATTAAACAGTAGAATTGTAAATGTTACTACAAGTCATTCACCTAAAATTGTAAGCATTAAAGTAGAGAAAATGAACTGACTAGTGTTTTGAAATTGAACGACTTACCCGCCCAACATTCGACAAATCATTGAAACGCTATTTCTACATCCCAAAATGCTATAGAATCGCCCTGCAACAAAATGTTTAAAATAGTACTGAATACTGAATGATGCTAGTTGTGTGTGTATACGATACTATCTAGTAAGGCAAATCAGATGCGCGTCTCGTGTCATAATAAACTCATAATAGGAAAAGCGAGTTAGAAGGAGGTCCCCACAGAAGAAGAAAGCATATGTTTGAACAGAGACGGGTAGACGCAACAACCAAATTGTGCCTTTTACTTTTGACCTTTAATTTTGTAGAGAGGCTACGGACATTTTTTTTGCTATGAAATACTCTGCTATTGTTGGCTTTGTTAGCTCTGTTTTTAAATCTCATCGTCAATTGTGCTAAGTTTTTTCTATGTTGGGTAACAGCTTGCGTATGACGGAGAATGATAGTACTGGCCTGCCCCCGAATGGAGACTGCAAGTTCTTCTGCCATCCCATCCTGCTGGATGACTTAACAAGAGAAGGACTTTGGTTTTTGAGCATCTGAACTATGTTGGCTCAGTGCATAATGTAGATGTTGCTTTTACTTCATCTTCCCCTCGCCGCTCCGACCAGTATCCTGGTTATCGCAGGATGAACATGTCGGTTAAAATATCTAGCATAGAAACTAGCAACCATTCTTTACTTACAGAAAAATAAGAAATATGTGATGCACTGGTGGTGATCTGTATGGTGCAGTGCACTAAATACCATTCTGAATCATTTTCAGTTGTCTAATTTTTTTTATAGCAGCTCAGTTTTGATTGTCTAGTGCCGCTTCATTTGCCACTTCCATAGTAAAGAGATAAAGGAAGTCATTTGATTTAGGCCCAACGCTTCCAACATCAGCATTTATTTTACCTAAGAGGGTCCATGAGGCGGATGCAATTTACAAGGCCAACCCCGCATGCCTCAAACGCGAAGCCCATTCAGTCCGCTCGGATCCAGCCTTCTTCCTCCGTGTCCCCTGGGGTCGCCCTCTCAGCTCATCCTCAACGCGACGCATCATTTTATCATCTCTAACTATTACAAGCTTCTCTTAAAAAAAAGAGCTATTACAAGCTGCTTGGGCCTCTGCCATGGGATCATGCTGTGGTTTCCGCTCGTAAAGGGTTCACCTGCGGCACCACGATTTAGCTCACTCACTGTTTTTCTTTTGTGCGCGTACCACATGTTCGGCGAAATGCCGGCCGGCGATGGTGCCGATCGGCCACCCATGTCTTCGCTAAACGCCTGCGCAGGACGCACCGTGTCCGTCAGCCCGGGCGTCGCTCCGGAAAATTCCGTTCCATATAATTGGGTCGCTGCTTGATCTCCATTGCAGATGTGCTTCTGCAGCAGTAAAGCTTGTCGCCGTCTGGTACGGCCATTTCTTTCTGGTCGGTGTGCCGGGCCCGGACTGGCTCCATGGCATCGTCCACCACCCGACCACTGTGCATGCTACCCGTGTGCCATCAGCTGGCGACCACCATCATCATCTCAGTACAGTACGTTCCGCACCGGCACCGGCACCGGCACCGGCGCTCCTCCAACATTGCTAAATCTAGTCGACTGCCTCTCCAGTGGCGAGCAGCATCCTTCTCCAGACCATAGGCCGTGCCCGGCATCCGGGGCGCCGCATGATCTTGGTGGAAATCATCTTCGCCTTTCCCCCCATGCTCTTCACGCACCAGCAGGATCCGGCACGTCACCAGCCTTTGCTGCGATCGATTGGATCCTGAATGCTCCGCGTTAGACACGCTCATCGAGGGTCTGCTGGACTGCATGCTTCCAGATGTGTTTCAGACTTTCAGCGCACATGACGCACTGCTTACTGCTGCTGATCTATGTATGCCACTCAACCATCTGAAGGCCAGCTTTCCTGCACACTTTTTCCTTCACCTTTTTTGCTCGTAAAAGTCAGCTCCAACAGTTCCATGATCCAGGTGCATTTCCTGGACGCCTGAAAAGCCACCACCTAGCTACCTAGCTCTGCACTCTGCAGCTAGCTTGGCACTGCCGGTTGCTCACGGTTTCCATCCTACTGGCTGGCGATACATGAAGCAACACACACTGCTGGCTGGCAATAACTAGAACACATGGAAATGCATGAAATTCAAATGGTTTTCTCCTACTTGAGATCCCGCCTTGTATGCCCGTCTCAGCATTGTTTCGTACATTCTCGTAGCCGGGACAGCGATGCGACGCTGTTCAGCAGCGACCTTTGCATATCTCCAGGGTCCTTTAGACTTCAGAGGGAGCACTCCAAAACATTTTCCCTGTGGTACCGATTTTGCTGTAATCGTTGGGGGTGCATACAGCCGGTCCATTTCTCCCCACAGCGAAACTCTGTCCTCTCCGAAGAAGAATCGCTGTTCTTGCATTTGCTGTCCGGGGGGTCGGTGTCTGCCCCACTGTCCTTGCTGTCCAATATTCAGAAACTTCCTTGATTGCTACAACAGTTAGAAAAGATATTAGAATTAGAATTATGACGGGAATCAAAATAAACACAGTAGTCCACAACGTCTTGAGATATCCAAGCGGATTGCCCTTTTGAATGCTACAGTGTTCTCTTTATATGGTGTGATTACCACCACAGTATAAATGTCTTTGCCTGATGTTGCAATTAAATATCTTATCTTAGGCCCTCTGGTTCTTCCATCAGCTTTTATTCACCTTTGCAATCAACTTTAGAGGAACTGTTCAAAGGGGCTTTTCAGACACAGCCAGCATGTTCTATTTACCTTGAGTAACTGCTGTATCTGCTCATCACCTCTAGGGCTGGGGATCTGTTTTGCAACAAGTGCGCGCGCTCGCGGCTGCACGAAGAACGCAGTTCATAGTTGGTGACTTCGAAGAACTCTGCATTTCCTGTCTACTCACGTCTTTGGCCAAGAAGAGGATCATTTCTAAAGGAGAAATCATGCGTGTCACTGCTATTTTCTTGTCTGTCCTATACAAGGGCGACTTGCTTGCGCGGTAAGCCTGTTTCTTTTTCTCGGTTCGGAACATCGGAGAAAAAAGTCTAGCAAGCTTGCCTCATGTTTATGCGACAATACATCGATTCTGGGGGAACGATGCCTCAGATAGGAGCGCTGGAGAAAGGAGAAGTCGACGTGAAACTTCCTTGAACGAGGTTCTAGAAATGTTGGACTTGACCCGATTATTGCTGTCATTCTTCTTTCTATGTGATATGTCCAAATCGGATGAGTTGTCTGCATTTTGTTGCTTTGTGTTGGAAATGGAACTAGACAAGATATTTCAGGTCAAGTTCACAACCACAACTATGAAAGGATGATATGTTCTTAAAAGCAAAATTAAAGCTCATAGCTAGCTTGATGTACCCGGAAATTATCTAGCAGATCTGGAATATACTCCGATCTCCATCTGCTGTTGTCTTGGAGTGATATGCGCATGATTATACTCTTGGAGAATGATGGAGTTATTTTTTCATCCTTACTCTGGAATTTTAAGAAAATTAAAATTATAGCACATGCGCATCTGCATTCGCTTCTCACTTTCCCTTTGTAGATTAAGAAACTTGAAGGTAACCAAGTACCAGTAGAGTTTTTGCAAATATACATCATATACTAATGGATCCAAGCTTCTATCCATCTCATTTTACTAGTTTATTTTTACCTATAAATAAGATACTATACATGTGAGTAGTACATCCAAGAGCAGGCAAAAATAAGACAGGGTGTACTATATCTGCATTGATGCAAACTACCGTTCGTGTTAGTTTTTGCTTTCCATTTTCTAGGTTCAGACCTTGGAATTAAAATAGTTCTTTTATCCTTTCGTAGTCAATACATGGTGTGATTACCACAATAGTATAAATGTCTTTGCAAATAAATATCTTATCTTATGCTTTCTGCTTCTTCCATCTGCCTTTTTCCACCTTTGCGATCAACTTTAGAGGCACTGTTGAAAGTGGATTTTCAGACATAGCCAGCATGATCCATTTACCTTGACTAACTGCTGTTTCTGCTCATGACCCCTATGGGGATCTGTTCCGGACACAGGTGCCTCGGAGTGGCTACGCAAAGTTGCATTTCCCCTGGCCACACGCGTAATTGGCTAAGAAGTGGAGCATTTCTAAAGGAGGAATCATGCATTGTCACCACTATTTTGGTTGTCTGTCCTACACGACTGCGACTTCTACTACTTGCGCCATAAGGCTGTTTCTTTTTCTCAGCTCCCAACATCGGAAAAGAACATTGCCTCGTCTTTACGCAGCACCGCGGGGGGTTCGAGGGAAACAACATTTTGGTATTTTTCTCCAGTATGGTTCTAGAAATGTTGGGCTAGCTTGACTCCAATCCTGTCATATATCGTTCTTTTCTTAAAGGTAAGTGACACGTCCGAATCGCATGAGCTGTCTCTAAATTGTGCTGCTTCACCTTTGAACCAGCAGACATGGAGTTTTCAGGCCAACTTCGCAACAGCTATGCGGAGATGGGTCTGTTTTTTTTTTTTTTTTTGGAAAGAATCAGAAGACCCATTCATTAAGAAGAGGAATTTTCAGCAAAGCCGAAAACCGTACAACCCAAACACCACACACCGACCCCGAGGCCGCGCACCACACGAGCCGACAACACTCCCGCCGTAGCAAGAAGTGTCAACGCTCAAAACAGAAGCACCGGAGCGCCGCCGACGTCCACACCGGTCCCGAGACCGCGCACACTAGCGAGAACCGCCCAAACACAACACACCGGCCCCGAGGCCGCGCACGCTACGAGCCGACGACACTTCAGCCCAAGCAAGAAGAGACGACGCTCGAAGACCCAAAGCACCGGAGCCGCCGCTCCGACTTCCACACCGGTCCCGAGACCGCGCACCCACCTAGCCGACGAAGCAGCTGCCATGCAAAGCATGCCAAACCTTGCCCAGCGGAGTACCAGACCTCCAAGGCACCGCTCCCAAGGGGGAGACGACGATGGCGCCGATGATGCCCGCTCTAGCGAAAGCCGAAGCTCAGGTTTTCACCCGGAGAGCCTGAGACTTCGCACGACAGGGGGGGTGAAGGAGCTCCTCGACAATGCCTCCAACGAGGGAAGCGACGTCCGAGGACGCCGACATCGCCGGCACCAACCGAAGTGGATGCGGTGCTTTCGCGCGGAGTTCACCCAAACCCAAGTCGTTGAAGCCTGTCCACGAAGGCGAAGGAAAAGGCATGCCTGCATTCCAGCCCGCCGCCACCACACGAAGCCAAACCTGCGACGGCGCTTCACGCAGTCGTGCCCTGCCGCCCGCACGGCCAGGGCAGAGCAGCAGAAAACCTCCACGTCCCGAAGCCGCCGCTCCGGCCTCCAAGCGCAGCAGCAGAGCAGACACCTCAAGTCGACTCGTCGCTCGCCTCGGGGAGCCAGCCAGCACCCCGACCACCAGAGAAGCGGCGCCGCCGCGCCGCCTTCCATCCACCAAGGCACACCTCGGGTCTGTTGTTTTTGAAAAGCTAGTTTTTGATGTTCCCAGAAAATACCCGTCCAATTTCGAATATTACCAATCTCCGGCTGTGGAGAAGTGGTGACATATACTTTACGCTTTGTTCTCCAAGCCACCGCAGGATTGGGAAAAAAAAGGAGTGAGACCAAGGGACAGGAAGACAGAGCAAACCTAAATTCGAGCACCATCATCACGCCACAATGTAAGAGCCAGCCAGCCGGTAGGCCGCAGTCTGCCTGTCGAGCATGTTCATGCCATCAGAAGTTGGCGGCAATCTTGGATTCCCTGGAAACGACCACGCAATGAGCACTTGGGATCCTTGCTTTTCCACTTTCTAGACAGAGAACTCAGCATGTAAAAAAATGTCTTTTCCTTTAGAAGAACAAGCTAGTCAGTAAGTCAAATAGAGCTTTGCATCTCTATACTGCACAAGACATCTGATATCTTGTTCCATGGAAGCAATTTTTTTTATAGCCAGTATCAGTTTACTTATGTGGGATAAATCTGTGAAGATATTTTGGTACCCTTTGTACATTTGCAGAAAGGTAAAAGGATACGGAAGAAGAGCAGTAGGGAAACAGCATAATGGCGGGGAAAGACTTGAAAGCGCAGACGGGCCAGAAGTGAGGCCCAGCGAGCCACAACCAGGGGAGCAAGAGGACGCGAGCCCGCAGAAAGTGGGCCCTGTCCTGTCGCCGCCGTGGGCCATAGAAGGCTTTTTCTCCTCTCTGGGGGCCCACCGACCCAGATGCTTCACATGAGGCTTGTCTCGCAACAGCGAGCGCGTCCGTCGAGTACGCACGTACGCCGCCGCGGGGGGCCACCACGATTCGGTTCGATCGGTTTCTGCAGTTTCGTGGCATCATTTCCGTTCGTTTTCGATTCGGTTGGGACGGCAATGTGTGCAGCATGATTGGGTTTGTTTCGAGTAGGAGATGAATCGAATCGATTCTTTCGATGCAGTGAGCATTGCTGCATTGCATGAAGTTTCGATACGGATTTTTCGCATATGTAATTTTTCTCTTCCTTAGTTAAGGGGTGGTTGCTAGTTCTAGAAGGGTTCACGATTGATTTTTTTTAACCTTTCATTAAAATACCGGTGGGGGAACAAGATTCTTACAGAGGATCCCAAGAAATGAGAAAATTACACATGAGTCCCTTGTATTTGTAGAAAGGACCTTGCTAAAAGATTTGAGATTACAATCTAGTCCATACTCTTCCCCACTACGGAGCAGAGAGCTCTGCACGCTGTAACCATGGACGAAAACAGGGACGAAGCCACTTGCCTATGGCATGGCGAAGCTCTCAACGCCTGAGCTGTAAAAGGGCCTCCCAATGGAGGTTGGGAACTTACCGGAGTACACCGGCATGAAGAAGGCCATTTTGGCCACAGATATCTGTGTCTTCTCTCTAGACGCTGAAAAGAAGCTCTAAGAATCACCAGTTCTTGATCTCCGAGGCCACTCCAGCTGAGCAATATATGGAGGCGCAACAACACATTTCCATGAAAATTGACTCACCATCAAACGCAGAGCTACTGCCACGAGTTCGAAGAGGCAAGCAAAGATGATATCGGTGGTGTCGGGCCCAAGGACTCACGCGAGCGGCTTCACAACGACCGTGATACTGAGCATCAAAGCCATGATCCTTCCTACTTCCGCCTCCACGACGGCAAGTACGTCTTGAGTCCAAAGCTTGACAACTCTCATGACAGCGCCAACTCGTAGATGCCAAGGACGAAGACAAATCACCGGTTTGATTCCCTCCCCCTCGCCACCACGACCGGCCAGGGAAAGCAGAGCAGAGGAACGCAGTGCTCGATGCCACCTTGCCTCTCCCCCTCGTGACCACGGCCGGATAGGAGATGTTGGGCAACATGATGCACCCGCATCAGAAGAAGGCTCCTAGGATGGTTGCAGATCGGGGAATTGGGTCCACGATCTACCAACCTTAGCTTATTTATTGGGGGTTTTATGCCATCCCTGACCTCCGCATCCACATCCCACCTCGGGAGCACGACGAAGATGAGAACCAGCAGCACGCTCCAGCCGCAACTCAACAATGGCAGGAGCACCCGCAAAAACAACATAGCATAGCGCCATACACCACAGGGGGAAAGCAATTGAACCTACTCCTAGACTGTACAAGGACCCACGCCCCACTCCCTTCACATCGCCGGCCGACAGCGCTGCCGGGGTAAGAAGAGGAGCAGGTCGGGATCTCTGGAACGACTCCCAACGAGGGCGGGGGAGGAAGGTGCGGGAGATGATAAGGTCCGCAATTACATGGTGTTTTATTTTTGTATGAAAATTGAAGTTTTACAAGTAATAGATGGGGAAAATATCATAGAACTATACCTCAAAACTTTTTTTTGAATGTGAATTCAACTACTCTGATTTTTGGCGCACATGTTTTGTTGGTTAAAATGATGGTCAAATTTAAAATTCAAATAACGTGTATGCCACATAATTATGGACGGAGGGAGGAGTAGTATAATTTTTCTTTCTTGTGTCTCAGATGTATATTCGTCAAGCCGAACCACAGTTGACCAGATGTTATTTGGTAAGAAGAGTTTTTTTCTCTCTCTCTCTTGTGACGAGTTTGGTAAAAATGCTTTAGCAGAGTGAAGCACCCGTACGTGCGTCTTGGTGAATTTTGGTAGGTTGGCAACTTGCCACCACATTGGGCAAGCCGACAGGTGAAGCAGCAGGTTGATGGACCAGGACCACGCATATGTACGTGGCTGTTCACATTTTCGTAATTTCAAATCCTGGCAATGATGGCCGTTTATTTTGGACTTTTATTAAGCACAAGGAGGCCAAGTTGATGGTTAAAAGAAAAACACTATATAAGGACAACTCCGACGTCATCACCTAAATTGAAAATCAAGTATCTATTTATGTTCGTTTGGGTGGTGACGTGGATAGGCGATTTACGCAGAAATAACCCTTTGTTGCAACTATAGCACAGACTGATCCTCCGGCCAAATTATTTCACCCATCTAACCCTTTTGTGTGTGGCGCACGGATACCTCGAATGTGGCGCGTGCGCGGCGCCACTCTCCCAGCCGATGTGGCGCCCTCGACTGGCTGTGCGCCGATCACGTGGTAGGATGTGTGGCGCTCCGCGCCACACATCCACTTATAATTGGCCAAAACATACTGGAAGACAATTCTCCTAGGACTTAGCGGGCGAGGTGTATGTGTGCGGGCGCGCCACACGCGGCATGTGCCAAATCGCTCAGGACTGGACTAAACTTCGAGCCCGGATGTTTTCCACATATAACTTGCATTGTGTGGCGCCCGTGTCGTCGGCGCCACATTGTGAAGTGTGGCGCCCATGACGTCGGCGCCACACAATGACTTTTGCTAATCCATGAAATTTTGTACCTTATTTCAACAGTTTTCAGTACAACAATAGCACTTTCAACAGCAATTTCATACACACATCAGGAGCAGGCCACAGACGCATTTCCGGTCACGGCGAACGAAAACGGTCGCTCAGCGTGTTTGCGTCGCGCCGCTGGAGATGCCCTAACAGCCTTGGAGTTGCCCTAAGAAAGTGCTGGAATGATTCCAATATTCCTTCACGGATTTTTGACAACGATCTATGGTGTAATTTTGGTTGTTGGTCTCGTTTTTTGGTGGTCGATCGTACGTGTGGAGCGGGCCGAGAGATATTTGTTTGGAGTGGTGGTGTGAATGTGTGATTGGTGGAGGAGGAAGCGGTTGAGCAGGGCTACCATACATGTGTGGTGATGTACGTACGTAGCTTTCTTGCGTGTCTTCTCCGGTAGCGGTGGTAGGGAGAGGGAATCCAACAGTTGGTGAGACAAGGACAACGACCCACACTCACACCCTGCTCCCTCCTCTAGACCACCACGCCACCGTCCTTCTCCATGTGTGTGCAATAGTTGCTATGCACGCGTGCCCACTCGTGAAATGGCCAAAAAGGCCCCTGTGGTTAATTTGCACCACCCTCTTATATTTTTCACACATGGTAGATTATTAACATGCTTATTGCTTGTGATATTAACTTGAGGTCTTACTTTTACGAGCAGCTACATCAAGCGATTTGCTTGCAAACCCTATTCAACAAATCGGTGGATTAACCAGCCGATTAATCCCTGCTTGAGGGTCACAAAGTAGCCGATTAACTGATTAATCAGCCGATAAATTAAGTAGCTAGCTGATTAACTAGCCGATTTGCCCATTAATCCTAAACACAGTCAAATTAATTGACTTAATTTATCTAGATACGGATGTATCTACACGTATTTATTAACTAGATACATCTAGGTCTACACAAAGTTAAATCAATTAGTCTAAATCGGAAGGAGTACATAATGTACCTAGAAGATTACAAACAAAACAACTTGAGCTCTGCGATGCTGTTTTTCTCTAATGCATGCCTAAGCTTGCGGAGACTAGTACCGATGGAAAGATGTATCGTTTCTTCCTGTAAACATGGTGGTTTTCGGGAGGCGCTATGTGCGTGGATTGATCCACACAATTATTTCTACTTTTATTATTAAAAAACGTATGCAAACAAATATCATAGTCCCAAAAAGATGTGAAAACATCGAGCTTTCAATCTTGAGAGGTAAAAATATATAAAAACTTGTGGTATGTGTCTATTGTGGCTTATTAATTTTTTTTTCAGAAGTTAGGCAATTGTACAAGTAAATTAATTTGTGATTTATTATAGTACCGCGGAAATGACCTTTCTTTCACCAAATTTCACATGTATGTAACCAGGAGGGTGTCTAGTGGCGGTGCCATGGCATCCCCTTCAAATTTTTTTTAACTTTTAGATACTAGTACTTAGATTAATCTTGGCTAAATAAAAAGCTAGATAAGGATTATTCTTAATCTTTGCATGCACCCCAAGGGAAAGTATTCCTACATACGCCACTGTATGTCCATATCTATCACTCTGGGCGTTCGGGAAATCATGAAAATTTCAGGACGGGAAATTCGGGGAAAAAAATTAATATTTCAGGTTCTAGAAAATGACACCCGAAAATGCCTCTTAATATATAACTCCCGACAATTCGGGTACCCAGTAATTCTGGTTCGGGATCGTGAATTCCTGAATAGCCCGAAATTACATAAAAAAGCATCTTTAAAAAATTACATATAAAGTCTTGAAACTTGTAAGTTGTAACTATCATCTTTCTCCCCTGAATTACCATGTACATATACATTGTTTAGACTGTGACGACAATGTATTAGTGACAAATTATATGCACGTACGACTTGTCCCTAACTATCTTAATTTCTTGGCTCGTTTGGGGGCATCTCGCCGGCATGCATGCCCTGGCTGATAGCTACTAGCTAGTTAAGGACATGGGCGCATGCATGCACATCTGGTCCTGCGTGCGTTCGCATGTGAGGCCGTACGTTTACGTGCATGGATCCACGGAGGGCCGCATACATTTCTTATGCGTGGGTCTCAGATGACGATCTTAATTTTATGCATCTTCTTCAGGTAGGTGTAGGATGGAAATCAGATCCAGAAATCATGGGCCTCACGTACAGTTCTAGGCAGCCTACCCTAGCTGATAACGTGCGACAACCAAGCGTGCAGTGGAGCAGCTTGATACCCATGTATCATGGCCAAATGACACAACGATCATCATAGGCCAGCTACCTAGATTGTTTAATCGAATTTTAACCTCCATTTCACTGCTCTGAGAGGGACACGCAGATCGTCATAGATAGATAGAACATGCGCACACTGTATTTCAGTTGCTAAAATAATCAAGCTAGCTAGCTAGCATTAGCCAATTCGTCACTATAGACGAAGACTCGTGCATGTGGTTCTAATCTTTTATTTATTATTAGATGCAAAGTGAGAGGGGCGCCCATGAATTGAGATATAAAAAATAGTAGCATGCAGGAAGACTCCAAGCAAATCTACTGTGTGCAATAGCCATTTGGACATTTGGTACATAGGAATTGTAAGCACTCTTATATGCTTTTTTTTAGAGAATATACTCGTATAAGGTCTGTCTGATTCAACGGATTTTAAAAACATAGAATAGGGGAAACCGAGAATTTGTATGTCATGGCATGTGAAATTCTACAGAAAAACAAGAAATAGTAGCAGAAGTCGTTTAATTGCATGACAAGAGAAGAACGTATGAAATATCTATAAAGATTGTGTTCATATCGTAGTTGTCATAGACACGTGGATAATTTTCCAGGAGATCTAACCTCTTATCTAAAACTCCTATGGAATTGTACTATAACAAAGCGATTCATAATTTTTTTGGAGGGTTCAATACTTTGTAAGAAAATTTTCTATGGATAGAAATCCTAAAAAAGTCATTTAAACTTTTTTTTAATCAAACAAGGCGCTAAGTTTGTTACGGGGAGGAGTGGAGGACACGTGTGTAATTTCGCAGCTGGGCCAGCGCGACACTAGCACACTAGCATCTTCCCGTGGTGGGCCAGCTGTGTCCCCTCCCGGCCCACCCCTGTCCCCCTCTCTCCCTTTCACGTACAAAGTGTGAGCTTGCCTAGCTAATTATAGCCGGGCGTACGATGCTGCTGGCTAGCAGCTACCAAAGCAATCTCCTGCCCTGTAGCTCTCAACTTCAACGCCCTCCTCTCCTCTCTCTTCAGCTCCTTCTCTTCCCCCCTTCAGCTCTCTCTCTCTACATTGCCAGTTCGCCGTGGTGATATAAACCCCACTCTCCTCTAGCTATCTAGCCTAGTAGCTCAGATAGTTGCCATGCAAATGCAAGAATACCAGCAGCATGAGAAAGCTCAAAGCAATTCGGTTAATCGATCGATGCCAGTGATTGGCTCGCTAACAAGCAAGCTCCAGGAAGCTAGTGGAGAATTCCAAAGGGATCGCATTGATCTCTCGCTCATGAGCTGCATGCGTACGTCCACGCACGTACCGTTGCAGATCGATGCATGTATGCAAGATCAGTGCAATCCCTCTGGAATTCCCCGCCCGCCTCCGTCTCCTTCTCCGTCGATCTCTTCGATCCGCACCTGCTAGAGATATCAGCTAGCTGCCCTGGGTCGATCACGAGGTAATCTAGAGGTACCAGCCAGCTAGCTTAGGTACTAATTTTTTCTCCTGCTGCCAAATTGCTCGCTGCCACGGGTGAGGTATATCTGTATGCTGCTTCTTTTTCTCCATTCTAGATATGCGATGGAAAGGTTTAATTTCAGTTCTTAATTATGGGAGGCACCGGTGGTACTACTCCGTAGTATATTTTTGCATGAGTTTGGAGAAAACTGCTGGCTTGAATTATGAGCTGCGGCTGGGCCGGGTGAGTGCAATTGATTAGAGATGGAATGACTAGTTTCGTGGTGAAGATGACTGCACATCGGCTTCTCTTTTTCTTCTTCTTTTTTCTCACTATTGATTCATCTCAACTTCTAAAACGAATTCTAGACTAGCTTATATCTTACATCTAGAGCATATGTAACCAAAAGCTACCAACCTAGGAGTAGCAAATTAGATACCGGGATAAGGAGGAACATATACTTGTTTAGGCTTTGTTCAGTCAATACCGTAAACAGGTGGATTAGAGGGTATTGAAGTGGATTTGGGGGATTTTGACTTGCAAGGATTTAATTAACCCACCTCAATCCATGTCAAACCCCTTCAAACCGAACAAGCCCTTAACGAAATTTTGAGTAAACCATGGTAGCTAGACTATGTGCTTACAAAGCTCCTATATGATTATCGGCAGTGCCACTTCGGGCTTAACTCTTCTTTTTAATTGATCAAGTGCATGTTTTGTAGTAGCAAATACTAACTCATAACAAATAAAGGATAATCAGAAGCATCTTAGTTTTGCATAAACTTTACTCAAAAGGATGATGACTGCTTCTTTGCATATTCTTTTCTTTTCTTTCTTAATTTGTTTGGAACCCCATGACGCCACTTATTTGTAGTTGATTGGTATGCATCTATTTTCTGGCGAAACCCCATGATCTCGACTTTAGTGGCCACGTCCAATAATTATGGTGGTGCACATGCATTGCTTTGGATGATGATCTCAGAGTCCTTATGTTTTCAAGAAGTTGAAGATTATTTTTGCATGTTTTTTTTGTCATGTCTTCCTATTTCCCTCATTAAGCAACAATTTTTGTTTTGTTTATCCCTAAGGTTCCGAAAGGCCATTGACGTTGTGTTGTTGCATCGACCGGATGTTTTATAATCACCTCCAATTTTGCATGCATTAATATATAGGATCGGAGTGCCTATTTATGAGGGAGATAATAGACACGTCCAATAACTTATCGCGTATATGCCTGAACATTTATCGCAAATCTCATTCGTGTGTTGTAAAATTTCCATGGCAACATTTTGGTGTCGCATCAACATTGCTCTAGCGCTTATGCCGGTGTTGCCCCTAATAAAAGTTGCCTGGCTCAAATCCTATGATCTTTTATTGATGCCACATGTTCTTGTCTATTCGTGTGGCACCATAGACACCGTTGGTTGTAGCGTCATCTTCTCCAACAACCCCTTCTTTTGAAGCTATGAAGGCAAGCTCGTCGGCCTAGTCTGACACTGTTGGTGCGAATGTGTGATTATCTGCCTAGAGCAGATCAATGCCCCACCAATGGGTTTATCATGTCGTGTATGATGGTTTATTATTGTGTGCATTTCAACAAGACTTGGTGCTTGATTAGTCTTAAGGATTTTTGTAGGATGAATTTATTGATGTTGTTTGTCACCGGTATTAAAATATATAACCTAGCCCTTTCGAATAGTTCGTACTTTTGAAAAACTTGGCTAGTTTATCAATTCATTAATAGCAAGAGATATGCTTGCATTGGCTTTGCCAATAATTTGAAGAAAGCACTAGTGGTTCAAACTTCCCTTGTGTTTATGATCGTTTGTAGTCAGTGGATTTAGTTACCCCCTTTATCTAATTGCAAAATCTACTTTCATTATCCGATTCAAGTGGAGTTCGATTTTTAAAAAAATCTTATTTTTTGAGAATAGGACACTGACATTAAAAGAAACATCGAACAATACAAAGTAGCCCAAGAAAAACAAACATTACAACGAGATCCTTGAGAAGCCCTTCATCTTCAACCTCCAGAAAGTGTCGACAACGCGCTGCCATTGCTGCTCCTCCCTGAGTCGGCCTGACGTTGTTGGTTGCGAATAGGAAGTCCCGAACGGGTCGTAAAGACCACATCCGTCCCGGAGACGAAGAAATAGGATGAACTGCCGATGATGCTCCTTGACGATCCGAAGATCCCCACAGCCAGACAAAATCCTCGAAGACCACACCACACCCACAAGCTTCTCGACGTCGCCATCGGGATGGGGTTGAAGCTGGAGAAACATTATTGCAGGGCGCCACCACCACCACCTGAGCACCATCCTACAAACAGAAACCCTAAATACGGGGAACGAAGCCCACAAAACTAGGAAACGGAGCCCTCCTGCCGATGAGAGTCGCGATCCGCCGCACCTCCATGGCCCGAAGGCCACCGAGGCGGCCAGATTAGAGGCGGCTGCCAACGGGAGGTAGATGAAACCTAAACGCCTAGGGAACCCCTCACGAGCGAAGGGGTCACTCAGTATTGCTAGTTTCCTCACTGATGAAACAGATTCTTCTCATATCGATCACCAAAAAATTTTATGTCTATGCGCTGCAGCGAAACAAAACAACAAAGAAACATGAATAAATTTTTAATCCACAACATGTCCATGTATAGTGCACTTTTTTTTTACTGAAAAGGGGAACATAATGCCCTAGCCCTTGCATCAAAGAGATGCATACAACCACTACGGGAAAATCAGGCGCTGCCGTGCAGCAAATCATTGCCGTGAGCCACCGCACGGCAAAGATTTCTTTGTCGTGCGACGCAAGGGACACGCACGGCAAAGAACATGTGCACGACAAAGATACAGGGTGGCGCACGGCAATGATTTGCTGCACGGCAACCTCACGCGTGCCGCACGGCAATGTCCCCTCACACGGCAAAGTCCCTCAAACGCGCACGGCAAAGAAATCATGACGGCAAAGGCAAAATAAGGCCGCACGGCAAAGAAACTATGCTCGGCAAAGGACTGGGACGTTGCCGTGGGCTTCTCTTTGCCGTGAGGCCAGATAAAATGCACGGCAAAGGAGCCTTTGCCGTGTGACTCCTTCTTTGCCGTGTGTTGTACTTCATTTTATTTGTTTTTCTTTCTATTTTATTTCATCTCATACTTATATTTATTTTTTTATTAGTTTCACTTTTTGATGAATATTTATTAGTGTTACTTAAGACAATGTGCAATACAAAATTACTCTCCATGTTCATCCCCCACATATATCGGGTTTCGGAGCAATTAATACGCGCTTCGGAAAATCCGCTAAGTGTTATCGCCCAAATGTGAGGAAGGTCACACCGGGGAGCTACTTTTGCACCATTAGACCTTGCACCACACTTTGACACATATCATAGGTCGACATGCAAGATTTGGTGGGGTTCGGTGCTCCGGCGGTCGTCCCCCCCCCCCCCCAAAACCGGAACGTGTGCCCGGCGGGTCTACCCCCTAGATTTCTCCCGCGAGGGTGCACCAATGTAACTTTTCATTCTTTTAGGTTTGTTTAGTACATATACACATGGAGAACCAAAGATTGGGACCCTTTGGCACATACACCGCAGCTCGAGCCATTATCACACGATCGACGGTGAGCCGGATCTACTGGTTAGGGTTAGGTGTAGGGTTAGGGCTAGGGTTTAGGGGTAGGGCTAGGGTTTAGTTTAAAGGGTAAGTATTTATGGTTAGGTATAGGTTTAGGGTTTAGGGTTAGGTTTAGGGTTTATGATGCATGGTTCTCAGCTCCGGCGTCGTGGTTTAGGGATTTAGAGGGTTTAGGGCTCAAGCCTCGGTTAGGGTCTAGGGTTTAGGGGAGCTACTTTTGCACCATTACACCTTGCACACACTTTGAAACATAGAATAGGTCCACATGCAAGGTTTGGTGGGGTTCCGGTGCTCCGGCGGTCGTTATCCCCCTCTCCCCAAACAATGGGCCCGGCGGGTCTACCCCTAGATTTCTCCGCGCGGGTGCACCAATGTAACTTTTCATTCTTTTAGGTTTGTTTAGTACATATACACATGGAGAACCAAAGATTGGGACCCTTTGGCACATAAACCAGCAGCTAGAGCCATTATCACACGATCGACGGTGAGCCGGATCTACTGGTTAGGGTTAGGTGTAGGGTTAGGGCTAGGGTTTAGGGGTAGGGCTAGGGTTTAGTTTAAAGGGTAAGTATTTATGGTTAGGTATAGGTTTAGGGTTTAGGGTTAGGGTTAGGGTTTATGATGCATGGTTCTGCAGCTCCGGCGTCGTGGTTTAGGGATTTAGAGGGGTTTAGGGCTCGAAGCCTCCCAGTTTAGGGTCTAGGGTTTAGGGGAGCTACTTTTGCACCATTACACCTAGCATCACACTTTGACACATATCATAGGTCCACATGCAAGGTTTGGTGGGGTTCGGTGCTCCGGCGGTCGTTATCCCCCTCCCCAAAACACGAACGTGTGCCCCGACGGGTCTACCCCCTAGATTTCTCGCGAGGGTGCACCAATGTAACTTTTCATTCTTTTAGGTTTGTTTAGTACATATACACATGGAGAACCAAAGATTGGGACCCTTTGGCACATATACCAGCAGCTAGAGCCATTATCACACGATCGACGGTGTGCCTGGTCTACTGGTTAGGGTTAGGTGTAGGGTTAGGGCTAGGGTTTAGGGGCTAGGGCTAGGGTTTAGGTTAAAGGGTAAGTATTTATGGTTAGGTATAGGTTTAGGGTTTAGGGTTAGGGTTAGGGTTTATGATGCATGGTTCTGCAGCTCCGGCGTCGTGGTTTAGGGATTTAGAGGGGTTTAGGGCTCGAAGCCTCAGTTAGGGTCTAGGGTTTAGGGGAGCTACTTTTGCACCATTACACCTAGCATCACACTTTGACACATATCATAGGTCCACATGCAAGGTTTGGTGGGGTTCGGTGCTCCGGGGTCGTTATCCCCTCCTCCCCCAAACAATGACGTGCTCCGGCGGGTCTACCCTAGATTTCTCGCGAGGGTGCACCAATGTAACTTTTCATTCTTTTAGGTTTGTTTAGTACATATACACATGGAGAACCAAAGATTGGGACCCTTTGGCACATATACCCGCAGCTCGAGCCATTATCACACGATCGACGGTGTGCCTGGTCTACTGGTTAGGGTTAGGTGTAGGGTTAGGGCTAGGGTCTAGGGGCTAGGGCTAGGGTTTAGGTTAAAGGGTAAGTATTTATGGTTAGGTATAGGTTTAGGGTTTAGGGTTAGGGTTAGGGTTTATGATGCATGGTTCTGCAGCTCCGGCGTCGTGGTTTAGGGGTTTAGAGGGGTTTAGGGCTCAAGCCTCCTAGGGTCTAGGGTTTAGGGGAGCTACTTTTGCACCATTAGACCTTGCTCCACACTTTGACACAAATCATAGGTCCACATGCAAGGTTTGGTGGGGTTCGGTGCTCCGGCGGTCGTTATCCCCTCCTCCCCCAAAACAGAACGTGTGCCCGGCGGGTCTACCTAGATTTCTCCACGGGTGCACCAATGTACTTTTCATTATTTTAGGTTTGTTTAGGACATATACACATGGAGAACCAAGATTGGGACCCTTTGGCACATACACCCGCAGCTCGAGCCATTATCACACGATCGACGGTGTGCCGATCTACTGGTTAGGGTTAGGTGTAGGGTTAGGGCTAGGGTCTAGGGGCTAGGGCTAGGGTTTAGGTTAAAGGGTAAGTATTTATGGTTAGGTATAGGTTTAGGGTTTAGGGTTAGGGTTAGGGTTTATGATGCATGGTTCTGCCGGCGTCGTGGTTTAGGGGTTTAGAGGGTTTAGGGCTCGAAGCCTCGTTTAGGGTCTAGGGTTTTGGGAGCTACTTTTGCACCATTAGACCTTGCTCCACACTTTGACACATATCATAGGTCCACATGCAAGGTTTGGTGGGGTCCTGCTCCGGCGGTCGTTATCCCCTCCTCCCCCAAAACACGGAACGTGTGCCCGGCGGGTCTACCTAGATTTCTCCACGCGAGGGTGCACCAATGTACTTTTCATTCTTTTAGGTTTGTTTAGGACATATACACATGGAGAACCAAGATTGGGACCCTTTGGCACATACACCCGCAGCTCGAGCCATTATCACACGATCGACGGTGTGCCTGATCTACTGGTTAGGGTTAGGTGTAGGGTTAGGGCTAGGGTCTAGGGGCTAGGGCTAGGTTTAGGTTAAAGGGTAAGTATTTATGGTTAGGTATAGGTTTAGGGTTTAGGGTTAGGGTTAGGGTTTATGATGCATGGTTCTGCAGCTCCGGCGTGGTTTAGGGGTTTAGAGGGGTTTAGGGCTCGAAGCCTCGCTTAGGGTCTAGGGTTTAGGGAGCTACTTTTGCACCATTAGACCTTGCTCCACACTTTGACACATATCATAGGTCCACATGCAAGGTTTGGTGGGGTTCCGGTGCTCCGGCGGTCGTTATCCTCCTCCCAACAACGGAACGTGTGCCCGGCGGGTCTACCCCTAGATTTCTCCGTGCGGTGCACCAATGTACTTTTTCATTCTTTTAGGTTTGTTTAGGACATATACACATGGAGAACCAAGATTGGGACCTTTGGCACATACACCCGGCTCGAGCCATTATCACACGATCGACGGTGTGCCTGATCTGGTTAGGGTTAGGTGTAGGGTTAGGGCTAGGGTCTAGGGGCTAGGGCTAGGGTTTAGGTTAAAGGGTAAGTATTTATGGTTAGGTATAGGTTTAGGGTTTAGGGTTAGGGTTAGGGTTTATGATGCATGGTTCTGCAGCTCCGGCGTCGTGGTTTAGGGGTTTAGAGGGGTTTAGGGCTCGAAGCCTCGCTTAGGGTCTAGGGTTTAGGGGAGCTACTTTTGCACCATTAGACCTTGCTCCACACTTTGACACATATCATAGGTCCACATGCAAGGTTTGGTGGGGTTCGGTGCTCGGCGGTCGTTATCCCCTCCCCCAAAACGGAACGTGTGCCCCGCGGGTCTACCCCCTAGATTTCTCCGCGCGAGGGTGCACCAATGTACTTTTTCATTCTTTTAGGTTTGTTTAGGACATATACACATGGAGAACCAAGATTGGGACCCTTTGGCACATACACCCGCAGCTCGAGCCATTATCACACGATCGACGGTGTGCCTGATCTACTGGTTAGGGTTAGGTGTAGGGTTAGGGCTAGGGTCTAGGGGCTAGGGCTAGGGTTTAGGTTAAAGGGTAAGTATTTATGGTTAGGTATAGGTTTAGGGTTTAGGGTTAGGGTTAGGGTTTATGATGCATGGTTCTGCAGCTCCGGCGTCGTGGTTTAGGGGTTTAGAGGGGGGGCTCGAAGCCTCCCCGTTTAGGGTCTAGGGTTTAGGGGAGCTACTTTTGCACCATTAGACCTTGCTCCACACTTTGACACATATCATAGGTC
Organism: Lolium multiflorum; assembly: GCA_030979885.1. Classification (NCBI taxonomy): domain Eukaryota; kingdom Viridiplantae; phylum Streptophyta; class Magnoliopsida; order Poales; family Poaceae; genus Lolium; species Lolium multiflorum. Next base: position 324,995,575 of record CM061748.1, on the reverse strand, counting down.
CACATGCAAGGTTTGGTGGGGTTGGTGCTCCGGCGGTCGTTATCCCCCTCCCCCCAAAAATGAGCGTGTGCCGGTGGTCTACCCCCTAGATTTCTCCGCGCGGGTGCACCAATGTACTTTTTCATTCTTTTAGGTTTGTTTAGGACATATACACATGGAGAACCAAGATTGGGACCCTTTGGCACATACACCCGCAGCTCGAGCCATTATCACACGATCGACGGTGTGCCTGATCTACTGGTTAGGGTTAGGTGTAGGGTTAGGGCTAGGGTCTAGGGGCTAGGGCTAGGGTTTAGGTTAAAGGGTAAGTATTTATGGTTAGGTATAGGTTTAGGGTTTAGGGTTAGGGATAGGGTTTATGATGCATGGTTCTGCAGCTCCGACGTCGTGGTTTAGGGGTTTAGAGGGGTTTAGGGCTCGAAGCCTCCCCTGTTTAGGGTCTAGGGTTTAGGGGAGCTACTTTTGCACCATTAGACCTTGCTCCACACTTTGACACATATCATAGGTCCACATGCAAGGTTTGGTGGGGTTCCGGTGCTCCGGCGGTCGTTATCCCCTCCTCCCCCAAAACAGCGGAACGTGCCCCGGCGGGTCTACCCCCTAGATTTCTCCGCGCGGTGCACCAATGTACTTTTTCATTCTTTTAGGTTTGTTTAGGACATATACACATGGAGAACCAAGATTGGGACCCTTTGGCACATACACCGCAGCTCGAGCCATTATCACACGATCGACGGTGTGCCTGATCTACTGGTTAGGGTTAGGTGTAGGGTTAGGGCTAGGGTTTAGGGTTTAGGGGAGCTACTTTTGCACCATTACACCTTGCACCATACTTTGACACATAGCATAGGCCCACATGCAATATTTGGTGGGGTTCCGGTGTTCGGCGGTCGTTCTCCCTCTCCCCCAAAACAGTAACGTGTGCCCGGCGGGTCTACCCCCCTAGATTTCTCCGCGAGGGTGCTGATCTAGTTGTAAGGGTTAGGGCTAGGGTTTAGGGCTAGGGCTAGGGTTTAGGGCTAGGGCTAGGGTTTAGGGCTAGGGTCTAGCTAGGGTTTAGGTTTGTTTAGGATATACTTATGCGCAAAGCTTTATTGATAAATGCACACATAAATCAACTAAAATATTTGAAATGCATGCTGAATTTTTTTTGAAACTGAAAGCATGATACATACTTTATTAAATGATACACATATTGAAAAAACAGGTTTAATGTAATGTAGATATAGAAATGAATGTTGTTGATAATTAAAATAAAAACATAAAAAAATCTTTGCCGTGCGTAAGCGCACGGCAAAGAATCCTGCCGCACGGCAAAGCCACAATTGCGCACGGCAAAGGCTTGGCCACACGGCAAAGTGCACTTTGCGCACGGCAAAGTGTTTTCCGCACGGCAAAGCCATTCTGCCGCACGGCAAAGACCTCCGCACGGCAAAGTTCCGGACATAACCTAATCTGTCGATCCGACCGACTTTGGCCAGATCGAACACGCTCCTCCTCCCACACGCGCCCAGCGCCGCCGCCCACCTCCTGCTCCTCTGCCCCTCCAGCCAGCCGCCGCCAGCCCCCACCGCCGACGCTGCTCCCCACCAGCCCCCACCACCCGCCTGCTGGCCCCACCCACGCCTCCGCTGCCCAACCCAGGCCTTCGCCCTCTCCTCCGGCCGGCCGCCCGCTGCATCCGGTCTGCCCCTCCTCCTCCGCGCCATGGCCGCTGCGGCCGAGCTCTGTAGCTAAGCCGCCGCCGCCCCTGGTCCGTCCCTCGTTGCCGCCGCCCCTGGCTCTCCCTCATCGCCATCGCCCCTGCCCCTGCCGCTGCCCTGCCACCCTTGCCCCCGTCGAGCCGCCCTGCCCTGCATCCGATCCCGCGTCGCTGCAGCCATGCCCTGCCTCTGATCCCTCCGATCCCGCGTCGCTGCTCAAGGTTAGTGGTAATGTTAGTGTAGTATATATGATTTAGTTAATTTAATGTAGTATAAATTAGAAATAGGATTTTAGTTTAGTATAAATTAGAAATAGGATTTTAGTTTAGTATAAATTAGAAATAGAATTTTAGTTTAGTATAAGATTTTAGTTTGTAGTATAAATTAGAAATAGGAATTTAGTTTTGAAAAAGGTGTTTGTGATTCGGATATGTTAAAACTAGCCCCATATGGCAAAAATAAGATAATGTGTCGGAAGGAAATTCTTTATGGTGAAGTAATATTGTTATACCACTATTGTAAAAAATTCTTGTTCACTTGCATGACTATTTTTCTTGTTATGCAGGCGATGCTTCGAGGTGGACACGAGGGGCGGCGTCGCGGGGGTGTTTGACGGGGCGTTCCGGATCTTCTTCGGCGATTCTCTCAGAGGGTCGTTGATCTTCTTCGCTTGTTGTCGATCACGCTTCGAGGGTGAGAATCCGTTCGCCTCTCTTGTACCTAGGTTTTTCTTTGTGTCTAGATCACCAAGTCTGTCGCGATACCTAGGCGTCTCTTCCCGACCGTAAGGGTTACGCGGATAAATATGCATTAGTGGTCTCGCATATTATGAACCGTAACTCTTACGGCATTTATCGGGACAGCCGGTGGATGCGTAGTTGGGTACGTTCTCCCAGCTCTACCCCGATCCGAGACAGGATTTTGGTAGCGCCTCCCCGTTGTTCTCCGGATGCACACCCCTCTCGGCTTTTTGCCGAGACGTGTATCGGGAGAGCAGCGAGATTCTGTCTCGGATCGGGGTAGAGCTGGGAGAACGTACTCAATCTACGGATCCGGCGGCTGCTAGGAGCCCACCTAGTAGAGTTTCAGGTTGATGCACGCGTAAAAAAATAAAGATATGATGCATTTATTTCCTATTTGATATATAAATGCTATGTTCGTCTGTTTTGTTGCTGATTAGAGGATGGATAATCGTGGCTGGATGTACGATGGCAGAATCAGTCAGTGGAACTATACTGATGAATGGGGAGAAAAGACCGAGCAGTTTGTGGATAGGGCGTTTGCCATCCCTAGCAGACCGATAAGTGTTTGGTGCCCTTGTAGTAAGTGCGATACGTCTCCGACGTATCGATAATTTCTTATGTTCCATGCCACATTATTGATGTTATCTACATGTTTTATGCACACTTTATGTCATATTCGTGCATTTTCTGGAACTAACCTATTAACAAGATGCCGAAGTGCCAGTTGCTGTTTTCTGCTGTTTTTGGTTTCGAAATCCTAGTAAGGAAATATTCTCGGAATTGGACGAAATCAAAGCCCAGGGGCCTATTTTCTCACGAAGCTTCCGAAGAGAGGAAGAGGGGCCACGGAGGGCCACACCATAGGGCGCGGCCCCCCCCGCGCCGGCCGTAGTGTGGGGCCCCGTGCCCTCTTGACCTGCCCTTCCGCCTATAAAAAGTCTCCGTGACGAAACCCCCATACCGAGAACCACGATACGGAAAACCTTCCAGAGACGCCGCCGCCGCCGATCCCATCTCGGGATCCAGGAGATCGCCTCCGGCACCCTGCCGGAGGGGAATCATCTCTGGAGGACTCTACGCCGCCATGGTCGCCTCCGGTGTGATGTGTGAGTAGTCTACCCCTGGACTATGGGTCCATAGCAGTAGCTAGATGGTTGTCTTCTCCCCATTGTGCTATCATTGTCGGATCTTGTGAGCTGCCTAACATGATCAAGATCATCTATCTGTAATTCTATATGTTGCGTTTGTTGGGATCCGATGAATAGAGAATACTTGTTATGTTGATTATCAAAGTTATGCTTATGTGTTGTTTATGATCTTGCATGCTCTCCGTTACTAGTAGATGCTCTGGCCAAGTAGATGCTTGTAACTCCAAGAGGGAGTACTTATGCTCGATAGTGGGTTCATGCCTGCATTGACACCTGGGACAGTGAGAAAGTTCTAAGGTTGTGTTGTGCTGTTGCCACTAGGGATAAAACATTAGTGCTATGTTCAAGGATGTAGTCACTAGTTACATTACGCACTATACTTAATGCAATTTCTGTTGTTTGCAACTTAATACCGGAGGGGGTTCGGATGATAACCTGAAGGTGGACTTTTTAGGCATAGATGCAGTTGGATGACGGTCTATGTACTTTGTCGTAATGCCCAATTAAATCTCACTATACTCATCATGATATGTATGTGCATTGTCATGCTCTCTTTATTTGTCAATTGCCCAACTGTAATTTGTTCACCCAACATGCTGTTTGTCTTATGGGAGAGACACCTCTAGTGAACTGTGGACCCCGGTCCAATTCTCTTTACTGAAATACAATCTCCTGCAATACTTTTACTGTTTTCTGCAAACAATCATCTTCCACACAATACGGTTAATCCTTTGTTACAGCAAGCCGGTGAGATTGACAACCTCACTGTTTCGTTGGGGCAAAGTACTTTGGTTGTGTTGTGCAGGTTCCACGTTGGCGCCGGAATCCCGGTGTTGCGCCGCACTACATCTCGCCGCCATCAACCTTCAACGTGCTTCTTGGCTCCTCCTGGTTCGATAAACCTTGGTTTCTTTCGAGGGAAAACTTGCCTGTGCGCATCATACCTTCCTCTTGGGGTTGCCCAACGAACGTGTGAAATACACGCCATCAAGCACATTTTCTGGCGCCGTTGCCGGGGAGATCAAGACACGCTGCAAGGGGAGTCTCCACTTCTCAATCTCTTTACTTTGTTTTTGTCTTGCTTAGTTTTATTTACTACTTTGTTTGCTGCACTAAATCAAAATACAAAAAAATTAGTTGCTAGTTTTACTTTATTTGCTATCTTGTTTGCTATATCTAAAACACAAAAAATTAGTTTACTTGCATTTACTTTATCTAGTTTGTTTTATTTACTGTTGCTAAAATGGCCAACGCTGAAAACACTAAGTTGTGTGACTTCACAACCACAAATAATAATGATTTCTTATGCACACCTATTGCTCCACCTGCTACTACAGCAGAATTCTTTGAAATTAAACCTGCTTTACTGAATCTTGTTATGCGAGAGCAATTTTCTGGTGTTAGTTCTGATGATGCTGCTGCCCATCTTAATAATTTTGTTGAATTATGTGAAATGCAAAAATATAAAGATGTAGATGGTGATATTATTAAACTAAAATTGTTCCCTTTCTCATTAAGAGGAAGAGCTAAAGATTGGTTGCTATCTCTGCCTAAGAATAGTATTGATTCATGGACTAAATGCAAGGATGCTTTTATTGGTAGATATTATCCCCCTGCTAAAATTATATCTTTGAGGAGTAGCATAATGAATTTTAAACAATTAGATACTGAATATGTTGCTCAAGCTTGGGAAAGAATGAAATCTTTGGTTAAAAATTGCCCAACCCATGGACTGACTACTTGGATGATCATCCAAACCTTCTATGCAGGACTAAATTTTTCTTCACGGAATTTATTGGATTCAGCTGCTGGAGGTACCTTTATGTCCATCACTCTTGGTGAAGCAACAAAGCTTCTTGATAATATGATGATCAACTACTCTGAATGGCACACGGAAAGAGCTCCACAAGGTAAGAAGGTAAATTCTGTCGAAGAAACCTCTTCCTTGAGTGATAAGATTGATGCTATTATGTCTATGCTTGTGAATGATAGGACTAATATTGATCCTAATAATGTTCCATTAGCTTCATTGGTTGCACAAGAAGAACATGTTGATGTAAACTTCATTAAAAATAATAATTTCAACAACAATGCTTACCGGAACAATTCTAGTAACAACTATAGACCATATCCTTATAATAATGGCAACGGCTATGGTAATTCTTATGGGAATTCTTACAACAATAATAGGAGTTCACCCCCTGGACTTGAAGCCATGCTTAAAGAATTTATTAGTACACAAACTGCTTTTAACAAATCTGTTGAAGAAAAGCTTGGGAAAATTGATATACTTGCTTCTAAAGTCGATAGTCTTGCTGCTGATGTTGATCTTTTGAAATCAAAAGTTTTGCCTAATGAGAATCATCATAATAAAATTACTACTACAGCAAATGCCATTCAAGTTAGAATTAATGAGAATATAAGATTAATGGCTGAACTGCGTGCTAGGTGGGATAGAGAAGAAAATGAAAAACTAGCTAAAGAAAAGAATATAGCTAAAGTTTGGACTATTACCACCACTAGTAATGCTAATGCTACACATGTTGTTGCACCTCCTACTCATACTAATAAAAGAATTGGTGTTAGCAATGTTTCCACTTCTAATGCAAAGCGCGAAAAACTGCCTGAAACTGCTAAAACTGCTGGTGATAAAGCTGCTGAAATTTTTTCCAACATTGGGGATGATGATCCCATTGCTTTAGATTATAATGATTTGAATTTTGATGATTGCCACATCTCTGAAGTTATAAAGTTCTTGCAAAAACTTGCTAAAAGTCCTAATGCTAGTGCTATAAATTTGGCTTTCACGCATCATATTACAAATGCTCTCATAAAAGCTAGAGAAGAGAAACTAGAGCGTGAAGCCTCTATTCCTAAAAAGCTAGAGGATGGTTGGGAGCCCATCATTAAGATGAAGATTAAAGATTTTGATTGTAATGCTTTATGTGATCTTGGTGCAAGTATTTCTGTTATGCCTAAGAAAATTTATAATATGCTTGACTTGCCACCGCTGAAAAATTGTTATTTGGATGTTAATCTTGCTGATCATTCTACAAAGAAACCTTTGGGGAAAGTTGATAATGTTCGCATTACCGTTAACAATAACCTTGTTCCCGTTGATTTTGTTGTCTTGGATATTGAATGCAATGCATCTTGTCCCATTATATTGGGAAGACCTTTTCTTCGAACTGTTGGTGCTATTATTGATATGAAGGAAGGTAATATAAAATATCAATTTCCTCTCAAGAAAGGTATGGAACACTTCCCTAAAAGAGAATGAAGGTACCTTTTGATTCTATTATGAGAACAAATTATGATGTTGACACTTCGTCTCTTGATAATACTTGATACACACTTTCTGCGCCTAGCTGAAAGGCGTTAAAGAAAAGCGCTTATGGGAGACAACCCATGTTTTACCTACAGTACTTTGTTTTTATTTTGTGTCTTGGAAGTTGTTTACTACTGTAGCAACCTCTCCTTATCTTAGTTTTGTGTTTTGTTGTGCCAAGTTAAGCCGTTGATAGAAAAGTAAGTACTAGATTTGGATTACTGCACAGTTCCAGATTTCTTTGCTGTCACGAATCTGGGTCCACCTCCCTGTAGGTAGCTCAGAAAATTAAGCCAATTTACGTGCATGATCCTCAGATATGTACGCAACTTTCATTCAATTTGAGCATTTTCATTTGAGCAAGTCTGGTGCCATTTTAAAATTCGTCAATACGAACTGTTCTGTTTTGACAGATTCTGCCTTTTATTTCGCATTGCCTCTTTCGCTATGTTGGATTAATTTCTTTGATCCATTAATGTCCAGTAGCATTGTGTCACCTCTGAATATGTCAATTTATATTGTGCACTAACCCTCTAATGAGTTGTTTCGAGTTTGGTGTGGAGGAAGTTTTCAAGGATCAAGAGAGGAGTATGATGCAACATGATCAAGGAGAGTGAAAGCTTGATGTCTACGTTCCCCCTCCTTTCCTGTAGACAGTGTTGGGCCTCCAAGAGCAGAGGTTTGTAAAACAGCAGCAAGTTTTCCCTTAAGTGGATCACCCAAGGTTTATCGAACTCAGGGAGGAAGAGGTCAAAGATATCCCTCTCATGCAACCCTGCAACCACAAAGCAAGAAGTCTCTTGTGTCCCCAACACACCTAATAGGTGCACTAGTTCGGCAAAGAGATAGTGAAATACAGGTGGTATGAATATATATGAGCAGTAGCAACGGTGCCAGAAAATAGCTTGGCTGGCGTGTAGTTGATGGTGGTAGAATTGCAGCAGTAGTAACACAGTAAAAAAGTAAACAAGCAGCGATAGCAGTATTTAGGAACAAGGCCTAGGGATTACACTTTCACTAGTGGACACTCTCAACATTGATCACATAACAGAATAGATAAATGCATACTCTACACTTTTGTTGGATGATGAACACATTGCGTAGGATTACACGAACCCTCAATGCCGGAGTTAACAAGCTCCACAATAATGCTCATATTTTAGTAACCTTATAGTGTAAGATAGATCAACAGATTAAACCAAGTACTAACATAGCATGCACACTGTCACCTTCATGCATATGTAGGAGGAATAGATCACATCAATATTATCATAGCAATAGTTAACTTCGCAATCTACAAGAGATCATGATCATAGCATAAACCAAGTACTAACACGGTGCACACTGTCACCTTTACACACGTGCAGGAGGAATAGGACTACTTTAATAACATTGCTAGAGTAGCACATAGATGAATAGTGATACAAAACTCATATGAATCTCAATCATGTAAAGCAGCTCATGAGATTATTGTATTGAGGTACATGGGAGAGAGATGAACCACATAGCTACCGGTACAGCCCCGAGCCTCGATGGAGAACTACTCCCTCCTCATGGGAGCAGCAGGTGATGAAGATGGCGGTGGAGATGGCAGCGGTGTCGATGGAGGAGCCTTCCGGGGGCACTTCCGGCGGCGTGCCGAACAGAGACTCCTGTCCCCCAGATCTTGGCCTCGCGATGGCGGCGGCTCGGAAGGTTTCGTGGTTTTCGTCGAACGCATCGGGTTTTCGATCCAGGGGCTTTATATAGGCGAAGAGGCGGCGCGGGAGGGAAGGGCTGGCCAAACCATAGGGGGCGCGGGCCCCCTAGGCGCGGTATGGTGTGGTGGGCTGTGCCCTCTGGTCCCGTGTGTGTTCTGGATGCTTCGGGATTCTAAGATCTTTGGCGTTGATTTCGTCCGATTCCGAGAATATTTCGTTACTAGGATTTCTGAAACCAAAAACAGCGAAAACAGGAACTGGCACTTGGCATCTTGTTAATAGGTTAGTTCCAAAATGCACGAATATGACATAAAGTGTGCATAAAACATGTAGATAACATCAATAATGTGGCATGGAACACAAGAAATTATCGATACGTCGAGACGTATCAGCATCCAAGCTTAGTTCTGCTCGTCCCAGGTAAAACGATAACACAGATAATTTGGAGTGACATGCCATCATAACCTTGATCATACTATTTGTAAAGCATATGTAGTGAATGCAGCGATCAAAACAATGGTAATGACATGAGTAAACAACTGAATCATAAAGCAAAGACTTTTCATGAATAGCACTTCAAGACAAGCATCAATAAGTCTTGCATAAGAGTTAACTCATAAAGCAATAATTCAAAGTAAAGGCATTGAAGCAACACAAAAGAAGATTAAGTTTCAGCGGTTGCTTTCAACTTGTAACATGTATATCTCATGGATATTGTCAACATAGAGTAACATAATAAGTGCAATAAGCAAGTATGTAGGAATCAATGCACAGTTCACACAAGTGTTTGCTTCTTGAGGTGGAGAGAAATAGGTGAACTGACTCAACATTGAAAAGTAGAAGAATGGTCCTCCATAGAGGAAAAGCATCGATTGCTATATTTGTGCTAGAGCTTTGATTTTGAAAACATGAAACAATTTTGTCAACGGTAGTAATAAAGCATATGTATCATGTAAATTATATCTTACAAGTTGCAAGCCTCATGCATAGTATACTAATAGTGCCCGCACCTTGTCCTAATTAGCTTGGACTACCGGATTATCACAATGCACATGTTTTAACCAAGTGTCACAAAGGGGTACCTCTATGCCGCCTGTACAAAGGTCTAAGGAGAAAGCTCGCATTGGATTTCTCGCTATTGATTATTCTTCAACTTAGACATCCATACCGGGACAACATAGACAACAGATAATGGACTCCTCTTTTATGCATAAGCATGTAACAACAATTAATAATTTTCTCATTTGAGATTTGAGGATATATGTCCAAAACTGAAACTTCCACCATGGATCATGGCTTTAGTTAGCGGCCCAATGTTCTTCTCTAACATTATGCATGCTTAACCATAAGGTGGTAGATCTCTCTTACTTCAGACAAGACGGACATGCATAGCAACTCACATGAAATTCAACAAATAGTAGTTGATGGCGTCCCCAGTGAACATGGTTATCGCACAACAAGCAACTTAATAAGAGATAAAGTGCATAATTACATATTCAATACTACAATAGTTTTTAAGCTATTTGTCCCATGAGCTATATATTGCAAAGGTGAATGATGGAATTTTAAAGGTAGCACTCAAGCAATTTACTTTGGAATGGCGGAAAATACCATGTAGTAGGTAGGTATGGTGGACACAAATGGCATAGTGGTTGGCTCAAGTATTTGGATGCATGAGAAGTATTCCCTCTCGATACAAGGTTTAGGCTAGCAAGGCTTATTTGAAACAAACACAAGGATGAACCGGTGCAGCAAAACTCACATAAAAGACATATTGAAAACATTATAAGACTCTACACCGTCTTCCTTGTTGTTCAAACTCAATACTAGAAATTATCTAGACCTTAGAGAGACCAAATATGCAAACCAAATTTTAGCATGCTCTATGTATTTCTTCATTAATGGGTGCAAAGCATATGATGCAAGAGCTTAAACATGAGCACAACAATTGCCAAGTATCACATTACCCAAGACATTAATAGCAATTACTACATGTATCATTTTCCAATTCCAACCATATAACAATATAACGAAGAAGAAACTTCGCCATGAATACTATGAGTAGAAACTAAGGACATACTTGTCCATATGCTACAGCGGAGCGTGTCTCTCTCCCTCACAAGCATGATGTAATCCAATTTATTCAAACACAAACAAAAATAAAAGCATACACGCTCCAAGTAAAGCACATAAGATGTGACCGAATAAAAATATAGTTTCAAGAGAAGGAACCTGATAATTTGTCGATGAAGAAGGGGATGCCTTGGGCATCCCCAAGCTTAGACGCTTGAGTCTTCTTGAAATATGCAGGGATGAACCACCGGGGCATCCCCAAGCTTAGAGCTTTCACTCTTCTTGATCATAGTATATCATCCTCCTTTCTTGACCCTTGAAAACTTCCTCCATACCAAACTCGAAACAACTCATTAGAGGGTTAGTGCACAATAAAAATTAACATATTCAGAGGTGACACAATCATTCTTAACACTTCTGGACATTGCATAATGCTACTGGACATTAGTGGATCAAAGAAATTCATCCAACATAGCAAAAGAGGCAATGCGAAATAAAAGGCAGAATCTGTCAAAACAGAACAGTTCGTATTGACGAATTTTAAAATGGCACCAGCCTTGCTCAAATGAAAATGCTCAAATTGAATGAAAGTTGCGTACATATCTGAGGATCATGCACGTAAATTGGCTTAATTTTCTGAGCTACCTACAGGGAGGTGGACCCAGATTCGTGACAGCAAAGAAATCTGGAACTGCGCAGTAATCCAAATCTAGTACTTACTTTACTATCAAAGACTTTACTTGGCACAACAAAACACAAAACTAAGATAAGGAGAGGTTGCTACAGTAGTAAAAAACTTCCAAGACACAAATATAAAACAAAGTACTGTAGCAAAATAACACATGGGTTATCTCCCAAGAAGTTCTTTTCTTTATAGCCATTAAGATGGGCTCAGCAGTTTTAATGATGCACTCGCAAGAAATAGTATTTGAAGCAAAAGAGAGCATCAAGAGGCAAATTCAAAACACATTTAAGTCTAACATGCTTCCTATGAAAAGGAATCTTGTAAATAAACAAGTTCATGAAGAGCAAAGTAACAAGCATAGGAAGATAAAACAAGTGTAGCTTGAAAAATTTCAGCACATAGAGAGGCATTTTAGTAACATGAAAATTTCTACAACCATATTTTCCTCTCTCATAATAACTTTCAGTAGCAACATTAGCAAACTCAACAATATAACTATCACATAAAGCATTCTTATCATGAGTCTCATGCATAAAATTATTACTCTCCACATAGGCATAATCAATTTTATTAGTAATAGTGGGAGCAAATTCAACAAAGTAGCTATCATCAAATATAGGAGGCATATTGTAATCATAATCAAATTTACTCTCCATAGTAGGTGGTACCAAAAGACTACTATCATTATAATCATCATAAATAGGAGGCAAAGTATCATCAAAGTAAATTTCCTCCTCAATGCTTGGGGGACTAAAAAGATCATGCTCATCAAAACCAGCTTCCCCAAGCTTAGAATTTTCCATATCATTAGCAACAATGGTATTCAAAGTGTTCATACTAACATCATTGCTACTAGCATGCAAATAAGATTCCATAGGTTTTTTAATTTTCGCATTAAACCATTCATGTCTTGACTCAGGAAATAGAATAAAAAGCTCACAGATGTTTTCCATTATGCCTTACTAGTGTAAACAAGAAACAAAAAGTTGCAATTGCAGGATCTAAAGGAAATAGCTTCGAGCACAAACACAATGGCGCCAGAAAAGTACTTTACCTGGAACCGAAGTATGAGTGCCTTTACCTTTCCTCCCCGGCAACGGCGCCAGAAAAGTGCTTGATGTCTACGTTCCCCCTCCTTTCCTGTAGACAGTGTTGGGCCTCCAAGAGCAGAGGTTTGTAGCAGCAAGTTTTCCCTTAAGTGGATCACCCAAGGTTTATCGAACTCGGGAGGAAGAGGTCAAAGATATCCCTCTCATGCAACCCTGCAACCACAAAGCAAGAAGTCTCTTGTGTCCCCAACACACCTAATAGGTGCACTAGTTCGGCGAAGAGATAGTGAAATACGGTGGTATGAATATATATGAGCAGTAGCAACGGTGCCAGAAAATAGCTTGCTGGCGTGTAGTTGATGGTGGTAGAATTGCAGCAGTAGTAACACAGTAAAACATAAACAAGCAGCGATAGCATATTTAGGAACAAGGCCTAGGGATTACACTTTCACTAGTGGACACTCTCAACATTGATCACATAACAGAATAGATAAATGCATACTCTACACTTTTGTTGGATGATGAACACATTGCGTAGGATTACACGAACCCTCAATGCCGGAGTTAACAAGCTCCACAATAATGCTCATATTTTAGTAACCTTATAGTGTAAGATAGATCAACAGACTAAACCAAGTACTAACATAGCATGCACACTGTCACCTTCATGCATATGTAGGAGGAATAGATCACATCAATATTATCATAGCAATAGTTAACTTCGCAATCTACAAGAGATCATGATCATAGCATAAACCAAGTACTAACACGGTGCACTCACTGTCACCTTTACACACGTGCAGGAGGAATAGGACTACTTTAATAACATTGCTAGAGTAGCACATAGATGAATAGTGATACAAAACTCATATGAATCTCAATCATGTAAAGCAGCTCATGAGATTATTGTATTGAGGTATATGGGAGAGAGATGAACCACATAGCTACCGGTACAGCCCCGAGCCTCGATGGAGAACTACTCCCTCCTCATGGGAGCAGCAGCGGTGATGAACATGGCGGTGGAGATGGCAGCGGTGTCGATGGAGGAGCCTTCCGGGCACTTCCCCATTCCGGCGGGCGTGCAGAGACTCCTGTCCCCCAGATCTTGGCGTCGCGATGGCGGCGGCTCTGGAAGGTTTCTGTGGTTTTCGTCGAACTTTGTAGGGTTTTCGATCCAGGGGCTTTATATAGGCGAAGAGGCGGCGTCAGAGGGTCGAAGGGCTGGCCAAACCATAGGCGCGGGCCCCCTAGGCGCGCCGGGTATGGTGTGGTGGGCCGTGCCCCCTCTGATCCCTCTCGTGTGTTCTGGATGCTTTCGGGGATTCTAAGATCTTTGGCGTTGATTTCGTCCGATTCCGAGAATATTTCGTTACTAGGATTTCTGAAACCAAAAACAAAGAAAAGGCACTTCGGCATCTTGTTAATAGGTTAGTTCCAGAAAATGCACGAATATGACATAAAGTGTGCATAAAACATGTAGATAACATCAATAATGTGGCATGGAACACAAGAAATTATCGATACGTCGGAGACGTATCAAAGCTCTAAGCTTGGGGATGCACCCGGTGGTTCACCCCTGCATATATCAAGAAGACTCAAGCGTCTAAGCTTGGGGATGCCCAAGGCATCCCCTTCTTCATCGACAACATTATCAGGTTCCTCCCCTGAAACTATATTTTTATTCCATCACATCTTATGTGCTTTTTCTTGGAGCGTCGGTTTGTTTTTGTTTTTTGTTTTGTTTGAATAAAATGGATCCTAGCATTCACTTTATGGGAGAGAGACACGCTCCGCTGTAGCATATGGACAAGTATGTCCTTGGTTTCTACTCATAGTATTCATGGCGAAGTTTCTCCTTCGTTAAATTGTTATATGGTTGGAATTGGAAAATGATACATGTAGTAATTGCTATAAATGTCTTGGGTAATGTGATACTTGGCAATTGTTGTGCTCATGATTAAGCTCTTGCATCATATGCTTTGCACCCATTAATGAAGAAATACATAGAGCATGCTAAAATTTGGTTTGCATATTTGGTTTCTCTAAGGTCTAGATAATTTCTAGTTTTGAGTTTGAACAACAAGGAAGACGGTGTAGAGTCTTATAATGTTTTCAATATGTCTTTTATGTGAGTTTTGCTGCACCGGTTCATCCTTGTGTTTGTTTCAAATAAGCCTTGCTAGCCTAAACCTTGTATCGAGAGGGAATACTTCTCATGCATCCAAAATACTTGAGCCAACCACTATGCCATTTGTGTCCACCATACCTACCTATACTACATGGTATTTTCCCGCCATTCCAAAGTAAATTGCTTGAGTGCTACCTTTAAAATTCCATCATTCACCTTTGCAATATATAGCTCATGGGACAAATAGCTTAAAAACTATTGTGGTATTGAATATGTAATTATGCACTTTATCTCTTATTAAGTTGCTTGTTGTGCGATAACCATGTTCACTGGGGACGCCATCAACTTTTCATTGTTGAATTTCATGTGAGTTGCTATGCATGTTCGTCTTGTCTGAAGCAAGAGAGATCTACCACCATATGGTCAAGCATGCATATGTTAGAGAAGAACATTGGGCCGCTAACTAAAGCCATGCTCCATGGTGGAAGTTTCAGTTTTGGACAACAATCCTCAAATCTCAAATGAGAAAATTATTAATTGTTGGTATATGCTTATGCATAAAAGAGGAGTCCATTATCTGTTGTCTATGTTGTCCCGGTATGGATGTCTAAGTTGAAGAATAATCAATAGCGAGAAATCCAATGCGAGCTTTCTCCTTAGACCTTTGTACGGCGGCATAGAGGTACCCCTTTGTGACACTTGGTAAAAACAATGCATTGTGATGACCCGGTAGTCCAAGCTAATTAGGACAAGGTGCGGGCACTATTAGTACACTATGCATGAGGCTTGCAACTTATAAGATATAATTTACATGATGCATATGCTTTATTACTACCGTTGACAAAATTGTTTCATGTTTTCAAAATCAAAGCTCTAGCACAAATATAGCAATCGATGCTTTTCCTCTATGGAGGACTATTCTTTTACTTTCAATGTTGAGTCAGTTCACCTATCTCTCTCCACCTCAAGAAGCAAACACTTGTGTGAACTGTGCATTGATTCCTACATATTTGCTTATTGCACTTATTATATTACTCTATGTTGACAATATCCATGAGATATACATGTTACAAGTTGAAAGCAACCGCTGAAACTTAATCTTCTTTTGTGTTGTTTCAATATCTCTACTTTGAATTATTGCTTTATGAGTTAACTCTTATGCAAGACTTATTGATGCTTGTCTTGAAGTGCTATTCATGAAAAGTCTTTGCTATATGATTCACTTGTTTACTCATGTCATATACATTGTTTCGATCGCTGCATTCACTACATATGCTTTACAAATAGTATGATCAAGATTATGATGGCATGTCACTCCAGAAATTATCTGTGTTATCGTTTTACCTGCTCGGGACGAGCAGAACTAAGCTTGGGGATGCTGATACGTCTCCGACGTATCGATAATTTCTTATGTTCCATGCCACATTATTGATGTTATCTACATGTTTTATGCACACTTTATGTCATATTCGTGCATTTTGGAACTAACCTATTAACAAGATGCCGAAGTGCCTGTTTTCTGCTGTTTTTGGTTTCAGAAATCCTAGTAAGGAAATATTCTCGGAATTGGACGAAATCAAAGCCCAGGGGCCTATTTTCTCACGAAGCTTCCAGAAGTCCGAAGGAGAGACGAAGAGGGGCCACGGAGGGCCACACCATAGGGCGCGCGGCCCCCTTGGCCGCGCCGGCCTGTAGTGTGGGGCCCCCGTGCCGCCTCTTGACCTGCCCTTCCGCCTATAAAAAGTCTCCGTGACGAAACCCCTGCCGAGAACCACGATACGGAAAACCTTCCGGAGACGCCGCCGCCGATCCCATCTCGGGGGATCCGGAGATCGCCTCCGGCACCTGCCGGAGAGGGGAATCATCTCCTGGAGGACTCTACGCCGCCATGGTCGCCTCCGGTGTGATGTGTGAGTAGTCTACCCCTGGACTATGGGTCCATAGGTAGCTAGATGGTTGTCTTCTCCCCATTGTGCTATCATTGTCGGATCTTGTGAGCTGCCTAACATGATCAAGATCATCTATCTGTAATTCTATATGTTGCGTTTGTTGGGATCCGATGAATAGAGAATACTTGTTATGTTGATTATCAAAGTTATGCTTATGTGTTGTTTATGATCTTGCATGCTCTCCGTTACTAGTAGATGCTCTGGCCAAGTAGATGCTTGTAACTCCAAGAGGGAGTACTTATGCTCGATAGTGGGTTCATGCCATTGACACTGGGACAGTGAGAAAGTTCTAAGGTTGTGTTGTGTTGTTGCCACTAGGGATAAAACATTAGTGCTATGTTCAAGGATGTAGTCACTAGTTACATTACGCACCATACTTAATGCAATTGTCTGTTGTTTGCAACTTAATACTGGAGGGGTTCGGATGATAACCTGAAGGTGGACTTTTTAGGCATAGATGCGGTTGGATGACGGTCTATGTACTTTGTCGTAATGCCCAATTAAATCTCACTATACTCATCATGATATGTATGTGCATTGTCATGCTCTCTTTATTTGTGAATTGCCCAACTGTAATTTGTTCACCCAACATGTTGTTTGTCTTATGGGAGAGACACCTCTAGTGAACTGTGGACCCCGGTCCAATTCTCTTTACTGAAATACAATCTACCGCAATACTTGTTCTCTGTTTTGCAAACAATCATCTTCCACACAATACGGTTAATCCTTTGTTACAGCAAGCCGGTGAGATTGACAACCTCACGTTTCGTTGGGGCAAAGTACTTTGGTTGTGTTGTGCAGGATCCACGTTGGCGCCGGAATCCCTGGTGTTGCGCCGCACTACATCTCGCCGCCATCAACCTTCAACGTGCTTCTTGGCTCCTCCTGGTTCGATAAATCTTGGTTTCTTTCTGAGGGAAAACTTGCTGCTGTGCGCATCATACCTTCCTCTTGGGGTTGCCCAACGAACGTGTGAAATACACGCCATTAGTGCGCTAACCGAAAGGCACAGGACAAGGAAACTATGAGTATGCACCTGATCAAGTTTGGGTTCACACCGTCCTACAGGATTTGGACTTACCATGGAGAAAAGGCAAAGAAACGTGCTAGGAAGGAGGTGCGGCAGATTCAACCTAGGGGGGAATATGACACTGGTTTTGATAGGTGCTTAGAAAACTTGGCTAATGGTAATGTGCCTGAAAGCCCTCATGTAGAGGTGGAGACACCTCAGGATGCGGAGACAAGTGAGGACCCGGAGGAAAACACAAAGGAGTATTATGAGGCTCTGTTTGCTTCGCAGAAACCCCTACATGAAAATACAGAGGTTACCCAACTAGATGCCATCGCTCGCCTTATGGCCTTGAAGTGCCATAGGAACTTGTGCAGAGATGGGTTCGATGAACTTCTGGTCATCGTAGGCAGCCTTCTGCCGAAAGGGCACCTCTTGCCGCAAAACTTCTACTATTCGACCAAATTGCTCAGTGACCTTAAGATGTCATCTCAGCAGATACACGCTTGTCCAAAGGGATGCATGCTATTCAGAGAGGAGCACGCCGACACAAATTATTGCATCAAATGCAATTCCTCTAGGTACTTTGAGGTAGACCGCAATGGTGATGGTCAGAAGAGGCAGACCACGGTTGCCAAGAATATCCTCCGCTATCTTCCAGTTCTACCGAGGATCCAGCGGCTCTTCATGACCGAGGATACTGCCCAGCAGATGAGGTGGGCCGTGGAAGGAAACAGATACACCGACAAGATGATACATCCGTCGGATGGTACTGCATGGAAGAACTTTGTGAAGAAATTTCCACTGAAAGCAGGTGACCCGAGGAGCGTAGCAGTTGCGATATCAACCGATGGGTTCAATCCATATGGTATGTCGGCTGCAGTATACAGTTGTTGGCCAGTGTTTGTTATTCCCATGAACCTCCCCCCTGGCGTCTGCATGAGATCAGAGAACATGTTTGTGTCGATGATAATCCCAGGGCCCAAATACCCGGGCAAGAACATGAATGTGTACCTGGAACCGCTGGTGGATGACTTGGTTCGTGGCTGGGAAGGTCGCGGGATCCGAACATATGACGCATCAAAGAAGGAGTACTTCGATATGTATGTGTGGTACCACACGTCCCTGCATGACCTGCCAGCACGTGCTTTGTTCTGCGGGTGGTGTACACATGGGAAGTGGCCTTGCCCACAGTGCAGGCAGGCCGTGACTTTCTTCTGGCTAAACAAGGGAGGCAAGTATTCATGCTTTGATGAAGCTCGACAGTTCCTTGAGCGGAGGCATGCATACAGGAGTGATGTAAAGAGTTTCAAGAAAGGCCGTGTTGTCCGTGGCCCGAAGCCAATTCCGAAGACCGGAACGGAAATCAAGGCCGAGTTAGATGCTCTTCAGCCTAGCCCTGATGGGAATGGTTTCTTAGGATATGGGGAGACACACCAATGGACTCACAAGCCGTGCTTATGGAAGCTCCCTTACTTTGAGTTTCTCGAGCTCCCGCATAACATTGATGTAATGCACACCGAGAAGAATATCAGTGAAGCCATTTGGAGCACGATTGTGGACACTGAGAAGACGAAGGATAACATAAAGGCTCGAATTGATCAAGAAATGTGGTGTGATAGGCCGGAGTTGAACATGCAGCCACCTAATGGTGCCAAAAAAACTTGGACTAAGCCACACGCTCCGTTCTGCCTCACAAAGGCCCAAAAAAGGGAGGTCTTCCAATGGATGAAGGACTCCTTGTTTTTCCCCGATGGGTTCGCAGCCAACTGGATGAGGGGCCTGAACATTGAAACGCTGCGAGTACAAGGACTGAAGAGTCATGACTACCACATATGGCTTGAGCGGATAATGCCGGTGATGATTCGAGGCTATGTCCCTGAGAAGACTTGGCGAGTGCTAGCGAGGTTGAGTTTTTTCTTCCGCCAGATTTGTGCTAGGGAGTTAGACACTAAAGTGATTGAGAAGCTGGATGAAGAGGCACCCGTGTTGCTTTGCGATCTGGAGAAGATCTTTCCTCCAGGGTTTTTTAATCCGATGCAACACATGATCCTGCACCTCGCGGAGGAGTGCTTAAAGGGGGGCCCGAATTGGGGCCGTTGGCAGTTTGGTCCCGAGAGAGAAACACAAAAGCTTCGTCAAATGACTGGCAATAAATGCAAGATCGAAGCATCCATAGCCGAGGCAGTCCTGAACGTGGAGGTGGCAAACTTCACCACTAAGCACTATGATCCCAACATTCCCACAAAGCACAACCCGGTCCTCCGTTACAATGCCGCCAACAATGAAGAAGTACCCAAGCTTAGCATCTTCGTGGGGCTTGGTGGCAAGTCAAGTGGCTCGAAGCCGTACAGAACGGACCTACCTGAGCGGACCTTGATCCACTCGTATGTCTTAAACACCATGGTCGAAGTGAAGCCGTACATCGAGTAAGTGTGAACCATTTAATTATTCGCAAACATTCACTCGTATGTTCGTGGCTAACTCTTCCTCTTTTCATCGGTATAGGAAATTCAAGGCTATACATTGGAAGAATACCCACAGGGAGCCTACCCCGGAAGAATCCAAGCAAATTTTCGATAAGGGAGGCGGTTTCGGTTTCAGTAGCTGGTTTTGTAATTTGGTACTATTCTATCCAAATTAGCTAGCACTTCCGACATTTATCGGTCATTTCTCGTTCTAAACTTCTTGTGCTAAACTTGTAGGCAAGAACTGACAAAGAGATGAAGTCAGAGCTAAGAAAAATTGCTAGGGGCTTTGACCATTCCGTAGAAGCGTTCAACTCCTATGACGTGAACGGGTATCGCTTCCAGACCCATCAATACACAACAAGCCGGCCCAACGCGAAGACAATAAATAGTGGGGTGGTATGTCAAGGTGATGATGGGCTCCATTACTATGGAAGAGTCGAGGGTATATACGAGCTGAATTACGGGTTTCACAAAGGGCTAAATCCCGTCGTCTTCAAATGCCATTGGTTTGACCCACGTCGGGTGAGACGGGATCCTGAAATTGGGTTGGTCGAAGTTGAAAGGAACTCCGTTTATAAGGGAGAGGATGTGTACATCTTGGCAACCCAGGCCTTTCAAGTATTCTATCTCCCGTACGCGTGCAGAAACCCGACAAAACGTCTACATGGATGGGATGTTGTGATGACGGTGCCTTCACGCAATAGGCCGCCCCCGCCAAACAAGGACGATTACCGCCGCGTAGACCCCTCAGCAAGGAGTGTCGAGTTTTATCAGGAAGAAGGGCTCCCCGGCCATTTCACAATCGGCTTGCCGACTATCGATGACATGGTCGTAGACGATGAACAAGAAGACGCGGGCATGGATGGAGACAATGCAGAAGATGAAGCTGAGGATGTCTGTGCCCCGGAAGACCTGAGTTTGCTCGAGGCGTTCAAAGCAGGGATTGACCTCGATGCAGATGGACCACCTCCAGGTTTCATTGATGATTATTGGTTCGCCGAGCCTGATGACGATGAGGAGACACGCGGTCCAATCACGGATGGCGACACAGGCTACTGATCTATGTAGTAGTAATTGTGAGGCTAGCCTATTTGTAATAACTCCGTGTAATAGAGATTGTCTAGCTAGGTTATTTGTAAGAACTCCGTGCTATGTTTGAGAGAACTCTATGGTAGCTATTTGTTGCTTCCACTAATTAATTAATGTTCATCCTTTTGCATTATTTGTTGCTTTCATTAATGTTCATCTACTTATATTTCTGTTGCTTTCACTAATATTTATCTCTTTACAATATTGCGTACTAATAAACCACTCTCTTCATTTGTGTTTGCAGGTGATTGAAGCATGCCGCCAAAAAAAAGGGGTGGCGGTCTTAAAAAGAAGCTCAAGGACTTGGTAGGTGTAGGGACTTCGAGGCGGGGCCGAGCTACTACCCCCCTCCTAGCCCCCCTCCTGTCGCTCCCACAGGGCGGCCGCGTAGGAAGAATGCGACGCGGGTACTCACTCCTAGTCCTAGCCCCCCTCCCGCAGCCGATGATGATGACGAGGAGGAGGACCAGGAGCACCACGGGGGTGGGGAGGACCAGGAGGAGGAGGTGGGTGGGGAGGACCAGGAGGAGGAGGGGGTGGGGAGGACCGGAGGAGGAGGACGAGGAGGACCTCTCGGAGGATGAGGGGTTGGGGAACTTAGTGTTCGATCCTGATCCAAGCCTAGAGTGGTGTGAGCCGGAGGATTACCAGTACGTTCCAGCTGTGGAGAGGCTGAGGCCACGTGATAGGAAGCCATATCGGCGTGGGATAACACAGCTCCCCTCGCTGAGAGCTGGCGCTACAGGCACGTTGTTCTTGTGCCCTATGGAAGGAGGTACATGTTAATTTTTGGCATTTCGTTATCGCAATTTTGTCATTATCAAAATTATTATCACATACATATTGATGTTGTCGTTTCATGGTGCAGCTCGTTCCAGTTTGAAGACCCGACGCAGAGACCGCCACGTGGGTACTCGAACATCCTTGGGGGCCTACTTAGATGGTATTTCCCTGGGATAGTCAATTTCCCTACTGGTGGCTGCGACGTAGCTTGGAGGTGGGCGCACTACAGCCTCGCGGAAGATCCTCTTGGCCGCGGCACCGCGGCGGATATGGTTGTTGCCAAATTCTGGGTACGTGACTTTTGACTTCTTACCATTCATACACTCTCCTTGGTTCACAATAATTGCACTAATGCCCCTTGTTTTACCTATGTGCATGGTTGCAGAAATACTTCAAGAGGGCCGAGGGCAAGGAGAATGCGTGCGATGATGTCCTACACCAGCTTGCAAGGAAGAGGGTGACTGGCATGCACTACGAGGCACGTATTCAATGCGTCCGCGACTGGCACGCCGACCGCTTCGTCCACATGAGTAAGGAGGACGCTCGCGACACGCTCATGCAGCCGTGGCAGTACTTGCAGGTATTTGCATTTATGTGTTTATTGATTTCTTTATCGCCATGTAGTTTATTTTACCATAATGGGTTTATCTTGTGCATGTAGAACCCTCCTCAGTACGTCGGCAACGACGATAGGTGCTTTCGTGCGATGGTCATGTGGTGGACATGCCCCCAGTACCTCAAGAAGCACGAGGAGGGCAAGGCGAAGCGGGCAGAGATGCGAGGTGGATCGCATATCCAAGGCAGCATCCCCATCTCTCTTCACCTGCAGAAGGAGGTGAGCAAATTAATGGTTCCTTCATTCTTTGAATTCATGTTATATATTTGTTAACTCCGCAAGGGTGTGTCACTTCACTCAATTACATGTTCTCTTTTGCAGGAAGTCAGGACAGGAGCGAAGCCTAACGTCTTTGCCGTGCTAAAGAAGATGAAGCAAAGGAAGACGCCTGATCCTGAGACGGGGTCCGTGTGGGTTAACCCGCAATCCGAGACCCAGTGCACGTCGTATGTCTCCAAGTTCAAGCAGAAGTACGGCGAGGACGCCAACCCAGAGGCCGAGGACTTTGACCCTGAGGTCGCGGTGCTTGCGGGAGAAGGCTTGAAGCATGGCCGCCTATGGTTTGGTGACGGGTGCGTCGACCCGCGAGGGTTCCCTCTCTCCGCCAGATCCGTCGTGGTCGTAAGAGCGGCCAGCCTGAGGTAGAGCCCCGGCCACGGGCTTCGGATCTAGCTGTCGAGCGGTTACGGGTATGTTCTTCCTCGGGTCTCTACATTTCCTTTACATGCTTTCCATTGAAATGTTAATGACATCGCGGCAACACAACGTAGGAGGAGATGGCAGCGAAGGAGCAGGCGGCCCAGGAGCAAAGGGCGCAGATGGAGCAGCAGATTCTGGGTACCAGCAGCAGCAGACACAGATGATGCAGCAGATGCATCAGCAGCAGCAGATGATGCAGCAGCAGCGGCACAGATGAGCTGGCTCATGAGCCAGACGGCTCTGTCTTCTCCACCGGGGAGTATTCCTGCTCCTCCACCTTACTCCATGCCGTGGATGCCGCCACCGCCCACTCAGACCCCGGGGACACCTATCACCGTGAACAACATGAACATCATCCGGAGCATGAACCGCGGTGAGTCCTCCTACACTTGTGCCCAACCCGCTACTTGTGCTTGTTCAAGTGATCATTATGCAAATGACAAATGCCAATTCCATCAAACCTTGTAGATTATGTGTCACAAGGCAATGACGATGAGGCGGGCGCAAGCAATGGAGGAGGACAAGGTTGATGGCATGGTCTTCGTGCACTTTGTCGGATTGTATGCTTGTAATGGATTGTAATATTGGACATTGCACTATGGACTCTATGTAACTTGTGTGGATGGACTATGGACTCTATGTAATGCATGAATATGTGTGTTTGATGTATTTGTGGTGTTCCCGTAGTGTTTGGTGATGTTATGTTGAAGATTATATGAGTATATGCTTTATTGTCAATTGCTATATTTGAAATGCAGGGAATAAGCAAAAAACAGCAAAAAATGAAAAAAACAGGGCCCTTTGCCGTGTGTGTGCACACGGCAAAGGACTTTTGGTCTCTTTGCCGTGTGCACACGCACGGCAAAGGAGCCACGTGGGCATCTGTGACCTGGGAGGTCCTGGGGGTGTGCTGCAAAGCACTTTGCCGTGCGAGGTGGCGCACGGCAAAGCGTGCGCACGGCACAGAGCAGCCGCACGGCAACTTATGCGCGCACGGCAAAGGGTTGGCCGCACGGCAACGTATGCGCGCACGGCAAAGCCCCCAGCGCACGGCAACGCAGTGCCGCACGGCACAGACTTTGGCGCACGGCACAGACGTGAGCGCACGGCAGAGGCCTTTGCCGTGCAAAACGACCACGCGCACGGCAACGTTGGCTTTGCCGGCGCTATCTTTGCCGGGCAGACTTTACCGTGCGCACGCGCACGGCAAAGCCTTTGCCGTGCGTATAGGCCCCTTTGCCGTGTGATTTGTCGCACGGCAACGTCATGTTCTCCCGTAGTGAACCATATATACTTAATGGATACGGGGTTAGCGGATTAACCATATACAGAGTGTACCTAATGGATGCGGGGTTAGCGGATTAAGGGTGTAATTATTTATTTAGCAGAACGTACTCCCTCTTTTCTGGTAGTGATCATATATGTGGTCATGGTAAACCGTACGTGCAGTGTGATCAAGGTAGCTTGGCCGCTTATATATCGACATGCACCGATGCACGTTGCATCTGCATGCGCAGCAGAGGATTGCATTAATTAGCTGCATGCCTCTCGGCTGTGCGCGTGCACGAAGAGTCGGTCCAACTGTTTGTGTATATGCTTGCTCTTGGATATCTTCTCCCTGTCATTTTCTCCCTTGTCCGGGCGAATCACCCGTTGCGTGCATGAAAGTAATTGAGTGACTGATGAGTATGGACTCACACAGCTCCTCACTGTTTATGTAGGTTGGTGATTTCATGCGCGTGCATGCTCTGCGTTGGATGCATGTGAAGCAATTACTCTACTAATGAAGTTGTAGAAGGCAAGTGAATGAACATATGTATTAAAGGGAGATTATTCTGTTTTAAAAAAAAGGAAGTCATTGCAAAGTTGGAAGAATATTGATCAAGCAAGGAGGGGTATAAGGCCAACTCCAACGGGCTGCTCCGGACATTAGACACCCGTCGCGACCCGTGAGGTCCAAATACAAGGCCCAACGGCCAGCCGTATGCAACCTGCGTGGTCGTTCGCGTCCGCGAGAGCCCCATTTCTAGCGGATAAATGCGCTCAGTCTGCGGACGACACACGTGTCCATGCTCGTCCTTTAGAGAAATGGACATGCCCATGCGTCAACGGTGAAGAGAGGAGATGAGGCGCGGGCCCATGTGCATGAGCGTGGTGTTCTTAAATGAAGACCACCAGTCCCTCTGTCCTCACTGTAGTTCCCACTTCCCAACCCCCCTCACTCTAGTCCCCACTTCCCAAACCCCCCAGCTCCCAAAACCCTAACCACCTCGAGGCCATGGCGAAGAAGTGAGGTGGCGGCTAGTTCTGGCCTAGCTGGAGTGACCATGAGGCCTCCGGGTCGCGTCCCGGCGGCCCATGTGGTGGCATTGGCGGCCTCCGGCTCGGCCTCCTCCTGCTCCGCGCGCCTGTGTGATCATCGACACAGCGACGATGCGCCTCTACGCCGACATCGGGGTGCCGCTCCCCTGGCCGGATGCGCACCTCCCACATGGTGGCACCTCAACATGGCGCAAGTGCCAGTCGTTGCAAAGTTGGAAGAATATTGATCAAGCAATGCGGGGTATAAGCAACGATGATTTTAGCTAGTTCACTTGTACCAGATGGCAGTGGCGGAGCCAGCTTGTGTAAGGGTGGGGCGTGCCCCACCCTAGCATTTCACATAGCACATACTTTAGTGAGAAATAAGAAAAAACTAGGAAAGCTAACTCATACATACATCAAGTTATTTTGGTTGCCCCACCCTAAGCAAAATTTCTAGATCCGCCACTGCCAGATGGACACGAGAAATTTCGTCATTCCTCGTATAACTCTTGGGTGTGAGTTTTCCATGTTTCACTGATAGATCGAGCCTTTCTAGCAGTGGCGGTGCTAGGAATTTGTATCTTTGTATTTGTTTTGCTAAAATCGTCGCTGCATTATGAAAATGGTCAGTGATTTGCTAGAAATCATTTGTATTCACATGAATATCTAGGAACGAATACCCATGGCGTTGCCCCTGTTATGTAGGCTGGCAGAAGCATTTTGTTTGTCGGGCAGAAGAGTCGGGCCGTTCCAAGTTATGAAAGCCTACTGACAAAACTGAGAAGGCTGGCGCCTGGCGACGAGCGTCTCAGCGGGACCCAATCTGGGCTGGACGGCCGGCCCACTTGGTGTGCCGGGCTTCCTGATTCCTGGGCGGCGCCGTTCGGCCTCTGCTGTGCGGTCAGTTGCTCGTGTACGCGCGCGCGCGTGCAGTAGAATGGGCTAGTACGGTACGCTCTGGGCTTCGTCTCCGGGAGTTAAAGATCAGGGAAACGGGCAGTGGCGATGCCGATGCGTGCGCGTGGGGCGACGACCTGAACGGCGTCGCTTTCGTTGGGGGTCAAGTTGGATCGTCCGCGTGTGGTCGCCGCCGTTCGACGTAACCACCAGCATCTTCATCTTCATCTTTCATGCCGGTGCGGCCGGCCTTATCCAAGCTTTGCTGCATGCGCGTACCTCCGCACCGCTGCGCTGCTAGCTTACCCACACATTCCCCACTGGCCGCTCGATCGAGGCTCGATAGCTTTGCAATCTAGCTAATTAATTTCTGATCCGCCTATCTTCAATGCCTAAGGGCATCTCCAACCGCGCGATCCAAACCGCGCCCGCGCTTCCGTTTGGGTCGAGCCGGACAAAAACGCGGCCCAGCTTCTATCAGCGCGTTCATCCACTGGTTCGTTACTCCCCCCATTCTAATTTATTCTACTACCCTCTATCAGTTTATTAGGGTATTTATCATTTTGAGAAAATTTTAAATTTGATCAACAAAATATAAATACATATTACAAAAATTATATCACTGGAAATTTATGTTGAATACGGATCAATGATATAACTTTTGTGGCATATATCACATATTGTTGATATGAAGGTAGAACATTCTACAATAATTTTTTTGTTGCACAATAATCTATATTCTAGCTTTTAGTCAATAAAAATACAACAAACTAAGCGGCCAAGCTGATGAGCAGACGTTTTGGATAGAACTGACCCAAACATCTAATAAATTCCCAAAATAAAATTTTGGAAAAATTATGTCACTGATCTAACCATTTTGAGTAGCCTCTATGGTAAATGCGCTATGCTGTAACGCCTCTCCCAAAGCCACCACACAACTTGCCAGTGTGGCATGGTTTTGGTAGCGTCTTGACAGGTGGCATTACAATACACAGTATAGCGTCTAAGTAAAAGGCGCTAATTAAGCATAACGCTTTTGCTTGCATTCCTGCATTTTGTGGCCAATGGTCAAAGATTTTTTTTCGAGAATACTAGCATTTCTTAACCCTTGTAGGCAAGGCGGATCTTCAGGAGACGATGACGCCGGATCTCCTGTACTAGTGGTACACAGTGCCTAGGGCTTCTTCCACCGCTAGGCACCACTCCTGGAATGCCAACGCGGGAACCGGAACAACCATCCCGCAAGAGCCTAAGCGCAGCTCCAGGTAAAGGACGTAACACCCCAGAATGGTTGCCACATCCACGTAGCTCGTGAACTCCAGCTAAGGCGCACCAAAGGGATCGAGAATTGTTGTATCTCAACCATGGTGTGTCGTTACTGAAAAACATAAAAAGAGAGCGTAGAGAAAAAGGTCATTTGGGAATAAAAAAAACAAAGACCTGGAGCTTTTTCTTGCTCTGTAGAATGTTAGATGAAAACTTTAATGAGGTTCCAGAATTTTAGTTCTATCCTGGTTTGTGATGGTAGGGGGAGATCGAGTTTGTGTTCTGGTAAACTTTAAGGCTTTGGTCATGTGTTATTGAACCTGTTTATGCAGGTCCAGTCTGATGGGTTTGGTCGTGAGATACGGATTGCTTGGTTCATGGCTTTCATTTTAATCGGGAGCCGCGAGCTCCTCAATTCGAAAAAAATGAAAGCGCACGGGCACCTTTACTTGATCCTTCCTACAAGGGGCTGAGAAATGCTAGTATTCTGACTTTTTCCCTTTGACTTGGGGGTGGTGATGTGGGGGAGGGGGGGGCAATGGCCCCCTTGGGCCTATTTGTGGAACACCTACCTCGAACTTAGAGATGGACTTATCAAGGACTTCGCATGAATTCAACGTATACTTTGTGTTTTTCCACGCCCTCTGGACTATTGGCTCCCAGGACGGCTTGACGAACTCCACCGTGAAGCGCATCGGCCAGCGTCGAGTCGGCTTTTTTTTTTCAGGTCATCGTAGAATGTGGGAAATGATTGAGCCATAGAAACCTCCTCGAATAGAAGGAGAGATTACGTCGTCACCACCCGCTAGTTTTGGGATGGGCTAGTTTGAGCATTTTGACTTATCTCTCAAACTAGGTCTGGGCCTGCTACAACAACCTTATAAGGGAAATTCAGTGGTAGTTGGAAACGTAAAATCCGTTCCCACTTTTGTTTCACCGAAAAAGGCTATTTCATTTATGTTTCCGTATTCGCTATTTAAAAATCTTTGTTTTCGTACACTCCCTCCGTCCCACGATTTTTTTAATAAACCTTCGACATGTTTCATGAAAAGGAGGAAGTACCACAAAATTCTATTCACATATGTTCCGTTTTTATTTTTTGGCGAATAAATCAATTCGAAATCTTTCCGCTCTATGTTCTAACACAGTGATCGAATGTGCTTTTTTCGATAAAGGATGCTTTATTACTTTAAGAAGCAATTACATCCGGTCTCTGCATAACCAGGATGCACACTGCCGTTTTTTGTTGTCTCAAGTCCAAAAGGATAAATAATAAAAACTAGGCGAGATACATATCGGAACGATGAATCATATAACGCCTAAGGTATAGGTGGGGCATCTATCCGTAGATTATGCTGCCACCCATGTAGGGAAAAAGTATCCCTCGCCGTAGCCTCCAACCGTGTACAGACCTCCGTAAATAGGTCTCGGTTCTCCACTCTCTGAAGAGGTAACCATGAACGGAGAATACCTGTACATCTGTAGATGACCTGCAACAAAGAGCAATTTTTGTCATTAAAGATCTTGTCATTTCTACATAGCCAAAGCGCCCAGATAACTGCTAGCGCCCCCACCCTAAGAAGCATCTTAAGCCTTGAATCTAAACCATGAAGCCAATTGCCAAAGACATTGGCGACACTAGTCGGAGGATACAGGGTAGACGCTACTTGGATGACTAACCATATAGATCTCGCGAACTGGCACTGGAAGAATAAGTGTTTGATTGTTTCGTCCTGATGACAAAAAACACACCGTGTACTTCCATGCCAATTCCGCTTAACAAGATTGTCTTTGGTGAGAATAACCCCACGACGAAGATACCATCCAAATATTTTAATTTTTAATGGTATCTTCATCTTCCAAATCTTCTTATTGCTATCAACTGGTAAATCAGAAAGAAGGATCGCATTGTAGAAAGATTTTACGGAAAAAGTACCATCTACATGAAGGTTCCATCTAAATTCGTCTGGTTCAGGCGATAAATGAATATCTCCGAGCCGTTGAATTAGGGTATTCCATGCCACAAGTCTTTGTCCAAGTAAAACCCGTCTGAACGTCACATTCGGAGGTGAGGTAGCCATTACAGTAGCAATGGTATCACCTTGTCGACGAGCAATCCTATACAGAGCAGGATACTGTTCACTTAAGGGTGCATTGTCTAGCCAAGCATCTTCCCAGAACCGTGCTTGCTGCATTGATATGGGTGAAGGTATGTGTGTATTTGTGAGCCATGTGCGTCTCTACTCCGTTTCCAAAAGAAAAAAGAAAAAGATGTTGGCACAACCACTTTTTTTTTCAAGACTCCGGCCCTTCTGAGTTATCAGGGCCTGCAGCAAAACTGAGTAGGCCAGCAGGGAGCAGCTCGACGGGCCTCAACATGGTTATGGACGGCCAAGACCGCCGCTCGTGGATTTGTTCTCTGCGAAATTAGGCGATTGGGAGTAGCTAGCTCGACGGGAATGGGACGGCGCGTGAGTGATAGTGGTAGTGTGGGGGGGCAACGAAGTGAAGGGCGTCGCTGTCGTTGGGTGTCAAGTTGGATCCCCAGCGAGTGGTCGCCGCCGTTCGACGTTGCCAGCAGCAGCATCTTCATGCCGGCCGGCGCGGCCTTATCCACAAGCTTGCGCACACGCTTCGCTGCATGCGCGTATGTGGTATGTTCGCTGCTTATCCACACACTCCGCCCCAGTGGCAGCTAGCTACCCCTCGATCGCTTGCAATATCGATCGTTAATCAATTTCCTAAGCTCCTATCAGCGTTGATCCCATTAATTACATGTTGCATGGCCCATGCAGGATCCTCAATCGATCTCTTTCCCTGCATTCAAGAGGACAGCCGCCCGATAATTGCGCGCGGATAGGAAATGATCGGCTTCTTCCATTGACGAGCGGGCCATGCACGGATGCATAGCTCGCGACGTGTACGTCGTGATGTCGAAGACTACTAGCGGCGAACATGAGGCTAACCATAGTGCTAGTATCATAGCTAGTATCATACACATTGGTCCTACAAAAATGCTGATGTGACAGCTAATTAAGGAGGAGAGAGGAGATTAGAGTAACATAGTAGGTAGATACTGTATCATAGCGCATGTCACGAGAAAAGTTAATGCCAAACAAATCTAGTGCATAAATTTGGAGATTCTAAAAAGCAATAAATATAGCATGACTATGATACTACTTCATGATACTAACCACTATAGAGATAGTATCATACACAAGTATCATATGCATGATACTACTACATGATACTTACCGCTATGACCAGTCTGATGGAGTGAACGTGGTGGCCAAGTGGCGCCGCCGTTCAAATGGTCAATTAAGGATCATGGTAGCTCTTTCCATCCATCTCTTCCCCTGCATACTAACCTTGCCTTCTAACTCTTCTTAGTGCAGAAAAAAACTAAACTAACTTTTGCAAAATAAAGACGTCATCAGAAAAATTAGATCATTTTATTGAACAAAGAATGGCCCAGGATACTCTTACATTGGCCCACTTGCATCTATATACAAACTAGATCAAGACCAGGAAATAGAGCAAAAAGGAACTAAGTAACACACTGTAGGAGGCGATACCCCAAAGGATGGCACTAACCAAACAAAATAGAGGAAGTATACATGGTATGCCTCCCCGCCGAGTCTTCAAGTTCACGCCAGTGCCTGTTCTTGTGCCACCGGTGCCAATGCTAGGGTGCCACGTTGGTAAGAAAGCACCGTAGCCAAGGTCTTAATCGTGTTGCAACACCAAGCAAGATCATCATGACCCAAACGGCAGTGATTGCGAAGTTGCGGGTGCAGAGAGCCGACATTGGACAACTCAACTTGTTGACGTCCCTCCTATATGGGGCAGATAAATGATAGTATTATGAAAGTTTTCTTAGAGTTTGGGAAGGGGGGGGAAAGCCCCTCTTGGCCCCATGGTGCGCTACCTCTCTGTAGCTCAGAGATGGACTGGTTGAGGACTCCATCGAGGTTGCAGTGGCTCCCTCTAGCTCGAACATGGACGGGACACCACCGTGGTTGCGGTGCCACCCCGTAGCTTAGAGATTGAGTGATGGATGACATTATCGCAGCTTTGGTGCCTCCCTTCAGATTAGATAAGGGCCACCACCAGCAAGCTGCTCCTCAGATGTATCTTTCCTGGCATGGAATACTCAATTATTAGCACGACACTGGCTACCTTTACATATAGAGCCGCCTTGGTATTAGTCGAGTTAAACCGGGATGACAGCTAACTCAGCTGATATGCGAACTTGTGCATAAATGTTTAGATTCTCCTTCGGTTGTAGATTAAGAAACGTAGGAACATAAAAACCGCACAAACTAAAAAAATAGAATTGCAGAACACATGAAAAATAGAAATTTTTTGATGGAATACCGTAAAATAACAAAAAACTACTCGATTCCACACAATCGAGTTTTAAAGCAAGGCTAGAATGGATGTGTTTAAACGTCAATGGAACTCAGGCATGAGAACTCGGTGCCTATAAACTTTGATACTAGTATCATTCATTTTATCCAAAGACAATCTGTAGAAATAATCATACAAAAATCCTATAAAAATTCATATGGTGTTTTTTTAAACAGAGGCAAAATCTTTCCCTCGTTGATTAATTAAAAAGAGAGTGCCAGGTTTTTAGAAGAAAGACATCCTAAACCCTAAACACACAACGCACCCACATCCAAGCCTAATAGAGACCCGAAAAACTGGATCGCACCCACTCAAGCTAACACAAGAGACCACAAAAACAATAAAAACGGATACTCCAAACACCACACTCCAACACCGTGATGACAAAGACAACCCATAACATTGGGAGCATCCATCAATCAACTCCGGACCAGAGTAAACAGCAGCCACGGTGGCAAGAAAAACACAAACCTCTCTAGCGACAACTGCTTCGGGCACCGTTGCTAACAATTTTGACTCAGCAATCTCATTATAAGTAGGAACCCCATGGAGATATGATGCACTTTGTAAAAGCCACTCGTTCGTTGCCTAACGATGCTACCCTCAATTTTGCTTAACACATAACCTCAATTAAGCATGTCTCACAAATTCTAAAAAATCCATGATATTAAGAGTAGTCAAACCCAGCACACGTGTGCATCAACCTTGACCCGGAAAAACAAGGGAAGCGGGATGGGACCCGGTCGCAACCGAGAATGCGTGATTCTGATGCAACATCAATCACGTACTACGTTCATCTGAAAATAAGTGTCTTAGTTTTATCTACGTACGGATGAGATACATCTATATCTAGAAGAAATTTAGAAACTTATTTTTTAACGGACGGAGCAATAGTGAGCTCATAAAACTCGTAGCTATATGTAACGGTCCTCCTCCACTATCCTGAGTGGAAATCGGATATTTGAGGGGGGTTTGCCAAAAGATCAACTGAGGGCCTGACCACGGGAAAGCATTTTCTTGACCGGCCGGCTTCCGAGAGGTGCTCATCTCGACGAAATGATTGGGTCTCGTGTGTGTGCTCCATTATCATGGATCAAGACTGGATGACCATTGCTCCATCCTCGATCTACATTGGATATTTTCTTTGTGGCTAGCACGCACCAACGTCATGGTCATCTCATCCCAGTTGCACTGGGCGGCCGGTGGCCCCGCTCCCACGCGCGCGCGGCTGATTTTTGGATACTGGTCAATCGACAACCTGACCCGGCCGGCCTCTCCATACATGCGCCAATGACCAACCCATCCCAATTGCTGGCCATCTAGGTCGTGCCAGCGCGCCCAACAGGACACTTCTTTTTTGCTGTTGCGGAAATCATGGAGGAACAAAGCCATGCATGGTTCAGGATCGATCGATAGTGGTAGTGGATACCGTACCAATCGAATCGGCCCATGATATGCATGCACGCGCCATAACTCATGGTTGCATCCCAACGCGTTTTCAGCATCTCATATGCATGGTGTGCCCGTTAATTAGATATTGTTCCATCACACCAATCGCTACACTTGTGAATCTGTGATGTGGATTGATCGATTCGGTCCATCGGCACCTGTCGTCGTTGCATGACAAACTTTCCTTCGATTCGATCGATCTATAGAGAGAGTATAGTTTCTTTTGTATTTTCTCTATCTTTCCTTTTGGTTGTGCAGCGGTTCCACATGTTCGTTGTACCGTGTGGTTGCTATATTAATATAGAGGGACCAAAGTCAATTCCGAAGAGAGAGTATTTTTTGGTGACACATGCATAGCCCAAGTTTCATTGGTAAAATTGATTTCCAAAATGGGCATATCCACTGCATCAAGTGATGCATACTATTTTTCTACTGCCTCTATCTAAAAAAATACGTGTCTTATTTTTTTCTAGATACAGATGTATCTAGATATATTTTAGCTACAGATATATTTGTATCTAGAAAAAATGAGACACCGATTTTTGGATGGGGAGAGTATTACTTTGTTGAAAGTACTACTACATTTAATCATAAAAGGATATCACAAATTTATCTAAATTTGGATCTATTTAGACACTCTTTCGTGAATAGATAGATTCGAATTTAGATAACTCTCCAACATTCTTTTATGGAGGAGGGAGTAGTACTTTCAATAACTTTGGAGTTCTTTGGAGATGAGCTTCCAGAAAAGAAGTTTCTACTTGTTTGCATGAGTACCCTAACAATCCTATTAAGCCTTGTGCCAAGATGTCACAACATGGATTAACACATAATGCACAAGACCAAGATTATAAGTGCATGTGGATGTGGGAATGATCATGTGTAAGGTAGGTAAGTGATACCTTCGATCCGAATTACGGATTGTAATACTAAAACGTTCTCCCTAGAGACCTGAGGTTATCGAATCCACGAGGAGATCATTTTTGGTGTAAGATCACTCAGGCGAGAACAGTAGTCCTCGTTTCAATCTTGTCTTACCGTATCAATGTTTTCTTATGTTTGGTTGTGTATCAATGCTTGGAAATAGCCCTAGGCTTGAAGTTTCTCTTGCAGTTGTGCATTAGTAGATGGGATTCAAAATATAATTAGAAGCTCACAGGTAACATTATAATAGTAAGGGTAAATATGCAACATAACATGGGCGATGTGTTCTAATGTACACCTGCCGTCTGCCGCGGTTTTCATGGATCAATTATCCACCCAGAGTTCCAACCCAACGTGGAGTCGTGGTATTAAGATAGATCGGAAAATAGCCTTAAGTTTGGTGGCGCCATCGTTACTCCCTAGATGATAGCCATGCTATCAACCCATGGATATTGTCACTTGAGCATGGCATCGAATCATGCAACTAACACTCAAACCTTAAACCCTTTACCGGTCTCTTGGGCTTAGGTACCTATCAAACCTTCACGATCGAGATAAAAAGATCTAAGACATGAAATGGATCTGTGCTCCCACGTTGCCCAATATCCCATATGAAATTAGTTGCCCATATTGCTACTACGATTAGGCCTCAGCCCATAGCCCAAGTGGACTATGTACCCACACATAATTGGATTAACCATAGTCAACATTGTATAACAAATCTCAAAGATATAAACGATGAGTCTGGCAATGCCTCTAGTCACAAATCAAAGATTGCAAGTCTATGGATGGAGGATGGAGAGGATGATGGTGGTGAAGCAGCGAAGTCGATGGCGGTGGATTCGAGGCTTCATCGGAGATGAGATCCAATTATGGTGGCAGAATGAGGCTTTTCTCGTCAAATACCTCGGGTTTCGCTACATGCTAACGCAGAACCGATGTCTCAAGCTCAAGCTCCTCCATTGCTTGCACTCCGACAGCGACGCTCCCTGGTTCCACTGAGTTTGGGAGAGCACCCAGGGTCCCGCTGTGCCACGCCGCCGCTCGGCACTTGCCGACCAGCACTGGAAGGATTTCGTGGCACTGATTCCGCTCTACCGCGGGATTTCCTCCGTCACCCTTGGCGATGGGGAACACACCGTGTTCTTGGTGGATACCTGGCTCTCCAAGCACCCGATGTTCGTGCACTTCCCCGCCCTATTCTCGCACGCTCTGGACGCTCATGCTAGTGTGCGCACGGAGGTGCTTGCTGGCTTGGACCGCGCTCTGGTTCCCCGGCTCACCCTGGTCGGCGCGAGGCAGCACAATTTCATGGCCGGGGAGCTGGCCTTCGTCTCCCTCTCAGAGCCCTAGGACTGTCGCACCCTGACACGTTGCGCCAAGCCAAACGGTGGACTCAGCACAGGGGGCGATGTACCACTTGTGTCGCGTTGGCGGCGTCGACGTGCCCTTCATTTCCTTCGTATGGGACAACGCCGCGCCGTCTAGGGTGCATTTTTTTGGGTGGCTGTTGGTGCATGCGACGATCCTCTCGCGTGCATCCCTCCTCAAGAAAGGCATCCTCTCCGCCAACGGGGCGCGCTTCCTAATCTACCAGGCCCCCGAGGACACAACGACGCACCTCATCTTTGGTTGCACTATTGCTCGTCAGTTCTGGGCTAAGGTTGGCGAGAGACACTCATGTCCCATTCTAGACCTTCGGGAGAGTCAGGAGCAAAATTATGGGGACAACTGAAGTAAGGTATAAGTCCGAGATAGAAATAGGGCACATGTAAAGAATCTTGGGTTACAACTACCTGACCAGTTTGAAAGTGAGCAAGATGATGATGATATGGTTGTGTTAGCTAGACATATTCTTAATGCTATTGAACAAGATGTTGATGTTGGGACTTCTCAGCCGGTTAGTCAAGCTGGAAAAAGAAAGTGAGGACCAGTGTTGGATACTAGTACAAGCAATAGAATAAAACATGAGGGGAAGTCTACTATTGAAAAGGACAAGAACTGAAGAAGGTGAAGAACCTTGAGAAGCCTGCAGGAAAAATTCCTCATGGTATGTGTAATTCTTTTGATGTTCTAGATAACCATGCTTTGCTTAATAAGGATAAGTGTGATGATATTTGCTTAGGTAGTGATGAATCAAATATTGTTAAGAATATTAATGTTATCAAAGTAGTACGAACTAGTAGATTAGTTTCTTTCCATGATAATAACTCTGACATGTTCCTTCCTGCTAGTATTGTTATTACTGGAGAAGAGCTGGCAGGTAGAACCCACAATTATGATGATGATAGGGGTATTGGTTCTCATAGTTATGAGGATACACTCGAAGAGTCGCCTTGGAGTGAGAGGTGTTCTCTAAGAAAAATAGCAGTAAAAGGAAGTTTGTACTTAGGTTAAATGGTAGTATGCCTCATCAAGAATCGAAGGAGTCTAAATAGGCCTGACAAGCTCCCTAGGGTGCATGAACTCATTAGAGATTCATGCCCAGATTTAAATAGATTTTCCGAGTCTAAGAAAGCTAATTTCACAACAGCTCAACTACAAACAAATGACGGTAGAAATGATTATGTATGGAATTGGCTTCAAGCAAATGGTACAGCAATAGGTATCGTGGTGGGTTTCAAGGAATGTATGTTTGAGGTTATTTCGTGGGACATTCATACTTATCGTATCACATGTATAATTAAGACCAAAAGTGATCTAGTGTATGGATATTTATCTCTATGTATGGATCATATTATGATGACTATAAATTAGACTTTATTAATGACCTACACAATATTTTTGCCCTATGGGATGGACCTACTCTCATTGGTGAGGATTGATACATTGCAAACGTATCTATAATTTTTTATTATCCATGCTTGTTTTACACCTATTTATATATGTTTTGCTTACACTTTGTTGCACTTTTATACATTTTTTGGAACTAACCTATTGACAAGATGCCAGCCAGTTCCATATTTTCTGCTGTTTTGTATTTCAGAAAAGTTGTACTAGAAATATTCTCGGAATTGGACGAAACAAAAGCCAAAGTTCCTATTTTTCTCGGAGAAAAGATGGAGTCTATAGGAGAGACGAAGGGGAGCCATGAGGCGGCCACACAGGACCTAGGCGCGGCCCAGGCCCTGGCCGCGCCTAGGGGTGGTGTGGGGCCCCCTGGCCTCTACCGACCTCGCCCTTCCGCCTATAAATGCCTCCCGACGCAAAAACCCTAAACACACCAGCCTCCGTCCACGAAAAGTTCTGTAGCTCCGCCGCCGCCGAAGACAAGATCCGGGGGACAGAATTCTCTATTCATGCACCCTGCCGGGACGGGAATCGCCCCCGGAGCCATCTCCATCGACTCCACCGCCATCTTCATCGTTGTTGCTGACTCCCACGATGAGGAGTGAGTAGTTCTCCCCCGAGGGTGAGGGCTTTACCGGTAGCTATGTGGTCTATCTATCTCTCCATGTATGATCTTTATGTGATCATGAGCGTTGTAATCTAGTTGAATAAGTAGATGTTATTCTTCAACAATTGTGTTACTCAAGTGGTTTTATTATGTGATCTTCGGGGACACCTTGTCCAGCGGTGTGAAGGTGACAGTGTGCACACCGTGTTTGTTTCTTAAGCTTAATTTACAGAAGTACTTATAAATTGTGGTGTCTAGTTAGTACCATCTTTCATGCTCAAAGTGATAGCGTGGGGCGTTCATAGATTGGGAATGCGGACTTTAAGGAGTGCCTATGCAGCCCTACGCAGTGAATTTGTGTTTGTTATCAAACCGGAGAGTAGTTCATAGTAGCGTAGTGAAGAGATAATATATATGTATTCAATTATGGTATCAGTGTTGAGAGTGTCCACTAGTGAAAGTATGATCCTTTGGTCTTGTTTTCAAGCATTGAAACACCGTTTACAACCAGTTCTGCTACATGTTTGTATGCTACCATTTTTATTTCAGATTGCAATTACCACTCATAATAATCCATATTACTTGTATTTCACTATCTCTTCACCGAACTAGTGTACCTATACACCTGACAAATGTATTGGGTGTGTTGGGGACACAAGAGACTTCTTGTATCGTAATTGCAGAGTTGTTTGAAAGGAATATCTTTGACCTCTACCTTCCTGAGTTCGATAAACCTTGGGTGATCCACTTAAGGGAAATTTGATGATGTTCTACAAACCTCTGCACTTGAAGACCCAACATTGTCTACAAGAATAGAAGCGTGTGTAGACATCAGGGATTTAAACCTCAACAAGGATAGTAAGAGAAAAATAATGGTGTGACTAATCAACATTGGACCATTCTTTTAAATGATTGGATCAATAAATTTGATTTAATTGAAATGAAAAATGTTGTTAGGAAGTTTGCTTGGGAAAATAATCAGGAAAACTGATTATGTCTGCAATTGAAAGTTTTTCTTACAATGTTCTTGGAGAATATGTTTTCATTTGCCTACTTAAAGGCTTTACGTAGGGTTGGGAGTGACCAGACATATCTGGTGATTGACGCGGGTGCCTTTTCTCCACTAGCCGTCAAACATGCTACCTCGTACCTTCTACTTCCCTGCTCAAGATCCACCATCGCAACATCGGTCCTAATGCACTACTGTTGTGGAGCCATTGCAACCAATGGTGCAGGAAGAGTTCATGGTTTCTTGGAAGGGCCTCTGAATCTCCATGTCATAGATTATCAACCGAGTCTGTTTGGGGTCACATTGTTCCACCTTAATGGCCCTAGATCCAAGCATGCGCTAGTTCAGCATGGGCACTTCCAGCTTCACGCTAATGTTCTTGTTCGCTTCATTGATCCTGCTGATGTTGAGAATCATCGAGTTGCGCAAGGATTTTGCCATGCTTGGCTTATGTTTCTAGGGGTACTACCTGATTATCATAATGATCTCGATATTACGAATGCGGTGTCAACTTTTGGACATTACCACTTTTGGAACTCATTAGATCCAATTAAATCTCGGATTCTTGTTTTGTTTCCTTCCCATCTGTGGCTTTGGTTCCTCGAGATGTTGTGTTTGAGAAATTTGGCACAGTTGGTGGCTTTCGCGAATCTTGGACTGCTGCGGTTTATATCTTGTCAGCGGATTTTACAGAGCAGCTCCCTGGTGATGAAGATCAGATGACGCCCAGTGGCAACCCACATTGTATGCCAGGACAAATGCAAACCAATCGGAATAATTTTGTTATACCCCTTTTCGTGAGATTGGATGGAATGAAGTTCCATAGGCTGGAGATAATAATTTTGGGAACAATGAAGTTGGCGACAATGGTAACATGGAACAGGACCATGTACCTCCTCAGGATGATCAAGAATCTATGGTGTTGCATCCTTCTGGAAACTCGGTATCCTCTATGAACTTGCACAATGAGGTGATTCAGCCTGGACACATAGACCTAAACCTTGCCTTGGGGCCTGTTGATGGATAATTGCAGCTGTACCAGGTGCACAATGATGTCATTCAAATTGTTATGGTGGTCCATGGTCCACTGTTGCCACCTGAAATGAAGTGGGACAGTCTCTCTCAGTTTATATTGACTTATTTGTTGGATGCATATTTGCCTGCTCCCATTTAATTTGTTTGCTCCACTTGCTAGCTTTAACACGGTGGTGCTTGCAAATTGTTCGTGGTCGGTTGCATTTGATGGAGGCGGTTATTTTCTCATCTCTGTTTTAGGGAAGTCACAGGAAAGTTTTTCAGCATCTGTTAAAAAAGGAGGCATGTTGCTCAAACACTAAATTTTGACTTGCAAGGGACTGACATGCAGGGTCCTTTGGCTTTTACTTATGTCCCCGTCTCGGTTCAGAAGAAAAGGGCGAGGGGGCAAAAACCTAAAGCTCCAACACTAGTGGTACATCCGGCAAATAGAATATTAACTCGTAGTTCGCTCAAGTTGGATGGATATAAGGCGCAACCTTTAGAAGTTGACACACTGACTCCAAAGAAGAAACCACGTGCAAAGTTTCTATTGGTGAATAAAGATCGGAAGGAGAAGGTGTATTTGGCTCCGCGGAATATGGGGGCACGGAAATAGCAAGAAGATTCAGAGAACTCCGAAAATATGTCGGTCCCGGCCACGCCAATTCATGTTTGCATAGGGTGGGACTTCAGTTGGGGATTGACCCTGCCAAATTGTCTAAGGAGAAGCTTGAAGAAGATCCTTCTACCCAATCTCTTGAAGTGAAAGATGATTAGTTCCATTCAGTTGCTTTTGGAAGTGCCTTCCTATACTCTTTATTCTTCATCAATTTGGTGGCTGAGCACTCTGTGTCATGGTAGGTTTATGGCCGTCTATGAGTGTTCTTTTGGTAGTTATGGGTCAATAATTTGTTGCTCTTTGTTAAGTGAATGGGTTATGGTGTCAATGTTAGTTTTTAGGGTGTCTATTTTGAGCACGATATCTAGCCGTATATTGAACATGTGGCCTTGTTTGAACCTATCTCTCAGTTTTTATAATGTATCTTATTTTTAAAAGGAAGTGGAGGGTGTTATGTTGGAATGTGCGTGGTTTGAATG
The DNA here is from genome assembly GCA_030979885.1 of Lolium multiflorum. Classification (NCBI taxonomy): domain Eukaryota; kingdom Viridiplantae; phylum Streptophyta; class Magnoliopsida; order Poales; family Poaceae; genus Lolium; species Lolium multiflorum. The sequence continues at coordinate 324,954,631 of CM061748.1, read as the reverse complement.
GGGAGAGTAGGCAAAGGGAAATGAGATCCAAAATTGATGAGAATGCTTGTGACATTATATGTCTCCAGGAGACAAAATATGGGGAGTTCGATTGGCAACTAATTAAAAAAATTGTCCTAAGAATTTTGATATATTTGCTTTTGCTCTATCTGCTGGTGCCTCGGGAGGGATCATTGTTTTGTGGAAGTCGTCCATGTTTCAGGACTAGTTGATTGAGGTTCAAAACTTTAGTATAAATATTACTTTTACATCTACTCATCATAATGCTTCTTCGAATATGGTATCAGTTTATGACCCTTGCAGGGGGTGGAGAATGACAACTAGTTGTTATTAGGTGACTTCAATTTTATTAGATATCAAGAGAATCGTAATAATCATGGGGGTGACACTAATGACATGTTCTTGTTTAACAAAATCATTGGACATCTTGGCCTTTTGGAGTTGCCTTTGAAAGGGAGAAAGTATACTTGGTCCAACATGCAAGATTCACCTATGTTAGAACAGCTAGATTGGTTTTTTTTATTAGTACATGGATTTATGATTATCCAAACCCTATGGTTCTACCACTTGCAAAGACTAGCTCTGACCATGTTCACTGTGTAGTAGCCATTGATACTACAATCCTAAGGCCAGATTATTTTTATTTGAAAATTATTGGATGGACATGCCTGGTTTTAAAAATGTGTATTACTGCTTCTTGGGCAAAGGGGCCGCACCAAACTTCTTGCTCAGGTATTATTACAATTAAATTGAAAAATTTGCATTTTGATCTCAAAAAGTGGCAGGTCAGTCTTGTTGGAGATATGCCCAAGAGGCAATAATAAAAGTGGTTATTATATATCTTTATGTTTATGATGAATGTTTATATACCATGCTATAATTGTATTAACCGAAACATTGATACATGTGTGATATGTAAACAACAAAGAGTCCCTAGTATGCCTCTTAACTAGCTTGTTGATTAATGGATGATTAGTTTCATAATCATGAACATTGGATGTTGTTAATAACAAGGTTATATCATTATATGAATGATGTAATGGACACACCCAATTAAGCGTAGCATAAGATCACGTCATTAAGTTATTTGCTATAAGCTTTCGATACATAGTTACCTAGTCCTTATGACCATGAGATCATGTAAATCACTTATACCGGAAAGGTACTTTGATTACATCAAACGCCACTGCGTAAATGGGTGGTTATAAAGGTGGGATTAAGTATCCGGAAAGTATGAGTTGAGGCATATGGATCAACAGTGGGATTTGTCCATCCCGATGACGGATAGATATACTCTGGGCCCTCTCGGTGGAATGTCGTCTAATGTCTTGCAAGCATATGAATAAATTCATAAGAGACCACATACCATGGAACGAGTAAAGAGTACTTGTCAGGAGACGAGGTTGAACAAGGTATAGAGTGATACCGATGATCAAACCTCGGACAAGTAAAATATCGTGTGACAAAGGGAATTGGTATCGTATGTGAATGGTTCATTCGATCACTAAAGTCATCGTTGAATATGTGGGAGCCATTATGGATCTCAGATCCCGCTATTGGTTATTGGTCGGAGAGTACTCAACCATGTCCACATAGTTCACGAACCGTAGGGTGACACACTTAAGGTTGGATGTTGAAATGGTAGAACTTGAATATGGAATGGAGTTCGAAGATTTGTTCGAAGTCCCGGATGAGATCCGGACATCACGAGGAGTTCGGAATGGTCCGGAGAATAAGATTCATATATAGGAAGTCATTTTATGAGTTTGAAAATGATCGGTGCATTTATGGAAGGTGCTAGAAGGTTCTAGAATATTCGGAAGAAAGTCACTTTGGAAGGCGGAGTCCCGAGGGGACTCCACCACCATGGCCGCCAACCCTAAGGGGTGGAGTCCCGGTGGACTCCACCTATGGTGGCCGGCCACCCTCCCAAGGAAGGTGGGAATCCCACCTCTAGTGGGAGTTCTAGCTTGGGTAGGTTTCATGTGATATGGAAGGTTTTGGTTTGGGGTCTTATTCGAAGACTTGTAGACCAACTCTTGGGTGTTCCACCTATATAATGAGGGCCAAGGGGAGGGGGCCGGCCACCCCAAACACCACAAGGTGGCCGCACCCCATAGTGGTCGGCGCCCCCCTCTCCCCAAACCCTAGCCGCCCCACTCCTCATTCTTCCCCGCACGCTTAGCGAAGCTCCGCCGGGATTTCTCACCACCGTGGCACCACGCCGTCGTGCTGCCGGATTCAGAGGAGCTACTACTTCCGCTGCCCGCTGGGGGGAGGTGGACGTCGTCTTCATCAACAACCGAACGTGTGACCGAGTACGGAGGTGCTGCCCGTTAGTGGCGCCGTGATCAAGATCTTCTACGCGCTTTTGCAAGCGGCAAGTGAACGTCTACCGCAGCAACAAGAGCCTCATCTTGTAGGCTTTGGAACTCTTCAAGGGTGAGACTCGATCATCCCCTCGTTGCTCTCATCTTCTAGATTGCATCTTGGCTTGGATTGCGTTCTCGCGGTAGGAAATTTTTGTTTTCTATGCAACGTTATCCTACAGTGGTATCAGAGCCGTGTCTATGCATAGATGGTTGCACAAGTAGAACACAATGGTTTGTGGGCGTTGATGCTTATGTTGTCTTTAGTTTGAGTACTTTGCATCTTTGTGGCATAGTGGGATGAAGCGGCTCGGGCTAACTTTACATGACCGCGTTCATGAGATTTGCTCCACGCTCGACATGCAACTTGTATTGCATAAGTGGCTTTGGGTGTCTGTCTCTCCTACTATAGTGAAGATTCAATTTACTCTTCTATTGACAACACTAGTATCACCGTTGTGGTTCATGTTTGTAGGTAGATTAGATCTCTCGAAAACCCTAAACCACGTAAAATATGCAAACCAAATTAGAGACGTCTAACTTGTTTTGCAGGGTTTGGTGATGTGATATGGCCATAATGTGATGATGAATATGTATGAGATGATCATTATTGTATTGTGGCAACCGGCAGGAGCCTTATGGTTGTCTTTAAAATTCATGTTGAGTAGTATTTCAAAGAAGTTGTAATAGTTGCTACATGGGAGAACAATCATGAAGACGGCGCCATTGACCTTGACGCTACGCCGACGATGATGGATATCATGCCCGATGATGATGGAGATCATGTTCGTGCTTTGGAGATGAAGATCAAAGGCGCAAAGACAAAAGGGCCATATCATATCACATATGAATTGCATGTGATGTTAATCCTTTTATGCATCTTATTTTGCTTAGATCGCGACGGTAGAATTATAAGATGATCCCTCTCACTGAAATATCAAGATAATAAAGTGTTCATCCTTAGTAGCACCGTTGCCAAGACTTGTCGTTTCGAAGCATCTCGTGATGATCGGGTGTGATAGAATCAACAAGTGCATACAACGGGTGCAAGCCGGTTTGCACATGCGGATACTAAGGTGGCCTTGGAGCCTAGCATGTACAGACATGGTCTCGGAACACGTGATACCGAAAGGTAGAGCATGAATCATATGATTGATATGATGAACACTTTGAGTGTTTGCCATTGAAATTACACCTTGTCTCGTGATGATCGGACTTAGGTGTGGTGGATTTGGTTCGTGTGATCACTAAGACAATGCGAGGGATATTGTTTTGAGTGGGAGTTCACCTAGTTTTTTAATTATGTTGAATTAAAATTTGAACTCAATTTGTCATAAACTTAGTCTAAACTATTGCAAATATATGTTGTAGATATGGCGTCCCCATCAATTTTAACCAGTTCTAGAGAAAGAAAAGCTTAGAGAAACGGTAGCAACTTCAAGGGTTCCGTCATGTGAGGATTTTCCTCGTGGCGGAAATCTGCAATATGTGCTTGATGCACCGCTAGGTGACCCTCCTGCAGAAACTGAAACCGATGAAGTAAAGAATGTTTACGCAACTCGGAAAACTCGGTACTCTTGATGACGCGTAAAGCACACGCTCGTTGGGAACCCCCAAGTGGAAGGTGTGATGCGTACGGACAAGTTTCCTCGATAAGAAACCAAGGTTTATCGAACCAGTAGGAGTCAGAAGCACGTTGAAGGTTGATGGCGGCGAGATGTAGTGCGGCGCAACACCGGGATCCGGCGCCAACGTGGAACTGCACAACACAACCAAAGTACTTTGCCCCAACGAAACGGTGAGGTTGTCAATCTCACCGGCTTGTTGTAACAAAAGTTAACCGTATTGTGTGGAAGATGATTGTTTGCGAAAACAGTAAAGAATTGCGATGGGTGTATTTGTAAAGAGAATTGGACCGGGTCCACGGTTCACTAGAGGTGTCTCTCCCATAAGACAAACGGCATGTTGGGTGAACAAATTACGATTAGGCAATTGACAAATAAAGAGAGCATGACCATGCACATACATATCATGATGAGTATAGTGAGATTTAATTGGGCATTACGACAAAGTACATAGACCGCCATCCGGCATGCATCTATGCCTAAAAGTCCACCTTCAGGTTATCATCCGAACCCCCTCGGTATTAAGTTGCTAACAACAGACAATTGCATTAAGTATTGCGCGTAATGTAACTAGTGACTACATCCTTGAACATAGCACCAATGTTTTATCCCTAGTGGCAAACACATCCATAACCTTAGAGGTTCTTGTCACCCCTCAGTTCACGGAGACATGAACCCACTATCGAGCATAAATACTCCCTCTTGGAGTTACTAGCATCAACTTGGCCAGAGCATCTACTAATAACGGAGAGCATGCAAGATCATAAACAACACATAGATATAACTTTGATAATCAACATAACAAGTATTCTCTATTCATCGGATCCCAACAAACGCAACATATAGAATTACAGATAGATGATCTTGATCATGTTGGCAGCTCACAAGATCCGACAATGATAGCACAATGGGAGAAGACAACCATCTAGCTACTGCTATGGACCCATAGTCCAGGGGTAGACTACTCACACATCACTCGAGGCGACCATGGCGTAGAGTCCTCGGGAGATGAATCCCCTCTCCGGCGGGGGGGAGGCGATCTCCTGGATCCCCGAGATGGGATCGGCGGCGGCGTCTCGGAGGTTTTTCGTATCGTGGCTCTCGGTCTGGGGGTTTCGTCACGGAGGCTTTAAGTAGGCGGAAGGGTAGGTCAAGAGGCGGCGCGAGGGCCCGGACCATAGGGCCGCGCGGCGGGCGGCGCGCCCCCTCTGGCTGCCTCGTGGCCCCTCTTCGTTTCGTCTTCGGACTTCGGAAGCTTCGTGGAAAAATAGGCCCTGGGCGTTGATTTCGTCCAATTCGAGAATATTTCGTTACTAGGATTTGAAACCAAACAAAACGACAAGCGGCACTTCGGCATCTTGTTAATAGGTTAGTTCGGAAAATGCACGAATATGACATAAAGTGTGCATAAAACATGTAGATAACATCAATAATGTGGCATGGAACATAAGAAATTATCGATACGTCGGAGACGTATCAGCATCCAAGCTTAGTTACGCTCGTCAGGAGGTAAAGCGATAACTGAGATAATTTGGAGTGACATGCCATCATAATCTTGATCATACTATTTGTAAAGTAGTGAATGCAGCGATCAAAACAATGTATATGACATGGGTAAACAAGTGAATCATATAGCAAAGACTTTTCATGAATAGCACTTCAAGACAAGCATCAATAAGTCTTGCATAAGAGTTAACTCATAAAGCAATAATTCAAAGTAAAGGCATTGAAGCAACACAAAAGAAGATTAAGTTTCAGCGGTTGCTTTCAACTTGTAACATGTATATCTCATGGATATTGTCAACATAGAGTAATATAATAAGTACAATAAGCAAGTATGTAGGAATCAATGCATAGTTCACACAAGTGTTTGCTTCTTGAGGTGGAGAGAAATAGGTGAACTGACTCAACATTGAAAGTAAAAGAATTGTCCTCCATAGAGGAAAAGCATCGATTGCTATATTTGTGCTAGAGCTTTGATTTTGAAAACATGAAACAATTTTGTCAACGGTAGTAATAAAGCATATGCATCATGTAAATTATATCTTATAAGTTGCAAGCCTCATGCATAGTGTACTAATAGTGCCGTGATGACCCACAAGTATAGGGGGTGTATCGTAGTATCTTCGATAAGTAAGAATGTCGATCCCAACGAGGAGCAGAAGGTGTTGACAAGCGGTTTTGATGAAGGATTCACTGTAAATGCTCACAGACAAGTATTCGGGGGTTTTGATGTAACAGTTGAATAAAGTACGAGTAAGTAAAGTGCGAGAGTAACAATTGCAGCGAGTGGCCCAATCCTTTTTAGCACAAAGGACAAGCCGGTTTGTTTACTTATAATTACCAAACGTTCTCGAGGACACACGGGATTTTAGTCTAGTGCTTTCGCTACATACGGCTAATTAATCTTCATTGTTATGATAAGCGTTGTGTGGGTGAACCTATGCTAATGTACCGCCCTTCCTAGGACTAATACATACTTGTGATTATACCCCTTGCAAGCATCCGCAACTACAAGAAAGTAATTAAGAATAAATCTAACCACAGCCTTAAACTCCGAGATCCTGCGATCCCTCCTGCATCGATATACCAACGGGGGTTTAGGTTTCTGTCACGGCAACCCCGCAATTAGCAAACGAATACAAGATGCATTCCCTAGGCCCATAAATGGTGAAGTGTCATGTAGTCGACGTTCACATGACACCACTAGAAGAATAACACCACAACTTAAATATCACACCATTGAATATTACTCAACCATAGTTCACTACTAACATTTAGACTTCACCCATGTCCTCAAGAACTAAACGAACTACTCACGAGACATCATATGGAACATGATCGGAGGTGATATGATGATGAATAACAATCTGAACATAAACTTGGTTCAATGGTTTCACTCAATAGCATCAACAACAAGTAGAGATCGATACCGGGAGAGTTTCCCCTATCAAACAATCAAGATCAAACCCAAATTGCTACAGCGGTGACGAGGTGCTGCGGAGGAGATGGCGATGATGGTGGAGATGATGATGATGGTGATGGTGATGATGTCCAGCTCGATGACGGTGACGATGGCGTCGATTTCCCCCTCCCGGAGGTAATTTCCCAGTTCCTGCCGCCGGAGAGCTCTTCTCTGGTGTTCTCCCCCAGAGAGGCGGCTGTAACTCTTCGTGAGGTACCCTCTGTGGCTTAGGTTTTCGGGACGAAGGATTTCGCGAAGAAAAGGAGGCGAAAGGGGTCGTGGGCCCCCAAACCACATGGCGGCGCGCCGGGGGCATGGGCCGCGCCGCCCTAGGGTGTGGGCCCACAGGTCCTCCTGGCCCCTCCTTCTGGCTTCCTTCGTCATCTTGAAAAATAGGATTTTTGGTGTAATTTCCTTCCACATTGATCTTCCGAAATATTGCGTTCTGACGGTGCTTTTTCCAGCAGAATCCTGGCTCGGTGCTTGATCCTCCAATAATGATGAAACATGCAAAATAGATGAAATAACATAAGTATTGTGTCCCAATATGAAATATATCAATGAATAACGACAAATTATGATATAAAATAGTGATGCAAATTGGACGTATCAACTCCCCCAAGCTTAGACTTCGCTTGTCCCCAAGCGAAACTGAGCTCGATAAACGGGACCACATGTTTATGGAGTGAAGAGTCGATAAATAAAATACGGACAAGAAGCATCATATTCATTCACACAAGACATTATAGTAAACAACCTCTTATAACTCAACTTGAAACAAGTATAAGGTAATCACAAGTAAAGGTGCATAAGAAATCTTAATTGGTGATGGCAAACTTAGTTCTTGGTCAGAGAACAATTAACAGATTATATTTATCTCATTGAGCAGCGCTCTCATGTTAAAGTTTATAAGGCACAACTTGCATACTCAATCATAATGGTCTTCTCATGATCATTGATAACTTGCAAAGCTATATTCATTCAGATAAAACTTGTACTAAACAAGGAAGAATAAAAGACATGATGAAGCAAATCACAGTATAATGGTTTGATCACAACTACTCAAATGCTTGCTTGAGATGGAGGGAAATAGGTTTACTGACTCAACATAAAGTAAAAGACAGGCCCTTCGCAGAGGGAAGCGGGGATTAAATCATGTGCTAGAGCTTTTTCAGTTTTGCAATCATATAAAGAGAATAAAAGTAACATTTTGAGAGGTGTTTGTTGTTGTCAACGACTAATGCAGTACTCTAACCCCTTGCCAGACAACCTCCTAAGAGCGGCTCCCATATTATTTTCATTTTGTGTGGCACTCCTTCCAACCTTTCTTTCACAAACCATGGCTAACCGAATCCTCGGGTGCCTGCCAACGATCTCATACCATGAAGGAGTGCCTTTTTATTTTAGCTTTATTATGATGATGACACTCCCCCCAACCTTTGCTTACACAAGCCATGGCTAACCGAATCCTGGTGCCGTCCATCAATCACATACCATGGAGGAGTGTCTATTTAGTTTAATTAATTTGGGGCTGGGAATCCCATTGCTCTTTTTGCAAAATTATTGGATAAGCGGATGAAGCCACTAGTCCATTGGTGGAAGTTGCCCAACAAGATTGAAAGATAAAACACCACATACTTCCTCATGAGCTATGAAACATTGACACAAATAAGAGATACTAAGTTTTGAATTGTTTAAAGGTAGCACATGAAGTATTTACTTGGGATGGCAGAAAATACCATGTAGTAGGTAGGTATGGTGGACACAAATGACATAGGTTTGGGTTAAGGTTTGGATGCACGAGAAGTATTCCCTCTCAGTACAGGTTTTTGGCTAGCAAGGTTAATTAGCAAGCATAAGAGTTGAAGGAAACAAACAAATATACATGTGATAGAAACAATCATGCATCTTCCTTGTAAGCACAAACAATTTTAACTTCAGAATAATAAGCTATGAGCTAACAAGAAAGAAAGACAATGAAACAACTACATGTATTTCTCTTTTCTACTTAAACCTCAAAGTGTTGTTGCTATTGACCAATGCTAAGTTTGCCAAACCAAATAGATTTATTCAAGGGATTTCTATTTTCGTGCCCTCGGTTCCTTAGTTGTGCTCAGTTTTCCCCAGCCCCTTAGTTTTTCCTCAGTTTTCCCCAAACCTTGTCTGAAACCCGCAGAAGGAGGTCGGACGGAAGGAATCCCGTTAGTTGACGTTGGTTGGTGGCAAGTGGGGCCGCTGTTGGTGCCCCGCAGTGGACACGTCTTCACTTATCCAGATCATCGTGGGACCCACAACTTGTCCACGTTAAGTGCGCCGGACCCACAGCTTACCCAGGTGACCGTTGCAAAATGGGAGCCCGAGCCAGCCCCGCGCCCGTGCCCGTGCCATTGCTTCGCCTTTCTTTCTGCGCCCCATTGTTCTTCTTCTCCGCCAGCGGCAGCCCTTCTCCGGTAGGCGGGTGATGTCTAGTTTCTCTTCGACCTCCCGTTCTTCATGGCCGCAGTATGGACCCGTGCCTTTGACAAGATGCCCTGACTGCCCACGCCAGGAGCCCTGAAGCGGTCGATCGTAAGACGGACGAGAACGGCAACCGTGGACGTGAGTTCGTTGCATGCGAGAGCTTGCCATATAGAGAGGGGGATAAGGTTAGATCTCGCTCCAATTTCTCTGTTTTCTCTCGATTTTCTTGTTATTCCCTCGAATTTGGGATTTAGGGTTCACGTTGTTGTTTTCAGATCTTGAAGAAATGCAGGCATTTCGAGTGGATCGATGTGTACGTTCAGAGGCTTCAGTTGCAGGAATCAATTGGCGCTATTGGGCGCAATTTGGGAGGGGGACTTGCTGTAGAGAATGCGGCGGAGAGAGGAGCCGTTCCGATTAGGGACATTCCGATTATGCCTAATGCTCCCAATGCAGAACTGGTGGAAGTGAAGGGAGAAGTGAAGAAAATGAACAAGCAGTTAAGGCAGCTGATCGAGTTGAAGAAGCAAGCTAATCTGATGGCTAGTTGTTTTTTTGTTGTATAATTACGATCGGATTCTTATCATTGCTCACCGGGCGCTAGAAGTTGTTACAAGGGATACCTTGTTACAAATCCATTATTCAGTTACATGTACTTGTAGTTGTTTTCAAAGTTAGTGTGTGCATTCACCGAAATTACCAACTATATTCCCTAAAAGAAAAGGAAAGCTAAAGATAGTTGATAATTGTTAGAGGGTGACAAATAATGCAATCACCGAAATCCGCAAATATGTATGCCTCATGTTTATACCAAAATTATACCACTTTTAGGCCTTTCAAAATACCAATACCATATCCCAAACTATATTCCCTAAAAGAAAAGGACAGCTAAAGATAGTTGATAATTGTTAGAGGGGTGACAAATAATGCAATCGCCGAAATTCGCAAAAATGTATGCCTCATGTTTATAACAAAATTATACCACTTTTAGGCCGTTTCAAAATACCAATACTATAACCCAAACTATATTCCCTAAAAGAAAAGGACAGCTCAAGATAGTTGATAATTGTTAGAGGGGTGACAAATAATGCAATCCCCGAAATCCGCAAATATGTATGCCTCATGTTTATACCAAAATTATACCACTTTTAGGCCTTTCCAAAATACCAATACCATATCCCAAACTATATTCCCTAAAAGAAAAGGACAGCTAAAGATAGTTGATAATTGTTAGAGGGGTGACAAATAATGCAATCGCCGAAATCCGCAAAAATGTATGCCTCATGTTTATAACAAAATTATACCACTTTTAGGCCTTTTCAAAATACCAATACTATATCCCAAACTATATTCCCTAAAAGAAAAGGACAGCTCAAGATAGTTGATAATTGTTAGAGGGCTGACAAATAATGCAATCACCGAAATCCGCAAATATGTATGCCTCATGTTTATACCAATACTATATCCCAAACTATATTAAGTGGCAAACTCGTCATTGCATTCTCCACCGACAGAGAGAGAGAGATGGGTGGCCACGAAGAGAGAGAGAGAGAGAGAGAGAGAGAGGTTGCCACGAAGAGACGGATAGGGGTATACTGCCCGTTAGATCAGTGGATCAACGGTTCGTGGAGTCGATCCGTGTGACAACGGCTCAACCAATCAGGATAAGTTTGGGCTTCTCAGAGCATTTGTGACAGTACTTGAGGGCAAAACTGAGTAGTACTAAGAATCCAAGGGCACATAAATAGTAAATAGACTAAGGGATTCAAACAAAAGAATTACAAAATGAAAAATGTGTGTTTTGTACAATATAATTCATATTGGGCTACATCAAATTATTTGCAATTCAAATATACATGAGTGTGACAATTATGGCATCATTTAGACAAACTATGTTTTGGGAAAGATGTTTTGCAAAGGGGTTTGGGTGGAAAACCATGCATCTTCATAGCTACACTAGTGATTCTGAGAAGTGGCAATTTGTGGTAAAACTTGATTTATATATGTTTGTTAAGGTTTTCTAGGTGGCAGGTTGCGTAGGAAGACTCCATGAGTAGTTGCCACTATGTTTTTATTTTTTTGGATTTTTTTGCGCATGAAATGACTCGATTAGCTATGTTAATCTCATTTGTTGACTCTCTGTTGACCAGCTACTTGAGGGTAAAACTGAGTATATTGCACTTGCCGGTCTAAGTCCTCGGGGAAAACTGAGTACAGATAAAATTTGTATAAGGCCGAGGTTATAACTGAGTACACCAAACGTCCCAGGGTTAGACTCGGGTAGCGGTGCACGCGTGCATAGCGGACGCGTGTTGCGTGCATAGCGGACGCGTGTTGCGGTACACGCCACCTTCGTCTTTATAGAGCCCCTCTTTCTCCCTCGACGCACGTTCTCACGGCTCACTGCAACCGCCTCTCTGTCCCATCATCTTCTCCACAACCGAAGAAAAAACCCCGAAGAAAACCGCCGGCGATGGAGAAGAATGAGATGCCCATTGTCGGCACATCGCCGCCGCCCCGTCCAGGCCCCTGTCGCTGCTTCCATCGTAGCAGCCGGCGCATCGGCCGCCGCCCCGTCCAGCCCCGTCGATTGGGACCCGTACGAACCAGTGCAGTACGACGCGCCGGAGAACCCCTACGACACCACCATCGTCGACAACGAGCCGGAGGTAACCCTTTGTTCCCTTGTTCTTATCTCATTTCAATCATTTTGTGTTAGATCTACCGTTATTACGGTTCGTCTGTTCCTAGTTCAATCCTTTTTTGTTAGATCTTGCGTTATTACTGTTCGTCTGTTCCTAGTTCGATCCTTTTGTGTTAGATCTTGCGTTATTAGTGTTTGTGATTTGCTTTTGTTTAAGATTTGTGCGATGATGATGAATATTTGGGCATAAATTGATTCAGGGTTTGGTCAGTAAACAATTGGTGTGTACAAATTTGTTGTGCATGATCTTTGGTTTGCTGACTCAAATCCTGGATATAAGTGTGTCCAATGTAACTGAGGCTACCTCTTTTTTTCGAGCCCATATTATCATGCATGATTTTTTGTTCACTCTCTGTTCCATCATCGTTGCAATTGACTCCGTGTTTTTTGCACGATCTTTGGTGCTACGTGACAGGTGCAGAGCAGCGACGTCGACAGCGGCGACGAGTCCTTCCACACCAAGACTCGTCACGTCCTCAGGAGGCTGCAGTCCGGCCATTACGATGGCCCTTTTGCTCGAGGCATTTACAAGTGCCCCTTCTGCAACAGGAAGCTCCGCGCCACCGACTTCAACTCCCTGGTGAACCATGCTGAATCCATTGGCAGATGTGGCGCTAGAGTTGGAAGGACCGTGAACGTGCATGCGTACATGGCCAAACACAAAGCACTTGGGATTCACCTGCGCAACCTCCAAGCGAGTCACACGCGCTACCTGGAGGCGTTGAACGTGCCTACTGCACTCTCTATATGTGACTGCTCTATCTGTAGAGCAGCTTAATTTCATGTAAAATGTAGCTTATGTTGGATCTATCGGTACTACTTTTGGATCTGTCCTGAATATATCTATGCTATGTTGGTTGCTGTATGCAGCTTATCCTATATTTTCTCTCTGGATTTGTGCCCTAGATTTCCTACCTGATTGGGTAAAAACGAAGGCATAAAGAAATGAATGGCGTTAAAAAACAGAAGGAGAAGCTGCTCTAGATTTGCTACCAATTTGGGCTATCAAATATGAATGAGATCGAGCGATAGAGAGGAAAAAGGTACATTGAAAACTGCTAATGGGCGAAAGACAGAAACCACTCGTGCCCGTCCCGGACCCACACGCTACGGCCACACAAACACGGCCTCGTCCTGTCCCACGCGGTCCCTTCCTACCAGCCCCACACGACGCGGTCCCACACGACGCGACCCCACAAACGACACGACCCCACTCGTCGGCACGGAACGGTCAACTTAACGGATTCCTTCGTCCGAGCTCCTTGCGGTTCAGACAAGGGCTTAAAAGCGAGGAAAAACTAAGGAGCTGGGGAAAACTGAGTACAACTAAGGACCTGAGGGCACGAAAATAGAAATCCCTTTATTCAATGCTCCCAAAGTGATACCAATACTAACAACAAGGTAAATCATATAATAGAGATTGCAAACTAAAATAAGATGTGCAATATGTAAATGATAAGACTTCTCATTAATATTCCATAACGATAACTCACACCAAGGGATACATAGATAACCAACTAAAGGAGAGACACTTCCAACGCAACCCATCTTATATGATAACTTCCCTACTCATGATATGACACTACTTGACAATAAAAGTAAAAGGTAGTGATAATGTGATACCGCGGCACTCCCCAAGCTTGGAACAAACCAAGGGGATGCCAATACCGATGATGAGTTACTCCTTCGGCGATGGTGGTGATGAATTCCTGACAAGCTTCTCAATAAGCTCCTGAAGCTCATCAATCCTGTATATGAGATTGCGAATCATCTCTGAATTGTGCTCGACGCGGTTAAGGAGTCTGTCCGACGGTGAGTCCCAGCTCTTGGAGTTATTTCCCCACTCTTCAGCCTCAGGCTCCTTCTCTCCTGCAGTGTTAGAGCGATCTATATCCCACTGGCTAGGCAATGCTGCCTTGGGAGTCCCTTCAATTTGATTATTGAAAATTAGATTGTGGAAGGGGTGATGAGTGCCTGATAAGGATGACTTCGGAGCTAGGTAATGACGTGGAACCGCTCCTCCAGTGCGAATTCTTGCGCTCTTGTTTGCACTAAAAGGGTTGTCCACCACCTTGATGCTTGCGATGGTAGCACGCGGGTGTGCGCGCGAATCTTCCTCCACCTCTTCTTCATCCTCTTCCTTGACGTCCTTGTCTTCCTCTTTCCACCCAAGATCTCGATCATCTTCATCCGGAAACTCCTTGCCCTTGTTCTTGGAAACCATGGTGCTTCTAAACTGAAAACAGATCTGGCAGAATCGAAACAAAACACGTCGAAAACATGATATACGGACCTCCGGGGTCCGGGATTATATAGCAAAATTTTTCACGACAAACGGAAAGTACCAGATCAAACCAGAGTCGGAAAGCGACGGGCGCGGCCATAGCGGCGCGGGCCCAGCTTGGCCGCGCCGGCCTATGGTGGCGCCCTCGTGCGTCCTTTCCACTCCGTTTCGAACTCGTAATTTTTCATATTTTTCAAAAACAGCAAAAATATTGTTTGGAAAGTAAATTGCGTACTATTCATTACCAGTACTGTTACCTATTCAAAGTCGAGTTCTGGCGGACTGTTAATTTGCCCTTTGATGAAAGCTTCCGGTGTTTCCACTTGAATAATATCAACATCAACATTATAGGAATCACCTGAGATATAATGCTTGAGTCTTTGTCCATTCACCACTTGCGTAGCATTGCCTTGGAGAGAGCTAATTTTGATTGCTCCTGAACGATACACCTCCTCGACAACATACGGTCCTTCCCATTTCGAGAGTAATTTCCCTGCAAAGAATCTGAGACGAGACCGATACAATAGGACTTTGTCCCCAATATTAAATTCTCTTTTGATAATCCTCCTATCATGCCATTTTTTAACTTTCTCTTTAAAGAGTTTAGCATTTTCATAAGCTTCACTTCTCCATTCATCTAGAGAACTTAATTGCAACAACCTCTTATCACCGGCAAGTTTAGGATCTTTATTTAATTCTCTAACAGCCCAATAAGCTTTGTGCTCTAGTTCTAAAGGTAAATGACAAGCTTTCCCATAAACCATTTTATAAGGTGACATTCCCATGGGATTTTTGTAAGCAGTTCTATAAGCCCATAGTGCATCCTTCAATTTACTAGCCCAATTCTTTCTAGTTTTATTAACGGTCTTTCCCAAAATAGATTTAATCTCTCTATTTGATAATTCTACTTGACCACTAGTTTGAGGATGATAAGCGGAAGCAATTCTATGATTAATACCATACTTAGCAAGAGTTTTTCTAAAACCTCCATGAATAAAATGAGAACCTCCATCAGTCATAATATATCTAGGTACTCCAAATCTAGGAAAAATAATATCTAAAAGCATTCTTAAAGAGGTCTCACCATCAGCACTTTTTGTAGGTATAGCTTCCACCCATTTAGTAACATAATCAACAGCAACAAGTATGTGAGTGTTACCTTCTGAAGACGGAAAAGGTCCCATGAAGTCAAATCCCCAACAATCAAACGGTTCAATAACAAGAGTATAATTCATTGGCATTTCATTACGTCTGGAGATATTACCAACCCTTTGGCATTCATCACAAGATAAAATAAACTTTCTCGCATCCTTGAAGAGAGTTGGCCAATAAAAACCTGATTGTAGAACCTTTTGCGCGGTTCTTTCTCCGGCGCGATGTCCTCCATAAGCACTACCATGACATTTACTCAATATCTCCTGTTGTTCATATTCGGAACACATCTTCGCATAATACCATCCACTCCTTCTTTATATAAGTGTGGGTCATCCAGAAATAATGCCTCAAATCATAAAAGAATTTCCTCCTTTGCTGAGCTGAAAAGGTTGGAGGCAAGTACTTGGAAACAATAAAGTTAGCATAATCAGCATACCAAGGACTGTCTCGCGAGCTCACCTTTATTACAGCCAATTGTTCATTTGGAAAACTATCATTAACAGGAACAGGATCATAAGCAATATTTTCCAATCTAGACAAATTATCAGCAACAGGATTATCAGCACCTTTCCTATCTACAATATGTAAATCAAATTCTTGCAAAAGAAGTACCCATCTAATAAGCCTCGGCTTAGCATCTTTCTTTGTCATTAGGTATCTAATTGCAGCATGATCAGTATGAATAGTAACTTTTGAATCAACAATATAAGATCTAAATTTATCGCAAGCAAAGACTACAGCTAATAATTCTTTTTCAGTTGTAGCATAATTTCTTTGAGCAGCATCAAGAGTTTTACTAGCATAATGAATAACATTCAGTTTTTTATCTACTCGCTGTCCAAGAACAGCGCCTACAGCAAAATCACTAGCATCACACATAATTTCAAATGGTAAATTCCAATCAGGAGGTTCAACTATAGGAGCAGTTGTTAAGGCTTTCTTTAGAGTTTCAAAAGCTTCCTTACAATCATCATCAAAAACAAATGGTACATCTTTTTGAAGAAGATTAGTAAGAGGTTTTGAAATCTTGGAGAAATCTTTAATAAATCTCCTATAAAACCCAGCATGACCAAGAACACTACGAATACCTTTAACATCCCTTGGATAGGGCATCTTCTCAATTGCTTCAACTTTAGCTCTATCAACTTCAATACCTCTCTCAGAAATTTTATGTCCCAATACAATTCCTTCATTAACCATAAAGTGGCATTTCTCCCAATTAAGAACAAGGTTAGTTTCTTCACATCTCTGCAAAACTTTATCAAGGTTTCGCAAACAACTATCAAAAGAATTCCCATAGACGGAAAAATCATCCATGAATACCTCTACAATACTTCCACAAAAACCATGAAAAATAGCAGACATGCATCTTTGAAAAGTAGCAGGAGCATTACATAAACCAAAAGGCATGCGTCTATAAGCATAAGTTCCATAGGGACAGGTAAAGGTGGTTTTCTCTTGATCTTTAGCTTTAACAGCAATTTGTGAAAATCCAGAATAACCATCAAGAAAGCAAAAATGAGTATTTTTAGACAATCTTTCTAGCATTTGATCAATAAATGGTAAAGGGTAATGATCTTTCTTAGTAACTTTATTAACTTTTCGAAAATCAATGCACATTCTATACCCTACAACTACTCTTTGAGGGATGAGCTCATCATTATCATTAGGCACAACAGTCATTCCTCCTTTCTTAGGAACGCAATGCACAGGACTAACCCATCTACTATCAGCAATAGGATATATAATACCAGCTTCAAGAAGTCGTAATACCTCATTCCTTACCACTTCCTTCATCTTTGGAATTAGACGCTGATGTTCAACCACAGGCTTTGCATCATCTTCCATATTAATAGCATGTTGGCAAATAGAAGGAGAAATCCCTTTCAAATCATCAAGAGTGTAACCAATAGCTCCTCGGTGTTTCTTCAATATTTCCAATAACCTTTCTTCCTCAATCTCTGAAAGCTTAGAACTAATAATAACAGGATATATTTTCTTATCATCAATATGAGCATATTTAAGATTATCAGGTAAAGGCTTTAAATCAAAAACAGGATCTTCCTTTGGTGGCGGTGTTGTACCCAAATCTTCCACCGGTAAATCATGCTTGAGAATAGGTTGGCGAAGAAAAATTTCCTCAAGCTCATCTCTTTCTTTCCTAAAAACTTCACTCTCGCTATCCTCCAAATGTTGCTGCAAAGGATTGTTAGGAACAAGAACAATAGATGCACATTGCTCCATTTTAAAATCATCACTAGGCAAATCAGCTTTATAAGGAGTTTTGGTAAATTTAGAGAAGTTAAACTCATAAGATTCACCAGCAAATTTAGTCAAAATTTTCTCTTTCTTGCAATCTATAATAGCTCCACAAGTATTTAGAAAAGGTCTACCAAAAATAATAGGACAATAATCACTAGCAGCAGAACCAAGTACCAAAAAGTCAGCAGGATATTTAATCTTACCGCATAAAACTTCCACATCTCGAACAATACCAATTGGAGAAATAGTTTCTCTATTAGCCAGCTGAATAACCACATCAATATCTTCAAGTTCACAAGAATCAATTTCGTGCATAATCTCCGTGTAAAGCTCATAAGGAATAGCACTAACACTTGCACCAATATCACATAATCCATAATAGCAATGATCACCAATTCTAACAGATAGCATAGGAACACTAGCTTGTTTGGGTTTATTAGGATGTGAAACAATATTAGAAGCATCTTCACAGAAAATAATATGACCATCCTCCACATTTTCAGTCACAAGATCTTTAACTATTGCAACAGCAGGTTCAACTTTTATTTGTTCTTCAGGTTCTACAGGTTTCTTTTCACTTTTATGAACCGCACTATTTATAACAGAGTACTCCTTCATTTTAGCAGGGAAAGGAGTTTTTTCAATATAAGCTTCAGGAATAACATGATCAGCAGTTTCAACTACAACGCATTTATTAATAGATGAATCAATTTTATCTTTATACGGTTCATGATACTTATCAAAATTCTTCTTTGGCAATTCATAATGAGAGGCAAAAGCTTTATAAAGATTTGCAGCAACTTGAGAATCAAGACCATATGTAGCACTCATATTACGAAATTTATCGGTATCCATAAAAGCTTCAATGCATTTATAATCATAAATTATACCTGATTCTCTATCCTTGTCGTTCTCCCATCCTTCAGTATTTTCTTGGATCCGATCAAGAAGGTCCCTTTTAAACTCTTCTTTGTTGCGTGTAAATGATCCAGAACAAGAAGTATCCAGCAAGGTCTTGTCTTGAAAAGAAAGTCTTGCATAGAAATTATCAATAATAACATTACCAGGAAGCTCATGAATGGGGCATTTGAGCATTAAAGACTTCAATCTCCCCCAAGCTTGGGCAATACTCTCTCCATCATGAGGCCAAAAATTATATATGCGATTCCGATCCTTGTGAATTTCACTTGGAGGATAGAACTTAGAATAAAACCGGGGCACAATATCATTCCATTCAAGAGAATCCCCATTATCCAGTAATTTATACCAATGCGCCGCTTTACCAGACAGCGATAAAGAGAATAGTTTCTTCCTCACTTCATCCATAGCAATACCTGCACATTTGAATAACCCGCATAATTCATGCAAAAACAGTAAATGATCACCAGGATGGACAGTTCCATCCCCTTCATAGCGGTTATCCATAACACGTTCAATAATTTTCGTAGGTATCTTATATGGTATTACTTCCTCACCTGGCGCCTCATCCACTACCATTGCAGTAGTAGTAGATTTCCCAAATAAAAATTGAAGAGAAGATCTCTCCATAATGACTTATAGCAGCAGGCAGAAATAAAATCAGCACAAACAGTAAAGGTTTTCCTTACCAATTCCACTTACCAATAGCGCTTCACTCCCCGGCAACGGCGCCAGAAAATAGTCTTGATGACCCACAAGTATAGGGGGTGTATCGTAGTATCTTCGATAAGTAAGAATGTCGATCCCAACGAGGAGCAGAAGGTGTTGACAAGCAGTTTGATGAAGGATTCACTGTAAATGCTCACAGACAAGTATTCAGGGGGTTTTGATGTAACAGTTGAATAAAGTACGAGTAAGTAAAGTGCGAGAGTAACAATTGCAGTGAGTGGCCCAATCCTTTTTAGCACAAAGGACAAGCCGGTTTGTTTACTTATAATTACCAAACGTTCTCGAGGACACACGGGATTTTAGTCTAGTGCTTTCGCTACATACGGCTAATTAATCTTCATTGTTATGATAAGTGTTGTGTGGGTGAACCTATGCTAATGTACCACCCTTCCTAGGACTAATACATACTTGTGATTATACCCCTTGCAAGCATCCGCAACTACAAGAAAGTAATTAAGAATAAATCTAACCACAGCCTTAAACTCTGAGATCCTGCGATCCCTCCTGCATCGATATACCAACGGGGGTTTAGGTTTCTGTCACTCCGGCAACCCCGCAATTAGCAAACGAATACAAGATGCATTCCCCTAGGCCCATAAATGGTGAAGTGTCATGTAGTCGACGTTCACATGACACCACTAGAAGAATAACACCACAACTTAAATATCACACCATTGAATATTACTCAACCATAGTTCACTACTAACATTTAGACTTCACCCATGTCCTCAAGAACTAAATGAACTACTCACGAGACATCATATGGAACATGATCAGAGGTGATATGATGATGAATAACAATCTGAACATAAACTTGGTTCAATGGTTTCACTCAATAGCATCAACAACAAGTAGAGATCGATACCGGGAGAGTTTCCCCTATCAAACAATCAAGATCAAACCCAAATTGCTACAGCGGTGACGAGGTGCTGCGGAGGAGATGGCGGTGATGATGGTGGAGATGATGATGATGGTGATGGTGATGATGTCCAGCTCGATGACGGTGACGATGGCGTCGATTTCCCCCTCCGGAGGGAATTTCCCCGGCGGATTCCTGCCCGCCGGAGAGCTCTTTTCTCTCTGGTGTTCTCCGCCCCGCAGAGGCGGCTGTAACTCTTCGTGAGGTACCCTCTGTGGCTTAGGTTTTCGGGACGAAGGATTTCGCGAAGAAAAGGAGGCGAAAGGGTCGTGGGCCCCCCAAACCACATGGCGGCGCGGCCAGGGCATGGGCGCGCCGCCCTAGGGTGTGGGCCCACCTGGTCCTCCTGGCCCTCCTTCGGCTTCCTTCGTCATCTTGAAAAATAGGATTTTTGGTGTAATTTCCTTCCACAGTTGATCTTCCGAAATATTGCGTTCTGACGGTGCTTTTTCCAGCAGAATCCTGGCTCCGGTGCTTGATCCTCCAATAATGATGAAACATGCAAAATAGATGAAATAACATAAGTATTGTGTCCCAATATGAAATATATCAATGAATAACAGCAAATTATGATATAAAATAGTGATGCAAATTGGACGTATCACCCGCACCTTGTCCTAATTAGCTTGGACTACCGGATCATCACAATGCACATGTTTTTACCAAGTGTCACAAAGGGGTACCTCTATGCCGCCTGTACAAAGGAGAAAGCTCGCATTGGATTTCTCGCTATTGATTATTCTTCAACTTAGACATCCATACCGGGACAACATAGACAACAGATAATGGACTCCTCTTTTATGCATAAGCATGTAACAACAATTAATAATTTTCTCATTTGAGATTTGAGGATATATGTCCAAAACTGAAACTTCCACCATGGATCATGGCTTTAGTTAGCGGCCCAATGTTCTTCTCTAACAATATGCATGCTTAACCATAAGGTGGTAGATCTCTCTTACTTCAGACAAGACGGACATGCATAGCAACTCACATGAAATTCAACAATGAGTAGTTGATGGCGTCCCAGTGAACATGGTTATCGCGCAACAAGCAACTTAATAAGAGATAAAGTGCATAATTACATATTCAATACCACAATAGTTTTTAAGCTATTTGTCCCATGAGCTATATATTGCAAAGGTGAATGATGGAATTTTAAAGGTAGCACTCAAGCAATTTACTTTGGAATGGCGGAAAATACCATGTAGTAGGTAGGTATGGTGGACACAAATGGCATAGTGGTTGGCTCAAGTATTTTGGATGCATGAGAAGTATCCCTCTCGATACAAGGTTTAGGCTAGCAAGGCTTATTTGAAACAAACACAAGGATGAACCGGTGCAGCAAAACTCACATAAAAGACATATTGAAAACATTATAAGACTCTACACCGTCTTCCTTGTTGTTCAAACTCAATACTAGAAATTATCTAGACCTTAGAGAAACCAAATATGCAAACCAAATTTTAGCATGCTCTATGTATTTCTTCATTAATGGGTGCAAAGCATATGATGCAAGAGCTTAATCATGAGCACAACAATTGCCAAGTATCACATTACCCAAGACATTTATAGCAATTACTACATGTATCATTTTCCAATTCCAACCATATAACAATTTAACGAAGGAGAAACTTCGCCATGAATACTATGAGTAGAAACCAAGGACATACTTGTCCATATGCTACAGCGGAGCGTGTCTCTCTCCCATAAAGTGAATGCTAGGATCCATTTTATTCAAACAAAACAAAAACAAAACCAAACCGACGCTCCAAGAAAAAGCACATAAGATGTGATGGAATAAAAATATAGTTTCAGGGGAGGAACCTGATAATGTTGTCGATGAAGAAGGGGATGCCTTGGGCATCCCCAAGCTTAGACGCTTGAGTCTTCTTGATATATGCAGGGGTGAACCACGGGGCATCCCCAAGCTTAGAGCTTTCACTCTCCTTGATCATGTTGCATCATACTCCTCTCTTGATCCTTGAAAACTTCCTCCACACCAAACTCGAAACAACTCATTAGAGGGTTAGTGCATAATAAAAATTAACATATTCAGAGGTGACACAATAATTCTTAACACTTCTGGACATTGCATAACGCTACTGGACATTAGTGGATCAAAGAAATTCATCCATCATAGCAAAAGAGGCAATGCGAAATAAAAGGCAGAATCTGTCAAAACAGAACAGTTCGTATTGACGAATTTTAAAATGGCACCAGACTTGCTCAAATGAAAATGCTCAAATTTAATGAAAGTTGCGTACATATCTGAGGATCATGCACGTAAATTGGCTTAATTTTCTGAGCTACCTACAGGGAGGTAGACCCAGATTCGTGACAGCAAAGAAATCTGGAACTGCGCAGTAATCCAAATCTAGTACTTACTTTTCTATCAACGGCTTTACTTGGCACAACAAAACACTAAACTAAGATAAGGAGAGGTTGCTACAGTAGTAAACAACTTCCAAGACACAAAATAAAAACAAAGTACTGTAGGTAAAATAACACATGGGTTATCTCCCAAGAAGTTCTTTCTTTATAGCCATTAAGATGGGCTCAGCAGTTTTAATGATGCACTCGCAAGAAATAGTATTTGAAGCAAAAGAGAGCATCAAGAGGAAAATTCAAAAGAAATTTAAGCCTAACATGCTTCCTATGAAAAGGAATCTTGTGCACAAATAAATTCATGAAAAGCAAAGTGACAAGATCAGGAAGATAAAACAAGTGTAGTTTCAAAAATTTCAGCACATAGAGAGGTGTTTTAGTAACATGAAAATTTCTACAACCATATTTTCCTCTCTCATAATAACTTTCAGTAGCATCATGAGCAAACTCAAAAATATAACTATCACATAAAGCATTCTTATCATGAGTCTCATGCATAAAATTATTACTCTCCACATAAGCATAATCAATTTTATTAGTTGTAGTGGGAGCAAATTCAACAAAGTAGCTATCATTATTATTCTCATCATCAAATATAGGAGGCATATTGTAATCATAATCAAATTTATCCTCCATAATAGGCGGTACTAAAAGACCAATATCATTATCATAAATAGGAGGCAAAGTATCATCAAAGTAAATTTTCTCCTCAATGCTTGGGGGAATAAAAAGATCATGAAAACCAGCTTCCCCAAGCTTAGAACTTTCTATATTATTATCAACAATGGTGTTCAAAGCGTTCATACTAATATTACTACCAGCATGCAAATAAGATTCCATAGGTTTTTTAATTTTCGCATCAAACAATCCATGTTTTAAATCAGGAAATAGAAATAGAAGCTCATTCTTGTCCATTATGCCAAACTAGTGAAATAAAAACATGCATGATATTAAGTAAAGTAAAACAAGTAACTAATTTTTTTGTGTTTTGATTTAGTGCAGCAAACAAAGTAGTAAATAAAACTAAGCAAGACAAAAACAAAGTAAAGAGATTGAGAAGTGGAGACTCCCCTTGCAGCGTGTCTTGATCTCCCGGCAACGGCGCCAGAAATTTAGCTTGATGACGCGTAAAGCACACGCTCGTTGGGAACCCCAAGTGGAAGGTGTGATGCGTACAGCAGCAAGTTTCCCTCAGTAAGAAACCAAGGTTTATCGAACCAGTAGGAGTCAAGAAGCACGTTGAAGGTTGATGGCGGCGAGATGTAGTGCGGCGCAACACCAGGGATTCCGGCGCCAACGTGGAACCTGCACAACACAACCAAAGTACTTTGCCCCAACGAAGCAGTGAGGTTGTCAATCTCACCGGCTTGCTGTAACAAAGGATTAACCGTATTGTGTGGAAGATGATTGTTTGCGAAAACAGTAAACGTATTGCAGTAGATTGTATTTGTAAAGAGTGGACCGGGGTCCACAGTTCACTAGAGGTGTCTCTCCCATAAGACAAACAGCATGTTGGGTGAACAAATTACAGTTAGGCAATTGACAAATAAAGAGAGCATGACCATGCACATACATATCATGATGAGTATAGTGAGATTTAATTGGGCATTACGACAAAGTACATAGACCGCCATCCACATGCATCTATGCCTAAAAAGTCCACCTTCGGGTTATCATCCCCCTCCGGTATTAAGTTGCTAACAACAGACAATTGCATTAAGTATTGCGCGTAATGTAACTAGTGACTACATCCTTGAACATAGCACCAATGTTTTATCCCTAGTGGCAACAGCACATCCATAACCTTAGAGGTTCTTGTCACCCCTCCAGATTCACGGAGACATGAACCCACTATCGAGCATAAATACTCCCTCTTGGAGTTACTAGCATCAACTTGGCCAGAGCATCTACTAATAACGGAGAGCATGCAAGATCATAAACAACACATAGATATAACTTTGATAATCAACATAACAAGTATTCTCTATTCATCGGATCCCAACAAACGCAACATATAGAATTACAGATAGATGATCTTGATCATGTTAGGCAGCTCACAAGATCCGACAATGATAGCACAATGGGGAGAAGACAACCATCTAGCTACTGCTATGGACCCATAGTCCAGGGGTAGACTACTCACACATCACTCGGAGGCGACCATGGCGTAGAGTCCTCCGGGAGATGAATCCCCTCTCCGCAGGGTGCCGGAGGCGATCTCCTGGATCCCCGAGATGGGATCGGCGGCGGCGGCGTCTCGGAAGGTTTTTTGTATCGTGGCTCTCGGTCTGGGGGTTTCGTCACGGAGGCTTTAAGTAGGCGGAAGGGTAGGTCAAGAGGCGGCGCGAGGGGCCCAGACCATAGGGCCGCGCCGCCCTATGCTCTGGCTGCCTCGTGGCCCCTCTTCGTTTCGTCTTCGGACTTCTGGAAGCTTCGTGGAAAAATAGGCCCCTGGGCGTTGATTTCGTCCAATTCCGAGAATATTTCGTTACTAGGATTTCTGAAACCAAAAACACACTGGCACTTCGGCATCTTGTTAATAGGTTAGTTCCAGAAAATGCACGAATATGACATAAAGTGTGCATAAAACATGTAGATAACATCAATAATGTGGCATGGAACATAAGAAATTATCGATACGTCGGAGACGTATCAACTCTCAAGTTCAGTGTGCCATCCTATGCAGTCTGGAAGTCGATCTTCAAAAACGTTTTGAGCACCACGATCCACATGAGTTGATAAAAGAGTTGAAGACTATTTTTGAAACTCATGCGGCCGTGGAATGCTATGAAGCATCGAAACACTTCTTCAGTTGCATGATGGAAGAAGGTAGCTCCGTTAGTGAGCACATGCTCGTTATGACCGGGCATGCGAAGAAACTCAGTGACTTGGAAATAGTTATTCCTAACAGACTGGGGATTAATCGTATCCTTCAATCACTGCCACCTAGTTACAAGAACTTTGTGATGAACTACAATATGCAGAACATGAACAAAGAGTTACCTGAACTCTTCTCCATGCTTAAAGCTGCTGAGATTGAGATCAAGAAAGAGCACCAAGTGTTGATGGTCAACAAGACCACCAGTTTCAAGAAACAGGGCAAGTCTAAAGGCAAATTCAAGAAGGGTGGCAAGAAAGCTGCCACGCCTCCTGTGAAACCTAAGACTGGCCCTAAACCTGATGCTGAGTGCTATTACTGCAAGGAGAAGGGACACTGGAAGCATAATTGCTCCAAGTATTTGGCGGATCTGAAGAGCGGCCTTGTCAAGAAGAAGAAAGAAGGTATATCTGATATACATGTTATAGATGTTTATCTTACTGGTTCTCGTACTAGTACCTGGGTATTTGATACTGGTTCGGTTGCTCATATTTGTAACTCGAAACAGGAACTAAAGAATAAACGAAGACTACTAAAGGATGAAGTGACGATGCGCGTTGGAAATGGATCCAAAGTCGATGTGATCGCTGTCGGCACACTTCCTCTACATCTACCTTCGGGATTAGTTTTAAGCCTAAATAATTGTTATTTTGTACTGCATTGAGCATGAACATTATATCTGGATCTTGTTTAATGCAAGACGGTTATTCATTCAAGTCTGAGAATAATGGTTGTTCTATTTTTATGAATAATATCTTTTATGGTCGAGCACCTGAAAAGAATGGCTTATTTCTGTTAGATCTCGATAGTAGTGATACACATATACATAACATTTATGCTAAGCGAATTAAATTAAATGATAATTCTACTTATATGTGTGTTGCGGTCAGAAACCCACCGGCGAGCAGCGACGGGCAACACAGTAGAGCCGGGAACAACTTAGGGCTGCGGCTGGCCCTGGTCCCTCGACGACGGCCCGCAAAGATTCGGCACGCACGTCCGATCTTTGGTGCAAGGGTGCCACCTGACCTATACCTGGTCAGGAAGGTGATGGATGTGCCTCGCTTAGTTTCCTGCATGGCATACACGTAAACATTAAATACGAGCCTCGATCGGCTCTCGGGTTATCCTGTGAATCGGCTCAAAGAGCCGATCCACCCATGATTCGCACGAGGTGTACGAATATATGGTGGTGCTTGATCAGAATAAAGCTAAAACGATCTATGACGATTTAGGGTTTTCACCGCATAATCGGAACATCCTACTCGTGATTGAGCCTCGCGGCCACGCACGGTGATTGTAAGCCGATCCTAGACAAGGCCTAAAAACCAACACGAGGTTGATCCCGGAACATCCTGTCTAGGGCTAGCAAACTACACCCTACGTGCCGCTGGATCCTTCAACCCTTTGTAAGGCCTAACTATGCAGATATTAAACTAATCCTTGCAGAACAAGGAGCAACCATAACGGATCGGATCTACTAAATAATGATCAAGCGGGGTGCCGCCCTACACCTAAGATAGGTGTAAGGGCGGCTAGATGTCTAAGGGTTGCACGACGACAACATATGATACGAAGAACAATGCTAACCCTAACACATCTAAGATAACTACGTTGCTCGCCATCAAAAAGGCTTCAGTACGAGCAACGCATGAACAACGAATAAACACTGCCTAGATCGCAAGATGCGATCTAGGCAGCATGATGCTTACCCGGAAGAAACCCTCGAGACAAGGGAGTTGGCGATGCGCCTAGATTGGTTTGTGGTGAACGTGATTGTTGTTTATTTCATAAACCCTAGATACATATTTATAGTCCGTAGACTTTCTAACGTGGGAATAATCCCAACCGTGCACGAGTCAAACTCTAACTAATCGACACGTATCCTACTATATTACAGATACACGGGCAAACTAGCCCAAACTTTGCATATAAGGCCGATTCACGTATATCTTCCATGTATATTCTTCAAGTCCATCTTGATCGCGGCCCACCTCTGATTCGGTCAAATATTGGTGATAACACATGCCCCCTGGTTTTGGAATTAATAATTCCAAAATCACTCTGCTTTTCCCCGCCGGGTCATGTCGTGGCAGAACCGTCGCAGTATCCTTCATCATGATGCCTTGCCTTCTCGACTTCTATGCGCAATCTGGCAAATTTACTCCTGTTGGGCACCATCTCCTTGGAAACTGCTGTGGCATTGAATCTCCACTATATCCCCTTTATTTAACCGCTCTAAACCGTTCGCCACTTCACCCTCCTGCTCCGTACTAGCCATCGGCAAAAAACCCCCATTCCTCCGTAGCCATGTCTTCTTCCCCCTCCTCCTCTTCTGCCTCCTCGAACCCCTCCTACATATCATCTCCCTTAGTGAGCCTAGAGTGGGGCTCGTTGGCGCGCACGACATCCTCGCCCCAACGACGTGGGACAAGGAGGAACATGATTCCTCCATCTGGTCCGAGGATGACAATCCTTGACCGACGGAGAGGGCGACCTTCAATTCCTCGTCGACGGGGAGGAGGAGACGGAGAGCGAGGACGACCACTTCTCCTGGGACGATTTCACCTCCTCCGAGGAAGAGGCGGAGGAGGACGACGATGACTCCCTCGAAGGTTACCCACCGGCGAAGCGCCTCCGCGCCTGGTGGGACGATGACAGCGATGACGACGATGAGGAAGATGAAGCTCCCGTAGAAGGCTACGGGAGCAACGATGAGGAGCCTATCAGCAGCTGCGCCGGCGGCAGCGACGACGACGACGAGGGCAACGGCCCTTAGATTAGGGACTAGTAGTAGTAGTCGGCTTTTGTTCTTTCTTCCCTGAGCAATCGGCTCTTTCTTTGTAAGAAATCCCACTATTAATGAAGAAAATATTCCCCAATTTTGCTTTCTTGTCAACTTTGCCGATCGTCGAACGAAGCCTGTAGAGAGCCGATGGCAGGGCATCGGCTTGTACTATAAACGCGATTTGAGGCCAAGCCGTTGCCTATTCCGCGGTCCAACAGGTCTAACTTACGTCCAAACCATCCTCCAACCTTAAACGCGCAGATTGAACTCCTCAGCAAACCCACTAGGAGATTCATCCCAAATATCATGATTTCTGGTCTGAAACCGATCTGCTAACCTGCTTAATTGAGCTTGTTCCTCTAGAGTCGATGGCAATGCATCGGCTTTTATTATTCTGAAGTCGATGCCCGTGCATCGGCTATACTCGCATACTGTTGTCTCCGCATGTTTTCTCAAGTCGATGTACGCATCGGCTGTGACTTTTTTTTTGGCCGATTTAAAATCGGCCTCCATACCTCACTGCCCATCATCCCACATGCTTGGGAAATACTTCTTGAGATGTTGGCCATTGACGCCACTGGGAACTTCACACCATCCAACTGTTCAAGCATGTAGGCATTGCCCTTCAGAACCTGGATGACTTTGTAAGGACCGTGCCAATTAGGAGACCATTTGCCATATGCTTTATCCCTGGTTCCTAGTGGCAACACGGCTTCCCATACTAGATCACCAACCTGAAACTCCTTTGGTCTCACCTTCTTATTGTATGCACGAGCTACCCTGGCTTTGTTCTCTTTAATCTTCTCCAACGACCAAAGTCTAAGTTCCGTTGCATCCTCAATAGTGTCACTCATCAAAGCTGCATATTCTTCAGCTGTTAGATCATTCTGAAACGTGACACGTCTTGATCCAGCCGTAATTTCCCAAGGTAATACGGCTTCCTGTCCATAGACGAGCTGGTATGGCGAAGTTTTTATAGCTCCATGGCATGACATGCGGTAGGCCCACAAAGCTTCTGATAACGTTTCATGCCAATCCCTAGGGTTCTCGTCTCTTGATCAGCTTGATCAGGCTCGATTGGACGCTTCAGCTTGCCCGTTGGCTTGAGCATAGTATGGAGATGATCGGATCAGCTTAATCCCCATGTCATCACAGAACTTTCTGAATTCTTTAGAAATAAAGACCGAACCTCCATCGGTCGTGATAGTTTGGGGAATCCCGAACCTATGAATGACGTGTTCTTTCACAAACTTGATCACATCTTCTGATTTCACCTTCTTCATAGGGACGGCCTCCACCCACTTGGTGAAGTAATCTGTAATAACCAAAATCCATTCATGTTTTTTACTCGACGCCGGATGGATTTTGCCGATCATATCCATGCCCCACCCTCGAAACGGCCAAGGCTTGATGATAGGGTTCATTGCTGATGCGGGTACCATCTGAATCTTCCCGAACATCTGGCACGCTTGGCACCCCTTGTAGTACTTGAAGCAATCTTCAAGCATGGTGGGCCAATAAAACCCTGATCGCCTAATTAGCCACTTCATCTTATGAGCCGACTGGTGAGTTCCACAGGCGCCTTCATGCACCTCATGTAAGAGCCGATTAGACTCAGTTGGTCCCAGGCACTTGAGTAGTAACCCTTCCAACGTCCTGTAGAACATGTCGTCTCCTATGAGGACATACTTCATGGCCTTGTATCTTATCCGTTTAGGTGCCCCCCGAGCCGAATCTGTCAGGTAACTGCAGATATCGGCTCTGTAGTTAGCCAAGGCACTGTATTTGCACGTCGGCTCCGTTAGGACTAATGTTGACTCTCATCAGCCGACGTAAAACCGCTGCCCATCAGATCGACGTTGAACACAGGCAGAACGTATGGTGAGGATAATTTTGGCCGATTGCTGGAATCGGCCTCCATGTTGATCGAATCGCTCAATGAAGGTTTTGCAATGTTCCTCCATAGATCTTTGGGGCCGATCCCAAGGATCGGCCTCGCCACGTTTGTCCATAGGTTTGTTCTTGCTACACGGTCAGGCCGGTGGATAAGACCAGCCTAACCCCATCCTTTGTCACGTCGATGCGCTCGCAGTCGTCCAAATTGATGCCTGAGAGTGGCTCTTGGCCTGCTGTTTCCCAAGCGTTCATGCCAGCCGTTGAAATCTCGGCTGAGTCATCTGCTGGACAACCTCTACCTCATCTCCATCCCACTGTATTACGCATTGGTGCATCGTGGAGGGAATGCAACAGTTGGCGTGGATCCAATCTCTTCCCAGCAGGACAGCATAAGTGCTCTTGCTATCGACAACAAAGAACGTCGTAGGGATGGTTTTCCTTCCTACGGTCAGATCCACGTTCAGAACACCTTGTGCGTCAGACGCTTGGCCGTTGAAATCGCTCAATGTCACGTTGGTCTTGATCAGATCCGAGCTAGAGCGTCCCAACCGACGTAGCATGGAGTATGGCATAATGTTGACTGCCGCTCCGGTGTCCACCAGCATCTTGTTGACAGGCCTCCCATCGATATAACCTCGCAAGTACAGGGCCTTCAGATGTCTGTAGCTTCTTTCTCGTGGCTTCTCAAAGATCACTGGCCGTGGGCCGCAGTCAAGTTGTGCCACAGGTGCTTCGTCTAATCCTGGAGCACTAAACTCCGTCGGAAGGATGAACACCATGTTTGTGCCAGCCGATGTTTCATCATCGGCTTTCCTTTGCTTGGGGCGCCACTCCATTTTTTGTGGTCGACCCTCTTCATCTAGGGTTCGTTGAATTTTCGCGGCCAGATCGGGCGCGCCTTCCTCAGCGTGTGCAGGTATAGCCTTTCGGCTTCCTCCAGACCACGCAGTCGCTGAACCCTACGCTTTTGGGAACGGCTGAGTCCATCAGGGCACCACCTTGGACGGTGGTACCTGTCTTCTTCTTCTTCATCGTCTTCCAAATCCTTGAGATCTTCCACTCGAGGGGACTCAGCGTGCTTGTTCCGAGGCGGGAGAGGCCCTAAGCGTTGGAACACGGACACGTTAGCTGCCTCCTTCTTTCTGTTTACATTCTGGGCAATTGCCGATTGTAGGCAATCGGCTCATTCCTGAATCCCGGTGTCTGAAGAAGGGACAGTCCCAGTGCCTATCCTCGTCGTCTTGCTCCCTTGACTTTTCCTTGGCACGGCGCTCGTACTCCTCCTTATCGCGATCATGCCGACGATGTCTCCTGGCGTCCCTAGCCAGACGATCTCTTTCATCATCATCGTTGGGTCGTCGGCGTTGGTCATACTGACTCACATACTTGTTGAGGAGGTGATCAGAGAGAGGTCGCTGATATCTTACGTTCCTTACTTCTCCCTCTGTGATGTAGCGCTTGCCATCGTGACGGAGCCGATCGCGTGGAGCGGCTTCCTCTGTGTCCTTGCTATGAGAGCAGCTGCCCTCGTCTCCATCCTTACCAGAGTGGTGTCCAGGTCCTACCATGTTGATGTTGAACGAGAATCCTGGCTGGCACCCTCCAGGGTAAGTGCACTCCACCATGTTAACGGCGGGGAAGGGGTGAGTGTCGACTTTCATGGCGTACTGGTTGAAAATTAGACGGCCTTGTTCTATCGCCATTTGGATCTGCTGACGCCACACCCTGCAGTCGTTGGTGGTATGGGAGTACGAGTTATGCCATTTGCAGTATGGCTTTCCGTTCAGCTCCTGTACCGTGGGGATTTTGAGGCCTTCGGGTAACTTCAACTGCTTCTCCTTCAGTAAGAGGTCAAAAATTTGCTCAGTTTTAGTTACGTCGAAATCAAACCCTCTGGGCGGACCTGGTGGCTTAACCCATTTGCAGGATATGGGGGTTGCCCCCCGAGTCCATTCAGCCACTGCTACCTCTTGATCTCCCGCAGACCCTTCATCTTCCTCTGTTTCAACCAGGACTACCGCACGCTTGAATTTGTCCTGGTACAGTGGTGCGCTGTTCATATAATGACAGTTTCTGAACCATGTGCGCCAGTGAAGGGTAGTCTGCAGCCATATCCTTGATCGGTGATGCGAGACCCACCACCGCCAACTCGACTGCTTCCTTTTCGGTCAAACGGGCCGAATAACATCGGTTCCTCATGGTCCTGAAGCGCTGGATGTATTCTGACACTGTTTCTCCGCGCCGACGTACTTGTGCTAGATCGGCAATGCCGGACTCGGAAGCCTCGAGTGATACTGCATGTGGAACTATTCCTGCTTCCAAGTCCGGATCGAGTCTGGCGGCAACGAAGTGTACCACCCGAAAGCCGATCCTGTGAGGGACTGTGCGAAGAACCTCACGCGTAGTGATTTGATCTGAGATCGTGCCCAGCTGTGCCAAATATCGGCTCACATGCTCAATGGAGCTGGAACCATCTGATCCATTAAACTTGGAGAAATCAGGGAGCCGATATTTGGGTGGCAGCGGGATCAACTCGTACTCGTTGGGGTACGGCTTGGAATAGTCAATTGTCCTCCTTTTCGGCACCATGCCGGCTGGTCTCTCGGGATTGTGCTGATCGATCCGCGGTCTTGCTGCAGGAGTCGAACTATGAAGATTCGCCGGAGTGGCATACTTGGCCAGCCATGCTTGCTTTTCCAGCTCTGAGCCAACTGCAGGAGCTGAGCTCTGGAGGTTTGTCGGAGTGGCATACTTAGCTAGCCACGTCTGCTTCTCAAGATCTGTTCCCGAAGCTCCTCCTGTCGTTCCAGAAGTCCCTGCTCTTGCAGTCTGGTTTGTGAGTGCCTAGTTACTGCAGTCTGGCACGTATGTGCACGTGTATCCGTGAGGGATCTCCTTAGGCGCCTCATGCAAGAACTGGTAGTCGCTAGGGTCACCACCGATCTTGTAGACGACGTATGCCGGTGAACTCGGCACTTCTGGTGCTGCCAACGCGAATGGCAGCGGTGGACGGGACTGGAGTGGCATCTCTCCTTGGTAAGTCCGAGCTGGTCTGACGGAGAATGCGATGCCTCATGATCTCCTGGATCACCCGAAGAGCGACACGCTCCAAAGTGTTCACCGGGCTCTCAGAATGGCGGTGCAGCGAGTGAGCTACCATGTAGTTAATCTCCTGACGCAGGGACCTGGTGCGTTCTTCTGACGGGGCGGACGGTCCACTCCATCGAGCGCGCCTTCAGTGAGAACCCTTTCCACCGGACGCCATGTGAGCGGGTTTGTGAAAAGAGCCGATGAGGTCGGCTCGAGGATCGCTTTGACCTCGTCATACTTCTTCTTGAGCTCCTCGGTCAAATCCTCGTACGTGACGGGTGTCGTCCGCCATCTCAGATGTAGATGGCGAGGTGGTTGATGTCGAAGATTGTCCCACCGTGGCAGAATGTGTTGCGGTCGAAACCGCGACAGCGACAGACAACACGAGAGCCGGGAACAACTTAGGGCTGCGGCTGGCCCTGGTCCCTCGAGCGACGGCCCGCAAAGATTCGGCACGCACGTCCGATGCTGGTGCAAGGGCGTGCCACGACCTATACCAGTCAGGAAGGTGATGGATGTGCCTCGCTTAGTTTCTGCATGGCATACACGTAAACATTAAATACGAGCCTCGATCGGCTCTCAGGTTATCCTGTGAATCGGCTCAAAGAGCCGATCCACCCATGATTCGCACGAGGTGTACGAATATATGGTGGTCCTGCTTATCAGAATAAAGCTAAAACGATCTACGACGATTTAGGGTTTTCACCGCATAATCGGAACATCCTACTCGTTATTGACACTAGTAGGAAAATCCTTATAGGCAAAAGCTTAGTTCTGTGGCGCACCACTAAAAATGCGCCACAGAAACTATTTTTGTGGCGCACCAAGCAAGGTGCGCCACGAATAGCTTAATTTTGTGGCGCAGCAGCCGACCATGCGCCACAAAAACTTGGCGGGCCCACAACTGTCACCCCCAATTATCGGTGTACGTATTTCGTGGCGCACGCGGTGCGCTGCGCCACAGAAATTACTGTTTCTGTGGCGCACTTTCTTTGGTGCGCCACAGAAGTATTTGATTCTGTGGCGCACTTGTTCTGGTGTGCCACAGAACTAAGGGAACTTAGCTATATCATCCCGTGCCCTCCCCCGCCCACGCCTGTTCACCTCTGATCCGTACCGCGCGCCTCTCCCCTCTCCCCTCTCCTCACCGCGCGCCGCCATGGTCGTCGCCATCGCCGTCGCCGTCGCCGCCGCCTTCCTACGCGAGGGCCGCCTGCCGCCACGCTCCTCCCATCCCCGCCACCTGCAGCACAAGCTGCCGCTACGGCGAGGAGGGGCCGCCGCGAGGAGGGGCCGCCGTCGCGTCAAGGTGGAGGAGCCGCCGCGACCTCCACCCTTGCCGTCGTCGTCGGTGAGCTCCTCCACAACTGTTGTTGTCGTCGGTGAGCTCCCTCCCTCTTCCTCCCCTCCCCTCCCTCTTCCTCCCCCGCGCGAGCACAACGTGCTCGACGAAATGCTCGCTCTGGATGTATTGCTGCTGTTGCTCTGGATGCATTGCCCCTAATCGTTTTGCTTCATATGGTGTTCATATGCATTGCTGCTGCTGCTAGTGATGCTTATTGGAGTGTTCTATATGTTGTTCTGAACCTGTACAATGTGACAATGAAATTGTTCTGAACCGTACCTGTATATGGTGTTCATATGCATTGCTGCTGCTGCTAGTGATGCTTATAGAAAGATGTGACAATGAAATTGTCTATGCTTATAGAAATTGGAGTGTTCTATATGCTTATAGAAATTGTCTATGCCTCTGCCTCTGCCTCTCTGTACTTGTTCTATAAATCCTTGTCTGAACCTGTACAAGGTAATGAAGACTTGCTCACTTGGTATTGCTTGCTAGTTGGACATTTGGTTGGTTTTGATGCTACTGGTTCATTTAAATGCATGAAATGCTACTATGGTATGCTACTGTGGTATCCTCTGGATCATTTGCAATAGTCTGGTGCACTGTTAATTATGCATTTCATTTATCTGGTTAGTTTAACTTGATTGATTAGATAAATGAGATGAACTGCTGAGCAGTAATGATCTCATGGATGGACTGGATGTAGCTAGAGGGTTGCCAATCATTGATTGGGTACCCTAGCTCATGCTGAGCCCTATTGGGTTATGATGCAGTGGCTTAGTGAATGTTCCTATGGGTTTGAGGTAGCCCTGACAGCCTTTATGTTGTCCAAGGGTGGCTCCCCTTTACTGTGGCTGTTGTTGTGACTCTCTCATGCTATCTGGTTGATCCATGACTAGATTACCAGTAGCTTTTGCTGTTGAAAACAAAATAGACATTTAAATGTCTATATTCTGATGGTATAACTAGCTGTGTGGTGCTAGGTGAGTTTGGATGGCTAGTTAGGGATTAATCCATGTTGGATTTCTCTGGTAGTGTCACCATACTGACATACCAATGTTCCCTTGGTGATTTCCTTCTGGCTGATCTTCAGTTTGCTTCCACCAAATGGCTTAGTAGCCAGATGATGATACAAACTGGGTATTCTACCCATTTTGGCCTGGCAAGCATGTGGTGACTCACTGGCCTGTGTGTGCTGTTGGGCATGCCTGATGCCATTTGTTTGGAGCATCTGCCCCATGCTATATATGTGTATTTGACCATGCTTATGATGGATTTCTTTTAAGGACTCTAGCTAGATTAGAGGGGAAAAAGTTGCTGCTTTGTTGCCTATGATAATGGATCATAAAATGTTTCCCTTTGTCCCTGGTTGCCTCCTTAATTGATGCCTTATGATCCAAATTACTATATTATTGGATTGAGTGATATGGCTACTGCTTGTTTGCTCTCCAAATTACCAAGTGATGAATATATAATCCCTTTGGAGCATCTGCCCCATGCTATATATGTGTATTTGACCATGCTTATGATGGATTTCTTTTAAGGACTCTAGCTAGATTAGAGGGGAAAAAGTTGCTGCTTTGTTGCCTATGATAATGGATCATCAAATGTTTCCCTTTGTCCCTGGTTGCCTCCTTAATTGATGCCTTATGATCCAAATGACCCAAGTCCCTTGCATGATCCCATTTGTCCCTAATGTTGCTTAAGATGAATAAATTCCCTCTAATCACCATTTGGAGATCAAGACTAGTTCTTGATTTCCATTAGCTAGACTCCAATATTAAAAATGTCTCCCAAATATGGAGACAAACATTTTAACATTACCCCAAGTGATTTACTTGTCGATGATTAGATGGTTGGTCGATCACTCGTACACTCGGGGGTGGAGCAAGTGAGGCTTGGTGTGATGGCACAAATATCAATATCTTGTGCATCCTACCTGGCCTCACTTACTCCATCCCTGGATGTTAATATTTGTTTCGACCAACAAAGTATGAGGCATTCCATTTAGTTGATACCACTTGGCTCTTTCTTCCATTTTAGTGCCGATGATTAGAATGTTCGGTCAACTGTACACTCCGGGGTGTCGCTAGTGAGCCTGGTGTGATGGCACAAATATCAATCTCTTGTGCATCCTACCTGGCCTCACTAACGCCATCCCGGGATGTTCATATTTGTTTCGACCAACAAAGTATGAGGCATTCCATTTAGTTCATACTAGCTACTTCTTAATTGCATTGGCCTTTCTTCCATTCTAGCTAGTGCCGATGATTAAATTGTTTGGTCACTTGTACACTCTGGGGTGGGGCCAGTGAGCCTGGTGCGATGGCACAAATATCAATCTCTTGTGCATCCTACCTGGCCTCACTGACCCCATCCCGGAATGTTAATATTTCTTTCGACCAACAAAGTATGAGGCATATGATATCTAGTTGAGATACCACTTGGCTCTTTCTTCCATTTTAGTGCCGATGATTAGAATGTTTGGTCACCTATACGCCGCAATATACTTTGTAGACGAGCTCCCCTTTCCCTAGCCGCCGTTCCGTGAACGAGTCCTTGACGAGACAACAACGCCGACATGCCTCTCCGGCGCAGCACCACTTTTCTTCTCTCGCCGTCCAGTACGTGAACGAGTCCTTAATGCGAAGACGGTGCCGCCTCCCTAGCATCATGCCGACCCCTGTTGTCGTGCCAGGCCGTGTCGATCAGTGGACACACGGTTTGAAGCGCGGCAACACGGCCCGGCATAATGCTGGGCAGGCCGGCACGGTCTTTGCATCAAGGACTCGTTCACTGGACAGCGAGGGACTGGCGTGGTTCTGCGCCGGAGATGCAGATCGGCGTTGTTGTGTCGTCAAGCACCCGTTGACGGAACGGGAAAGGGGGCCCTTCTGCAAAGTATACGGCGGTGTATACTGCAACTATGGTTTCTGACCATAGTATTTGTGTTGACCAACAATGTATGAGGCACTTATTCCATTTTGTCATTCCATTTGCTTTGAGATTTTCAAAATGCCGATGATTAAAATGTTTGGTCACCGTACACTTGGGGGTGGCGTAAGTGAGCCTGGTAAGATAGCACAAATATCAATCTCTTGTGCATCCTACTGGCCTCGCTTACCCCATCCCTAAATGTTAATATTTGTGTTGACCAACAATGTATGAGGCACTTATTCCATTTTGTCATTCCATTTGCTTTGAGATTTTCAAAATGCCGATGATTAAAATGTTTGGTCACCGTACACTTGGGGGTGGCGTAAGTGAGCCTGGTAAGATAGCACAAATATCAATCTCTTGTGCATCGGACTTGGTCTCACTAACGCCATCTCTAAATGTTAATATTTGTGTTGACCAACAATGTATGAGGCACTTATTCCATTTTGTCATTCCATTTGCTTTGAGATTTTCAAAATGCCGATGATTAAAATGTTTGGTCACCGTACACTCGGGGGCGGCGTAAGTGAGCCTGGTAAGATAGCACAAATATCAATCTCTTGTGCATCGGACTTGGTCTCACTTACACCATCCCTGAATGTTAATATTTGTGTTGACCAACAATGTATGAGGCATTTATTCCATTTCTCTTGTGCATCGGACTTGTTGGTCTCACTTTCTTCCATTTTCATCATAGTAGGAACTGGATGAAGGACCCCGATGCAAGCGAGCCTGGTGGGTAGAGATGACGGAGCAAAGGAGGAACCGGATGAAGACTACTTTGTATCTTGAAATTGTGAATTTTGTATGAATTAAGAGTTGTATGCAAAACATTTGACACTTGCCACTATATATGTATCTCGATCGGGTTCTAAGTAATGTGATGATGATGTCTATGTTATATCTGTGCAATGTACATGATATTTATATTATATCTGAATGTTGCTGTATATAACTGTGTATGTGTATTGCTGTCTATAAACTGCATGTGTATAGCAGGCAGAACAAAATCGTGTATAATACAAGCAAATTCGTGGCGCACTAAAAACCAATTCTGTGGCGCACGCTTTTCTGTGGCGCACCTAAGAACAAGTGCGCCACGAAACCTTAATTGGCGCACGGGAAGGTGCGCCACAGAAACCTTATTTTTGTGGCGACGTTTCTGTGGCGCAGCTCCCATGCGCCACAGAATCCATTTTTGGTGCGCCACTGATGAGGCTTTTCCTACTAGTGTGAGCCTCGCGTCCACGCACGGTGATTGTAAGCCGATCCTAGACAAGGCCTAAAAACCAACACGAGGTTGATCCCCGGAACATCCTGTCTAGGGCTAGCAAACTACACCCTACGTGCCGCTGGATCCTTCAACCCTTTGTAAGGCCTAACTATGCAGATATTAAACTAATCCTTGAGAACAAGGAGCAACCATAACGGATCGGATCTACTAAATAATGATCAAGCGGGGTGCCGCCCCTACACCTAAGATAGGTGTAAGGGTTGCACTACGACAGCATATGATACGAAGAACAATGCTAACCCTAACACATCTAAGATAACTACGTTGCTCGCCATCAAAAAGGCTTCAGTACGAGCAACGCATGAACGCGAATAAACTTGTACTGCCTAGATCGCAAGATGCGATCTAGGCAGCATGATGCTTACCCGGAAGAAACCCTCGAGACAAGGGAGTTGGCGATGCGCCTAGATTGGTTTGTGGTGAACGTGATTGTTGTTTATTTCATAAACCCTAGATACATATTTATAGTCCGTAGACTTTCTAACGTGGGAATAATCCCAACCGTGCACGAGTCAAACTCTAACTAATCGACACGTATCCTACTATATTACAGATACACGGGCAAACTAGCCCAAACTTTGCATATAAGGCCGATTCACGTATATCTTCCATGTATATTCTTCAAATCCATCTTGATCGCGGCCCACCTCTGATTCGGTCAAATTCTGGTGATAACAATGTGGCACTGTCGTCTTGGTCATATTGGAGTGAAACGCATGAAGAAACTCCATACAGATGGATTACTTGAATCACTTGACTTTGAGTCACTTGATAGATGCGAAGCATGTCTAATGGGAAAAATGACTAAGACTCCATTCTCTGGTATTATGGAGCGAGCTACAGACTTATTGGAAATCATACATACCGATGTGTGTGGACCAATGAGTGTAGCCTCGCGCGGTGGTTATCGTTATGTTCTAACCTTCACAGATGATCTGAGTAGATATGGGTATATCTATTTCATGAAACATAAATCCGAAACTTTTGAGAAGTTTAAGGAATTCCAAAGTGAAGTAGAAAATCAACGTAACAAGAAGATCAAATTTCTACGATCTGATCGCGGAGGTGAATATCTGAGTTATGAGTTTGGCATGCATTTAAAGAAATGCGGAATACTTTCACAATTGACACCGCCGGGAACACCACAAAACGGTGTGTCCGAACGTCGTAATCGAACTCTCTTAGATATGGTTCGTTCTATGATGTCTCTTACTGATTTGCCGTTATCATTTTGGAGTTATGCATTAGAGACAGCCACATTCACTTTAAATAGAGCACCATCAAAATCCGTTGAAACGACACCGTATGAATTATGGTTTAATAAGAAACCTAAGCTGTCGTTCCTTAAAGTTTGGGGTTGCGAAGCCTATGTAAAGAAGTTACAACCGGACAAGCTAGAACCCAAAGCGGAGAAATGCATCTTCATAGGATACCCTAAGGAAACTATAGGGTACACTTTCTATCACAGATCCGAAGGCAAAATCTTTGTTGCTAAGAACGGAACCTTTCTTGAGAAAGAATTTCTCACTAAAGAAGTGACTGGAAGAAAAGTAGAACTCGATGAGATTAATGAATCTTCACTAGTTGATCAGAGTAGCGCGATGCGGAAGTTGTTCTGTGCCGCCTACCAACAGAGGAGGCTAATGATAATGATCATGAAACTTCAAACGAGATAACTACTGAACCTCGCAGATCGACAAGGGAACGTGCCACTCCTGATTGATATGATCCTTGTCTAAATGTCATGATTGTGGACAACAATGATGAGGACCTGCGACGTATGAAGAAGCGATGATGAGCCCATATTCCAACAAATGGCAAGAAGCCATGAAATCCGAAGGATCCATATATGATAACAAAGTGTGGACTTTTAGTTACCTTACCGAAAGGCTGTCGAGAATAAATGGATTTTCAAGAGAAAAACAGATGCTGATGGTAATATTACGTCTATAAAGCTCGACTTGTCGCAAAGGGTTTCCGACAAATTCAAGGTGTTGACTACGATGAGACTTTCTCACTGTCGAAGCTAAAATCTGTGAGGATTTTGTTAGCAATAGCTACATTTTTTGATTATGAGATTTGGCAGATGGATGTTAACGGCGTTCCTTAATGGAGACATTGAGGAAGAGTTGTATATGGTACAACCCAAAGGTTTTGTCGATCCTAAAAATGCTGACAAAGTATGCAAACTTCAGCGTTCAATTTATGGACTGAAGCAAGCATCGAGAAGTTGGAACCGACGCTTTGATAAGGTGATCAAAGACTTCGGGTTTATACAGTGTCATGGAGAGGCCTGTATTTACAAGAAAGTGAGTGGGAGCTCTGTAGCATTCCTGATATTATATGTAGATGACATATTATTGATTGGGAATGATATAGAACTATTAAGCAGTGTAAAAGGTTATTTGAATAATAGTTTTTCAATGAAAGACCTTGGTGAAGCATCGTATATATTAGGCATTGATGACCCACAAGTATAGGGGGTATATCGTAGTATCTTCGATAAGTAAGAATGTCGATCGCAACGAGGAGCAGAAGGTGTTGACAAGCAGTTTCGATGAAGGATTCCTTGTAAATGCTCCAGAAAGTAGGGGGTTTTGATGAGTTGAGTAAAGTACGAGTAAGTAAAGTGCGAGAGTAACAATTGCGAGTGGCCCAATCCTTTTTAGCACAAAGGACAAGCGGTTTGTTTACTTATAATGACCAAACGTTCTCGAGGACACACGGGATTTTAGTCTAGTGCTTTCGCTACATACGGCTAAATAATCTTCATTGTTATGATAAGTGTTGTGTGGGTGAACCTATGCTAATGTACCGCCCTTCCTAGGACTAATACATACTTGTGATTATACCTTGCAAGCATCCGCAACTACAAGAAAGTAATTAAGAATAAATCTAACCACAGCCTTAAACTCTGAGATCCTGCTATCCCTCCTGCATCGATATACCAACGGGGGTTTAGGTTTCTGTCACTCCGGCAACCCGCAATTAGCAAACGAATACAAGATGCATCCCCCTAGGCCCATAAATGGTGAAGTGTCATGTAGTCGACGTTCACATGACACCACTAGAAGAATAACACCACAACTTAAATATCACACCATTGAATATTACTCATCCATAGTTCACTACTAACATTTAGACTTCACCCATGTCCTCAAGAACTAAACGAACTACTCACGAGACATCATACGGAACATGATCAGAGGTGATATGATGATGAATAACAATCTGAACATAAACTTGGTTCAATGGTTTCACTCAATAGCATCAACAACAAGTAGAGATCGATACCGGGAGAGTTTCCCCTATCAAACAATCAAGATCAAACCCAAATTGCTACAGCGGTGACGAGGTGCTGCGGAGGAGATGGCGGTGATGATGGTGGAGATGATGATGATGGTGATGGAGATGATGTCCAGCTCGATGACGGTGACGATGGCGTCGATTTCCCCCTCCGGAGGAATTTCCCCGGTGGATTCTGCCGCCAGGAGAGCTCTTTCTCTGGTGTTCTCAGCCCCGCAGAGGCGGCTGTAACTCTTCGTGAGGAACCCTCGTGGCTTAGGTCTTCGAGACGAAGGATTTCGCGAAGAAAAGGAGGCGAAGGGGTCGTGGGCCCCAGGACCACATGGCGGCGCGGCAGGGGCATGGGCCGCGCCCTCGTGGGCCCACCCTGGGTCCTCCTGGCCTCCTCCGCTTCCTCCGTCATCTTGAAAAATAGGATTTTGGTATAATTTCCTCCCACGTTGATCTTCCGAAATATTGCGTTCGACGGTGCTTTTTCCAGCAGAATCCTGGCTCGTGCTTGATCCTCCAATAATGATGAAACATGCAAAATAGATGAAATAACATAAGTATTGTGTCCCAATATGAAATATATCAATGAATAACAGCAAATTATGATATAAAATAGTGATGCAAATTGGACGTATCAACTCCCCCAAGCTTAGACTTCGCTTGTCCCCAAGCGAAACTGAGCTCGATAAACAGGACCACATGTTTATGGAGTGAAGAGTCGATAAATAAAATACGGACAAGAAGCATCATATTCATTCACACAGGACATTATAGTAAACAACCTCTTATAACTCAACTTGAAACAAGTATAAGGTAATCACAAGTAAAGGTGCATAAGAAATCATAATTGGTGATGGCAAACTTCGTTCTTGGTCAGAGAACAATTAACAGATTATATTTACCTCATTGAGCAGCGCTCTCATGTTAAAGTTTATAAGGCACAACTTGCATACTCAATCATAATGGTCTTTTCATGATCATTGATAACTTGCAAAGCTATATTCATTCAGATAAAACTTGTACTAAACAAGGAAGAATAAAAACATGATGAAGTGAATCACAATATAATGGTTTGATCACAACAACTCAAATGCTTGCTCAAGATGGAGGGAAATAGGTTTACTGACTCAACATAAAGTAAAAGACAGGCCCTTCGCAGAGGGAAGCAGGATTAAATCATGTGCTAGAGCTTTTTCAGTTTTGAAATCATATATAGAGATAATAAAAGTAACATTTTGAGAGGTGTTTGTTGTTGTCAAATGGTAGCGGGTACTCTAACCCCCTTGCCAGACAAACCTTCAAAGAGCGGCTCCCATATTATTTTCATTTTGTGTGGCACTCCTTCCAACCTTTTCTTTCACAAACCATGGCTAACCGAATCCTCGGG
Source organism: Lolium multiflorum (assembly GCA_030979885.1). Classification (NCBI taxonomy): domain Eukaryota; kingdom Viridiplantae; phylum Streptophyta; class Magnoliopsida; order Poales; family Poaceae; genus Lolium; species Lolium multiflorum. The sequence continues at coordinate 324,910,941 of CM061748.1, read as the reverse complement.
TGCCTGCCAACAATCTCATACCATGAAGGAGTGCCTTTTTATCTTAACTTTATTATGATGATGACACTCCCCCCAACCTTTGCTTACACAAGCCATGGCTAACCGAATCCTCGGGTGCCGTCCATCAATCACATACCATGGAGGAGTGTCTATTTAGTTTAATTAATTTGGGACTGGGAATCCCATTGCCAGCTCTTTTTGCAAAATTATTGGATAAGCGGATGAAGCCACTAGTCCATTGGTGAAAGTTGCCCAACAAGATTGAAAGATAAAACACCACATACTTCCTCATGAGCTATGAAACATTGACACAAATAAGAGATACTAAGTTTTGAATTGTTTAAAGGTAGCACATGAAGTATTTACTTGGAATGGCGGAAAATACCATGTAGTAGGTAGGTATGGTGGACACAAATGACATAGGTTTGGGTTAAGGTTTGGATGCACGAGAAGTATTCCCTCTCAGTACAGGTCTTTGGCTAGCAAGGCTAATTAGCAAGCATAAGAGTTGAAGGAAACAAACAAATATACATGTGATAGAAACAATCATGCATCTTCCTTGTAAGCACAAACAATCTTAACTTCAGAATAATACGCTATGAGCTAACAAGAAAGAAAGGCAATGAAACATCTATATGTATTTCTCTTTTCTAACTAAACCTCAAAGTGTTGTTGCTATTGACCAATGCTAAGTTTGCCAAAACCAAATAGATTTATTCAATGCTCCCAAAGTGATACCAATACTAACAACAAGGTAAATCATATAATAGAGATTGCAAACTAGAATAGGATGTGCAATATGTAAATGATAAGACTTCTCATTAATATTCCATAACGATAACTCACACCAAGGGATACATAGATAACCAACTAAAAGAGATACTTCCAACTGCAACCCATCTTATATGATAACTTCCCTATTCATGATATGACACTACTTGACAATAAAAGTAAAAGGTAGTGATAATGTGATACCGCGGCACTCCCCCAAGCTTGGAACAAACCAAGGGGATGCCAATACCGATGATGAATTACTCCTTTGGTGATGGTGGTGATGAATTTCCGTCATCAAACTTCCAAGGAAGAGGCTCTCCATCAAGAAACGACATCTTGGTCTCGGGGATCCTGAAACTAGCAGCACGGCTTATGTATTTAAACCTGTTTTCATACTCACAGTTCTGATTCTGAAAATCATAGAGTTGTGCTTGGAGCTTGTTGGTGGTGTCGTGAAGTGAGAGGATGTCGCTCCAAAGCTTTGCAGTTTCCTTCTCATGTTCAGCAATGAGTTCAGACACAATCCTGTGGAAGATATCCACCTCACGCTCAGCCATCTTCTTGTATTTGAAAACCTCTTGTTCTAGCTTCTCCATCCTATCTTCCAGGCTTCCTTCTCCTTTAGGACCCTGGACATCCTTGACCTGCAGTTCTCCTTCAACGAGCAGCAACTCCTTGGGGTGCATCCTCAGCTCCTCCATGTACAAGTTGCCAACATCCTTGCTGGAGCTGTCCTTCGGAGTTCCGGCGAAGACATGATGGCTCTAGATCCGAAGCAAATCCTGGCAGAAACAACTCGAAACAAAACACGTCGAAAACGATATACGGACCTCCGGGGGTCCGGGGGATTATATAGCAAAATTTTACACGACAAACGGAAAGTACCGGATCGAACCCAGTCGGAAGGGGCGACGGGGCAGCCAAACCATAGGGCGGCGCAGGCCGACCGCGCCGGCCTATGGTGCCACGCCCTCGTGCGTCCTTTCCACTCCGTTTCGAACTCGTAATTTTTCATATTTTCCAAAAACAGCGAATATATTGTTCGGAAAGTAAATTGCGTACTTTTCATTACCAGTACTGTTACCTATTCAAAGTCGAGTTCTGGCGGCTTGTCAATTTGCCCTTTGATGAAAGCTTCCGGTGTTTCCACTTGAATAATATCAACATCAACATTATAGGAATCACCGAGATATAATGCTTGAGTCTTTGTCCATTCACCACTTGCGTAGCATTGCCTTGGAGAGAGCTAATTTTGATTGCTCTGAACGATACACCTCCTCGACAACATATGGTCCTTCCCATTTCGAGAGTAATTTCCCCAAAGAATCTAAGACGAGACCGATACAATAGGACTTTATCCCCAATATTAAATTCTCTTTTGATAATCCTCCTATCATGCCATTTTTTAACTTTCTCCTTAAAGAGTTTAGCATTTTCATAAGCTTCACTTCTCCATTCATCTAGAGAACTCAATTGCAACAACCTCTTATCACCGGCAAGTTTAGGATCTTTATTTAATTCTCTAAGCCCAATAAGCTTTGTGCTCTAGTTCTAAAGGTAAATGACAAGCTTTCCCATAAACCATTTTATAAGGTGACATTCCCATGGGATTTTTGTAAGCAGTTCTATAAGCCCATAATGCATCCTTCAATTTACTAGCCCAATTCTTTCTGGTTTTATTAACGGTCTTTCCCAAAATAGATTTAATTTCTCTATTCGATAATTCTACTTGACCACTAGTTTGAGGATGATAAGCGGAAGCAATTCTATGATTAATACCATACCTAGCAAGAGTTTTTCTAAAACCTCCATGAATAAAATGAGAACCTCCATCGGTCATAATATATCTAGGTACTCCAAATCTAGGAAAAATAATATCTAAAAGCATTCTTAAAGAGGTCTCACCATCAGCACTCTTTGTAGGTATAGCTTCCACCCATTTAGTAACATAATCAACAGCAACAAGTATGTGAGTGTTACCTTCTGAAGACGGAAAAGGTCCCATGAAGTCAAATCCCCAACAATCAAACGGTTCAATAACAAGAGTATAATTCATAGGCATTTCATTGCGTCTGGAGATATTACCAACCCTTTGGCATTCATCGCAAGATAATATAAACTTTCTCGCATCTTTGAAGAGAGTTGGCCAATAAAAACCTGATTGTAGAACCTTTTGCGCGGTTCTTTCTCCGGCGTGATGTCCTCCATAAGCACTACCATGACATTTACTCAATATCTCCTGTTGTTCATATTCGGGAACACATCTTCGCATAATACCATCCACTCCTTCTTTATATAAGTGTGGGTCATCCCGAAATAATGTCTCAAATCATAAAAGAATTCCTCCTTTGCTGAGCTGAAAAGGTTGGAGGCAAGTACTTGGAAACAATAAAGTTAGCATAATCGCATACCAAGGACTCTCGCGAGCTCACCTTTATTACAGCCAATTGTTCATTTGGAAAACTATCATTAACAGGAACAGGATCATAAGCAATATTTTCCAATCTAGACAAATTATCAGCAACAGGATTATCAGCACCTTTCCTATATACAATATGTAAATCAAATTCTTGCAAAAGAAGTACCCATCTAATAAGCCTCGGCTTAGCATCTTTCTTTGTCATAAGGTATCTAATTGCAGCATGATCAGTATGAATAGTAACTTTTGAATCAACAATATAAGATCTAAATTTATCACAAGCAAAGACTACGGCTAATAATTCTTTTTCAGTTGTAGCATAATTTCTTTGAGCAGCATCAAGAGTTTTACTAGCATAATGAATAACATTCAGCTTTTTATCTACTCGCTGTCCAAGAACAGCGCCTACAGCAAAGTCACTAGCATCGCACATAATCTCAAAGGGTAAGTTCCAATCAGGAGGTTCAACTATAGGAGCAGTTGTTAAGGCTTTCTTAAGAGTTTCAAAAGCTTCCTTACAATCATCATCAAAAACAAATGGTACATCTTTTTGAAGAAGATTAGTAAGAGGCTTTGAAATCTTGGAGAAATCTTTAATAAATCTCCTATAAAACCCAGCATGACCAAGAACACTACGAATACCTTTAACATCCCTCGGATAGGGCATCTTCTCAATTGCTTCAACTTTAGCTCTATCAACTTCAATACCTCTCTCGGAAATTTTATGTCCCAATACAATTCCTTCATTAACCATAAAGTGGCATTTCTCCCAATTAAGAACAAGGTTAGTTTCTTCACATCTCTGCAAAACTTTATCAAGGTTTCGCAAGCAACTATCAAAAGAATTCCCATAGACGGAAAAATCATCCATGAATACCTCTACAATACCTTCACAAAAACCATGAAAAATAGCAGACATGCATCTTTGAAAAGTAGCGGGAGCATTACATAAACCAAAAGGCATGCGTCTATAAGCATAAGTTCCATAGGGACAAGTAAAAGTGGTTTTCTCTTGATCTTTAGCTTTAACAGCAATTTGTGAAAACCAGAATAACCATCAAGAAAGCAAAAATGAGTATTTTTAGACAATCTTTCTAGCATTTGATCAATAAATGGTAAAGGGTAATGATCTTTCTTAGTAACTTTATTAACTTTTCGAAAATCAATGCACATTCTATACCCTACAACTACTCTTTGAGGGATAAGCTCATCATTATCATTAGGCACAACAGTCATTCCTCCTTTCTTGGGAACGCAATGCACAGGACTAACCCATCTACTATCAGCAATAGGATATATAATACCAGCTTCAAGAAGTCGTAATACCTCATTTCTTACCACTTCCTTCATCTTCGAATTAGACGACGATGTTCAACAACGGGCTTTGCATCATCTTCCATATTAATAGCATGTTGGCAAATAGAAGGAGAAATCCCCTTCAAATCATCAAGAGTGTAGCCAATAGCGCCTCGGTGTTTCTTCAATATTTCCAATAACCTTTCTTCCTCAATCCCTGAAAGCTTAGAACTAATAATAACAGGATATATTTTCTTATCATCAATACGAGCATATTTAAGATTATCAGGCAAAGGCTTTAAATCAAAAACAGGATCTTCCTTTGGTGGAGGTGTTGTACCCAAATCTTCCACCGGTAAATCATGCTTGAGAATAGGTTGGCGAAGAAAAATTTCCTCAAGCTCATCTCTTTCTTTCCTAAAAACTTCACTCTCGCTATCCTCCAAATGTTGCTGCAAAGGATTGTTAGGAACAAGAACGATAGATGCACATTGCTCCATTTTAAAATCATTACTAGGCAAATCAGCTTTATAAGGAGTTTTAGTAAATTTAGAGAAGTTAAACTCATAAGATTCACCAGCAAATTTAGTCAAAATTTTCTCTTTCTTGCAATCTATAATAGCTCCACAAGTATTTAGAAAAGGTCTACCAAAAATAATAGGACAATAATCACTAGCAGCAGAACCAAGTACCAAAAAGTCAGCAGGATATTTAATCTTACCGCATAAAACTTCCACATCTCGAACAATACCAATTGGAGAAATAGTTTCTCTATTAGCCACTGAATAACCACATCAATATCTTCAAGTTCGCAAGAATCAATTTCGTGCATAATCTCCGTGTAAAGCTCATAAGGAATAGCACTAACACTTGCACCAATATCACATAATCCATAATAGCAATGATCACCAATTCTAACAGATAGCATAGGAACACTAGCTTGTTTGGGTTTATTAGGATGTGAAACAATATTAGAAGCATCTTCACAGAAAATAATATGACCATCCTCCACATTTTCAGTCACAAGATCTTTAATTATTGCAACAGCAGGTTCAACTTTTATTTGTTCTTCAGGTTCTAGGTTTCTTTTCACTTTTATGAACCGCACTATTTATAACAGTACTCCTTCATTTTAGCAGGGAAAGGAGTTTTTTCAATATAAGCTTCAGGAATAATATGATCAGTAGTTTCAACTACAACACATTTATTAATAGACGAATCAATTTTATCTTTATACGGTTCATGATACTTATCAAAATTCTTCTTTGGCAATTCATAATGAGAGGCAAAAGCTTTATAAAGATTTGCAGCAACTTGAGAATCAAGACCATATGTAGCACTCATATTACGAAATTTATCATTATCCATAAAAGCTTCAATGCATTTATAATCATAAATTATACCCGATTCTCTATCCTTGTCGTTCTCCCAACCTTCAGTATTTTCTTGGATCCGATCAAGAAGGTCCCTTTTAAACTCTTCTTTGTTGCGTGTAAATGATCCAGAACAAGAAGTATCCAGCAAGGTCTTGTCTTGAAAAGAAAGTCTTGCATAGAAATTATCAATAATAACATTACCGGAAGCTCATGAATGGGGCATTTGAGCATTAAAGACTTCAATCTCCCCCAAGCTTGGGCAATACTCTCTCCATCATGAGGCCAAAAATTATATATGCGATTCCGATCCTTGTGAATTTCACTTGGAGGATAGAACTTAGAATAAAACCGGGGCACAATATCATTCCATTCAAGAGAATCCCCATTATCCAGTAATTTATACCAATGCGCCGCCTTACCGGACAGCGATAAAGAGAATAGTTTCTTCCTCACTTCATCCATAGCAATACCTGCACATTTGAATAACCCGCATAATTCATGCAAAAACATAAATGATCACCAGGATGGACAGTTCCATCCCCTTCATAGCGGTTATCCATAACACGTTCAATAATTTTCATAGGTATTTTATATGGTATTACTTCCTCACCTGGCGCCTCATCCACTACCGTTGCAGTAGTAGTAGATTTCCCAAATAAAAATTGAAGAGAAGATCTCTCCATAATGACTTATAGCAGCAGGCAGAAATAAAATCAGCACAAACAGTAAAGGTTTTCCTTACCAATTCCACTTACCAATAGCGCTTCACTCCCCGGCAACGGCGCCGGAAAATAGTCTTGATGACCCACAAGTATAGGGGGTATATCGTAGTATCTTCGATAAGTAAGAATGTCGATCCCAACGAGGAGCAGAAGGTGTTGACAAGCAGTTTCGATGAAGGATTACTGTAAATGCTCACAGACAAGTATTCGGGGGTTTTGATGTAGCAGAGTAAAGTACGAGTAAGTAAAGTGCGAGAGTAACAATTGCAGCGAGTGGCCCAATCCTTTTAGCACAAAGGACAAGCCGGTTTGTTTACTTATAATGACCAAACGTTCTCGAGGACACACGGGATTTTAGTCTAGTGCTTTCGCTACATACGGCTAAATAATCTTCATTGTTATGATAAGTGTTGTGTGGGTGAACCTATGCTAATGTACCGCCCTTCCTAGGACTAATACATACTTGTGATTATACCCCTTGCAAGCATCGCAACTACAAGAAAGTAATTAAGAATAAATCTAACCACAGCCTTAAACTCGAGATCCTGCTATCCCTCCTGCATCGATATACCAACGGGGTTTAGGTTTCTGTCACTCCGGCAACCCCGCAATTAGCAAACGAATACAAGATGCATCCCCCTAGGCCCATAAATGGTGAAGTGTCATGTAGTCGACATTCACATGACACCACTAGAAGAATAACACCACAACTTAAATATCACACCATTGAATATTACTCATCCATAGTTCACTACTAACATTTAGACTTCACCCATGTCCTCAAGAACTAAACGAACTACTCACGAGACATCATACGGAACATGATCAGAGGTGATATGATGATGAATAACAATCTGAACATAAACTTGGTTCAATGGTTTCACTCAATAGCATCAACAACAAGTAGAGATCGATACCGGGAGAGTTTCCCCTATCAAACAATCAAGATCAAACCCAAATTGCTACAGCGGTGACGAGGTGCTGGAGGAGATGGCGGTGATGATGGTGGAGATGATGATGATGGTGATGGAGATGATGTCCAGCTCGATGACGGTGACGATGGCGTCGATTTCCCCCTCCCGGGGGGAATTTCCCCGGTCCCGCCCGGAGGAGCTCTTTTCTCTCTGGTGTTCTCCGCCCACAGGCGGCTGTAACTCTTCGTGAGGAACCCTCGTGGCTTAGGTCTTCGAGACGAAGGATTTCGCGAAGAAAAGGAGGCGAAAGGGGTCGTGGGCCCCCGCACCACATGGCGGCGCGGCCGGGCATGGGCCGCGCCCCCAGGGTGTGGGCCCACCCGGGTCCTCCTGGCCCCTCTGGCTTCCTCCGTCATCTTGAAAAATAGGATTTTTGGTATAATTTCCTCCCACAGTTGATCTTCCGAAATATTGCGTTGACGGTGCTTTTTCCAGCAGAATCCTGGCTCCGGTGCTTGATCCTCCAATAATGATGAAACATGCAAAATAGATGAAATAACATAAGTATTGTGTCCCAATATGAAATATATCAATGAATAACAACAAATTATGATATAAAATAGTGATGCAAATTGGACGTATCAGGCATCAAGATTTATTGAGATAGATCAAGACGCCTAATAGAGCTATCACAAAGTACATACCTGGACAAGATTCTAAAGAAGTTTAGAATGGACGAAAGTAAGAAAGGATTTTTACCTATGTTACCAGGCAAGGTCTTGAGTAAGACTCAAGGACCGGCTACGGCAGAAGAAAGAGAAAGGATGAGTCAGATCCCCTATGCCTCGGCAGTAGGCTCTATCATGTATGCCATGCTATGTACTAGACCGGATATAGCACATGCTGTCGGTTTGACTAGCAGATATCAAAGTGATCCAGGAATGGAACACTGGACAGCGGTCAAGAATATCCTGAAGTACTTGAAAAGAACCAAGGATATGTTTCTTTGTTATGGAGGTGACCAAGAGCTCGTTGTAACCGTTACACCGATGCAAGTTGGAACACCGATCCGATGACTCTAAGTCACTGGGTACGTGTTTATATTGAATGGTGCTGCAGAAGCTGGGCAAGCTCAAAGCAGTGCACGGTGGCGAAGTCTTCAACAGAATCGGAGTACATAGCGGCTTCAGAGGCTTCATCGAAGCGGTATGGATGAAGAGGTTCATTGTAGAGCTCGGTGTGGTTCCTAGTGCATTGGACCCATTAGTCATCTACTGTGATAACATGGGTGCCATCGCCAATGCACAAGAACCAAGGTCACACAAGAGGCTGAAGCATATCAAGCTGCATTTTCATTCGATTCGCGAGTACATCGAAGATGGAGAAGTAAAGATTTGCAAAGTACACACTGATCTGAATGTAGCAGATCCGTTGACTAAAGCTCTCCCTAGGGCAAAGCATGACCAACACCAGAATGCCATGGGTGTTAGGTATCTTACAATGTAATCTAGATTATTGACTCTAGTGCAAGTGGGAGACTATTGGAGATATGCCCAAGAGGCAATAATAAAAGTGGTTATTATATATCTTTATGTTTATGATGAATGTTTATATACCATGCTATAATTGTATTAACCGAAACATTGATACATGTGTGATATGTAAACAACAAAGAGTCCCTAGTATGCCTCTTAACTAGCTTGTTGATTAATGGATGATTAGTTTCATAATCATGAACATTGGATGTTGTTAATAACAAGGTTATATCATTATATGAATGATGTAATGGACACACCCAATTAAGCGTAGCATAAGATCACGTCATTAAGTTATTGGGATTTCTATTTTCGTGCCCTCGGTTCCTTAGTTGTGCTCAGTTTTCCCCAGCCCCTTAGTTTTTCCTCAGTTTTACCCTAGCCTTTGTCTGAAGACCCGCAGAAGGAGCTCAGACGGAAGGAATCCGTTTATTTGAACGTTCGTGCGACGTGTTGCGCCGCGTCGTCTGTGGGGCCGCGTCGTGGGGCCGCGTCGTGTGGGGCCGCGTCGCGTGGGGCTGGTAGAAAGGGACCGCGTGGGACAGGACGAGAAGCGTTTGGTTGCACGTGAGCAGGAGCTGGGTTTTGTCTCTCTCGGCCCAAATTGGCATTTTTAAAAGCACCTTTTCCCCTCTTTCTCTCTCTGTCTTTTTCACCAAATTAGTATCAAATCTAGAGAAGCTTCTATTTCTGTCTTTCTTCAATATGGCAGCAAATCTAGTAGCAAATCTGGGTTATTTATGCCTTTTGGCCCTCGTTTTTTGCCCAATATGGCAGCAAATCTAGTAGCAAATCTAGAAGCTATTATATGATAAATTCACAGCAGCATAATCAGAAAACTAAGTATAATACATAGGTAAACTGCATACAGCAGCCAAAAGCAGCCAATAACATTGTTAATGTTCACGACAAACTAAGCTGCAAAAATATACAAGATCACGCACGCAATGTATGGACAACAAGAAGATTAGGATGAATGAATTTGTTCTTCATTCCTCCTCATATATTTCTCCGTCGCTCCATTCGTGCAATTCCCCAAGGAAATATTCATTGAACTCCTTCCGTCTGCAGTGTGAGGCCAATACATCCTCCGGTATGGCCTGTGTTCATTTCTCAAACCGTAGAGTCCTATTCTATCCACACGTACCACTCATCCCAGGCATTTGTATCATGAGAGTACGCTCTGATATAACCCAAATCCGTGTAGTAGATGCTGCCAGGTTGAAGTGTCGGGTACACTCTGGTGTCGACGGAGATACACCGGATAAAATTCACGAAGAAGGCATTACGCCAATGTTAGTGACCGGATGGAGAGAGCGGCTCGAGTGTCCACACGGTACACCAATGTTTTGCCCGCCAAAGCCGCGCTGACCAACAACACAAGCAGCAGATCACCATCCGACTTCACAAGGTAGAACTTCTGACGTCCAAGTTCTGGAAATGAAATTAGTGTCTCCATCTTGACAGTGCTCGCGCGCTCTGTATATTGGTGCACACTATTCTTCCGATCTCAAAATTGTCCGAAGCTACTGCATACAGTTCACCATTGAACGGGGTAATGCAACGGAAAACATGGTTCTTGATCGAAAATCTTCCTTCTCCCCAATCCCCATCTTCATTTATATCCTTAGTTGGAGTGCTCTCATCGACCCAACCAATTTCCGGCGGGTAATGTGTGGCAACGAAGACCATAGTCGGGGATTTGATAACAGCGACTGATTTCAGAAAAACAGATGGCATCTGCGCCTCAAACATCGTGTTCGATTTCTTTGTGAGTGGGTTCAGCAGCCGTATCTTGTGCGGCGGGTTCTTCTGGGCAAGCACGATGACGCCACGGGAAAAGCCGACGAAGTAGAATCTAAAATATATTGAAAAGATAACATTCAGCACTAAGATTGAAAATAAGATCTATGGTGACGCCACGGGAAAAGCCGAGGAATTTGAACCTTGCACGAACTGCAGATAGATCTATGGTGACGTAGCGGGATGTGCCAAGATGGAGGAAGGTGAACTCAGCGGCGCGTGGAAGGGCGTGGTGTAGCATGATCCATTCGTGCAGGTGCACGTCGGGATCAGGTAAACCTGAGCGCCAATTTCTACAGACTTGCCTCATAGCAGAGTAGCTGTCCACGTACTCCTCTTTCGCCAATAAGCATTCGCCGATCTTGTGAAGTGGTCCGTCAGCCGTGAGACCGGCCCAGTTCACGGAGGCACCGCGCTTGGATGCGCCGCCCTCGGATGCGCCGCCCTCGGAGGCGACGGGCTCGGCGGCGACGGGCTCGGCGGCGACGGGCTCGGCGACGGGCTCGGAGGCGACGGGCTCGGAGGCGACGGGCTCGGGGGCGATGGCCGCCGGCGCATTCTTCTTCTCCATCGCCGGCAGGGGAGGGCTCGTACGGCGGTTGGGGTTTTTTGGAGAAGTTGATGGGACGTGAAGGGGTGGTTTCGTGCGTGAGCGATAATGAGACGTACTGTGTGCAGAGGGAGGGAGAGAGGGGCTTACGCGTCCTAAATGCGACCCGCGTCAACAATGGCACGTCTTCCACGTCTGCACCGCGACACGCGTCAACAATGGCACGTCTTCCACTTCTGCACCGCAACACGCGTCCTCGAGTCTAACCCTGGAAATTTAGATATACTCATGTATACCCTCGAGTCATATACTAGCATTTTTTGTATGCTCAGTTTTCACCTTGAGTGCTAATACTGGCTAGTGCAATATACTCAGTTTTACCCTCAAGTGGCTGGTCAACAGAGAGTCAACAAATGGGATTAACTAGTTAAATGAGTTATTTAATGTGCAAAAAATTCCGAAAAGGAGTGGCACTTACTCATGGAGTCTTTACCACAAATTTCCACTTCTCAAATCATAGATAAATCGTAGATAAATCAAGTTTCACCACAAATTGCCACTTCTCAAATCACCTAGTAGCTATGAAGGTGCATGGTTTTCCATAATAAGCCCTACCCAAAACAGCTTTCCCCAAAACATACTTTGTCTGAATGAGACCATAATTTTCACACTCATGTAGATTTGTATTGCAAATAGTTTGAGGTAGGCCAAGATGGGTTTCATTGTACAAAACACGCATTTTTCATTTTTTAAATCTCATATTTGAATCCCTTAGTCTGTTTACTACTCACTTGCCCTTGGTTTCTTGATACTACTCAGTTTGCCCTCTCCCTTCACAAACTCTCACAGACGCCCAACATTGCCTGATTGGTCTAGCCCATGTCACGCGGATCGTGCCCGACGACCGTTGATCGTATGATCTAACGGGCGGATAACCCCTATCTCTCTCTCGTGGGCCACCACACCCTCTCTCTCTGTCGTCGGTTAGCTTCACGCAAAGTTTGGTTTTCTGCATTATTTTTCACGAGCTAAATTATAAACTCTTTTTAGGCATTACTTTTCACGCAAAAAATGATAAACCATCACCGATTTGTTGTAGCCATTACTTTTCACGCACAAATGATGACACCATCACCCATTTCATGTACCCATTACTTTTCACGCAAAAAATGATAAACCATCACCGATTTTGTTGTAGCCATTACTTTTCACGCACAAAAATGATAAACCATCACCGATTTGTTGTAGCCATTACTTTTCACGCACAAAAATGATACACCATCACCCATTTCGTGTAGCCATTACTTTTCACGCAAAAAATGATACACCATCACCCATTTCTTGTACCCATTACTTTTCACGCAAAAAACGATAAACCATCACCGATTTCTTGTAGCCATTACTTTTCACGCACAAAAATGATACACCATCACCCATTTCGTGTACCCATTACTTTTCACGCAAAAAAATGATAAACCATCACCGATTTTGTTGTAGCCATTACTTTTCACGCACAAAAATGATAAACCATCACCGATTTGTTGTAGCCATTACTTTTCACGCACAAAAATGATACACCATCACCCATTTCGTGTAGCCATTACTTTTCACGCAAAAAATGATACACCATCACCCATTTCTTGTACCCATTACTTTTCACGCAAAAAACGATAAACCATCACCGATTTCTTGTAGCCATTACTTTCCTTTTAGGCATTACTTTTCACGGTAAAATGATAAACTATACCCCCACAACGGTCGACTCCTCCTTAATTTATTGTGTATAAACCCCCACAACGGTCATCTCCTCCTTATTTTATTGTGTAAACCCTACAACGGTCATCTCTCCCTTATAAACACCCACACGGCCATCCCTTGTGTCAATAGGTTCTGCCTCTCTCTTCTTTCGTTCACATACACTTTATCCATTGCCATGGCTTCCACGTCTCGGACGCGGACCGGAAGGGGAAGGGGAAGGGGAAGGGGAAGTGGATCATCATCATTGCCACCACCACCGTCAACACTGCCATTGATCATAGAGGAGTTCTTCATCATCGTCTATGAAGACCCTTTGGTCAAGAAGGTACGTACGCGTTCCCACATATATGATGCATGTGATTAATTATGGGCATGTTCTAAAAAACCTTTAATTTCAAGGGTTCCCTAATTTCAAACGATCGGCGCTCGATCTCTTTGCAGGAACTCCCAAAAAAATTTGCGGACTATCTTGACGGCAAGGAGCCAGCTACGAGCAGCTGACTGCGGTCCTCGTCTCTGGACCGTGGAGGTCCTATTTGATGGACAAGGCCGGATGTACCTCGACAAGGGCTGGGAGAAATTCGCCATCGCGCACGGTGTGGATTTCGGCTGGTTCGTACACTTCAAATATGAAGGCGATGATGTGCTCACGGTGAAGGTGTTCGACGGAACAATGTGCAGGAGGTACTACTACTCAGACGACGAAGACGATGATGAAAGCGACGACGACGTGAAGCCATGCATCCATCCCCTTTAGATAATTAAGGGGATTATGACCAAGAATATATATGTAGCTTCATATGCATCGATTTAGAGATCTAGCTATTTTCTATATATTATGCATGTAAAAAATAATATCGCATTTCCACTATTAGCACCACATCCTCCAAACCCGATGCCGATGATATCGGCATGGTCAGAACGGCTATGCTCGCCGCCACTGCTAGGTCAACGTCGGGATACACAATGTTTAGCATAAGAGTCACTTTAGATTAAGCTGCGAAAATGGGCCCCTACAGAGCGGCTCTATATTATATTCTCTAAATAAAATAGACGACCACAGCGGTCATTGGCTGCGGAGGCCCCACAGAGCGGCAATATATAATTTTCTATAAATAAATAGACGACCCACTGGTCATTGGCTGCGGCAGCCCCATAGAGCGGCCCCATTTGTCATTGGCAGCACCGCGTATACAATCAGGAAATAAAACGGCCCACGCGTCAGCGGTAGATGGATCCACCCGTCAGCACGAGACGGTCAGCGAGGAACTGACCTCACGGTAACGGTAAGGCCTCTGACCTGACGGCAACCCGCGTCTTCGAGGGGTTTCAAACTAGAGGGAGGGAAAAGCTGAGGAAAAACTAACAGTGGGAAAACGAGTACAACTAACGAAGCGGGGCACGAAAATAGAAATCCCTAAGTTATTTGCTATAAGCTTTCGATACATAGTTACCTAGTCCTTATGACCATGAGATCATGTAAATCACTTATACGGAAAGGTACTTTGATTACATCAAACGCCACTGCGTAAATGGGTGGTTATAAAGGTGGGATTAAGTATCCGAAAGTATGAGTTGAGGCATATGGATCAACAGTGGGATTTGTCCATCCCGATGACGGATAGATATACTCTGGGCCCTCTCGGTGGAATGTCGTCTAATGTCTTGCAAGCATATGAATAAATTCATAAGAGACCACATACCACGGTACGAGTAAAGAGTACTTGTCAGGAGACGAGGTTGAACAAGGTATAGAGTGATACCGATGATCAAACCTCGGAAAAGTAAAATATCGTGTGACAAAGGGAATTGGTATCGTATGTGAATGGTTCATTCGATAACTAAAGTCATCGTTGAATATGTGGGAGCCATTATGGATCTCCAGATCCCGCTATTGGTTATTGGTCAGAGAGAGTACTCAACCATGTCCACATAGTTCACGAACCGTAGGGTGACACACTTAAGGTTTGATGTTGAAATGGTAGAACTTGAATATGGAATGGAGTTCGAAGATTTGTTCGAAGTCCGGATGAGATCCGGACATCACGAGGAGTTCCGGAATGGTCCGGAGAATAAGATTCATATATAGGAAGTCATTTTATGAGTTTGAAAATGATCGGTGCATTTATGGAAGGTGCTAGAAGGTTCTAGAATATTCGGAAGAAAGTCACTTTGGAAGGCGGAGTCCCGAAGGGACTCACCACCATGGCCGGCCAACCCGAAGGGTGGAGTCCCGGTGGACTCCACCTATGGTGGCCGGCCACTCCCAAGGGAAGGTGGGAATCCCACCTCTAGTGGGAGTCCTAGCTTGGGTAGGTTTCATGTGATATGGAAGGTTTTGGTTTGGGGTCTTATTCGAAGACTTGTAGACCAACTCTTGGGTGTTCCACCTATATAATGAGGGCCAAGGGGAGGGGGCCAGCCACCCCAAACACCACAAGGTGGCCGCACCCCATAGTGGCCGGCGCCCCCATGTCTCCAAACCCTAGCCGCCCCACTCCTCCTTCTTCCCCGCACGCTTAGCGAAGCTCCGCCGGGATTCTCCACCACCACCACACCACGCCGTCGTGCTGCCGGATTCAAGAGGAGCTACTACTTCCGCTGCCCGCTGGAACGGGGAGGTGGACGTCGTCTTCATCAACAACCGAACGTGTGACCGAGTACGGAGGTGCTGCCCGTTCGTCGTGATCAAGATCTTCTACGCGCTTTTGCAAGCGGCAAGTGAACGTCTACCGCAGCAACAAGAGCCTCATCTTGTAGGCTTTGGAACTCTTCAAGGGTGAGACTCGATCATCCCCTCGTTGCTCCCATCTTCTAGATTGCATCTTGGCTTGGATTGCGTTCTCGCGGTAGGAATTTTTTTTCTATGCAACGTTATCCTACAAGTCTCTCTAGGATGAAACTTTTGATACAAAATTGTAATAATGTGATTCTTCACATGGACTCCTTGGATAAATTTATACCTTTATTTACAGCTGGAAGCAACTTCAGAAAGATTGTTAAACTTCATCTAGAGGTGTTGCTCCTAGTGGAATGTAATTATTGGAAAAAACATTGTGCTATACGTTGGATAAAACAAGGGGAGGATAATACTAGGTCTTTCCATGCAATGGCTATGGATAGGTTTTGAAGAAATAACATTGCCATGTTAAGGAACTCTGAAGGGGTGGAGATCTCTGATCATCAAATGGAAACATTGCTTTGGGTTACTTACAAGGAAAGAATGGGGCATTCAGATGGGATTTCATTGTAATTTAACCTTCCCTTGCTGCTGATAAGAATATTTTTCCATCTGTAATGGAGATTACATTAGTAGGAATATAGGCAGAAACATCTCCAGATTGAGTCTCAACTATTGGTAAAGCGGTTATCTAAAAGAGAATTAAATTTTGCGGCTCTTTCTAAAAGGCGTGAATGCAAATAAAAAACATCCCCGGGATAAGCTTCGGCTGGGGGGTCTTCTTAATAGAAGGGACATTTCGCGATAAGCTTATGCCTGTTTGGAGAGATCATCATAAATTATTAAAGTATGTCGTTCGTGGTACATAAAATATTCAGCCAGGGCTGATCCCGTATAAGGAGCGAGGTATTGTGATGTTGCAGGTGAATCCGCCATTTCACCTACTACAATAGTCGGTCATTGATGGTTTGGATGAGTTAATTGTTCCCTTTAGCAAAAAGGAGATGGATGATGTGATAAATGATATGCCCTCTCATAGGGCGCCTAGGCCGGATACGGTTAACGGTTTATTCGTCAAGAAATGTTAGCCCATTGTTCAAGCTGAATTTTATCCCTTGGCATCTTATTTCCATGAGGGAAGTTTGGACCTACAAAGCATCAATGGGTCGTATACATTGTTCAAAAAATCAGTCGAGATATCGATTTATCAGCCGATTTATCGTGAATCGGGTGGTAACTGATAAGATTTTGGCATATCGGCCAGTTTATCACGCCTCCGATATTTCGGCCGATTTTCTGCATGAGAGCTGATATTTCGCCCCATTTTCACTCTCATGGCCGATATTTCGGATGATTGTTAGTGAAATTTCAATGAAATTTGGTATGCAGTCGATATTTTCGTCCTATGGTTTTTTAGAATTTTGCATTAGCTCAAATTTTATTATTGATTCAAATGCAAGGAATAAAGGTAATACTTATGTGCAATGCTCAAATATTATTTTTTGCATAGCATATTTTAGAAAATTTAGTGTCGGAAATTAGTATTTAGAAAAAAAAAATAAGCCGATAAATGGTTGACCGATAAAATTGATTAATCGATCGATAAGCGATTAATCTTATTTTTAAGGATGACCGATAAGTTAGAATATTGGTCTTATATAACTTTATTTCCTAAAAAGTTAGTACTAGAGGAGGTTAATGATTTCCACCCTATATCCTTCACTAATGTTGTCTAAAATTCTTAACCAAGATAGCCGTGAATCGGCTACAAGGGAAAATCTTGGAGTGCATACATAAGAACCATTATGGTTTTCTACGTAATAGGTCTATCAAGATTGCTTGGCTTGGTCATTTGAATATTTATATTTGTGCCAAATCTCAAAGAAGCCAATTATCATCTTAAAATTGGATTTCGATAATATTGAGCATGAAGCATTACTCCAAGTGATGAAACATAAGGGTTTTAATTGGAAATGGTTGGGCTTGTCTAAGTCCATTATTTCCTTTGGTACATCCTCGATTATTTTGAATGGTATACCTAGGAAGCAATTTGTATGCAAACGGGGTGTTAGATAAGGTGATCCATTGTCACCTTTTTACTATCTCTTTGGTTCAGACTTGTATAGTCGACAGTGAATTTGGCCAGGCAAGGAGTTATCAGCAAGCCAATTGAAACGTATGACTCGGATTACCCAGATGACACTTTGTTGATCATGCCTGCTGATATGGAACAGATTTTAGCTCTCAAGGAGGTGTTACATAAATTATCTTTATCCACGGGCTGAAGATTCATTATGGGAAATATCAAATGGTTCCTATTAATGTTTCACATGAATTGATTTCAGAATTCGCACAAGTGTTTGGTTGGCAGGTTGGAACTATGCCATTTACTTACTTGGGTTTGCCTTTGGGCGCCACAATGCCACAGATAATAGATTTAATGCCTCTTGCATGTAGACTCGAAAGGAGGTTAGGTTCGATTTCAAGTTTTCTTTCGCAAGGAGCCCGTTTGCAAATGATAAATTGTGCCCTGGCATCCATGCCACTTCACTTTCTTACAACTCTGCAACTACCAGTGGGATTTACCAGTCAGTTAGACAGAATTTTGAGACGGTGTCTTTGGAGAGACAAAGATAATCGTAAGCCCTCTTTGGCTGCATGGGAGATGGTTTCCAAACCCGAAAAATCTGGAGGTTTGGGGATTGTAGATTTTCAAAAGCAAAATGTAGCTATGCTCATAAAATATCTTGATAAATTTTAGAATCATATGGATCTACCATGGTTAATCTTATTTGGAGCTCTCATTATGTCCATAAGATTCCTCATCCGAAAAATTTATGTGGATTTTTTGGTGGAAGGACGTCCTTAAACTAGTTGATAACTTCAGAGGAGTGGCGACAGTTAGGCATCGTAAAGGCAACACTTTTCTCTTCTGGCGTGATAATTGGATGTTGCAGCAGGTTTTGACTGGAGCAAGGAAGGGTTTTGCTAAACCTTTTTTCATGGAAGTAGTCATATTGGCCTGTTGGAACATCTGGTTACTTAGAAATGGGAAGATCTTCAGTGCTGAGGTTTACTCTTTCACTAAGTGGAAGGGGAAGTTTATTCATGACATCTCTTTGTTGCAATATAGGATCAAACAGGAGTATAAGGATAGATTGTTAGACTGGATTAGGTCTCTGCCTTAGAGCCTTGTTTCCTTTTTTGTACATAGTTTTTTCTTTTTGTTTTTTGACTTCTGTACATAACTTTCTTTAAGTTGGACTAATAAATTGATGTGGGGCTGTTGCCTCACAGTCTTGGGTTTCAAAAAAAAATGGTGTAAGCTCACCTTCGGAGAGTCGTTATCCGAGATTTTTCTCGTATGCCTTGGACATTGAGATATCAGCTGTGCAAGTTTTTGCAACTAATAATATTACATCCCTTTTCCAGCTCCCTTTGTCATTGTGGGCTTTTGATGAGTTGGTGGGATTACAGAATCTGTTACAGGCAAACCCAGCAAATGATCAGGATGATGTTTGGGTTTATTGCTGGGGGGGAAGGTATGCTTCGACCAAGTCCTATCAATATATTCATGCTCATTTGGTTGTGCCGCCAGTATATAAATGTTTGTGGAAATCAAGTTGCATCATAAAAATTAAGACTTTTTCCCAGTTATTACTCTCTGACATGTTGAATACACGAGACTTAATTACTGCAGTGACGACATTGGACAGTTACAGATGACACTCATTGTGTATTGTGCTCTTTAAGGTGTCATGGGGATATGATGCGTTTGTTCTTTGAGTGTAACTTCAGTTGCAGAATATGGAATTACCTGCAAATTAATTGGAATGGGCATGGAGATGTGGACTTGCAGACTGTCATATCTGGGGCTAGGGAAAGCTTTGGTCATCCGTTCTTGTTGGAGGTCCTGATTACTGCATGCTAGAATATTTAGCTGGTTCGAAATGAAAAATAATTCAATCATGAAAGGCCTACTATTAGGAGGTGGAACGCTGGTTTTGTTCAAGACATGTCTCTGCTGCAACATAAGCTCAAGACGAAGCATAGAGCTATTTTGATCTCTTGGGTTGCTAGCCTTTTGTAATTTCTTTGTACACAGATAGGTAGTTGTTTGGTGGCTTCTCGCCCCCTCTTTTTCTGCTTAGCTTCAGGTTCTTGTACCTTATTTGGTGTGTTCTTTTTATATAATATTTTTTGTGGGGCTTTTTGCCCTGCAGTCCATAGTAAAAAACAGTTCAGGTTGAAAAAGTGGTGGTTAAAGAAGGAGGGTTTTAAAGAGTTAAAATAAAAAACTAGGAACCTTCCTTGCAATATGTCTAAATCTATTGATATCTGGTAATTCAAGTAAAGAAATCTTGGGATAGTGGTGAAAGGTCGGGCATTTAATATGGAGTCTAAGCAAAACGAGCATAAGAAGCTAATTATTATTTAATGCGGATGATGGACACCATGTCTGAAACCCAACCCTTGTCTCCAAGTGCTAAAACCAAATGAGAGGTAGTGAAAGAGAGTTATAGAGGCGTTTGAAGGAATGAAGAAATGAAAGCTAGACATAGATCTAGAGAGAGATATTCTGGAGGGAGATAAAAAATACTTATTATTTCCATGTTATTGTCAATAAGAGGAGGAAGAAACAAAACCATATTCTACAAGACCCTGATGGAGAAGTCCATGATACTACAGGTATAATCAAACGTGAGTGCATTATTATAAGAATTTGTTTGGTTCCGAGTAAACTTTAAATATTACTTTACAGGACGGTTTCCGGGAACCATGTGTGAAAGTCACTAGTCCAAGAAGATGTGTTTAGTGATGAAGAAATTAAAACTACCATTTTTGTCTCTTATGCTAAACGTGCACCGGTACATGATGTTTTTTTCTTTTTATTTTATCAGTAGTTTTGGGGTTTGATCTATTGTATAGGTTCGAAGACTGGAATAGATGAGAACATGATGTCTGTAGGCTCGGTTTCTCTTTACTCTCTCTGATTCCAAAAGAGCATGATGCAGTTACAATTCTAAAGTTTATTCCCATTGGCTTAACCAATTATAGCTTTAAAATCTTCTCCAAATGTGTCACTAATAGGTTTCCAGGAATTAGTGATGACTTATTGCCTCAATCAAAACTGTCGCCATCAATGGAAGGTTTATCATTGAGTTTGTTGTTTCAGCACATAAAATTATTCATGATGTTGTGAAGAAAAAAGTATCCGGTTTTATTTTTAAACTGGATTATGAAAAATCCTATGATATAGTAGATAGACATTTTATGCTTAATATGGTGTCATAAAGGGAATTTTTAACCACATTACCGTAGGGGAAGCCCATACGATGTAAAATTAAAGGAACTATACAACTGAACAATGACCCAAGAGAACTTAAATCAAAGGGGCAGATGTCGGGTATTAGGATCGCTTGATCTAGTTCCCATTAATGTTGAGAGTGCTGAAGCTCAAATTTATGCTCAAAATCTATGTTAGAAGTTACGTGACTTCCCTTTGAGGGGGTTGGAGAGGAAAACTCTTGTCTTATTAGTCTAAGATCATACTTATTAAAGCATGATTGGCAACATCCTAAATTATTTGATCTGTGTTATCAAATTTCTTAAATGAGTAATAAATCTGGTCAATTCTCAGATTGCTCACTAATAATTATGAAGAGCGCCATAAATATCATCTAGCTATATAGAATGAAAGAACCTAATGTCTTTGCATGCCCTGAGTCTGGTGTCTCACCTTTTTTTGGAAAGGTGTGATGTTGGCTGTTAGGGCTGCAAAAATGGGTTATATGTAGAAAGTAAAGAACGGTGAGAGGACCAAGTTATGGGAGGATCAATGGTTTGGTTCCTATAGTATTGGTATTCACTTTTGGGATTTGTACATAATTCTTAATGAAGAAAACTTTCCCATTGCTAATGTGTGAGAGGGAGTCAATCTAAAGTTCATCTTTGGAGGTATGAAGATCAAAACCTTATGAATAATTGTCAAAGCACTTCATTTTTCGTAAAACCTATCCATGGGTATAGCGCAAAAGAGATGGCAGTACTATTCAAGTATTTGGCTATAGGTTCCCACTAGCCTCTAGACTGGCCGTAGACATTGCCTGGCCTCTCGGTCACTTGCAATTTTATTAATGAGTTTTCGATCTGCCTACGGAGACGTATGTATTTTAGGCACAAGAAATCTATAGTATGTGACCATGTCAATATAATATACATGTCCTCGGTGTATAAACCTAACACCAACGCATAAGCACGCATACAAGCCTCACACATCCAAGATTGCAACAGCTAGCGGAGAGAACAACTTCCGCCGGAGAGGAAGGATTGGGAAAATAAGAATATAGCTTGCCATTGAACACCGCCGCCCATTGAAGGGGACTCTACTTCTTTAGTCACTGGTGATCATGTAGTCTACCCTGTGTTAGAGAGAGGACACTTTATTACTTAAAATGTTTAAGCATTACATCCGGTCTCAGCATACCAGACATATGCCCATTCCGAGTTTGAGCTCATATGTGTTTGCATCGGTTTGACGGCGACACAATAAAAGTTGATAAAAATTAGTATTCTTCCTTGCGTCATCGAAAATGTAACTGATCACTATTACTTGTAGTAGAAAGAACAAGCATGAAAATATCTCAAAGGAGCTGCATGCATGATGAGTATATGGCAGGCAGGGCCCAGGTAGGAGGCTTCTATTCCCTTGACTGTAGAGTGGGGGCGGATGGAGTGGCCGGGTAGCGACATGCCACCCCACGCCATGGATGGATGGATGGATGGGCCGTGTCAAGCTAGCTAACGATGCCGCGCGCCCGACGAAAGCTACGGCGGCGACGGGCGGATCGATCGATCCAGCGCCTTTTCGTTGGGCGAAAGGAACGGAACCCAAATCTTATCGCCCCGCCGGAGGATGGATGTGTCGCGTGGGGCGCTGCTGCTGCCCGCCTTGCCGCCGTTCCATCCATCCCAGTCCCTTCCCCGCTGAAAAACACATCCCGGCTACTTGCCCCTCCCTCTTGTGCATGTAGGCCAACCGCGTCATCTTATCCTTCATCCTCTCTCTCCCATCATTCCCTCCATCTGATCTAGCTAGCACCTCGTGCTCCTGGTGGTGCCTCCCATCATCCCCTCATCTCTCCCTGTCCACCATTCTTTTTCTTACCCTGCGGCCAAGGGAAGACAAGCTGCCGCCGCCGGTGGACGAAGCTAAGCTTGCCGTGTTTGACCGTGATCAGCAACCCTATCGCCCGAGCTTGCTGGAGCAGCAGCAGTAGCAGCTACTGATCGATCCATGCATGGATGGCAAAGAACTCATCTCACCGTCCGACCTGCCGCCATTCTACCCGCAACAACCACCCCACCACCACCGCATGCTCGGCGGCGGTGGAGGGCATAACAGCCCCTCCTCCCTCGCCGGGATGCACTCCGTCATCCGCCCCATGCCCAACATGAGCATGAGCCCCACGGCCATCCTCCAGTCCATCGGCGGCGGCGGCCCCGGCTCCCTCTCCGGGATGCAGTTCCACATGGACGGCACGCCGTCGCCGTCCTCCATGATGCACGGCGGCAACATGTCCGGGTCCGGCAACATGGTCTCCGTTTCTGGCTCGGGCGGAACGATGCCGGTCGCCAGCCAGCCGGAGCCGGTCAAGCGGAAGCGGGGCAGGCCGCGCAAGTACGGGCCCGACGGGGCCATGAAGCAGCACCTGGCGTCGACGCAGGGGCAGCAGCAGCAGCAACATCACCAGATGATGGGCGCCGCGCCGCCGCCGAGGATGGGCTCGATGTCCGGGCAGGACATGGCGGGAGGGTTGGATGACGCGGCGGCCAAGAAGCGGCGGGGCAGGCCTCCCGGGACCGGGAAGAAGCTCTCCTCCCCTAAACCCTCCGGTTAGTATATATATCTAGCTCAACTCTGAATATTTTTTTCAGGGCCAACTCTCAATTTATAATTTCCTAATTAAGATGATTTTCCCCCCTCTTTATCGGAAAAAAGGTGATTGTTTTTGCAAAGTTTCTTTCACCAATAGATTATGTCGATTATTCTGTATTCTGTATGGGGAAAAGAACATCTGTAGTAGTATGTGGCTGGCAGCTGCAAGAAAACAATTTTTTTTTTCTGAACGATTTTAGTAGTACAAGTATATCTCACTTATTATGCTTACCAGTTGAAATCCTCAACATGTTGCAGCGTGCTGGCACTCTAGAGTCTGCAGTTTACTGAAACCACGTTATTAGAGAATAATACTACTACTAATGCGCGATGGTTTTCCGTTCTTCCTGCCTCTGAAAATTGTTATTCTGTCTAGGCAATGCGTTCTCTGGCTCAGCTGGAACGAGCTTCACTCCTCACATCATCACAGCATCTCCTTCTGAGGTATGGATGACCGCAATGCAAACTGAAACAACCCAGGCAACAAGGAGTATCTTCACATTCAACAGAATTTATCAGAATTCCATTTTGTTCCTTTGTTATCTTGTTGCACCTGATGTTGCAGCAGATTGAACTGACAGATGAAATGTCACCTTGTCAGGATGTAGCAGGGAAGATAGCGGCATTCGTGAGCCAGTCACCGAGGGCTGTGTGCGTGCTCTCGGCGATGGGCTCCATCTCCAGAGCCGTCCTCCGCAACCCGGGAGACCACGCCTCCTCCGCCGCAATGGCTCCTCCTTCTTACAACAACAATCCTTCCATTTACGAGGTAGGCCACCATCCTACGCAGTGCAGGGAACAACAGATCAAAGAAATGCAACTGAAACTTATGTATAACCCTCAATGATGTGGATGCTTGTAGGGCTTGTATGAGATCCTGAGTTTATCTGGCTCTTACAATCTGAATGAGGCGCAGCTGAACCAGAGTGACGGGCTCAGCGTCACGCTCTGCAGCCCAGAGAGGCATGTCATTGGAGGTGTTCTGGGTGGAGCCTTGGTGGCTGCCAGCACAGTGCAGGTGTCACTACCAGATCATCTCATGTATTACGATTCCTCAACAGTTTTCAGAAGACACACAATACAATTAAAGTTTACAATTCTGTTTGGCATGTGCAGGTGGTACTAGGGACTTTTGTCAATGGAGGGTCCAAATCAAAATCAAAGAAAGCCGTGAAACCACCGCCAGCCTTCGGTCCAGACACGCTCACCGGCGGAGGAGGGCCAGACGCGTCACCCAGCTCTGGTGGACATAACCAAAACCTAACGCCGCCGCCCTCCATCGTAACAACTGGAGGATGGCCTAGCTCCGGGATATTTGACACGAGAAGTTCCAGCATTGATATCAACAACTCGTCTAGAGGATAGCTCACCTGTCGATACCTCCAGGTCTCAAGAAATTTTCTGTTCCTGAAAGAAAACCGAATGTATACTTTGAAATAGCTCATTCAGTTTTTTAAGATGATTCTTATAGGTTGTCATTGCAGCAACATGATTTTGTTTATATTTCAGAAAAATGTTGTTAATATTCTTTTCGCCGTGTAGAACGACACAACGTACCACAGACCGGATCTTCTCTTAATAGAGTAAAGAGTACATACAGTACTTAAAATAACAGATGACACCATACACACGACACACCCATGATGCATGATCTTCCCTGGAGACACCTCAAACCTCCAACAGCTTCTTGATGTCATTCTGTGGAAACAACATTCACCAAGTTAATCACTCAACTGGTGCCTGGAGACAACAAATATGGATATACCGTTGAGTTGCAGCATTACCTCAATGTTGGACGGGGAACAGGTTGGCGCATAGCGAGTCACAACGTGCCCCTCTTTGTCAACTAGAAACTTGGTGAAGTTCCATTTGATACGTTCTCCAAATAGACCGCCTCTCTCTGACTTCAGGAACTTGTACAGTGGAGCGGCATTGTTGCCATTAACATCAACCTGATGATAACTTGGACATGTTCAGATAAAAGCAAATGCTTCTGTGTATGGAAGCTAACACACACATGCACATAAAAGGAAAAAGGTTTTCACTGGATAGACCTTGCGAAAAATTGGATACTCTGCATTGAAACGATTGCAAGCAAACTCCACAATCTGCTCATCGCTATCTGGTTCCTGTCCGGCAAATTGATTGCAGGGGAACGCCAATATCTCCAATCCTAATTGCAGCAGAAAACATGCAAAGATAAATGAAGCTTCAAGACAAAATACATCACAAGTTACTTGACCTGCACAATTCCCAGCTTGCCCTACTAAACTTGCAGCCTAACATAGATGAAGAATTTTCTCTTCTACTTTTGTCTTTGAAGCTTGATATCTGGTGGTATTTAGCCTAATGTTGGACCAAACACAGCATAGCTTCTGTCATCTATGATTGATGGTAGAATAAATAAAGGAAGCAAACTGTTTGACCTTGTTCAACCTCTAGGGCTTTTAGATACCAATACAACTTTAGAACACATACATTTGTAGTACAAGCCTGTAATTGAACTCGTGCTCTTGGAAAGCAAGCTAAGCTACAGGCAAAGTTCCACGGCTTGTTTAGTAAGCAGGGGAAGTATATATTGAATGCATGATCATTATGACCAAGAAACAACTCAGATGCCGCATCTGTTGCGCTGATTGAATTGCATTTGTCTATGCAATCTAAATTATACTTGGGCATTTGATTATGTGCATAATTCATGTTCTAAATTCTAATTAAGTGTGCTTGGGGATACAAAGGTTAGCAGTTGACCAATACCTAGCACCTTTAATAATCAGCAGGTGTTATGCATTATGATGCATATAAGGTCTTTATGAATCATACGCTTTGGGTTTCTACTGAAGGCAAAGCAAATTGCTTGTTCTCTTTCCCGACAACATACATAAGTGATGCATCGAAGACTTCTAAGCATTCTCCACAATGAGAAAGATAACTGAAACATATTAAATAACAGCACTTTTCCCTCAAAAAAAATAACAGCACTTATCTTATATTCTGTTCAGTTTTAGCAAAAATGCTTAATCAAAAAGCGATGGTTAAGAACCATACAGAGTAACAAATCAGAACTTGTCAAACGACTAAAGAAAGCTAAAGCGGAAATAATACATTAGAGCTATAGTGGAATGACATATGTACAGAGGTACAGGAAAATAAGTACCTTTCTCCCTGTATTTCTCGTAGAGCTGACCCAGTTCAGTGTAGTTGGAATTTGTCAGACCACTGCAGGGATATGAACTCAGGTGGTGAACACAGATTCAAATTGGAGAATTTCGAACTAAAACTGTAAAACGTGATACCATCGAGATGCAACATTCACAATCAGCAAAACTTTCCCTTTGTATCTGCTGAGCTCCACATCATTTCCTCTTGTATCCTGCAAAGTTATTCCACAGATTGTTCTTTTCGTAAGGATGAAATGAAACTGGATAGCCATACAAAAAAAGCCGACGTACTGAAATTATTTGCTTTTTTGCCTAGAACTAATCCCATTCCATTGATTTACAGAAATTTCAACATGTTTTGTTCACAGGTTCGAAGGCAAATCCTCCATATGATTGATAAACAAAGATGAGCCCTGGCGGGAGAAACAAAGGGAGGGATGGGTGGTGGACCTTAACGACGAAGTCATGGACAGAACCACCGGGCTTGGAAGACGACTCTGCTGCTCCCATCTTTGCTTTCAGTAGCACTTGAGAAAGGATTTGAGAAGAAAAGTTATGCGGCAATACTCTGAAGTCTGAAGAACAATAAGAATGGTGACAAGTGGCAAGCACCTGTCCTCAAATTTATTTCTGCATCTCAGGAAGTTCTAGAATTCTTCCTTTTGTGCAGTCCAAATGTTCCCTCGGATGCTAATGACAACCACAGAAAATGCAAAGCATTATAATTGAACAGGCTGTTTCTAAATCACAATTATTTCAATGGCCTAGAATGCTACAATGAGAAGTAGACAAAATACTTTGGGCCTACTGTACACCAGCTACTACAATTATTTACCTTTGGGCATTCCTTAATGGACAGCATTTAAAATTGAAATGCAAATGGAAGGGAAGGAAACATAGTTATAAGCAATTGTTTCTGCCAAATATAGTCATACAACCATTGTTACAGAAGTCAAAGCAGCATCATTTTAATCAAGGCATGCACAAGAATCAGGTCAAATTCACGCAAAAACCTTGGATGCAGAAACAAGCCACAGAAAGACATGTTGAAAGATGCAATTACTCAAGTGGTAAGAAACACAGATATACAGACCGCAATAACCAGTCGAGCACAATATTGAACATTAAAATACTAGATATCTTACAACGATCAGCACGATTCCAAAACCTGCTGAGTCATGATAAGTTGTCAGCACATTATTCCCTGGACTCCGCAACTAATACGATAGACAGGTTCTTAAGTTCTGAACAACAAACACAGTTACAGATAACAAGAGAGGCAAACTACAGCAACAGACATGGAATATTTCTACGGATTACAACGATAAGGCCACCAGATGTCAGACTTCATAGCATGCTGTCGGTCCTTGCTGGTAAACGTCTAAAGAAGTTCACCGGCGTCGAAGGCAACCTGTGTCTGAACCTTGGGTGCCTCATGGCATAGAACCCTCCTATTGCTGCAAGAACTTGGAGAGGTGTGACGTACAGCACTATAGCGGCCATGAAACAAAATAGGACAAATATTGATGTGGCCCGAGGGTCCCTCCAACTAAGCAGTGCTTGGATTCTCTCCCCTTGAGTTGCTATATCACCGACAACAGTCTGTATCCTTCCAGCAACACTCCTCAGCCTGTCATACCTCATCCTTACAATCTCTTGACTCCGGCTTGTCGGGAATGTGTCAAATTCTTCGTCAAGTTCATCTGGGTGAACAGCCTCTGCATGAGAAATCTTGGTGTTCATGTGTGGAGGGTAGCGAGGTCGATAACGGTAGTTCCAGATCCCTATCAGAAACATGTACAAGAAAATTGTTGGGAGTATGAGCTCCGGAAAGCACACCAGCATGATAAAGAGGATGTGGACTAGCACTGTGGTAATTGGGTTCCTCCATGCGCAGACACCACTGAACCACTTGCTGACTGCAAACACGCCTGAGAAGACTGACATAAGTCTGAAGAAGTTTGCTTTACTTCGCCTCATGCTCCACAAGTGAGAATCAAAATCTGACATGTACTCAACAACTTCCTTTCTCAGAGGTGGCTCCATTCGGCTAAGACGGGCAGCTACAATCTGGACAGCTTGATGGCGCAGTATGTCAACCTGAAGCACTGGTATTGGACGGGCATAGTGCATCTTCGGTAGCAGAGGTCGAGAGTACAGGTACAGCATGTTCACCAATGACGTTGAGGAAAATCGTATTGCTAGGTGCAGCTCTCCCATCTTTTTCACCCCAGATGGGTGTAGAACCAGGAGAGGATAAGAGTGGGTATACACACGGCCAGTTTCTAGTGTCGAAAGACGAATTCGAACCTTGCCAATTTTCGCATCTTTACCACTGGACTTCTCCCCATTCCTGTCTCCAAGCTGGCCATTGTCAAAAGCACCAATAGTCAGGACAGTTGCCGGATCATAGACTTCCCAGGTGTATTGTTCATTGAACTTGGGGTTTGGATTGTTCATGATAGTGCGTGTTCTTATCCACTTTGACCCATACTTTGCAACACAATAAGTGTCTGATGAACCCTTTCCATCTCGTGTCTTCATAGGAACAATCCCTTGGGCACCTAGGACTCCAAGCTCGAGCAAACCAATGGATGGCTTCCAGAGTTGCTTTGCTGTTGGCCTGAGGTCACTGCTGTAGTTTGTTGACTCGTCCAGAACATGATACCCTCCATCAAGGCAGAGGCGGAGATGAAGGCGGCTAGAGAACTTCTCCCTCTTCAGTTGGTCCACATCAACTAGTACAGGCTTCTCGAGATTAAACCATTTCCCATGGACAATACGGTCATCAGCCCGTCTATCAATCATCGTCAATGGTATGATTATGCGGCCAAGCATCTCATCTTTGTTAGGAGCTACACGGTCTTCAAGCGTCAGAATAAGGTGATCCTCAAACGGTTCAGCAGCCACAAACATAAGGTCTTCATTCCAAAATGGGTTGAAGTTTCTAGCTTGAACAGGCTTTGTCCTCCCATTCTGATGCCCCACTTGTGCTCTAACAAAAACATCTGGATAGCGGGTCTTATCGTGTATGAGGATATCTTGGGCCTCAATTATGTTAACTCGCAGATACCACAATCTGGGAGCATGGTAAACTTTCGACTTCATGTGTGCTACAGCAGATGGGTCATCAAGTGTAGCAGCATCTGAATGCCATGCATCAGGAAATGCCTCGTCAGCTTGGGTGCCAATCCAAACTGCCAGCATCAGCTCACCTCTTGACTTATCCCCAGTCTTATGAACAAGCCGGTACCATTCTGGAGCCAGTGGACTGTCAGGAGGCACACGTATCGGTACATCATTCAAATCGAACCGCACCATGCCAACAAAATCATCCTTCATAACATCCTTGTCTTTGACCAACACTTCAAGGACGGACGCCTGCATACGATCTCTAGAGAAAGCAAAGACCGCATTCCATTCAGGGTTCCTCTGCTTCTCGAAGTGCTTAGTTATGCCCCTGTAGTTGCCAACTCTTACTTCCACAAAAGGATCTAGGCTCCCAGTGATGTCCATGTCAGGCAGGTCCCTTGCCTTGACCACACGCACAAACAGATACTGCATTCTCTCCACTAGGTCATAAGTACTAGCATGCTTCTCACCACGTATAACCCGACCACCAACAATCTGTCCACCACCAAGAAATGGACTAGTTTCTTTAAGTGCATAGTCCATGGGCTGCTGGGAGGCTGCTGAATACATCCTGACAATCTTGGGCTGCTGTGGTTCAGGTTTCATTTGCTCAACACCATACTTGGAGTTGGTAGGCTGCCCAGCAAAAGAGGCTGGAAGATGGCCATGTTGACTATGATGCACGTCCTTGGCAATGGTATGCAAGGTTCTCACATCATTCCTGTGCTCCTGAGGATTGTTCAGATTAGTACCGGTAATATCAGCTGCGATCTGCTCAGCATGACTCGGAGTTGGAGGAGAACTATTCGAGACAGGGTCCATCGCCGAAAGAGGGTTTGAAGCCCTGATGTTGGGGTCATTGGTGATGTACACTTTCAGGCCCAATTCACCCTTGACACGCGAGAACATCCCACGCTTCTCCAGCGGATAGTGCATGACAACAGAGTCCGTGAAGGGCACGAACGAGGTCCCGGCAATCCTGACCTTGCCGAGGAAGGACCTGGAAGCCTCGACAGACTTGTTGACGTTGTAGACGTACGCCTCGAGAGCGAGCTCAGGGAGGTTGGATGGGTCGGAGACGTTGAAGTAGAAGCGCTCGTTCCACACCGGGTTCAGATCTTTCTCCTTGATGGCCGTTCGGAACCGCTGGCCGTCAAAGTTGAGCTCGACGCAGGCGCTGGCAGAACCATGCCCGTCCTTGGGCATCAGGTCGTGAGCACTCGCGACCTCCACACCCAGCTTATACGTCGCCATTGCCTCTGGAGATGTCGCGATCTACGGCGCTGTACTGCATACATGAAAGAGAAGCACTTTTAGCACCACTTCAAATGCTACAAACTGGCCGAACAGTCAAGTAAGCACACATTAACGAAAATCCCAGTTGGCTAGCTCCATGGTGAATGCTGGCTGCCACTGCCGAATAATACACAGTAATAAGAAAGACTCAATGTTGCAAATTACTGAAATTCAAAAATCATGCCTGCAGAACCACGCCAAGGGGTCTGGTTTGAGGCAGAAGTGTACTATTCATTTCAACATAGGTGCAATATTCCTATTATTTACACGGAAATATGGAAACCCACAGTCCACATCAAACAGAGACATGGCATCCAGAGACTGAACTCCACTAGGACCAGAAACTTTTGATCAGCAAGCAACCGCTAACGCTGCCCGCTGACCGCGATGTCTCTGAGCTCACGCCTGAAGGCGACACATAAACAGATATAACAGACCTAACCTGCGCATCAGCACTAGTATTATTTCCCCCTGGGCGCATAAATAATATTCCGAATCATGGATCCACTAGCTCGTCAAGTTTTTGGAGTAAAGCCAAGCGGGGGCACTAGTTTAATAAAGGAGAAACGTATTGTTCTTCGGTGGAACAAAGGGCGTATAAATAATATTCCGAGTCATGGATTTGCTAGCGCGTCAGGTTTTTGTAGTAAAGCCAAGCGGGAGCACTAGTTTAATAGAGGAGAAATGTATTGTTCATCTTCGGAACAAAGGGCGCAATATTATTATTTGTATTTACATTGAAATATTGAAACAAGCAGTCTACATCAAACAGGAGACATGACATCCAGAGGCTAAAATCCCTTAGGACCATAAGCTGTCAATCAGGTCAGTAGCGAACCTCCGTCCGCGATGTCCCTGAGCAGCTCACACCTGAAGGCGACGCACACACATATATGTGACAGATCTAACCTGCGGATCAGCACTAGTATTATTGCCCCCCGGACGAGCGCATAAACAATATATCCGGATAAAAGATCCACAACTGGATCAAGCTTTTTCCGCGTAAAGCCAAGCGGGGAGCACTAGTTTAATCGCCGAGAGAATCAGCGCGAGTCGCTGCTGATTAGTAGTAGTGCTACCTAATCCGTGAGAATATGCAAAAGATGGCGCCTTTTTGCACCCCAGGAAAATCTGAGCTGCCGTCCACGGGCAGACCCAAACCCCTAGAGAAACCCCGGCGGCGGCGGCGGCACAGGAGGACGGCGAAATCAATGATGAGATGAAAGGGAGCTCGCCTAGGGAGTGGGGGGCGGCCAGATCCGGGCAGATCTGGGCCAATGCCGCGGGAGCCTGAGGGCACCGGCCGACGGAACCGCGAACGCAGGCACGCGAGTCCTTCAGTCCGCTGCCATGGCGGGGTCGGCTGGCGTGGGGGCGGATGTGCGGCGACGGTGGGCTGGGATCGGGGATTTGGGGGAGGAGGAGGAGGGGGGAGGCTTTGCTTCGGGCGTGGGTTTTGGGGTGGGTGTGGGGAAAGGAAAGAGTGAGTGAGTGAGTGAGCAATGCGTGCGGGGAAGAGAGGCGACGGGTCGCGCGTTGGCGTCGGGTCGTCGCCGTCCGTCCTCTGCTTCTTCCTCGTGCGCCGCGCCGCCCACCGATTTTTTTGGATACTTCCTCTGCAATTTCTCCTTTCTCTCTCTTTTTTTCTCTCTCGTCTCGCTCCGTACCGTCGGTCAGGATTCAAAATGGGAGGCGTCGTCAGATGTCAGGCCCCGATGACTTGACCAACGGGTGGATGACTGGCAGGTGACTTCACCAAAACAAAAGGTGCTACGCGTGCCAAAAGCTTGAGAGGGACACAATTTTATTTTATTTTCTTTCCTATAGCACGGTTACCATAAAAATAACAGGACTATATATAGTTAAGGATCTGTTCGGTTCTGGGATAGAACGGAATGGAATGGAACCGTTCCATTTCTAGAACCCATTCTTGCGTTCGGTTTGGGGATGGAATGGAATGGAACGGTTCCTCGGAATGGCATATTCCCTCCAGATGCGGAACCAACCCGTCCGGCCGATTCGGCCGGACCAAGTGGAACGGGTGACTGTCACACGCTGATTAATTAAGTTTAGCAATAATTAACCAAGTTTAGCAATAATTAATCAAGTTTAGCACTACTTAATCAAGTTTAGCAAATAATTAATCGAGTTTAGAATAATTAATTGGGTGATTATCTCACCTATTCCATTCCATTCTAGTCCCATTCCAAAACCGAACACAGGGATGGAACCGTTCCGTGATAAAATTTGTGTCCAAACCGAACACAGGGATGGAACGGTTCTGTGACAGTGGAATGGAATGGTTCCATTCCATTCCATCCCATCCAAAAAACGAACACACCCTAAGTGTATGTGCCAATAGTACATGACATATAAAATCATACAAGGACTACGAACGGTTCCGCTCACTTCCTCCCGCTGCGGCCAAATCCTACCGATCTCATCCGTCCATGACGTTGGTCCTGGTCCCCCTCTCCCTCTGTTCGCCTCTTCCGCAGCGGCATGAGGGAGGGGGATCTCGTTCCCCGTTCTGACCTAGTAGTTAGAGCATCTCTACCAGAACCTGTAAACTGGGCAAAACCAAATAATAACTACCAATCTAAGAGTTCAGTACAAAATATGCCGCGGATCAATCACAAAAGTATTCAGGCCGAGACCGAAAACCCAACTTGATCTGTATTTGTAGGGGCTGAAAGGACGAACTGAACACCAAACTATATTCGTGGTGCGCTGAAATTTCAGATCGAGCTAACTGCTTCCGCCGGTATAGTCGTCGGAATCTAACCAAATTCCGGTGAGCCCGCGACGACGTGGGGCGGGGCAGAGCAGGGCCGGGGCAGGTCGGGGCGAGGCAGGGCCGAGCTGGGCGGAGCAGGGCGCAGGCCGGTTCGAGATGCGCCATCGGCCAGGAGCCACGATGTTCGCTGCCGCTAGTTCACCGGCTGATACGTCTCCAACGTATCTATAATTTCTGATGTTCCATGGTTGTTTTATGACAATACCTACATGTTTTGCTCACACTTTATAATATTTTTATGCGTTTTCCGGAACTAACCTATTAACAAGATGCCACAGTGACAGTTCCTATTTTCTGTTGTTTTTGGTTCCATAAAGGCTGTTCGGGCAATATTCTCGGAAATCGACGAAACAAAGACCTAATATCTTATTTTTTGCGAGATTCCAGAACACCGAAGGAGAGTCGGAGGCGGGCAGCAGGGGGGCACACCATAAGGCAGCGCGGGTGGCCCCCTGGCCGCGCCAGCCTATGGTGAGGGGGCCCCAGGCGCCTCCTGCGCCGCCTCTTCGCCTATATAAGCCCTTTCGACATAAAAACGCGATACGAATTGTGAAACTCCGGAAAGACTCCGGGGGCGCGCCGGCGAAACTCCAATTCGGGGACATCTCTCCGCCGCCGCCGGGATGGGAAGCCCAAGCCATCGACGCCACCGCCTCCATCATGCTCCGTGAGTAGTTCCCCCATGGACTACGGGTTCTATAGCTAGTTGGTACTCTCTCCCATGTACTTCAATACAATGATCTCATGAGCTGCCTTACATGATTGAGATTCATCTGATGTAATCGGTGTTGTGTTTGTTGGGATCCGATGGATGATACATTATGATTAGTCTATCTATAAACTTTATGAAGTTATTGTTGCTGCAATCTTGTTGTGTTTAATGCTTGTGTAATATCCCAGGTATTGGGGTTACAAAAAATAGAGGAAACAGATGTGTGCATTGCATTCATGCATAGAAAATCTGGGGAATTTTCGCGCTTTAAAGTAAAACAGTCACAGTAACTGAAGTTTCACTTGACCTTGGTGGAATTGAAGTAGCTCATCAAGTCAAGCGCTATAAACCTCGATGTGACTTTGCTAAAACCTTGTTTTGGGTAGAGACAAGTTGATCTAAGGGGTTAAATCAAATGGAGTTAAAATCAACACAAGAACTTATTAATCAAGGATCAACTACTTGATCTTATTAAAGATCACAACATGATATTCCTTGCCATAACATATGAACATACATTTAATTGGAAATCAAGTAACAATAATAGGAGAAACTAATCTTCACTTATCTTCTCCATGTCTTTAACTAATCCATGCTCTTATCATCAACCATATGATATCAATTCTACCTTAATCTTGGAAATAAGACAAGGAGATCCAAATAAGGAATATAATTCTTCTCTATTCCAAATAGTTATACATCAAACCTAGAAAGGTGAGAGTTCTATTATAATTGTTAGAGAAGCAATAACAAACCTTGAGCTAAACCATGGATATACATCCATGTATTCAAACCATCACCTTTAAGAGGAACCCTAGGATCTTATTCAAGATATTTCCTAGAGAGAGAATCCATTTATGTTAACCATAGATATTGGTGACCACATCATTCTCTATGGAGCCTAACCTTAGGATAGTATTAAAGTCCTTCCCAAATAAGAGAGACCACTCATACCAATCTTAGCTTTACCTAATTTAGAATAAAGGACAACTTTTGAACTAAAGTATTAGGAGATTAACCATTTCATCTTGGAGTAGTGAGACAACCTAATATCACATGGAATAAGATTATACCCAGGGATTGATAAGGAAAGGAGGAGATTAATTCAACCAAGATAGCCAAGTGGAATTTTATACTAAATACCTATTGAGATATGTAAGGATAAGTTAAACCCTAATAGGATAAGTAGATATCATTCACCACATGAAATTATAGGGAGGTAACTAGTAAGCAACCCTAGGCTTATATCCCAACCTTAACTTGTGAACCACTTGGTGATAATAAATAGAATCTTATCACATCTAAATTCCACCTACTCCTCAATAAAAGAACATAAGAAAACCTTAGAGCAAATTCTATACTTTATATGGTGAGAAACCAATCATCCATATAACCAAAGTTAACTATAAAAAGAACCATAACCACTTTAGTTACTTTAATGATAAATTGAGGATAGTAATAAAAGTCAATTGGTGGAAGATAAAACCAATTCTCAAGTCCTTAGTAACTAAAGGAGAACATCAACTATTAAGGAAGTAACCACCTTATCATGGATAGGGGAGACTAAACCTTAGTTGGTGCATCATTTGGGTGATCACAACTAAAACCTAAGCCACAATCAAATTCCAAACCATGTGCCATTAGGTAAATATAATTAGAACCCTAGAATTGCACTCTAGTTAAATCCTATGCTTAATTATGGAGCATAAGACGAACCTAGTTTAAACCCTACAATTTAAACCTATATATGGTGATTAATCACTCATCATTGAAACCAAGACCAAACCATGATGAGAGTAATATCTACTCTAGGTAATTGAAGATGTTATTAAATATAATCCTAGTGCTACCTTTGAAATAAGGTTATAATAAACCCTATAAAACATTAATAAAGAAGTATTCACATAAAATCATATGTACTTGACTAAATTCTCAAATAAGAACCAAGTCATAATAATAACCTCTAAAACACTTGGTGTACAAATTATCAACTCCAATCATTCAAAAGGGAGTTGTATTCTAAATAAAAAAGAAATTAAAATAAATACCTAAATTATTGCTTAATTTAAACATTGTCATAAGGCTCACATATATTGAATGTGATTCAAAAACAATGCAGTAATGCATGTATACTTTTCTTATTCCTAATGGAATTCAAATTATAAAATACCTGCATGGTATAAAATGACTTAAGTTTGAATTAAAAACAGAATGTAAAATAGAAAAGGAAAACAGAAAATAAAAATAGAAAGGAAAAGAGAAGAGAAGCTTACCTGGACCTTACCTGGCGAGCAGCCCACCATCACTAGCCCTAGAGCAGCCCAGCCGCACTTGCCCCCGCACAGCCCAACGAAGCCCAGCCCAACTTACCCTTCCTTATCCGCTCGTGAGGAAGACGTCATCGTCTTCGTTTCCGTCTCGCTCAAACGCACAGGATATCGACATCACGCCGATCAGCTCCACCTCCTCGTCGATGATAAGGATCCCCGGACGCCAACGACCGTACCAAAGCTGAGACGAATACCCTCTACATCCGCGGCCAACTGGAACCTCTGGATTCCGTCCAAAAATCGCGACCGACACCACCGTTATATCCGGGCCGCCGGCGTCGGATTGCTGCCGATTCCGAGGCTGCCTTGAGCTATAAAGACTCTCCGAGATCCGCTAGAGAACCCTAATACTTGACCTCTAACTCAATCATCCTCTAACCCTCTGTATCTTCCGCCACCATCTGGCAGTAGCCGCCGGAGTCGAGCACGGTTTCGTCGACTCAGACCATCCCCTGGTCCGTGGGGTAGCGGAGGAGGAGCGTGAAGCCGCGGGAAACCTTCTGGCAACAGGAATCGAGGAGGGGAAGCCTCAATCGCTGGAAAATCAACATTCCCTTTCGCCGGTGATCGACGGAAAAGTGGACGATTCGTCCGTCTCCGACCACCTGCGAGCTCGTCAAGCATATCATCGTCCTCAAGGTAATCCCGCGCTTCACCTAAGTCTTCTATTTCATCTTACGGATCACCGTAGCTCGTTATTGA
Source organism: Lolium multiflorum (assembly GCA_030979885.1). Taxonomy (NCBI): domain Eukaryota; kingdom Viridiplantae; phylum Streptophyta; class Magnoliopsida; order Poales; family Poaceae; genus Lolium; species Lolium multiflorum. Next base: position 324,873,045 of record CM061748.1, on the reverse strand, counting down.
ATCGGGCCGGCGAGCGCCGCCGTGTCGGAGATCATCACCACCGCCTCTGTTGACCATTTGATCCTACAAGCATCTTGTCCGACGCGTAAAAATGTTGCGCGTTGAACGCGGATGGTCTCACACCGCCTTCAGCCATAGTTTGGCGGCGCCGTCGCCATCTACTTCGCCGACGGTGTGCTTATATGCACAGCCAGCCAGTTGACCAGTCCACGCCAACGTGGCTGCCACGCTGGAACTAGGCCCCACTAGTCAGTGACCACGGGTAGAGTCAGTCGGGTGTGTTCAGTAATTCTCCGTTTAAATTTAAACCCCATAATTACTGAAACTTAGAATAAATTTAAAAATTCATCTTAAATCAAAAAAAATATAAATGAGATATCAAAATGATCCTAAAAATAAAATCTATCCAATAAAAATATAATATAATTTTTATTTTTAATAAAAAATTAATTGTTTTAAACTTAATAATTAAGTCATTTCTTTTAATTCTAAATGCAATTAAAATTCAATAATTAGGAAAATCTTCCAAATTAAATAAAAACCAATGAATAAATAAAGAAAAACATGAAAACTAATTTTCTTTATTTATTATTCGTTAAATTATTACTAGAGAGATTTAAACCCTAATTAATAATTACCTAATTATTAATTGTTTAAAAATAATAAAATGCCAAATTCAATATTATCTTTATTCCCAAGTTATTAATAACTTCAACTTTAAATTCAAGTTATTAATCATAGAACTACATGGTAATTAGAAAACCCTAATTTCATATTGAATGAAGATTACAACCGCATAATTGTATGTGAAACCCCAAACCCTAATTCCACTAGAAACCCTAGCTCCACTATTTTATGTGTGAACCCTAAATTGTTTCCAAACCTAAACCCATGTAACATGTGATCATGTTACTTCATTAGTTATCATGGATTCATATCTAGCAACTTAATACTAGTTCAAATCCACATAAAATATGGGAACCCTATCACTACTAATTAGCATCCCATGTGTTCATCTTCATCAGACCTAAATAATCAAGTAGCGTCAACCAAGTGTAAACCTAGATCCTATTACCAAAGCCATCATCCTTATTCATTCCTATTTAGCATCACACCAATATGATGAACCTTAGGAGCAACCATGCCAAATCTTGAGCATTCCATAACCATATTCCACTAAACCCTATTAGTGTTGGATACTTATCCACCATCCTATTTAGGAGCCAATTATTCCTTACTTAATAGAACCAATAGTAAAACCTAAACACCTCAACCCTAATTGGTATACTTCTTATTACTTAAGAAGTATGTTCTTCAAAAGTTATTCTTTTGAAGAAAATAAGGAATCATCATCAACCCTGCTTATAAGGACCTATAAACCCTAGCTAGCTATCACCAACAAGATGAACCAATCTTGATAGCAACCTTGTATGAATAATTGCTTAGAATGCCAGGCTTAACTCAACCTTACAAGCCCTTGGTGTTGATGAATCCAACTAGGTTGTGATCCATCTACTACTTACTCCAGAAACCAATTAGAACCATAGAAAACCATAGAACTCCACAAACCTAATTATCATACTTGTTCTTCATTAAAGAACATGTTCTTCAAAAGTTATTCTTTTGAAGTATATGATAATTAATCATTAACCATGCCATATAGTACTAAAACTGACAACTATTCTTTACATGTTAACATTATGCCAAATATCATTCTTTGTGTGCTTAATTGATTACTATGCTTTATTATCTACCTGTCCATGATACCAAGTAATACTACATGAATAAGAACCTTGTTTGTGAATCACTCTAAAAGTGCAACACACCCTGAACCAATCATTACAACTCACTGATCCTAAATCATCGGGGTTAGGTCACGCTTAGAGCGATTGCATCTCATACTTATGCATTATTGCATCCTTGCCAATCTTTTAAACATCGTCCTTACCGGACGATGATGCTATTTTAGAATTTGGAGTTATTTCGTATCGAAGACCTTGTCTGCATAATCTTGCAGCCAAGAAAGGCAAGTTCATCGCTTTCTCATGTTATTTGAGTATTTTTTACCAAATTACTTGCAAAGTACTATGTTTATCACTATTGCATAAAAACCAAAACCACTATTTTCATAACTATGAATATGACTATGTGGTGGGCAATGGAACCATGGATTGTGTTGATATGGTGGAGGTTCCATTGCAAGGGTTTATATCCATCTAGGATTAAACAACAAATGTCGCCAGTGATTCTTGTGCCGTAATACCCGTGTTAACCATAAGATCTGGAGTGGGACGGAATAGTCAATTGTATTTCCACCTCTTGTACATCAACGGATGCGCTTTACCGTAGACCCTTGATCCAAGAGAGGACAAGTGGTACCCTTGATCCAAGAGAAGACAAGTGGTAGGGTGGGGGTCCCGATGAAGTCCCCACGGTTATTGCGGTCTATGATGGGTTGCAGCTACCGCGAAGGAGTTCATGGTAGAGACCCAAACTGTTGTCGTGGTCGGGGTCCATCCTTAATTGGTATAAGAGGACTGGCGAGGACCCAGGGTCGGGGTATGCAACAAAGGGTGGGTGTGCGAGGTAGCGGAGGAATATGATTGGCTATGACCTTATACGGGCCTCACACCAAAGGAAGTGTGAACGGGTGCAAGTTGGCACCAAGGTTAAGATCTCTTATGGGTAAAGCAACACACCTCTGCGAGTGTAAAGAACCGAGACTGTCACTCCTTAGGATATAACTGCAACGGGGAAAGGAGCTCCATGAAGTTCTAGTAAACCGGTGGTGACGGACATAGTTCTTCGAATAAAAGCAACCTTTTGAAGAAATGATTATGAAAACCTGCATTGGTATTAGACTTTCCGGTCTAATGCCGTAGCTAGTGCATTAAACACCTCTTTCCTATAATGAACTTGTTGAGTACGCTCGTACTCATCCCACTCTTAAATCCCTGCTTAGATATGGAGGCATCGAAGGAGGATCTACAGTGCAACTCGAAGGCCGAGGAGTCAACAACTACTTCACGAGACAGGACCCTGTCAGAGGAGTCAGATACCATATCCAACAAGGAGAAAACCTAATTTAGCCATAGAAGGGAACTAGTTTCCTAAACCTAGCTCCTATTTAGCTAGAATCTATTCTTAGCCTCTATAGCTAGTTAAATACTCTACAAATAGAGTCCGTGATAAGATTAGACTACGAGTCGTTCTTCTGGAGTTTATTTGCAGTTTTACCTCATTGTAAAGTAGGAGGCTATGATGATCTTATGTGAGTCAATGTTGTAATTCTATAGACATGCCTTGGACCCGCATATGTTTTGTACCACTCTGAGCGATATAATACTAGTGGAACGGTGTTTCATTGGTGTTATATCAGACTTGCATACTACACCATGCAGTGGTATGCCGGGTCACCACAGCTTGTCACTAGTGCACGAGTGGCATGATCTTAGATTTAAGCTGTATAATTATTGCTTAGATTGTATCTACAAGTTGTTTGCACATATTGATATCCGGAACCCGAGGCCCCAAAGTGACAGAAATTGGGACAACCGAAGGGGAAGGCTGTGATATGAGGATCACATGTTTTCACCAAGTGTTAATGCTTTGCTCCGTGCTCTATTAAAAGGAGTACCTTAATTCCCAGAGGCCCGGCTGCCACCGGTGGTAGGACAAAAGATGTTATGCAAGTTTCTCATTGCGAGCACGTATGACTATATATGGAAAACATGCCTACATGATTAATAATCTTGATGTTCTGTCTTAATGCTATTTCAATCCTATCAATTGCTCAACTGTAATTTGTTCACCCAACACTTATCACTTGTTATTGGAGAGTTAGCACTAGTGTAGATCGCTGGGAACCCCGGTCCATCTCTCATCATCATATACTCGTTCTATATGACATTGGAAGTAGTATCAACTATTTTCGGTGTCATTGTCTATGTATTCTTATTCTTTCTGTGTTCTTATTCTTTTCAGTATTCTTGCTATTGCTCTCATATTCTTGCTTTCACATCACCCTGTTACTAGTGCTTTTTCAGAGTGAATTGACAACTCGGTTGTTAAGGCTTATAAGTATTCTTTACCTCCCTTGTGTCGAATCAATAAATTTGGGTTTTACTTTCCTCGAAGACTGTTGCGATCCCCTATACTTGTGGGTTATCACCGGCGCGCGCGTGGTCCAGCCCCCAATCCTCTTCTCTCTATTCTGAGATCCCCGTACTGAATCTTTTAAAGTTGGTTTACTTATGTTGTTGGTGTTGTTCAAATTGGCCTTGTTTTGTGGTGTAGTCATTTAGCATGCACCCCATTATCTACAGAAGTTTAAATTCTGTCGGCGCAGGGCAGGACGGCGGAGCAGGCCGGGGTGGCTGGAGGAAGAAGAAGGAGGAGGCAAGGAAAAAAGAAAAAAAGAGCTAATATGTGGGTCCAGTGGCATATTTAGGAATATGCATTTTTAGAGTTTTAGTTTACGGGCTTTGTTCCGTGTCAGCAATTTTTCGACCCGTAAACACGAGTTCGGTGAACTGAACTCCAAATTTTCAGTTCGCGTTTTTACAGGCTCTGCTAGAGATGCTCTTAGGGTTAGGTTTTGTTTCCTATGGTGCACCGTTGGGGTGGTCGGAGCGGCGTTCGGGCTAATAAATTTGCCTCAACTCTACTCCTTCACAGGCGACAACCTTCTAAGGGCGTCTCGGAGTTGATGGCAACGTGTGCTGATCGGTTCTTCAGATCGATAGCTTGGTCTTCTCGCTGTTTTTCAGAGCTTGTGAGTTATGTTTCTCGGTGTGTCGCTGGCATTCGTTGTTATCCGCGACGACGCTGGCGACCAGGCCGATGTGGTTCTTCTGGAGCGAATATATTGGTCTGTGGGTGGTGGATATGTCGTTCTTCTGCGACTTCTTCGATAGGAGGCGGTGTATCTTGGTCCAAGACAACATGGGGACATCCCCTAGTCGACGTGCCACAACGACATGTGCCTCGCTGGTTCAGCAGGCATGTTCATTGAATCACAAAACGTTGTTGGCGATGGTGCTTTTTTGAATCTTGCAATGGTGGAGGCGCAGCGTCTCTTCCTGTGTCCGTCTCGGCGGCGCTGCAGTTGGACGCCAACTGTTGGCTACGGTGGTTGCAGGAAACCCTAGAGATCGTTTTGTATGTTTCGATCTTTTTGGATTTTATCTGAAAATTCAGGATAATCATTTTATCTTGGTTTGTCTTTTATTTTCCACATGTGTTGCTTCATGTAACTTGATTTTCGATTAATGAAATGTTTGGTTGCTTCAAAAAACATCATTAAAACACTGTTTTACTAGTATTACATCCCTCAGATGGTACAACAAAAACATATACGGGGCCAATGCATGTCTATAGAATTACTGCACAGAGACTTTACAAAAGATCAACATAACTTCCTAATTAAGATGAGGTAAAACTGCAAATAAACTACAGAAGAATAACTCGTTGATTAGATTTATCCTAGCTCTACATGTAGAGCTACTTGGCTTGCTAAATAATTAGAACTAAACTCTAACTATTTAGGTTCTAGAATTAGGGAATTTCTTCCCTTCTATTCCTACTTAGGTTATAGATAATGACTAGTGGAAATGTTCGGTCCTTAACAAGTATTTGATTGTGCTATCAATTTGTATGACTATCAATTTGTCAGGTTTAGATGATGCTACCAATTTGTATGACTATATATGCATTATGAGTCTACTTACATGATTATAAATCTAATTATGGTATATGTTCTCATGTATTCATGTGCTTAAATTTGCAAATTATTCTGAAAAAAGATCTTTAGTCGTCCAAACTATTGGGTCTGTAGCGCAAAATTTAGAGGACTAAATATAAAAAGTTAAGTCATATGAAGGCTTTGTCTCCTCTAAATTTTTGTACTAATTCGGTTAGAGATGCTGGATTGTGTTATACCAAGTGACGATTCGAGATTCATTTGCTTCCGGTCCCTCACTCTCCCAAAGGACGAACATGATGCTAGAACAATGAGTCTGTCATGTGCCTCCTTCATTTTCCTCCACGAAATGGCCAATTGATCCTATCCTACCGATCGGAACAGTGAACGATTGGAAAGTATTTCCGTCTTTGGGTCGCAGCGTGCTGTGGTGGCGAAAAGCAGATAAAGAAGGCAAACACACACAGTAGAGGGAGGCAGGAGAGGTTGGCGATCAGTGAACCGGCCGGAGAGTGGTCTCCTTGCTACGATTGACTGGCCGGTCTCTCTCTCTTACGATGTGTTTGCACCAGTCGAGGTCCAAGTGCAGGCCCAACGATACAATGCTCGTTCCATGTCAGCCCAAAGTGCAACTGTGCTGGTGCTGCTGCCAACACCGGCAAATCCTATACACCGACCAGGTCGGTCCCTACCGCGCGCCGCACACCCCCGCGCGCGGTATGGGCCGGCCTGGTCGGCCCAGTTCGCCTCTTTTTTCTGTTTTCTGTTTCTCTTTCTTTCTTTTCTTTTCTTTTTTCTTTTCTTTTCCTTTTCCTTTTTTATTTTCTGTTCCTTTTTGTTTCTTTTTTTTGTTTTGTTTCTTTTTTGTTTATATTTATTTTTGTTCAAATTTGAAAATATTTCAAATTCAGAAAAATTGAAAACTGTTCAAAATTTAAAAAATGTTCAAATTTTAAAAACGTTCAAATTTTAAAACCGTTTAAATACAAAAAATGTTCAAATCTGAAATCCGTTCAAATTTGAAAAATGTTCAAATACAAAAAATTGTTCAAATTTGAAATCCGTTCAAATTTGAAAAATGTTCAAATACAAAAATGTTCAAATTATAAAAGCGTTCAAATTTGAAATCCGTTCAAATATATAAAGCGTTCAAATTTGGAAAAATATTCAAATTCGAAAAAATGTTCAAATTTCGAAAAAAAATAAATCAAAATCTGAACATTTTTTAAATTTTTAAAATTTCGAATCTGAATAGATTTTGAAAATTTGTTCTCCGAAATATTTTTTTAAAAGTTAGATATTAAAAAAGAAAAATATTAACAAAAAAGAAACATAAAAAAAAACGTACCTACTACTAATGGGCCGCGGCCCAACCAACCGGCCTGGTCGGTGGGGTGTGCGGTGACCCGTACACACCGACCAGGTCGGTGTACAGCACTCCCCGCCAACACCACGGGGAGGTGCTATATGCCCACCAGGTCAACGCGAACGGGGTGCCGCACACACCTCCAACCCGGCGGCTGTTAATTGGGCCGTGGCCCATCAGGTAACTTGTTTTTTATTTTCGGTTTTTCTGTTTTTCTGTTTACAATTCTGTTTCAAAAAATAACATTTTTCTGTTTATTTTTATGATTCTAAAATTTGTTCAAATTTTTTTGTATATGTACGATTCATGTTTTCAAAATTCGAAAGTCGTTCAAAATTCATTTTTTAAATTCGAAAATCATTAAAAAATCAAAATCTATTAGAAAAATCAGAAATGGTTCAAAATTTGAAAATAATTCAAATTTCGAAAATTCGTTCAAAATTAGAAATTTGTTCGTTCAAATTCTAAAATTGTTCAAATTTCAAAATTCGTTCAAAATTCAAAAATTCGTTCAAAATGTTAAAATTGTTCGAATTTTGAAATTTGTTAGATTTTAAAATTGTTCAAATTTAGAAATTCGTTCAACTTTTGAATATGAACATTGTAAAATTTCAAATTTTTCGAAAATTATTTTTAATAGAAAAATAAAACGATAAAAAAGAAACATAGAAAAAAGAAAAAAAAGGAAAAAAAGGAAAACCGAAATTAAAAACCGCAAAAAAAACAGCAGAAACTGGAAAAAAAATGAAAAAACATCAGCAAACGGGAAAAACCCTTAAGTGATATATGGGCTAGGCCCATGCCCGGGGGAGAGTGTGCGACGATCCGTATAAACCAACCTGGTCGGTGTATAGGATTGCCAAGACCACGCGGTCTCGAAGCAGAAAGAATCGCTTCGTCGTCGCATACAAAAAAAATTCGTTTTTTCTCTTGTTTCTTGTCTATATTTTTTGAAATATATATTTTTACAGATTTTTTAAGCCAACATTTTTAAAAATCTAAACATTTAATCATTTGTACATTTTAAATTTTTAAATGTTTTTTAAAATTTTAATATTTTGAAATTTTGAACAATTTTAAAATAAAAAACAAAAACATTTGAACATTTTTTAGTTCGAATAATTTTCAAGCTTGAACATTTTTCGAATTTAGATATTTTTCAAACTTGAACATTTTTCAAGTTCAAACATTTTTTAAATTGGAACATTTTGGAATTTAAACATTTTAAATATTAATATTAACTCGATTCTGGAAAAAAACCAAAAAAAGAAAAAACAAAAAGGGGGAAAACGATCTACCTGGGCTAGGCCCACACCCACGCAGGGGGTGTGCGGTGCCTACCAGCTGCCGACCGGTGTATAATAAGCTTCCTTACGCCACATGGTCTTCTTCTACACTGGACATTGTTTTCGTTTTCCGTCAACAGGCTGAAATAATATATGTTTACTAATTTCAAGCGAAAAGGGGGTCATCATTATTGAGCTAGCAGAGCATCAAAGGCACTGCCCACTCCCTTGTCTGAAAGAATAACCTACAACTACAACACGGGCGGGTTAGAGCATCTCCACTCATCTCCCCGAACAGGTCCCTGGCGTGCCATTTTTTCATCCGGACGGCGAAAAATGGTTCAGCCGCGCCCACGATTCCTCGTTTTCGCCGGTTGGGCTTTCATCCATCCGGCGAGCCACGCCAACCCGTCCTAGGGAGCGCTCGGAGACTCGGATGAAGCAGCCGCGAAACGCCGAGATATTTCTCGCGCTTTTCGCCGTCTTCGCGCGTGGACCTGACCGGTCAGCGACACACGCATCGTCTTCGCGCGCACTAAAAGGCTGCCTCCGGTCAGCTCGCCGTGGGGCGTCGCATTCCACGCGTCATTTAATCGCCGGCACCGGCCGCGCCTATACCCACTCACTCGCCGCGACGCGTATCCCGCTCCTCTCCCGATCCATGGCGTTCAACGACGAAGATGGCGCAGCCAACAACGGCTTCCGTCGGTCGCTCCACGCGTGGGAGGGCACCTCCTCCGCGGGAGGGTACCTGCCGCCGGACACGGGCCTCCCGGCGGCGGGTGGCGGCTAAGTGCGCGGCGTACCAATCCCGCCGCCCCGGGCCACGCCCTCGACGTCGCCATCGAGGAGGCTCGGATGACGATGACGGACGAAGAGCGCGCCGACCGCGCCGCCCCAGACAACTACACGAGTTGGAACTCGTTCTTCCTCCGGTGGTGGGAGCAGGAGCTGGCGGCCTACGACGGCCCGCCGCCTCCGTGCAACAACGTCGCGGGTCGCCGACGTTGGTGGAGCGTGCCGAATAGGACGCTGGAGAACGTCCTCGAGCACATCGAGGGCAGCAACTTCCGTGCGACGATGCCCCTCTATCGAGGGCATCGGCCACCGCCGTCGAAACATCGCGCCACGGCGCATGGCTGCCAGCTCGTCGTCTTCCGGATCGGTGTCGAGGTCGCTCTCCAGGTCGGCGCCATCCTTGGCGCCAGTGAAAAAGGAGGCGGCGTCTCCGTCGACACCGGCGCGCGTCAAGAAGGAGCCAACGTCTCCACGTCGGCAGAGGCGCGCGGCGGCGCCCTCGTCATCCACGAAGCCCTCTCCGCAGCGCGGCGGAAGAGGAAGTCGGCGAAGAAGGAGGACACCTCGGCCGCCGCGAACCAGCTCGCCGAGGAAAGCGAAGCGCGCGGAGGACGTCGCGGTGGCGGAGGCGATCGCCGGTCGGCGAAGGACACGGTGCCCGCCGACAACGCCTCCCCGTCGACGCGCTGGAGTGGTCCGGCGCGGCGGGAGCGCCGAGAGCGGAGCATCGGCGGATCTTGGACGACCGCCGCGCGTCAACTCGCCGCCCGCCGCGCGCCATCCGCCGTAGGAACGCCGCCGCGCCCGAGGTGATCAAGCTCGAGGGAGAGCGCGACGACGACATCTACCGGCCGTCGCCGCCACGCGCGGCGACACGGCCAGTACGCGGCACGAGCACGCCGCGGCCGCAGCCGCGCGACGATGATGGGCGACTACACGTCCTTCTACCGCCATTTCGGCATGTAGGAGGCCGCTTTTTAGTTTAAGTTTTAGTTTGCCAATCGCCTAATTCAAATATATGTACGAATTCGGCCTATTTATGTACGAACTCGCATATATATGTTAAATATCATTGAATTTCGCTTATGTTTGAACGCGCTTCGCCCAAATTTGTCTGAATTCGGAGAATAACGTGAAAGTACTTGCATCCATCCTGGGCTCGCGGCTGGGAAAATGGGCCTTCCCAGACCTAATTTTCCTCCAATCCGGACGGAAATATCGTCAGATTTCGGCGTGGGGAGGCCAAACGAGTGGAGATCCTTCTTACACGAATCGGAAATTAATGGAACCGAACATAACATCGCTATTACGAGGATCCTTGTATTGTGGGGATTACAGGAAATATCGCCGTCGGCACTGGGCTCCCAACAGCCACATCACCGTTGGACGGCAGCAGCACGTCGGCACTCGTCCGTTCCGTCGATAGCGACCAACCATACGTTCCAAATCATCGCTTACGACACCTCCCGTCTCATCGTTTCTGAACGATCCATCCGACTTTTCATCCTAACTACCCACGCAAGCAACCAGAATATGCCACGCCACGATGACACTTGACACGACCCCAGCCTAACAAACTAGTACTCCGCATTTTCTTTCACCAGTAAAATAATTGAAAGCAACCAGAAAAAGAACGGCCAGTAGGCGCGTGTGTGCTAGCATATTAGCAGAACGATGCCACCGCTCACTACCGTATCTGCAAGGAAAACACCACGATTCCTTAATCAGGAAACCAGGACGCTATCCGTGGTATCATCCTCAATTCCTCCTATTCACTCCTTCCCTAATCTGCCTGGGTTTATTAAATGCGAATTCCACATGTCAGTTTACACATTTTATAGCATTCGCGATCCATCGATATGTCATTGTTTGAGTAGCCCTTATCTTTGACTCACAGCGGCCTAACAGGGGTCATATTATATCAAGCGCGAGATGGGTTGAGAGGTCGATTGGCCCCAGCCTCTCATTCTCCGAGAGGACGGATTTGATGTTTTTTTTTTTTTGAAACATCATATATATTAACCATGAGGCGCCCATTCCTTTCCTTACCCTGAAGGAAAAGAGTGCGTCTGGTACCTGCTGCTCCAAAATCAGTACATAGTTACATCCTTAAGTACAAATGGCAGAATGAAGCTAGGAGGGGACTCATCCCATCTAACTACAGAATTACTAGTAAAAGCATATCTAGCTAGTTCATGTGCCACCTGATTTGCCTCTCTAATACAATGGATAAAGGTAATACAATCAAACTCTTGAGCCTTTGAAAAACAATCATAAAGGATGGCCGAATAGGGACTCCAGATTTCCACCTCAGCGTTGCATGCTTTAATCACTTCCAGAGAATCAGATTCAATTATGACTCTTGTGATACCTATATCCAGGAGAAAAACCAGCCCTTTGAATAGAGCCAGAGCTTCAGCTGTCGTTGCATCATAAACATGCGATAATGGGCATGCGAGACCGGCTAAAGCCTCCCCTCGGTCGTTTCTCAACACCACCCCGGCAGCGCCTGTACCATTAGTATGAAAATTTGCATCCACATTCAGTTTATATGTTCCACGAGGAGGCTTACTCCATGAGATGTCCCGCGCCATACAAGATGATGAAGCTGCAGGAATATAGTTAGATGCTAAAGCTTGGATTGCAAACGCCGATTGTCTTACTCCTGCAACTCTCTCCCCCTTCACTATTTCTCTTCTTTGCCACCATAGATACCAACAAGCAACAGCTATGGTTTCTTTAACTTGAAGATTACCCAGAATTGGTGATTTTCTAGCTGGTCGGCATAATAAATCCTCAAGAATGGTAGACCCTGATCTTTCACCAATTGACGCTTGCTTAATATAATCAGACAGCCCCATTGTTCTCCAAACATCAGTAGCGCGATCACAGGTAAACAGAAGATGACGCATATCCTCCGGTCCTCTTCTACACACAGGACATTCTGGATGCACCTTGATATGCCTGTCTGCTAGGATCGAGCGTCCAGGTACCACACCATGCAAAGATCGCCACATGAAGATTCTAATTTTATTTGGTACTGCCAATTCCCAAACCTGTTTCCATACTGGATTATAAGAAGCAGATCCTTGTCCATCTTGTCTGCGGATCTTAGTCCCAAATTGGTGATCCCACTCAGTGTAATAAGTTGACCGAACTGTAAAAGAATATGTCTTTGTATTATTCCATGCAATGAAATCCTCAGACATGGCGTTACTGAGCGGTATCCGCAGTATCTTCTCAGCATCAATAGCAAGCAGATTCTCTCTGATCAATTCTTCATCCCACTCACCAGTAATAGGGTTTATTAATTCATCAACAGTTCGGAGAATACTTTGACCCCTTCTTGAAAGAACCTTCCTTGATTTACTATCTGCGATCCAATGGTCCTCCCAGATATTTATTTTTCTTCCATTTCCCACTCTCCATATATGGCCACGTTTAAAAGTATGTAACCCAGCGACAATACTTTGCCAAGAATAAGAGGATCCCTTTTTAGGGCCTGCTTTTAGAATATCACCATGAGGATAATATTTCGCCTTCAATACTTGGGCACAGAGAGAATCAGGGTTAACCACAAGTCGCCAGACCTGCTTAGCTAGCATAGCCAAATTGAAAGAGTAAAGGTCTCTAAAACCCATTCCTCCAGCTTTTTTCGGAATACACATCCGCCACCAAGCAAACCAATGGAGTTTCTTCTGCTCTTCTGTATCTCCCCACCAAAAAGCAGACATTGCATCATTCATCTCTTTGCATAGACTCTTTGGAATTTTAAAAACACCCATAGCATATACTGGTATTGATTGAATAACTGCCTTGAGTAATATTTCCTTACCACCAAGTGACAGAATTTTTTCCTTCCAACTTTTCAGCCTCTCAATAATTCTTTCAAGAAGATACAGGAAACTTTCACTTTTATCCAGGCCAATCATAGATGGTAAACCCAAATACTTTTCAGCTATTGCCTCTGTCATAATATTCAGTTCAATGCATATATCTGCCCTTACACCCACATCAACATTGGGACTAAAGTAGATACTGCACTTTGCCTCACTTACCATCTGTCCTGAACTTGCACAATACTCTTCTAGAACTTGTCTCAATGAGGTTGCATTAGTCATATCTGCCCACATAAGAATTAGGGAATCATCAGCAAAAAGTAAATGAGATACCGATGGTGCATTCCTGCACACCCTAACGCCTTCGATGCCACGAACCTCCTCTTTATGAGCCAGTAAGCTAGAAAGGCCTTCTGCACACAACAGGAATAAATAAGGAGACAACGGATCTCCCTGACGGAGACCCCTGCTAGGAGTAAAACCCTCTGTCTCTTGATCATTATACCTCACCTTGTACTTAACCGACCTGATACAAGACATGATAAGACCGACAAAATCAAGATGAAACCCCAGCCTTATCATCATCCTCTCAAGGAAAATCCACTCCACACGATCATATGCTTTGTGCATATCCAACTTTACTGCACAATAACCCTTTTTCCCTGTCTTTTTGTTTTTAATGCAATGCATACTTTCATAAGCAATTAAAATATTATTAGTAATTAACCGACCAGGGACAAAGGCACTTTGAACATTTGAGATAACTTCATCCAAAATAACCTTCAATCTCAGGGCAATCATTTTGGATATTACCTTGTATAGAACATTGCATAGACTTATTGGTCTGAATTGGGAAATTTTCTCCGGGGAGTCCACTTTAGGAATTAGGACTATAACTGTATCATTCCAACCCTCAGGTATCACCTTGTTATTTATAGCCTCCAGGACTTCTTTGACAATTGAATCCCCAATAATACCCCAACATTTTTTAAAGAAGAGAGCGTGTAACCCATCCGTCCCGGGTGCTTTTGTATCACCAATAGAAAAAAAGGGCCTTCTTAACCTCCTCAGGTGTATAATCAGCAATCAGACCATTATTCATTTGTTCAGTCACTTTCGGAATCACTTTAGATAATAAATCAGGCTCCGGTTCATCCACTTCAGTAGTAAACAGACCAGCAAAGTAATCAGAGATAAGAGGGTTTAGGTATGCTGTGCCCTCTATATGATTCCCGTTATCATCAATGAGCTTCTTAATTCTATTTTTCTTTCTCCTTGTAGAAGCAGCGTTATGAAAATAATTTGTATTACGATCGCCATATTTCAGCCAGTCAACTCTACTCCTTTGAGCCCAGTGTATCTCCTCCAGTTCAAGAAGTGTTTCAATTTCATCCGCTAACTCCTTCTGGCGAGCTAGATTCTCTGGGGACATCGACTGGCGCACTACATTTTCAAGCTCACGTTGTGTTTTCCTTAGAGTATTTTTATTTCTTTTCAAAACCGACCTGTCCCATCTATGGAGTTGATCATGAACTTTCGCCAGCTTTCCCGCCAATGGTAGATCCATATCCAGCGGGTCACTTAAGTTCCAAGCACCTTGCACAATATCCATAAAATTCTTCTCCTTTAACCACCTTGCTTCAAAGCGTAACACAGGCGGCCCTCGATTTTCCTCCACCACGGGTTCTTCAAAACACATCAAAATCGGTCTATGATCCGATCTGTAATAGTCTAGGTGGTGGAGGCATGCATCAGGAAATTTATCACTCCATGCCTCATTTGCCAGAGCCCTGTCCAGCCTCTCTCTTATATTGCCACGCTGCCAGGTAAATTTATCTCCAATATATCCCATATCTGACAGATTACAATCATCAATCGCATCCCTAAATGCTTGCATACAGTTAACCGGTCTAGTCCTCCCTCCCTCTTTTTCAAACTGATAAAGAATATCATTCAGGTCCCCCATCACTAACCATGGCATATCAGAAATCAGGCTTAATTCTCTCAACCTCTGCCACGTTAGATGTTTATTTTCCCACCTCGGCTCGCCATACATACCAGTAAACCGCCATATGTTATCTTGTCCAGCCCCAATAAACACATCTATGAAGTTCTCAGTTTTGTCCCTAACTGACAGCACAACCTCTTTCTTCCAAAAAATGATCAGACCACCACTTCTCCCATCACTAATCACCACTTCTTTGAAATCCATGCGCAATTGTCTCCTAAGCATCTCAGCTGGAAAAAGATCGAGATGAGTTTCAAACAGAAAAACAATGTCAGGGCTCCGCCGACTTATAACGTCGAGCAGGCCCCTAATTGCCGCAGCCTTTTTGAGGCCACGACAATTCCAACTTAATATTTTCATTGCTCCCGGACAACCTCCATCCCGGAGGCCGCCGATATAGAGTTTGTCAGGTTTCCATCTCCACCTGAATTACCATCCATTCTTGTTCTCTTCGGATGTTGAATCTTGCCTGGAGTATTCTCCAAGCCTTTGCCCTCCTCAGTAGAGCCATTGTCAAACTTCCCTATAATGTCCAAAACTTTATTCCCCTGACCAACAATCGCCAGAGTACCTTCATTGATATTTGAAGCATCAAAATTTAGACGCTTCCTGGGATTAACTCCTTCATCTAGGTTTTCATCAGTTGTAAATTTTCCTAGTCCATCCCTTCTCCAATCTTGCTTGCCCCAAGTTTGACCTTGGTCACCCATACTTCCTCTCCCTCTCCCCATGAAAGGAGCTCGCCCCGGTACACCACGACCAGCTCCTCTTCCTCTCCCTTGGCTTCTACCTCCTCCTGCCAGAATAAACTCTCCCCATTCAAAACTTGACTCATCGTGGACTCCATCTCCACATTCCTCGTGCCAGTGCCCCAGATGGCCACAATTATGACAGAAAGTCGGTAATTTCTCATACTTAACTTGATACCATTCTTTCTTTTTATCCTTAGTAACAGAGACAAATCTGGTGAGCTTTTTCTTCACATCAAGTCTGACTTGTAATCGTACAAATTCTCCAACATACCCAGCCGGCAATTTGACTTGAATCTCTTTGATCTCTCCCATATTTCTACACATACCACGGATTACAGGTTCATTCAAAAGCATATCCGGCAGTTTAAGTACTTGAGCCCTGATACGTCTCCGACGTATCGATAATTTCTTATGTTCCATGCCACATTATTGATGTTATCTACATGTTTTATGCACACTTTATGTCATATTCGTGCATTTTCTGGAACTAACCTATTAACAAGATGCCGAAGTGCCGTTTTTTCTGTTTTTGGTTTGAAATCCTAGTAAGGAAATATTCTCGGGTGGACGAAATCAAAGCCAGGGCCTATTTTCTCACGAAGCTTCCAGTCCGAAGGAGAGACGAAGAGGGGCCACGGAGGGCCCACACTAGGGCGGCGCGGCCCCCCCCTTGGCCGCGCGGCCCGTGGTGTGGGGCCCCGTGCGCCTCTTGACCTGCCCTTTCGCCTATAAAAGTCTCCGTGACGAAACCCCAGTGCCGAGAACCACGATACGGAAAACCTTCCGAGAGACGCCGCCGCCGATCCCATCTCGGGGGATCCGGGAGATCGCCTCCGGCACCTGCCGGAGAGAATCATCTCCGGAGGACTCTACGCCGCCATGGTCGCCTCCGGTGTGATGTGTGAGTAGTCTACCCCTGGACTATGGGTCCATAGCGGTAGCTAGATGGTTGTCTTCTCCCATTGTGCTATCATTGTCGGATCTTGTGAGCTGCCTAACATGATCAAGATCATCTATCTGTAATTCTATATGTTGCGTTTGTTGGGATCCGATGAATAGAGAATACTTGTTATGTTGATTATCAAAGCTATGCTTATGTGTTGTTTATGATCTTGCATGCTTTCCGTTACTAGTAGATGCTCTGGCCAAGTAGATGCTTGTAACTCCAAGAGGAGTACTTATGCTCGATAGTGGGTTCATGCCTGCATTGACACTGGGACAGTGGAGAAAGTTCTAAGGTTGTGTTGTCTGTTGCCACTAGGGATAAAACATTGATGCTATGTCTAAGGATGTAGTTGTTGATTACATTACGCACCATACTTAATGCAATTGTCTGTTGCTTTGCAACTTAATACTGGAGGGGTTCGGATGATAACGAAGGTGGACTTTTTAGGCATAGATGCGGTTGGATGGCGGTCTATGTACTTTGTCGTAATGCCCAATTAAATCTCACTATACTCATCATGATATGTACGTGCATGGTCATGCTCTCTTTATTTGTCAATTGCCCAACTGTAATTTGTTCACCCAACATGCTGTTCGTCTTATGGGAGAGACACCTCTAGTGAACTGTGGACCCGGTCCAATTCTCTTTCTTGAAATACAATCTCTGCAATTGTTCTCTGTTTTCTGCAAACAATCATCTTCCACACAATACGGTTAATCCTTTGTTACAGCAAGCCGGTGAGATTGACAACCTCACTTTCGTTGGGGCAAAGTACTTTGGTTGTGTTGTGCGGGTTCCACGGCGGAATCTCTGGTGTTGCGCCGCACTACATCCGCCGCCATCAACCTTCAACGTGCTTCTTGGCTCCTCCTGGTTCGATAAACCTTGGTTTCTTTCGAGGAAAACTTGCTGCTGTGCGCATCATACCTTCCTCTTGGGGTTCCCAACGAACGTGTGAGTTACACGCCATCAAGCATTTTTCGCCCTTAAGGAGATCAAGACACGCTGCAAGGGGAGTCTCCACTTCTCAATCTCTTTACTTTGTTTTTGTCTTGCTTAGTTTTATTTACTACTTTGTTTGCTGCACTAAATCAAAATACAAAAAAATTAGTTGCTAGTTTTACTTTACTTGCTATCTTGTTTACTATATCAAAAACACAAAAAAATTAGTTTACTTGCATTTACTTTATCTAGTTTGCTTTATTTTGTTGCTAAAATGAAACGCTGAAAACACTAAGTTGTGTGACTTCACAACCACAAATAATAATGATTTCTTATGCACACCTATTGCTCCACCTGCTACTACAGCAGAATTCTTTGAAATTAAACACCTTTACTGAATCTTGTTATGCGAGAGCAATTTTCTGGTGTTAGTTCTGATGATGCTGCTGCCCATCTTAATAATTTTGTTGAACTATGTGAAATGCAAAAATATAAAGATGTAGATGGTGATATTATTAAACTAAAATTGTTCCCTTTCTCATTAAGAGGAAGAGCTAAAGATTGGTTGCTATCTCTGCCTAAGAATAGTATTGATTCATGGACTAAATGCAAGGATGCTTTTATTGGTAGATATTATCCCCTGCTAAAATTATATCTTTGAGGAGTAGCATAATGAATTTTAAACAATTAGATGCTGAACATGTTGCTCAAGCTTGGGAAAGAATGAAATCTCTGGTTAAAAATTGCCCAACCCATGGACTGACTACTTGGATGATCATCCAAACCTTCTATGCAGGACTAAATTTTTCTTCACGGAATTTATTGGATTCAGCTGCTGGAGGTACCTTTATGTCCATCACTCTTGGTGAAGCAACAAAGCTTCTTGATAATATGATGATCAACTACTCTGAATGGCACACGGAAAGAGCTCCACAAGGTAAGAAGGTAAATTCTGTCGAAGAAACCTCTTCCTTGAGTGATAAGATCGATGCTATTATGTCTATGCTTGTGAATGATAGGACTAATATTGATCCTAATAATGTTCCATTAGCTTCATTGGTTGCACAAGAAGAACATGTTGATGTAAACTTCATTAAAAATAATAATTTCAATAACAATGCTTACGGAACAATTCTAGTAACAACTATAGGCCATATCCTTATAATAATGGCAACGGCTATGGTAATTCTTATGGGAATTCTTACAACAATAATAGGAGTTCACCCCTGGACTTGAAGCCATGCTTAAGGAATTTATTAGTACACAAACTGCTTTTAACAAATCTGTTGAAGAAAAGCTTGGGAAAATTGATATACTTGCTTCTAAAGTCGATAGTCTTGCTTGATGTTGATCTTTTGAAATCGAAAGTTATGACTAATGAGAATCATCATAATAAAATTACTACTACAGCAAATGCCATTCAAGTTAGAATTAATGAGAATATAAGATTAATGGCTGAACTGCGTGCTAGGTGGGATAGAAGAAAATGAAAAACTAGCTAAAGAGAAGAATATAGCTAAAGTTTGGACTATTACCACCACTAGTAATGCTAATACTACACATGTTGCTGCACCTCCTACTCATACTAATAAAAGAATTGGTGTTAGCAATGTTTCCACCTCGAATGCAAAGCGCGAAAAACTGCCTGAAACTGCTAAAACTGCTGAAACTGCCGTGATAAACTGCTGAAATTTTTTCCAACATTGGGGATGATGATCCCATTGCTTTAGATTATAATGGTTTGAATTTTGATGATTGCCACATCTCTGAAGTTATAAAGTTCTTGCAAAAACTTGCTAAAAGTCCTAATGCTAGTGCTATAAATTTGGCTTTCACGCATCATATTACAAATGCTCTCATAAAAGCTAGAGAAGAGAAACTAGAGCGTGAAGCCTCTATTCCTAAAAAGCTAGAAGATGGTTGGGAGCCCATCATTAAGATGAAGATTAAAGATTTTGATTGTAATGCTTTATGTGATCTTGGTGCAAGTATCTCTGTTATGCCTAAGAAAATTTATAATATGCTTGACTTGCCATTGAAAAATTGTTATTTGGATGTTAATCTTGCTGATCATTCTACAAAGAAACCTTTGGGTAAAGTTGATAATGTTCGCATTACCATTAACAATAACCTGGTTCCCGTTGATTTTGTTGTCTTGGATATTGAATACAATGCATCTTGCCCCATCATATTGGGAAGACCTTTTCTTCGAACTGTTGGTGCTATCATTGATATGAAGGAAGGTAATATAAAATATCAATTTCCTCTCAAGAAAGGTATGGAACACTTCCCTAGAAAGAGAATGAAGGTACCTTTTGATTCTATTATGAGAACAAATTATGATGTTGACACTTCATCTCTCGATAATACTTGATACACACTTTGCGCTAGCTGAAAAGAAAAGCGCTTATGGGAGACAACCCATGTTTTTACCTACAGTACTTTGTTTTTATTTTGTGTCTTGGAAGTTGTTTACTACTGTAGCAACCTCTCCTTATCTTAGTTTTGTGTTTTGTTGTGCCAAGTTAAGCCGTTGATAGAAAAGTAAGTACTAGATTTGGATTACTGCACAGTTCCAGATTTCTTTGCTGTCACGAATCTGGGTCCACCTCCCTGTAGGTAACTCAGAAAATTAAGCCAATTTACGTGCATGATCCTCAGATATGTACGCAACTTTCATTCAATTTGAGCATTTTCATTTGAGCAAGTCTGGTGCCATTTTAAAATTCGTCAATACGAACTGTTCTGTTTTGACAGATTCTGCCTTTTATTTCGCATTGCCTCTTTCGCTATGTTGGATGAATTTCTTTGATCCACTAATGTCCAGTAGCATTATGCAATGTCCAGAAGTGTTAAGAATGATTGTGTCACCTCTGAATATGTCAATTTATAATGTGCACTAACCCTCTAATGAGTTGTTTCGAGTTTGGTGTGGAGGAAGTTTTCAAGGATCAAGAGAGGAGTATGATGCGACATGATCAAGGAGAGTGAAAGCTCTAAGCTTGGGGATGCACCCGGTGGTTCACCCCTGCATATATCAAGAAGACTCAAGCGTCTAAGCTTGGGGATGCCCAAGGCATCCCCTTCTTCATCGACAACATTATCGGGTTCCTCCCCTGAAACTATATTTTTATTCCATCACATCTTATGTGCTTTTTCTTGGAGCGTCGGTTTGTTTTTGTTTTTTGTTTTGTTTGAATAAAATGGATCCTAGCATTCATTGTGTGGGAGAGAGACACGCTCCGCTGTAGCATATGGACAAGTATGTCCTTGGTTTCTACTCATAGTATTCATGGCGAAGTTTCTCCTTCGTTAAATTGTTATATGGTTGGAATTGGAAAATGATACATGTAGTAATTGCTATAAATGTCTTGGGTAATGTGATACTTGGCAATTGTTGTGCTCATGATTAAGCTCTTGCATCATATGCTTTGCACCCATTAATGAAGAAATACATAGAGCATGCTAAAATTTGGTTTGCATATTTGGTTTCTCTAAGGTCTAGATAATTTATAGTATTGAGTTTGAACAACAAGGAAGACGGTGTAGAGTCTTATAATGTTTTCAATATGTCTTTTATGTGAGTTTTGCTGCACCGGTTTATCCTTGTGTTTGTTTCAAATAAGCCTTGCTAGCCTAAACCTTGTATCGAGAGGGAATACTTCTCATGCATCCAAAATACTTGAGCCAACCACTATGCCATTTGTGTCCACCATACCTACCTATACTACATGGTATTTTCCGCCATTCCAAAGTAAATTGCTTGAGTGCTACCTTTAAACAATTCAAAATTTATCACCTCTGATTTGTGTCAATGTTTTATAGCTCATGAGGAAGTATGTGGTGTTTATCTTTCAATCTTGTTGGGCAACTTTCACCAATGGACTAGTGGCTTCATCCGCTTATCCAATAATTTTGCAAAAAGAGCTGGCAATGGGATTCCCAGTCCCAAATTAATTAACAAAAATAGACACTCCTCCATGGTATGTGATTGTTGGACGGCACCGAAGGATTCGGTTAGCCATGGCTTGTGTAAGCAAAGGTTGGGAGGAGTGTCATCATAATAAAACTAAAATAAAAGGCACTCCTTCATGGTATGAGATTGTTGGCAGGCACCCGAGGATTCGGTTAGCCATGGTTTGTGAAAGAAAGGTTGGAAGGAGTGCCACCCAAAATAAAATAAAATGGGAGCCGCTCTTTGAAGGTTTGTGGCAAGGGGTTAGAGTACCCGCTACCATTCGTTGACAACGACATACACCTCTCAAAACTTTATTTTTATGCTTTCTTTATGTTTTCAAAATCAAAGCTCTAGCACAAATATAGCAATCGATGCTTTTCCTCTATGGAGGACCATTCTTTTACTTTCAATGTTGAGTCAGTTCACCTATTTCTCTCCACCTCAAGAAGCAAACACTTGTGTGAACTATGCATTGATTCCTACATACTTGCTTATTGCACTTATTATATTACTCTATGTTGACAATATCCATGAGATATACATGTTACAAGTTGAAAGCAACCGCTGAAACTTAATCTTCTTTTGTGTTGCTTCAATACCTTTACTTTGAATTATTGCTTTATGAGTTAACTCTTATGCAAGACTTAATTGATGCTTGTCTTGAAGTGCTATTCATGAAAAGTCTTTGCTATATGATTCACTTGTTTACTCATGTCATATACATTGTTTTGATCGCTGCATTCACTACATATGCTTTACAAATAGTATGATCAAGATTATGATGGCATGTCACTCCAGAAATTATCGTGTTATCGTTTTACCTGCTCGGGACGAGCAGAACTAAGCTTGGGGATGCGATACGTCTCCGACGTATCGATAATTTCTTATGTTCCATGCCACATTATTGATGTTATCTACATGTTTTATGCACACTTTATGTCATATTCGTGCATTTTGGAACTAACCTATTAACAAGATCGAAGTGCCGTTCACTGCTGTTTTTGGTTTCAGAAATCCTAGTAAGGAAATATTCTCGGAATTGGACGAAATCAAAGCCCGGGGCCTATTTTCTCACGAAGCTTCCGAAGTCCGAAGGAGAGACGAAGAGGGGCCACGGAGGGGCCACACTATAGGGCGGCGCGGCCCCCTTGGCGCGCGGCCCGTGGTGTGGGGCCCCGTGCCGCCTCTTGACCTGCCCTTTCGCCTATAAAAGTCTCGTGACGGCCCGATCGAGAACCACGATACGGAAAACCTTCCAGAGACGCCGCCGCCGCCGATCCCATCTCGGGGATCCAGGAGATCGCCTCCGGCACCCTGCCGGAGAGGGGAATCATCTCCCGGAGGACTCTACGCCGCCATGGTCGCCTCCGGTGTGATGTGTGAGTAGTCTACCCCTGGACTATGGGTCCATAGCGTAGCTAGATGGTTGTCTTCTCCCCATTGTGCTATCATTGTCGGATCTTGTGAGCTGCCTAACATGATCAAGATCATCTATCTGTAATTCTATATGTTGCGTTTGTTGGGATCCGATGAATAGAGAATACTTGTTATGTTGATTATCAAAGCTATGCTTATGTGTTGTTTATGATCTTGCATGCTTTCCGTTACTAGTAGATGCTCTGGCCAAGTAGATGCTTGTAACTCCAAGAGGGAGTACTTATGCTCGATAGTGGGTTCATGCCTGCATTGACACTGGGACAGTGACAGAAAGTTCTAAGGTTGTGTTGTGCTGTTGCCACTAGGGATAAAACATTGATGCTATGTCTAAGGATGTAGTTGTTGATTACATTACGCACCATACTTAATGCAATTGTCTGTTGCTTTGCAACTTAATACTGGAGGGTTCGGATGATAACCTGAAGGTGGACTTTTTAGGCATAGATGCAGTTGGATGGCGGTCTATGTACTTTGTCGTAATGCCCAATTAAATCTCACTATACTCATCATGATATGTACGTGCATGGTCATGCTCTCTTTATTTGTCAATTGCCCAACTGTAATTTGTTCACCCAACATGCTGTTCGTCTTATGGGAGAGACACCTCTAGTGAACTGTGGACCCCGGTCCAATTCTCTTTCTGAAATACAATCAATCTTGTTCTTGTTTTCGCAAACAATCATCTTCCACACAATACGGTTAATCCTTTGTTACAGCAAGCGGTGAGATTGACAACCTCCTTGTTTCGTTGGGGCAAAGTACTTTGGTTGTGTTGTGCGTTCCACGTTGGCGCCGAATCTCGGTGTTGCGCGCACTACATCCCGCCGCCATCAACCTTCAACGTGCTTCTTGGCTCCTCCTGGTTCGATAAACCTTGGTTTCTTTCTGAGGGAAAACTTGCTGCTGTGCGCATCATACCTTCCTCTTGGGGTTCCCAACGAACGTGTGAGTTACACGCCATCAAGCCCAAACCATGATTTTATCCAGCACCACAGATTTAGGGTTTGAAAATCCATCATACTCCTCAATCATCACAGCCTGGTTACGGAACACCCAAGGTCCCTGTTTTGTCGCCTTATTCCAGTCCCCAAGACAGGCAAATTGAATCGTGAAAAGATTGTCTTCAAGCTTCCTCCACGTGACCTCTTGGGCAGGATTCCATGCAGATCGCATATCCGCGAATAGAGCGCTGGGACTAAACCCTCGATTAGTATGTACCTTCGCGATGGCTAGCCACTTTGCCTTCACATCTGGTTCCTTCACCTCATCCTCCCAAACGAATCCTGCGTCTTCTTCTTCCTCTAGGTTAAGACGTCCTAACAGATCCTCCACCGGCGGGCAAGAGCCACTAGGAGCCCCCGACGGTGCTTCTTCCCCGGGGATAGCATGCGGATCTGCTTCCCTCTCATCTCCAAACCCCCCCGCAGGGTCCTTCGTAGGTGCCATGCGTCGTGGCCGGCGATCAGTTACTCTCGACGGCGTCGCCGTCGGAGGAAAGAGAAACCCTAGATATTACGCTAGGGGAGTTCCAGACGTTCGTGTCATGCGCACCTGGACACGCCAGCGAAGCTAGCGACGGAAGAACGGATTTGATGTTTTAATCTTACTTAGAGCATCTTTACTCGCGTCTTACAAACAACGTTCGGGAAGAAAACGTGGGATCAGTCGATTGGAGGTTGTTGCCGCGAGGTGGCCCGTTTGAGGCACTTCTATTTACAGCCGCGTACCCATAGTGGAGTTTCAAATTGAATTTTTTTATTTTTGTAGTTTCTAGTTTTTGAACACAAAATTATTTTTCAGTCTTTGAACAAAAAGTATATTTTTTAAAAAAGTGTGAAGTGAAATACAACAAGCAACAAATTAAATAATTTCAGTTCTGACATAATAAAGCCGCCGACACAGTTCTGTCCTTTTACTCTCCATAGATGCTCTATAAGATCATTTTGCAGTTGGTCATAAGCTGTTGGGTCACGGATTTCTACGTGCTTGGCGAGAAAATTAGTAAAATCCGTGAACACCTCGTGATCAACATCCGCAAGAGGATCATGACACTCATATAGACCCATATGGGCATTTGCTGGAGCCTTGCACTCACTCTCCTAGCGAGCGCCACTTGAGGAGCACTACGGCTGGAAATCTACTGCTACCAGGGTGAAAATTAGATCCATTCGACGCTAACTAGCGCTGGATTTTAGTTTGAGGAGCCCAACGAGTGGAGGTGTTTTTACACCTACACACGTTGGGAACATTCCAAGATAGGCGTGTGCCTTGTATAGGAATGTGATGTGGAAAGGACATGCGGACACACGTAGGCGGATAGTGGAATTCGGACGCGTCCCCCTGGCTCATTCTTGCACACCGTATCGTACAGTACTCCATCGTCGTGTCGATTCTTGTCAACCCTTCCTTGCACATGCCCGCAAAGGAAGGAAAGATGAGAGTGGTCTACATAGCCACGGCCACCACCTCTAGCTGTCCTGCCAGGTTTTTTGTGCGTTCTTTTTTGCTACTAGTACAAATGCCCGTGCGTTGCCACGGATCCTTAAATTTCATATATCAATGAACATATATAATTCACATCTCACTATGAAAATTTAAAATAAATTAGAGATATCATAATGTACCACATCATGATAATACCGAATGCAAAAACAAGATAACATTGTTGTGCATTGAGGTACCACGACTTCCGCAATGATGAGGCTTAGATAACCCGGCCTTGCTAACGGGTCTTTATATCCAGCAAACATGAGATGATTTCTAAAATTGAAGTGCAACGGGTGCATGAGAGCGGTTGTTGTGGTCTAAATATACTCTTCACTATCTATCTATCGACTACTTTTACTATTACCATATATACAACAATATTTGGCAGCTTTGGTTTTTAAATGGGTAAACACTGAAATCTTATAATCTTTAACCATTTAGCAACTACCAGACAGAATGTGAGCATGTATATTCAACATGCTAATAACACTTCTTGGCAAGAAGTAATTTGATGGCCCAACAAAGCCCATATTGATACAGATTTTACCACAGAAGTATATTTCAGGAAATCATGCAAAAACTTTAATAATACATATGTTGGCACGGTGCATATTTAATCTGTTAGTAGTTAAATCAATATATATTAGAGTCTCCATTTGATAAGCAAAGAGTTATACACTTTTCACTATGATTTGTAGAAGTAAATCAATAAACATGTATTAGATTTTAAAAAAAGATATAGATAAAAGCCTCAACCCGTGCAAGCGATGTGATGGTCTTACAAAATCTTTGCCTTAGCGCTTGCAGGTGTAGAAAAATCTTGTAATGTAGTACTCAGCGAGTCGGAGAAATCAAATTGAGATAAAGAAAGGGTCGACGAGATTCACTGGCTCTCTTTGCCTCAACGCTCAATGCTCGCGCCGATGGAGCGTCTCCAAATCATCTTCTCCTACCGCCAACGACACCTAACGGCCTCCACCGCCGCCTAATTTCCCCTGTCATCATGATAAACATTATACCACTTCAATTGTCAAAGCCTATAGTTTCCTAGATATGTATTCTTAGGTAGGGTACACAAATATGAATAATGTTTTTCCGAAATAACATTGCGTTGTCCATCTAATACCAGCGACTTCTATAACTATGTTGTCCCATACGGCATCAGATTCAATAGGAAACCCCATTATGTCAACCAGTTTCTTAAGTCCATTGAAGTAATTCAAACATGATCTTTCTCTGACCTATTCCAACAGCATGTTCCTATATCTACTCTTAAATACAACATGTAGAGGCATTTTGCCAGACATCTTGTAAGTGTTTATACTTCATACAGAAGAGGGCAATATGAGTTAAAATGATACCAGTCCAGTGACATCCCAGGAAGAATATGACCTTGCCACCGCTGGCAGTTCCTTGGTGGTCAAGCTTGCCAGCTATTTAAAACTTACAACAGATAGTGATACCCGAACAACAGAACCAGAAACTAAACTTTGTTACCATTGCATCGGAATCACTGTAGTAGTTGTGCATTTTCCAAGAAGATGCTACACGTCATGTGATTTCTCTTGTCTCCCATCGTGCTCTCTTTGTCACGTACGCGACACGTTCGGCCAGCACCACCATGCCACAGCTCATCCATGTCCTCTCTGTTATGGTGAGCCGAGCCATCCACCTCCATGAACAGGAGGTCAGGCGTGTCCTCAATCATCCACGCTGGCTCGTTCCACGACCTCCATGAAAATGACGCAGGGATCGCTCTCCATGGTGTTGCCTCGTATCTCTAGGACATCCATGTCGGGGAGGACGCGTAGGCCTCCACACTCACCATAAGCGCTAGGAGGGCGCCAAACTTGTCCAGGACCATGGGAAGGTCGCCTCCCTCTGCTTCGTCGCACGTGGCAGCGAACTGCCGCTCTTCCATGGACCACCAGCGAGCCGAAGCCGGAAGGCATGCCCTCCCTCCCCATCTCCCATTGGTTGTACAATCCCCTCCCCCCATCTCCCCGCGGCCACGCACCATGCCGCCGTAGGAGATCGCCGCCAGGCTTGCTTCTCAACTAAGTACAGAATAATATATCATGCATGAGATTGGGCAAAACGTTTTTACTGACAAGTTTTTGTTTAACAGAATACCAAGCTTAATTATAATCTGCCAATCTACTACCCTTTATTCTAACTCTAGTGACCTTTTCCATCACATGATTTCAATACATATCTAATTATAAAATTCCTTAGGTAGAAAAGTAGAACTGCAAACTGAGGTATACGTTCAGTTTTAAGGTAGGAAAACTTCCACCATGCTCACATAAATTTCAATGTCCTTATCCAAACAAATAAAAAAACCTGCATGGCATTAAAATACTTTTCCAATCAATCGGTTTACATGAATAACATGGAACAATAGCATGGTATTAAAATCCTTGCAGCGTCAGGTAACTTGCCAAACATCCTGCAACACAAGAGCAACCACACATGAGCAGTTTCACATCACCAATATCGTGCGTGAATCAAACTTCCTCAAACAATGCACACAATAGCATGCATGCAACTTGTTGCCTCCAACCATGGTAATCTTACACACGCAATACGCATCCCAACTAATATAAATTTAACAAAAACATACAATAAATTAGAATTGACAGCATAACCCCAAGAATATCCTTTCTTGGTATCTCAAAAGTAAGAAGACAACTTTCTTTATTTAAGAAGATACGGAGAAATTGTGCTTACAACCAGAAGAGCGAAAGAAATGAATTAAGCTCAATTTCTCCAATACTTGAAATCCTAGCATTGCTTTGCTACATGCCCCGATACATCAAAATCGCTATCACTGTATGCTACATGCCCCATACATCAAATTCTATGGAAGAAAAAGGTTTAAAAAACTCTTGTCTTGTCCATATTTTAAATCCTTCTCCTTAGCAATATGAACTGGTGTTGCTTCTAAAATATCAAGGAAAATAAATTATTGAAGCTAACTTATATTGTGTGTATGATCTTTCCGAGTCCAATAGCTTAAACGCTGTTTGGTTGATCTAGACCAAAAGCCTCACGAGAGGCAAGCTGTAAAACATAGAAATATATGATTATTCATCACTGATGTATGCTACTTACCTTCTAGGCACAAAATGTAAAGAAAAAGGAAGGAATCATCAATTTAGTAACACCAAGGCTTCTTACTAATAAATGTCTACATAGCCTACTGGTAAAAATAAATATATGGAAAATTGAAGCCTTCCACACCAAGAATATCTTGAGAGGATAGGTGTTAATTTGGCTTCATTCAGTACATAAATTTATTGGTTTAGCAAGTGAATGTACAACACACTACTGAAGTATGAACAGAAAGATAGAAGATCAAACCAGAAGTCCGGCTTTTTGTGAAACATTCTATTTGATAAAGAAAGTGAACCTTGAAACATGACATATGCATTGTCACCAAGGGAAACATCTGGGCACCACCGAAAATGAAAAGGATAAGAGTCCTGTGATATTATAGATTGGAGATACCAAAAGTAGAGAGATGCACTAAAAATGTTCCCACTGGTCATGAAGTGAGGATTTTCAACCAAAATCATCGTCTTCAAACAACCAAACAAATATATGTACAAGGTATGTTCAGGTTTTATGTGTTCTCCAAAAACTAATCAAGCCATTGATGAAGATTAATAGAATTTAACTAATCCATTATCATGCACCTACCCATACATAATATAGCATGAAGCAAGAGTAAATACACACATGCTACCACCCAAGCTGTCCGCTTAGTGGAGAATATTAGATTGATAACACATGAGTGATATTGTGCTCTGTACAAGTTGCAAAAATGTTTACTTCTGACAAAACAAAAAATTCACCCGGGATACTGATTAGAGCTAAAGATCAATCCCTCAACAATATTATTAAGGTACATACCTGCTAGAAAATTCCTTGTTTCCTTGAGAGACAATTTTCACAACAGAATATCTCAATACCCTCTACTCATCTTCTCTGTGGAGCATCTTGAATACAAAACATACAAGCTACAAAATGGGTAGTCATGCAAAATGATAACTTCGACAGATACGAGTTGCTATGGTGTTGATCAAATGTAGCATTGCATACCAGGTATCACATAACAATCTAAAATAAGTTGTCACCTACTGCTATCGTACAAACCGGTAGGTACTGAATTCCCCAAACACAAAAATATATACAGTAGCAAATTCTTTAGAGAAGAAATAATCACGTTGATGTCCTTTCCATTGCCTGCAAGGATGCCTCCTCTTCTAAATGTAGTTAGCTGGGCAAGTGTTACACTCTACGCTCTACACTCTACCCTGTCACAATAAGAACAACCAGAATATACATTTTTAGTCTGGTAGTAGAACAACTTTATCTCCCTTTCAAGGTATTGAACAAGATGCTAATGGAGTGTTGTGCTCAAGAGAATTAGGTGACACAAAGTGAAAAATATCAGGCTCATCTCTTGTCCACGAGAGCGAGAAATAACAAAAATACTCTCATCGTCAATAAGCATTTCCTATACTATTTGAATGAACTGATGTTCTTTGGCCCGTTGTTTTTTTCTGTTATAACAAGATTCATGCATCATGAAAATATATAGCAATATAGTAGTCCATCATCTAGTACCAAAATTGTATTGATGGCCCCCTTTCTTCTCTCAACCAAAATCCTAGTACCAAATGACCCAACAAATCCTGCACCCTCAACAGAAATCCGTACAAGAACTGCTCTCAGGTTGTTTCGGTTTTAGTAGCTCACAGATCGAATACAATAAATATAATTTAAAAGAAAGCGGTCAGAGAGACTGGTGGCAACCTGTGTGGCTGGCGGGAGCGTGGCCACGGTGAAGCAACAAAGCAGCAGCCACGATGGGAATGCTAGAACGATAGGGGCCCTTCCAGCCGAGGCGGACGCCCGGGTTAGCCGTCAGCTGCGCCGTCATCCTACAATTTTCCGTAGGGTGAGAGAAACTACGAACCAGATGTTACATTACACCATGGCTGCAGGGGTGGTCTTTAGATAAAATAATTGTGGGAACAAACAAGTATCAACTCACTGAACATGAGCTTAAATTCTTGCAAATACGACAACTTGTCGAGTCCTTGCAAAATCTGACAAGAAAATGACACAACAAATTACATCTTCTCCTGGATAATTTCTTCCAATTCCAAAATATAAGCGCTGAATGCTTAGAATTAAAGCTAGCATTATTTCCATGTCAGCTAGTACAGACGTTGATTCACATGCCACTACCAAAAGTATTATCCTTCAATTTAGTTTGCTGTGAGTATTTTCATTAGTACATGAGACAGCGATGTCCACATGGTTCCGGTTGTTCAGCAGATGCATATACAAGAGCTGATCTATTGCATATAAGAACGAGCAATTACCTTTGGGCAAGCAGAGCGGGGTGTGGAGGAGCATCTTATTGCATCGTGCAACAGCCGCATATTTGGGAAGGAAGCAGTGCAGCGCCGGGACTCAGCTGGACCAGACAGGCAGGTGGCATAAGTGGTCGAGTCGAGAGGGCTGTATCCAGGTAGGAGGCTGGCACTGGAACGACAGAGAAGCTCGGTCGCGGACGGCGGAGCTCACGGTCGGGCGGGACGCCGCCGGCTCGTCAGATCGGGGCCAGAAACGCGGAAGGGCTGTGGCGCCGCCGAGATCCATGGAGGCGCTGGCGATCTTGGTGTGAGCATCCCTCAGCAGATGAGGTGATGCAGCCGTGTTAAAATCCCGCTCCCGTGCGTTGTGTGCGTGGGTCAAACCGCGAGCTCGCCTGACGGCGGCGCAGCGGCCGGGTTGGCGGCGGATCTTCGCGCTTAGGAGGGGGAGCGTGGAAGGAGCAGCGATCAAGCGTGGAAGGAACCAATTGAGTCTTTTTAAGTATTTGCTATACGAGTGGTGGTGAATACCAGATGGGAAAAGCGATCAAAAAGAGGTATCGAACCGGGCGCGCAGCTACGTGCGTGGCATCAACTGAATTGGGTGGAGACTGCGCTATCGTCAAGTAGCGCAACGCCCTGCTCACGTGATTCTGGCTGGGCAGGGCCGACGTCGCATCTGGTTGGAGCTTGTAGGCAATCTACATTCTACCATCGAAGAGGAGCTCCTTGCTAGATTGGCATTTTGGCGTCTCCTCCACACTCCACAGCCACAAGACAGGTCGATCGCCCCAGTTTCCCGACACGTATGGTATGGTACACTAGCGGGGCCGCGCGCGCGCCTATATATCCATCTACGTGGAATGGGATGGGTCACCTCGCGTCTGGACGCCTGATCAAAGGCCACACGTACACAGTTCCCCACATGAAGCAAGCGACTCGCTAATTTGTCCCCAAGTTGAGCTGACGTGCCCTGCATCTTTGTTTTGTACTATGTGCCTTTACCTAATAGTTGTTATAATTAAGTTGGCGTCCTAGGTCAGTGCAAGGCGCACGCGCACGTCAGCGTGGGCATCTAACTTGTTTATATTACTCCATGCAGACAATTGTACTTTTCTCCCTACCATAGTGCGCACTAGAAGACAATTAATCATCACCCAATGTAAAGAATTTGTTTACAAAAGCATTTTACAACAAGGAAGCCTAGATACAATTACCCCGCTATCCTTTTTCCAATAAAAAGGAATGCTTTATTACCTAAAAGTTTTAAATATTGCATCCGGTTTCTCTGCATAGTTTAAAGGCCAATCTAATTCATGAGTTGCAACAAAAATAAAAACAGTAGTTCTCTATATGGTTTCAACTGAGATTTTCTTAAGTCTAACTCACTTACAAAAATGTGCTTTGAGTTGCACTTTTCAGTTAAAAAGGTGCAATTGCACTTTTCTAAAAAAAATGTGCAACTGAACTGAGTTGCACTTTTCTTTGAACTGTATTTACACTTTTTTGAGTTGACTGAGACTTAAGAAAATCTCAATCAACTGAGACATAGGCACACCATTCTCTATAAGTAAACATGATAGAAACTAGAAGAGCTCTTAAGGTGATGAGGATCAATCCGAAGTTTACGCAGCCATCCATGTAGATTACGTTGCTAGTAGTGATAACAAATATTGCTGCTGGGAGAGCACATTCGCCATATGGGGAGGACTCGCTGGCAGTCAGTCACCCTAGTGCATCTAGACGTTTATTTTCTTGGGAAAGCATTCGAGAGCTGCTGCAAAACAAGCCAGCATACCTGGCGATATAGCTATTTTTGTACGATATATATGTACATCAGGTTTCATCGAGTATCGATCTAGGACTGTCACGACCTAGATTGCGGAGGGATAGTCGTGAGAGGCGGGGGATGGGGCAAAGAGAGTTTAGGCTTCGGAGACAGGTGAAAGCTCCCATTTTTGTATGTTTATTTCTATGATAATACACGAGTACTCGTTGGCTTACATAACAGCCAACCAGTAAGGGCATGAACAATGGTTGATAAAACCGTTTTATCTTAACTCCGCCACGTAGTTTAGATATAACAACAAAACATGATATACAATAGAATATTTTTTAATCTTATGTCTAGTAATGATCTTCTTTTGATAAAGGTCTAGTAATGATCTAGTAATAAGACATCCTTAAATATGTGGTGTGAGAGATTGTTGCTAAGAGATGATCTCTTAGCTAAGAGAAGACAAACCTATTTTCTCTATTTCTCTCTCCTCCATGTCATCAATTATCTTACGTGGCATCCCTAAGATATAACCATTGTACATGCCCTAAGAGATACAAACTGACTCAACGAGAACTTCTTATTGCAAATGTATTCTAATACCTGAAAATTAAGGAAACTAACAAATCGTAAGTTAAGAAGGCTTAGATCTGCTATATTGATTCTAAAACTATCTATTATTGCAAATTAATGAAAGTAATGAATTCTAAGATAGGAAGGTTTAGATCTTGTGTATTGCTGCCATGCGTGGTATCACTTTCCACTTTGACAAGTAACTCGCCCTCGAGCTTGAAAGAGGACTAGTCAGCCCAAGAAGACTTAGGAATCGGTGCTTGTTGCCAGTGTATCAGCTGCCTCGTCTTCAGAAGAATCCATCCAACGAATAAAGACGCTTGCAACGGTGGCTAGTGATGAACTTGTCGTCAGAGTTGGAGCAAAGGCGTTAAGCACGCCGCTCGTCCATCCCAACTGGCGGTAGCCGCATGTGTGGCTTCTTGTGCCACCGTCGCATTAGGAGGAGCCACGAGTTCTGGAGTAGACGGTATGGCATCTCCACATGAGTTTTCGTTGGGCACCAGAGTGGTATCGCTGTCATATGGTGTGTCGTGCTCCTCGTACGCGCGTGCATGATCCGTGCATCATCCAGCGCTGCCAGATACATAAGCTTAACATCTGTGCGAATCGACGTATGAAGACCAGACACAAACGGATCCACTGGTGCGCCTTTGTGAGTACTTAGCACCTACAGATAAGGGTTAAGAAGTTCTTCTTCTAGTCGTCGATGGAGCCTATTTGACGTAGGTTCTTGATTGTCATCAGCTTGGTGTTCTTGATTTTAGGCCTGAAAATGCCGGTTCAGCGATGAACTGAACTCATCCTCCTTGCTCATTCTTAACAAATTGTACCACCATGTCGTTCGCCGCGTCCGTCTGCCTAGCTGCCGCCTTGCCGTGCCAAGGGATTCTTTGATTCATAGGAAATGCAAAATATATAAAAAGGAAAAATACAGATTGAGATGTCATGCCTAGTTGAATGATATGAAAATATGAAATGTGTTTGATTGTAGCAAAGTTATTTTCATGAGATATGACCCAATGTTTTTTTTTCTACAGGAATTGCACTACAAGATTCCTATATGATTACTTGCTATAGGACATCTTCTTATAAATCAAACAACCTATGTAGCACAAAATTTTCCCATACGACCCAAATTTTACATAATTTTTATACAAATTCTATAAATCAAAATAGCCCTATTTTTTTTTTGTGTGTTCTCTGGTGCTAATGAGAGAGAATGGTAGAAACGAAAAGCAGGATGGAGTCGGCTCTGGGCCTAGCGCCGCCGCTGACGCGAGTTGGCGCAGATACGTGCGTGGCATCAACTGACGACGGGCGGAGATTGCGCTAGCGTCCGGTAGCGCAACGCCCTGCCCTCGTACGCACGCGCATAATTCTGGCTGGGTCGCATCTGGTGGAGGCAATCAACATAGTACGAGGACATGGCATCGATCGAGGAGCTCCTTGTTGGATTGGATTGGCAGTTTGGCGTCGTCCACGGCCAGCCACAAGCCATGTCGACCGCCTCCACCGTCCAGATCGACGTATGGCACGCTAGCGGGGCCGGCGTTTCTGGCCCGCCGCGCGCGCCCGCATGTGTCCATCTACGTGGATCACCTCGGGTCTGGACAGCAGACCAAAGACCACATGTATAAAATTCTCCACACATGGCGTAAGCGCCTCACTAATCTGTTCCCAGCTTCAGCTGACGTGCAGTGCATATTTCTTAATATGCCTTTACCTAGATCACTAATTAAGTTGGCATCCAGCTCAAAAAAATAAATTAAGTTGGCATCATACAAGTAGGTCTGTGCAAAGCTGAGTGCTGAGCTAGTCAACTGTCAACGTGGCCACCTGCTTACTTGTTTACACTAACCATTTCTCGGAGCATAGTGCGCACAAGAAGAAAGTCACCACCCAACTTAAACAACCTATAAATATTCTTTTCCAAAAAATAAAAAATTCAACAAATTAGAATATGGTGTACATGTGCATCGGTTTCTATAGCGAGCTCGAAGTCGTTACGGCTATCCGACGTGGGATTTCGGCAACCGGGGTGGGTCACCTTCTTCCTGCCGGCTTGGCCTACAGGCAGCCGGTGGGGGTAGAGGCTACCAGTCTCCAAGGGAGGTGGCTTTGCCCTAGTGATGTTCATGCGCCAAGTCGATCGGCGTTGTACTTGCTGCCGGTCTCCTGGATCGGGTCGCCAAATAGTTCGCTGCCAAAGAGCTGCGCGGATTGGTGTAATCTGGATATCTAGATAAAAAGACTATGTTAGGATTGTCAAGGTATCGACCGAGGTGGAGAAAGCCATAGTGCCTGCAACTGAAGGTCTTGAAGCTATGGCGGAGTGGTGTATCAGATGCAATGAAGACAACGCTCCATAGGCTGGTGTACGAATACGACTAGCAAGGGGATGTTCATGTCTCTTCCGGACATGTCGTACCTATGTGTCTGGTGTTTGGTGACTTGCACCAGCGGCATCGGCAAGCTGGGGCAACTGCACTAGCGTACCATATTTTTGGTGTCGCACCTCGAATACGGAGTCCAGATTTACAGGGTAAACATCCAACTACCCAAAGCCCGACTTTTATTTGGTTGTGCCTTGCATTGACACCTGCATTGTTGTTTGAACTTGGGCTTTGTTCGGTGAGAAAACCTGAGATATTTGATCAGGCAACGACGACTAGCGCTTGTATAATGTTCTCTTGTTAGAGGCGTTGCTTTTAG
Source organism: Lolium multiflorum (assembly GCA_030979885.1). NCBI lineage: Eukaryota > Viridiplantae > Streptophyta > Magnoliopsida > Poales > Poaceae > Lolium > Lolium multiflorum. Next base: position 324,837,070 of record CM061748.1, on the reverse strand, counting down.
AGAACGTATTTTCGGTGGTGGCGCTTAAGTACTTAAGTAAGTGTCGCTATAATTGATACATTCATGATATTGACATTTTCTCTTTACCAAGAAAATCAGACCAATACTCGCTTTTCAACATGTTTTGCCACAATAGGCAATCGTTAAGCTGAATACACTTGGCAATGAACTAAGGTACGTTGATTACGTACACTTGGCAATGAACTAGTACCACCGGTTGGTCGTAACAGGACGAGTGGCCGACAGGTGGTCGCCGTCGTGTGCGTAATAAGTTTCTTCAGTGATGATTTTTCTTGTGACAATGGCAGAAGAAGCTTCCTTTTCTGTCGATGCACATACCGAATTTTGATTTGAGTTATACTGAAATCAAAGTCAGTCCCCATCGCAAGAGTTAAGCATCTGCAAAGCAATACCGGCCCCTGGCCTCTTCCTCCGTCGTACCAGTATATAAGCCGCAACCAACACAAGCGAACGCCAGTCACCACACACGATCGGTGACACGGACCAAACGACGCCGCAGCCCAGCACGAAACCAGACCGGATCGAGCACCCGTCGCCGGCGGCGTAACCGTCGCAGATGGAGGAGGAGACCCTGACGCTCACGGCCCTGCTCAAGGCGGCCGCCGCCGCCCACCCGTCGCGCCGCGCGATCGTCGTCCATGGCAAGATCGACCTCACGCACGCCGATCTCGACGCCCTTGTCGACGCCGCCGCCGCGCGCCTCCACGGCGCCGGGGTCCGGCCGGGCCAAACCGTCGCGCTCTGCTTCCCAAATACCGTCGAGGTAATTTTGCCCATCCTTCCTTATTTCCTCCGATTCAACAGTCGTTCGAGAGAATAAAACATTAAGAACCTGGATCAAACAGTCGCCCCAATCAAAGATGGGTTCTTTTCTCTGTTATTGATAATAACTCTTGTCTGACCGCCGGTGATGGTGCTCTGATTTGCAGCTGGTGGTCACGTTCCTGGCGGTGATCCGCGCGCGCGCCGTGGCGGCGCCGCTGAACCCGGCCTACACGCAGGAGGAGTTCGAGTTCTACCTGTCCGACTCGGAGGCGCGGCTCCTGGTCACCAACGCCGAGGGCAACGCTGCCGCGCAGGCGGCGGCCGCCAAGCTGGGCCTAGTTCATGCCGCGACCACCACCCTCGTCTCCCCCGCCGGCCCGCTGCACCTCGCCGGCCTCCCCGATGCCAAAGAAAACGGCGCCCAGCTGGAGAACGGCCTCTCCGGCGACAACGAGCCAACAGACGTGGCGCTGTTCCTGCACACGTCCGGCACGACGAGCCGTCCCAAGGGGGTGCCGCTGACGCAGCGCAACCTGGCGGCGTCGGTGCAGAACATCCGCGCGGCGTACCGGTTCGTGGAGACGGACGCGACGGTGGTGACGCTGCCGCTTTTCCACGTGCACGGGCTGATGTGCGCGCTGCTGTCGTCCCTGGCGTCCGGCGCGGCCGTGACGCTCCCGGCGGGCGGGCGGTTCTCGGCGTCCACGTTCTGGTCCGACATGCGGGCGGCGGGAGCGACGTGGTACACGGCGGTGCCGACCATCCAGCAGATCATCCTGGACCGGCACGGGTCGAAGCCGGAGGCGGAGGGGTACCCGGCGCTGCGGTTCGTGCGCAGCTGCAGCGCGTCGCTGGCGCCTGTGATACTGGAGCGGCTGGAGGCGGCGTTCGGTGCGCCGGTGCTGGAGGCGTACGCGATGACGGAGGCGTCGCACATGATGACGTCGAACCCGCTGCCGGAGGACGGGGCGCGGAAGCCGGGGTCGGTGGGGCGGCCGGCGGGGAAGATGGAGCTGGCGGTGCTGGACGAGCAGGGGCGGGAGGTGGCGGCGGGGAGCCCCGGGGAGGTGTGCGTGCGTGGGGCGAACGTGACGGCGGGGTACAAGGGGAACCCGGCGGCGAACGCGGAGGCGTTCGCGTACGGGTGGTTCCACACGGGCGACATCGGCGTGCGGGACGCGGAGGACGGGTACGTGCGGCTGGTGGGGCGGATCAAGGAGCTGGTGAACCGCGGCGGCGAGAAGATCTCGCCGATAGAGGTGGACTCGGTGCTGCTGTCGCACCCGGACGTGGCGCAGGCGGTGGCGTTCGGGGTGCCCGACGAGAAGTACGGGGAGGAGATCCACTGCGCGGTGATCCCGCGGGAGGGGGCGAGCATGGGGGAGGAGGAGGTGGTGGCGTTCTGCAGAAGGAACCTGGCGGCGTTCAAGGTGCCCAAGAAGGTGTACATCGCCGACGACCTGCCCAAGACGGCCACCGGCAAGATCCAGCGCCGCATCGTGTCGCAGCACTTCTTCGTGCCGCCGGCAGCCGCCGCCGCCACCAAGGCCTAGAGGATCTTGTTTCTTGTTCTTGTTTGTTTGCACGACGACGACGAGATGGAATTGCGCGCCACATTGGAAGTCGTGAAACGAATAATCAATCAAACTGTGCTAGTACTGACTATTCTTTTGAAAAGGAAAACCCGTGTGAGCACACACGCGAAGAAGCACTGACCAGCTCTTCTTTTTCTGGTGGCTTTTAGTTTATTTTACTGTTGAAAGAAAAAGGTTTGTTAGGCAGGGTTGTCGTGTCAACTGTCCAGTGTCCAGTGGTGTGCTGTGGCATATTCTGGAACTCACGTACCGACGTGTTTGCTTGCGTGGATGAGCCTGCTTTGGTAGTTAATATGAAAGGTACACTTATCATCGAGGATGCCGCTAGCAGGCAATCTTCTGCAACACATATGCGTCGTCACTTTCGATGAAACGTAGGCCGTGGCGACGTCGACATTTCCTGGGACGGCTACACTAACAAATATTCCCTGCCATTAATTTCGTCCGAATACAAAGGTGTGGGCGGTGGGCACCGAGGCCTGTAGGTTATTCTTCCAGATACGGGAGCCAGCAGTGCCGTTGATGCTCGGCTACCACAATGATTTGGGCCCTCTTGCGTCCCAAGTTTTATTTATCCAAAATTCCACTTATCTATCTCTATTTCCATTAAACAAATATAAACAAGAAAATATGAATATCTACGGAGTGCAACCTGAAACAAATATATAATGAAAATATGTTTCGCATTGAATATACTAAAATTGATTTGGTGTCGCAGATTTTTATATTTTAGCCAACACCGGTTAAACCTAGAAGGTTTTGAGTTTCGACTAAATTTTTAGGACTTGTTTACTGGAACGGAGGGAATGGTTGTCAACGCCGGTACAAAGCAGCCCCAAAAATGATAAATTTTTAAATAGTTTCTTGGAACACCTAGTCATAAAACATGAGCACGAGTCTGAAAACTCGCCCCTCCGTTCAAATTCAAAACACATTATTTTCAAAAATTTCTCATTTTAAAAAATTCCACAAAATTCCAGTTCTTAAAATATAAAAAATCTGATTTTTTTAGATTTGTATATACATTCAAGAATTCATAATTTAATAAATTCGAATTAAAAAATTGTTCATAGTTTCTTCAATATTAAAGTTAAATATAATTAAATTTTGAAAAAGGTTTGGACATTTGTCTTAAAACCAAGCAGGTTGATATGTAAGCAAAAAAAAAAAAGAAAATCGAACCGTCATGGCCCTGGCCCAAAGCTAACAAGGAGTGCGCAGGGCGCCAACCTAGTGGGCATACCTCTGTGATCGCCTCTACCCTCTCTTAATAAAAGAACCAGGATCGGTCCATAGATTTCGGGGGCTCTAGGGCGAAACGACACTAAAAACCCCTTTTCATAGTGGCTAAGCTTTTCTAGGGTAGGGGACCATGGCCCCCTACACTGAAAAAATTCTTAAAGATATTCATTTATGTTAAATTTATATATCTTACTACTTTAAGCATGATTATTTTCTAGGCCTCTTAACAATCTCACTCAAGCTTCACCACTTTGTCACACAGAAAAAAATTAAAAAATTTATTATTGAGCTCGGTGGCCGCACGCTACATCGTCGGGTACGAGTGGGAGATGGGCAAAGAAGACACGGGCATGCCCGAGGTGGAGAGGCCTCGCCGCCGGACGGAGATGATCACGCGCAACTGCAGGGACGGGCGGCGCTCCACGGGCAGAGACCGTGACCACGACGGGGATGGTGGCGGACGCGGCGGGCAGGGGCGCCATGGGCGCTCTAGCCGCGTCTACCCTTACCCGGTGCGTCGGGTGCCGGACTCTTCCTCGCTCAACGACGTAAGGCGCAGGGCGGGCAGCCCTATCAGGCAGGCGGTGTGCGACAGCATGTTGCTGGGGCATCAGGGGCAGCTGTTTGTTGCTTCCCCTGCCCCTGGCCAGGACTAGAAGCTGCTTCTTCCGGTGGATGGCGCCGGGAATGAAGCCAGGCCCGAGGAGGGCGCGGATTGCGAGCTGGCAGTGTTCATCGCCAAGATCACCGCCAGGATCTGCGACACCGTGGGAATCGCCAAGGGCCCCGACGTGGGGATCAGGGCCGGTCCATAGATTTCGGGGGGCCTGGGGCGAAACGACACCAAAGACCCCTTTTCATAGTGGCTAAGCTTTTCTAGGGTAGAGGGCCATGGCCCCTCTACTCTAAAAAAATCCTTAAAGATATTCATTTATGTTAAATTTATATATCTTACTACTTTAAGCATCATTAGTTTTCTAGGCCCCTTAACAATCTCACTCAAACTTCACCACTTTGTCACACACAAAAAACCAAAAAAAATATTATTCAGCAAGATAAATTTTAGGGTAATGCAATAACAAACTAAATAATATTTATATTTGAAAGATTCATGGTCTTAAGAATATTGCAGAAGATATTTGAAACTATTTATTTCTATTGTCGCAAGAACTATATACCATGATTATTATTTCTACCAATAATTACTTGTGTACATGTGTATTGTTTGCGAGAAATAGAAATATTCAGAGAAAAAATTATGAGGATCCGTGTTGTTCAACACATTAGAGAAGGAGTCGGAGTATAGGCACGTTAAGCTACAACTTCAACCTTCTACATTTTCTAGAATTATTCCAAACTCTATTGCCTGAAGAGTATCAATATAAGTGTATTAAGTGTACAAACAAATCTTGAACTAAGCCCCTAACTGTTGATTGCCCAGGGCGAGCGCCCCTCTGCCCCGCCCTATCGGCCCTGAAAAGAACGTTATAGAATTATTTAGATCTAGATATATCTAAACATTAAAAGAGTATTTAGATAAACTTGTGACATCCTACCAATATTATTACTAATCTCACGTAATGGAGGAAAAAAGAAAATTCTATCAAGTCTGGTCTATCTAGTCTAGATAGATAGATGAAGACCACGGGGTGCACCTTGGAACGCATCGATTCTACCGGCTCCGGTAGGTACCGGAGTGGTGACGTCAACCATGTACTGATCTAGTTTCTAAAATTTTGTGAAACTTGCAATTTGTGAAAATTTGTTTACTGCTAAAATTTGTTTCATATAGGTTTCTCACGTGTTTCTAAAACTTGTGCAACATTTTCAGCTGTTTAAATCTGTTTCAGTTTTGTCAAAAAAAAAGTACAAGTAGTCTCAACAACTTAAAGCATACTGAGTGGTGGATATCAGTCCGACGCGTAGAGTTGCGTGTAAAAAAAGAGTTTGGAAGGGTGTGTTCGGACAGGCGGGAACCGGGGGCGAGCGATGCACGCAGGTGTAGCTAGCTAGCCCGGTCGATCGACGGCGTTGACGACGTGGAGAAGCTTGGCCCGATTTTTCCTGGACCCAGACACGCCGTCGCTCCGGTTCCGGTAGGTATATAGGAATCGGCCTCCACCAGATGCACCTTCGCTCCCGGCAATACTCGGCTCGCGTCAAGCTTCAGATTATGTCTTTCAGTAGTTAGTTAGTAGTAGATGGGACGGTGCAAGCGACAGATTACGTCTGCAAGTGTAGAGATGTCGTCGTCTCGATCACCTCGCGTTCGCTTTCTGTTGGTCGACGTGCCACCTCGCAGACGTGCTGCTCTCCTGTGGTGCTTGGATGATCAGGCGGCGACGCCACTAATTTTGGCTTATCCTGTTACTCTAGTCTCTAGACTCTAGCCTAGAGCGAAAAGTACAGCCAACGAAACATCAGGCTCCTGTATTTGTTCTCATGCAAGAAGATGGAACGAAGCCGCGCGTCAAAAAAGGCTGGACAAAATGCATATGCCACGCCAGCTCCTGGAGAATCTCCACCACCCGAACGACGGAGAGTCGAACACGCGAGAGAACCCCAAAATGGCATCTTAGAGAAGATCACAGACGCAGCAACGCGGCCACCACCTGATCCCGGGATCTTAGGTTTTCACCTGGAGTACGTGAAAAGACGAGCACCGCCACAGCGATACCCTAAAGAAGGGAACTACCCTATTTCATCCGCAATAGTGTCATCGCGCTATTTTTTCCAACCTATTAGCCCAAGGGCCCGAGTATTCCTCTTTAAGAAAAGAAGAAGTTGCTTTCACCTTTTCGTCGTGATGAAATGCAACATGTCGATGCCTCTTCTGAATTGGAAGATAATATCACTAATGCAGATGATTGTTAACAAATAATTTATACTATATTGTTGCCTCATGAAATGCTGATGTTAGTCCCCCAAATTGAAAACTATTGTTGTATGTGGCTATGTATGTATGGTTAAGTCAGTTTTAGACTATATATCCTTCATTTTTTGTGAAATCCTTTATTTTTAGGCTCTATCTAGTTTTTTTTTTCAAAATGATATTTGAAATATAGCACTCTATTAGCACAATATAGCGTCTATAGCCTTTGAAGGAGGCCACCGCTATTTTAAACCTTGCTTTTAGTCGACCGCTTGCACAACGTTTCCTGACGGTGAATCATCGTAGCAAATTTACAAAAGGTATTAGTTAATCTAATCATCGATCACGAAAATTTCGACATGAAGGAATCGGACAAGACCTAGATTCCGTGCCAATCAACTTAAAAGAGCTCAATTATGTTATGTATTTGCAAAATATTTGAGCATATAAAATCAGTTTACATTGTCTTGTACTTTTTCTAAAATATAAATGCACATTAAGTTGGTAAACTCTCTCTTTTAACTTGAACACATCCATTTACGGTACAACTCTGTGGAAGCTCACATGGTGAAAATAAAATAACTAGGAAGAGAAAGTAAAGATTGCAAATATTAGTATCACCTGGCGTTGCTCTTTTTTCGGAATTCTTTCCATTTTACCCAATTGTTAGTCCACATTATAAGGTGCCTAAAATAGAACATCTAAGAGAGTAGACCGAAACCACAGTTAGCTTGCTAAGAGTGCAGACTGAAACCAAAGATCTTGACATAGTTTAATTGTACACCATGTGTTTATTTTTCCAACTTGACCATCAGTTTGCTCAAAAAAAGTTGAGAAGTTTTTCTTTTGGCGAAGGGAGCGCCTCTTATCCTACTTAAATCATACCGGACGGGATGAAAATAATTATAAATTACATAATGTAAATAAGGTATATCATTGTATATTTCAGAAAATATTTTACATTTGCATGGTTTCCCAATAAGAAATTGTACACTTCATTTATGTTTATCTATGACAAAGCAAACACAACACTGGATGTTGCTGTGCTAAACAACACTTTATACTCACACCGTTTCTATGACAACACCATGTGATTAGAGATAGTATGTAAAGAAACCATATAGATGAACAACACAACTACGAGATTAGTTGGCCCACACAAGAAAACAATAATTTAACAACCTCTGCATTTGAATATTATTGTAATTAATTTGTGTAGTTTTTTCATACACACACACACACACACATATATATATATATATATATATATATATATGTATATATATATATATATATATATATATATATATATATATATATATATATATATATATAGGACATATTCATGCTACACCCGGGTGTAGTTACTCCCACGTGTGTTTCACACAATCTAGGTAGTATCTATCATACCGAAGAGTATATACATGTAGTATGAAGTATATAAGAATATTTTGGTAGTATATATACTACTTTGTAGGTAGTATGTACACTTTTTTACGTACACTATTTATTTACGTATAAATATGCATGTATTTTGTATATATACTGCAAACTATGGGTGTATTTAAACTTTTTTCACCAAAGTTGGTATGGAGTATCTTAGATATAGTGTACGAACATATTCAAACCGATAAAGTATGGTACATACTTCCGTATGGTAGTATATGAGACGTGGGTGTAGTTACACCCAGGAGTAGGAAGTATTTATCCTATATATATATATATATATATATATATATATATATATATATATATAACTAGAACTCACAAACTTAGATATATATTTCTCATATATTAGAGGTGTAAAACTTCTTTTGAGGATTTAATAATCAGATTAAATATCCGCTCATACTCTTTACCATCCCAAATTAAGGAAAAATGTCATGGTTGGCCGGCTATGTTAATTTCTTTACTCGCATAGAGAGTATTATATATTCTATGTATTGTGTGCACATAGGATATTTTACATTTAAAAATCTCAACTTAAGGTTTAATTTACACGATTTGGATTAGATGTATCTAGTGTAATCTCAATGCCTAGTATGTGGTAACTAGTCCACAATTGCAATTTTGAATGATTTGCCAACGTTGCGCCGAAATGCCTAGTATATAGGTATAATGAACAAATAGCTTGTGCTTGTGTGTGTTGGCGTTGAAAATGAGTTGCCAACGTTGCGCCGAAATGTTGATTCTTTAAGTTTCCGTTTCGGCACATTTCTGGCGCTCCTATGTCCTACCGTGTAGGAAGGTCATGCCGAAATTTTCCGTGAAAACTACCGACGAATGCATGGTTCTAATCAATTATGTAATCTTACCATACAGGCGATAATGGTTATCGAGATGAGTGAAAGCATCGTGATGAGATATCTGAAACACGCGATCATCGACATGTATGAAAATAACCGCACGGAGGTATTGTGTCCGTGCCGGAGATGCAAACGAGGGAAATGGTTTGACCCGTATTCAGGCAAATTGCAGGGGCACCTGCTCACTAATGGTTTCATGCATGGACACACTCAATGGATGAGTGATGATGGCGCGGAGGTCAATGGGGCGACGGCGGCAGGTGGTAATAATGGCCGGCAAGAAGGAGGGCATCATGATATTGATGACGATGAAGAGTTTGTCGCACAGGACGATAACCTTGACGACGATAATAACCTTGACGACGACAATAACCTTGACGACGACGAAGAGGTGCCGCTAGCTTCAGTCGTGCGGGACCCTCATCTTCAAGATCTGCTTCTCGAAAAGACGAAAGGCGCCAAGCGGAAATCAAAGCTTGAGCAACTCGAGATAGACTCGAATACTCCGTTGTACGACTCAGGTCGCGGGTTGGGGGAGTCTCGCTTGAGAGTAGCTCTCGATGTGCTGCAGATGAAGGCGAAACACGGATGGACGGACACAAGCGTCGACGACATCCTGGAATACGTGAAAGATCTCCTTCCTGCCGGGAACACGTGTCCTGGTAGTCTAGCCGAGGCCAAGAGAATCACGTGCCCTCTCGACTTACCCCACGAAAAGTATCACGCCTGCATCAACGACTGTATCATGTATCGCAAGGAGCACATGGACAAGACCAAATGTCCTGTGTGAAGCTGAACGGTACAAGAAAGGGAAGAAGAAAGCTCCTCGGAAAGTTGTGTGGTACTTCCCGCTCGCCCCCGGCTTCAACGGTTCTACGCGGACCGCAAGGAAGCAAAGCTCATGCGCTGGCACGCAGAAAGAAAGGAGGCAGTGTTGAATGATGAAGAGCGGATTGAGCACCCAGTGCTGACGCACCCTTCGGATGCAAGCCAGTGGAAAGCATTAGACAATGAATTCGGAAGTTTTGGGGCAAATCCCAGAAACATCAGGTTGGGTGCGAGCACGGACGGATTCAATCCGTTCGGAAACCAGAGCAGCACACATAGCACATGGCCCGTGTTTGTATGGATCTACAACCTCCCGCCCTGGCTGTGCATGAAGAGGAAGTACATACAGATGAGTATGCTAATTCAAGGGCCGACACAACCAGGAAACGATATCAACATGTATCTCGAACTATTAAGGAGGAGCTTGAAACGTTGTGGGCGGAGGAAGGGGTAGATACATGGGACGCCGTCGCGGAAGAATATTTCCCTTTGAGAGCCGCGTTGATCACGACGGTGCAGGACTACCTCGGATACGGTTACATTTTGTGCCAGGTGTGCCATGGACACAAGGCATGTGTCAGGTGCATGGAAGAGACGATGTTTTTGCAGCTTGGTAAGGATCCCGGCTCTTCGAAAACAGTTTACATGGGGCATCGAAGGTGGCTACAGAAGACTGACCCGTGGAGAAAGCGTGGAGATTCGATGGTACAAATGAACCCCGAGGACCTCCACGTAAGAAGAGCGGCGAAGAGATCGATACATTACTGAAAGGTTGGAAGGAGTGCCCTGCGCCGGGAAAGATTCGTCAAAAGCCTGGAGAGAAGAAGAAAAAGGAAACGACGCCGCTCATTGGTGTATGGAAAAGGAGGTCCGTGTTTTGGGACTTGCCGTACTGGAAAATTCTCGATACACCTCACTGCCTTGATGTCATGCATATTACAAAGAACGTGTGCGAGAGCTTGCTTGGCACTCTTCTCAACATGCCGGACCGGACCAAAGATGGGCCGAAAGCAAGACACGACCTGAAAGTTTTGGGCATCAGGGAAGAGCTTCAGATCCCGGCGGCCCAAGAGGGACATTCGGAGGAGGAGGCGGACGGCGGTCAGAAGCGCAAAAGGATTAAGCAGCCAGACTATTACTGTCCCCCTCCTGCTTCACTTTTAGTCCGGCCGAGGTCGATCAATTTTTCAATTGCCTTCTAGGAGTCAGAGTGCCCTTCGGTTACTCCGGGCTAATAAGCAGATACATGGACCCCAAGAAACGAAACTTCAGCGGCATGAAGTCTCATGACTGTCACGTGATGATGCAGATTCTTCCGGTTGCAATCCGAGGTATAATGGATGACCATGTCCGTGCAACGCTGACTGGGCTCTGTAACTTCTTCGACGTCATAACTCGGAAGTCGATAAGCGTGAAGAAACTCGCAAGGCTCCAGGAAGAGATCGTGGTGATCCTATGTGAGCTTGAGATGTACTTCCCGCCTGCATTCTTTGACGTGATGGTCCATCTGTTGGTCCATATCATGGATGATATCGTCAGTCTAGGGCCGGCATTCTTACACAACATGATGCCGTTTGAAAGAATGAATGGGGTCATTAAAGGATACGTTCGTAACAGGTCACATCCGGATGGAAGCATCGTACAGGGCTGGCTCACCGAAGAGTGCATCTCTTTCTGCACGAATTATCTAGACATCGAGGACCCTGTTGGTTTGCCTCAAAACAAGCACCGCAGTTCGAGGGAGTAGGCCACAAAAATGGAAGGAAGGAACTGCACGTGCACATGTCTGGTCGGACTTCCGACTTTGACAGGGCCAACTTAGTAGCGCTACAACACATTGACTTGATCGATCCTTGGTTGAAAGAGCACAAAACCATGATAGAGAACAGTGGCAAGCCGATGACGGAAGCAGAAATATACAGAGAGCACAACTCCTCTTTCGCGCGCTGGTTCAAAGACCACATTGATGCTAATCCCCCACCAATGGATTCTGACAAGGATAAACTAGTATTGGCCTTGTCACATGGCCGTGATACGTCTCGACGTATCGATAATTTCTTATGTTCCATGCCACATTATTGATGATATCTACATGTTTTATGCACACTTTATGTCATATTCGTGCATTTTCGGAACTAACCTATTAACAAGATGCCGAAGTGCCGATTGCTGTTTTGCTGTTTTTGGTTTCAGAAATCCTAGTAATTAACGAAATATTCTCGGAATTGGACGAAATCAACGCCTGTGTTCCTATTTTGCCGGAAGCATCCGAACACCCGAGAGTCGCCGGAGGGGGCCACACAGGCCCCGATGATAGGCGCGCCCACCCCTGGCCGCGTGGCCCTATGGTGTCGTCGCCCCTTCGACCTTCGACGCCGCCTCTTCGCCTATAAAGCCCCTGGACCTAAAACTCGATACGAAAAAGCCACGATGAGAAACCTTCCAGCCGCCGCCATCGCGGCCAAGATCGGGGATAGGAGTCTCCGTTCCGGCACGCCGCGGGGGGAAGTGCCCCGGAAGGCTTCTCCATCGACACCACCGCCATCTTCATCAACGCTGTTGTCTCCCATGAGGAGGGAGTAGTTCTCCATCGAGGCTCGGGGCTGTACGTGCTATGTGGTTAATCTCTCCTATGTACTTCAATACAATGATCTCATGAGCTGCTTTACATGATTGAGATTCATATGAGTTTTGTATCACAATTCATCTATGTGCTACTCTAGTGATGTTATTAAAGTATTCTATTCCTCCTGCATGGTGTAAAGTGGACAGGGTGTGCATCATGTAGTACTTGGCGTAGTTTATGATCGTGATCTCTCGTAGATTGTGAAGTTAACTATTACTGTGATGGTATTGATGTGATCTATTTGGTTATGTTGATCTATCTTGCACTCTAAGGTTATTTAAATATGAACATTGAATTGTGGAGCTTGTTAACTCCGGCATTGAGGGTTCGTGTAATCCTACGCAATGGTGTTCATCATCCAACAAGAGTGTAGAGTATGCATTTATCTATTCGGTTATGTGATCAATGTTGAGAGTGTCCACTAGTGAAAGTATGATCCCTAGGCCTTGTTCCCAAATACTGAAATCACTGCTTGTTTACTGTTTTACTATGTTTCTATGCTGCAATATTACCACCACCAACTACACGCCAGCAAGCTATGCGCCGTTGCCTTGCTCATATTCATTCATACCACTTGTATTTCACTATCTCTTCGCGAACTAGTGCACCTATTAGGTGTGTTGGGGACACAAGAGATTTCTTGCTTTGTGGTTGCAGGGTTGCATGAGAGGGATATCTTTGACCTCTTCCTCCCTGAGTTCGATAAACCTTGGGTGATCCACTTAAGGGAAACTTGCTGATGTTCTACAAACCTCTGCTCTTGGAGGCCCAACACTGTCTACAAGAATAGAAGCTCCGTAGACATCAAGCTATTTTCTGGCGCCGTTGCCGGGGATCGAAAGGTAAAAGGTATTCACATCCTCCGACTAATAAGCTATTTCCTAGCACTGTTGCCGGTGTGTGAGTTCTCGAAGCTATTTCCTTTAGATCCTGCAATTGCATCTTTTTGTTTCTTGTTTTTATTTTCACTAGTTAGGCATAATGGAAAACAACAAAAAATTTGGTGAGCTTTTTAATCTTTTTCCTAATTTAGAATTGTTTGATGCGAAAATTAAAAAACCTATGGAACCTTATTTGCATGATAGTAGCAATGTTATTAGTATGAATGCAATTACTGCTAATGCTATGGAGAAGTCTAATCTTGGGGAAGCTAGTTTTTGTGATATTTTTAGCTTCCCATCTTTAGGGGAGAAAATTTGCTCTGATAATATTTTATCTCCCATATGCGATAACTCTAATGATGCTTGTGATATTTTAAATGCACCTACTGAAAGTATTCCATATAAAATACCTATGAAAATTATTGAACGTGTTATGGATAACCGCTATAAAGGGGATGGAACTATCCATCCTGGAGATCATTTACTGTTTTTGCATGAATTATGCGGGTTATTCAAGTGTGCAGGTATCTCTATGGATGAAGTGAACAAGAAATTATTCTCTATGTCGTTGTCTGGTAAAGCGGCGCATTGGCATAAACTGCTGAAGGATGAGCATTCTCTTGATTGGAAGGATATTGTGCCTCTATTTTATTCTAAATTCTATCCTCCAAGTGAAATTCACAAAGACCGAAACCGAATATATAATTTCTGGCCTCATAATGGAGAGAGTATTGCCCAAGCATGGGAGAGATTGAAGTCTTTAATGCTCAAATGCCCCAATCATGAGCTTCCAGGTAATATCATCATTGATAATTTCTATGCAAGACTTTCTTTTCAAGATAAGACCTTGCTGGATACTACTTGTTCTGGATCATTCACGCGCAACAAAGAAGAGTTTAAAAGGGACCTTCTTGATCGGATTAAGGAGAACGCTGAAGATTGGGAGAACGACAAAGGTAAAGAGTCAGGTATAAATTATGATTATGAATGCATTGAAACTTTTATGGATACTGATAAATTTCGAAATATGAGTGCTACTTATGGTCTTGACTCTCAAGTTGCTGCAAATCTTTATAAAGCCTTTGCTTCTCATTTTGAATTGCCTAAAAAGAATTTTGATAAGTATCATGAACCTTTTAAAGAGGCTTGTATGAAGAATGAAATTGTTGTTAATTATTGTAATAAGCATGCTCAAACTCCTAAGAATGCTATTTCCTATAAGCATGTTAATTTTTGTGGAATACATAGACCTTGTGGAATTAATCAAATCAAAGATGAATATTGTATCCATCATGCTAATGAAAAAACTAGAAAGTGGTTTAGGGCTCTAGATGATCTTGGTAAAAAAGTTTGTGCCCTCTATCCTTTTATTTGTGAAGTTTGCCATGAAGTGGGTCATTTTAATTTTCAATGCCCCTCCAATGATAATTTGAACCCAATGAGTGCTGCAAATTTGTATTGTGATGATGAAATTACTCCTAATCAGCATGATGAACTTACTTTATTTTTTGGGTGTGAAGAACTGTCGAGAAAAATCTCTTTGTTACATATGAGTGATCTTGATATTGATGATGTCCTGCATGGGTGTTTTTCTTATTGCATTGATAATAGCCATACAAATACTTACATACAAAATATTTTAGAAGATGACACCTTGCCAAAATATGATAGGACCGCTGTGTGTTTTCAACTAATTAATGAAAAGGAGGGATCCTCCCAAGTTTCTTCTATTGTTTCTGAAAGTAAATCAGGTTATGCGAACAAGCCACCCTTCAAGCCTCTTCCTCCTAAAGAAGGGAACGAGGAGAAGGAAAGAGAAGAAGAAGAAGAAGAAGAAGAAGAGGGAACGAAGAAGAAGAAGAAGAAGAGAGGAAGAAGAAGGAGAATAAAGAAAGAACGGCGTATCCCGCGTGAATGAGATAACGCTAGGTAACCGTAAGTATGTTGCTCCTAATGATTATTGTGATAATGAATCTGAATACGATGATCTTCCTATACCCTTTACATACATTAGCGATCATGATTTGAATGAGCACACTACTTTTGATATTACAAATCTCTGGGAAACTAATTCTGAAAATGATGATAATAATTGTCATAGTGTCAGTGCTATCCATGCTTCCTCCCATAATGATATAGAAAGCTCTAAGCTTGGGGAAGAGGTGTTTGAAAATCCTTTTGCTACTGATCATTATGTGTTTGATACATCTCCTTCTAATAACAATGATGGTATGGTCACAGATAAACCGACTGTGAAAGATAACTATTCTATTTCTTATGATGACACTGTGCCTCCGACCTTTGATGATTATTATAAAGAATGCTATGATATAGGTTATAACTATCCTTATGAAACTTGTCATAGTTATGATTGGATTACCAAAAACAATTCCCTTAGTATGCAACTTGTTTACCATGTTCAAATTCTTGATAATAATCTTGCTCCAATTACTATTAATGAGAATAACTCTTCTTATGCCAAATTTAATGATACTTCTATGCATATGAACCATGATAAGAATGTTTTAAGTGATGGGTATATTGTGGATTTCATCAATGATGCTACTGAAAGTTATTATGAGAGAGGAAATATGGTTATATGCATCTTAATAATATTAAGTTTCCCCTCTTTATGTTGAAAATCTTGAAGTCACTCGTATTTTATCCTCTTATGCTTGTCACTTTGTTCTTCATGAATTCATTTGTGTACAAGATGCCTCTTCATAGGAAGCATGTTAGACTTAAATGTGTTTTGAATTTGCCTCTTGATGCTCTTTTTGCTTCAAATACTATTTCTTGCGAGTGCATCATTAAAACTGCTGAGCCCATCTTAACGGCTATAAAGAAAGAACTTCTTGGGAGATAACCCATGTGTTATTTTGCTACAGTACTTTTTTTTATATTTGTGTCTTGGAAGTTGTTTACTACTGTAGCAACCTCTCCTTATCCTAGTTTTGTGTTTTGTTGTGCCAAGTAAAGTCGTTGATAGAAAGGTTGATACTAGATTTGGATTACTGCGCAGAAACAGATTTCTTTGCTGTCACGAATCTGGGCAAAATTCTCTGTAGGTAACTCAGAAAATTATGCCAATTTACGTGAGTGATCCTCAGATATGTACGCAACTTTCATTAAATTTGAGCATTTTCATTTGAGTAAGTCTGGTGCCCTTTTAAAATTCGTCTTTACGGACTGTTCTGTTTTGACAGATTTTGCCTTTTATTTCGTATTGCTTTTTTTTTTGCTATGTGGGATGGATTTCTTTGTTCCATTGACTTCCAGTAGCTTTGGGCAATGTCCAGAAGTGTTAAGAATGATTGTGTCACCTCTGAACATGTGAGTTTTTGATTATGCACTAACCCTCTAATGAGTTTGCTTTGAGTTTGGTGTGGAGGAAGTTTTCAAGGGTCAAGAGAGGAGGATGATATACTATGATCAAGAAGAGTGAAAGCTCTAAGCTTGGGGATGCCCCGTTGGTTCACCCCTGCATATTTCAAGAAGACTGAAGCGTCTAAGCTTGGGGATGCCCAAGGCATCCCCTTCTTCATCGACAAATTATCAGGTTTCCTCCCTTGAAACTATATTTTTATTCGGTCACATCTTATATACTTTACTTGGAGCGTCTGTGTGCTTTTGTTTTTGTTTTTGTTTGAATAAATGCTTGTGTGGGAGAGAGACACGCTCCGCTGGTTCATATGAACACATGTGTTCTTAGCTTTTAATTTTCATGGCGAAGGTTGAAACTTCTTCGTTAAATTGTTATATGGTTGGAAACGGAAAATGCTACATGTAGTAATTCTAAAATGTCTTGAATAATTTGATACTTGGCAATTGTTGTGCTCATGTTTAAGCTCTTGCATCATATAATTTGCACCTATTAATGAAGAAACAACTAGAGCTTGCTAAATTTGGTTTGCATATTTGGTCTCTCTAAAGTCTAGATAATTTCTAATATTGAGTTTTGAACAACAAGGAAGACGGTGTAGAGTCTTATAATGTTTATAATATGTCTTTTATGTGAGTTTTGCTGCACCGGTTCATCCTTGTGTTTGTTTCAAATAACCTTGCTAGCCTAAACCTTGTATCGAGAGGGAATACTTCTCATGCATCCAAAATCCTTGAGCCAACCACTATGCCATTTGTGTCCACCATACCTACCTACTACATGGTATTTCTCCGCCATTCCAAAGTAAATTGCTTGAGTGCTACCTTTAAAATTCCATCATTCGCCTTTACAATATATAGCTCATGGGACAAATAGCATAAAAACTATTGTGGTATTGAATATGTACTTATGCACTTTATCTCTTATTAAGTTGCTTGTTGTGCGATAACCATGTTTCTGGGGACGCCATCAACTATTCTTTGTTGAATATCATGTGAGTTGCTATGCATGTCCATCTTGTCTGAAGTAAGAGAGATCCACCACCTTAATGGTTGGAGCATACATATTGTTAGAGAAGAACATTGGGCCGCTAACTAAAGCCATGATCCATGGTGGAAGTTTCAGTTTTGGACATATATCCTCAATCTCATATGAGAATAATAATTGTTGCCACATGCTTATGCATTAAAGAGGAGTCCATTATTTGTTGTCCATGTTGTCCCGGTATGGATGTCTAAGTTGAGAATAATCAAAAGCGAGAAATCCAAAATGCGAGCTTTCTCCTTAGACCTTTGTACAGGCGGCATGGAGGTACCCCATTGTGACACTTGGTTAAAACATGTGTATTGCAATGATCCGGTAGTCCAAGCTAATTAGGACAAGGTGCGGGCACTATTAGTATACTATGCATGAGGCTTGTAACTTGTAAGATATAATTTACATAACTCATATGCTTTATTACTACCGTTGACAAAATTATTTCATGTTTTCAAAATAAAAGCTCTAGCACAAATATAGCAATCAATGCTTTCCTCTTTGAAGGACCATTCTTTTACTTTTATGTTGAGTTAGTTCACCTATTTCTCTCCATCCCAAGAAGCAAACACTTGTGTGAACTGTGCATTGATTCTTACATACTTATTGCACTTGTTATATTGCTTTGCATTGACAATTATCCATGAGATATACATGTTACAAGTTGAAAGCAACCGCTGAAACTTAATCTTCCATTGTGTTGCTTCAATGTCTTTACTTTAAATTATTGCTTTATGAGTTAACTCTTATGCAAGACTTATTGATGCCTGTCTTGAAAGTGCTATTCATGAAAAGTCATTGTTTTATGATTCAGTTGTTTACTCATGTCATTACCATTGTTTTGAACGCTGCATTCATTACATATGTTTACAATATGATCAAGTTTATGATGGCATGTCACTCCAGAAATTATCTTTGTTTATCGTTTACCTGCTCGGGACGAGCACTAAGCAGGGATGCTGATACGTCTCCGACGTATCGATAATTTCTTATGTTCCATGCCACATTATTGATGATATCTACATGTTTTATGCACACTTTATGTCATATTCGTGCATTTTCTGGAACTAACCTATTAACAAGATGCCGAAGTGCCGGTTCTTTGTTTTACTTTTTGGTTTCAGAAATCCTATTAAACGAAATATTCTCGGAATTGGGACGAAATCAACGCCCAGGTTCCTATTTTGCCCGGAAGCATCCCACCCGAGAGTCGCCGGGGGGCCCACAGCCCAGGATGATGGCGCGCGGCCCACCCCCTGGCCGCGCGGCCCTATGGTGTCGTCGCCCCTTCGACCTTCTGACGCCGCCTCTTCGCCTATATAAAGCCCCTGGACCTAAAACTTCGATACGAAAAAAGCCACGGTACGAGAAACCTTCGAGCCGCCGCCATCGCGAAGCCAAGATCGGGGGACGGAGTCTCTGTTCCGGCACGCCGCCGGACGGGGAAGTGCCCGGAAGGCTTCTCCATCGACACCACCGCCATCTTCATCAACGCTGTTGTCTCCCATGAGGAGGAGTAGTTCTCCATCGAGGCTCGGGGCTGTACCGGTAGCTATGTGGTTAATCTCTCTCCTATGTACTTCAATACAATGATCTCATGAGCTGCTTTACATGATTGAGATTCATATGAGTTTTGTATCACAATTCATCTATGTGCTACTCTAGTGATGTTATTAAAGTATTCTATTCCTCCTGCATGGTGTAAAGTGGACAGGGTGTGCATCATGTAGTACTTGGCGTAGTTTATGATCGTGATCTCTCGTAGATTGTGAAGTTAACTATTACTGTGATGGTATTGATGTGATCTATTTGGTTATGTTGATCTATCTTGCACTCTAAGGTTATTTAAATATGAACATTGAATTGTGGAGCTTGTTAACTCCGGCATTGAGGGTTCGTGTAATCCTACGCAATGGTGTTCATCATCCAACAAGAGTGTAGAGTATGCATTTATCTATTCGGTTATGTGATCAATGTTGAGGGTGTCCACTAGTGAAAGTATGATCCCTAGGCCTTGTTCCCAAATACTGAAATCCTTGTTTACTGTTTTACTATGTTTCTCTCCTGCAATATTACCACCACCAACTACACGCCAGCAAGCACTTTTCTGGCACCGTTGCCACTGCTCATATTCATTCATACCACTTGTATTTCACTATCTCTTCGCCGAACTAGTGCACCTATTAGGTGTGTTGGGGACACAAGAGATTTCTTGCTGGTTGCGGGGTTGCATGAGAGGATATCTTTGACCTCTTCCTCCCTGAGTTCGATAAACCTTGGGTGATCCACTTAAGGGAAACTTGCTGCTGTTCTACAAACCTCTGCTCTTGGAGGCCCAACACTGTCTACAAGAATAGAAGCTCCCGTAGACATCACCCCGCGCCCAACATCATGACTTACCAAGCGTACGATATCAACGGGTACACATTCTACACGGAAGAAAACGACAAGAACAGTGTTTACCAGAACTCAGGGGTAACGATGGATTCCTGGACGGGTGATGTAAAGACTACATACTACGAAGAATCGAGGAAATCTAGGAGCTTAGCTACGATGGGGAGAAAGTGCCGATGTTCCGTATCAGATGGGCTAAGAGCGTCAGAAAAGAAGACCGGTATTTCACCACCATGTTTCTACCCGAAGCCAACAAATCAAAGTCCACGAACGCCACCGCGCAGAATGAGCCATGGGTACTGGCAGAACACGTGCACCAATGCTTCTTCATAACCGACCCATCCAGGCCTAGCCGTGTTATCGTGAGGAGAGGCAAGAGGACCATCGTCGGAATGGATGGAGTCGCCAACGAGGAAGACTTCGAAGGACAAGTCGGAGACCCAATGATGGAAGAATCCGAGGACGAAGACACAACATACACCACAAGAAGAAGCAGGACCACGCTACCGAGGTCAGGTCGACCCTTCAAAAGAAGAAGTCACGACACGGGGCTAAATTATTCAACGACGAGCAAGAAAAGCAAGAAGAAAGCGAAACACTCTTCTCAATCGATGATGTAAAACTTTATTTGCAATCTATAACTCATATTTTGTGTAATTCATAACTACTCATATGGTCATGGCCAATATTTTATGTATGACTAATTAATATTGTGTTGGTCAATATTTTGTGTATGTATAACTCATTTTTTTGTTTTTGCATACTCATGCATATATATATTGCTTTGTTATTATCTTGAAAAGATAAGAAAAATAAAATAGTATAGCATTTGGGGTAAAATAAAAGAAACATAAAATAAAGAGAAAAGAAATAAAGAAAAAGAATGGAAAAAAGAAAAGGAAATGGGCAGGCTAGCTAGGTGAATTGACATGTCCCAGGTTACAGCTGTGCCAGGCTTATTGCCGGCGCACCAGGCTTATTAATTCGCCGGGGGTATACTTGTCCCCGGCGAACCAGGTAGGTGGTGCGCCGGCAATAAGCCTGGCACGGCTATACTACGGACTTAACCGTTTTCTCCTCATCTTCTCTAGTACACAGTCGATCCCATCCCCTTTCTCCTCATCCGCCGCCGTTCACCGCCAAATCCCCCCTCCACCGTCCGCCTCCGTTCTGCCCCACCACCATCCTCCACCAGCGCCGCCACACCGTTGGAGGAGGGGACATCGGCGCCGCCGTTGGAGAAGAAGGAGCCGCGCGCCAGCCGTTGGAGAAGAAGGAGCCGCGCGCCAGCCGTTGGAGGAGGGGACGTCGGCGCCGCCGTTGGAGAAGAAGGAGCCGCGCGCCAGCCACTGTGAGCTTCCCTCTCCCCTTCCCTCTTCCCTTTCCTCTCCCCTTCCCTCCCCCTTCCATATCACCTCCTCCGTAGGGTTAGGATTTACCTACTGCTAGTTAGGGTTAGGGTTCCTGCTAGATGCTTGATACGTCCAAAACGTATCTACTTTCCCGAACACTTTTGCTATTGTTTTGCCTCTAATTTGTGTATTTTGGATGCAACTAACACGGACTAACGCTGTTTGCAGCTTTTGGTGTCTCGTTTTTGTGCAGAAATCCAACTTTCGGGAAAAACCTCGGGATTTCGACGAAGGCCCTATTTTCCCAATACGACGGAGCCGAAGGACAAATCAAGTGGAGGCCCGAGGGCCCCACACCATAAGGCGGCGCGGCCTAGGGGGCCCGCGCGGCCCTATGGTGTGGCCCCTCGGCCAGCCTCCGACGCCCTCCTTCGGACTACTTATTGGCCTCGACCTAAAACGCACGGGGGAAGTCGAAGTCGGAGAAACCCCAGAACGCCGCCACATCGCGAAACTCCATCTCGGGAGCCGAAGTCTCCGTTCGGCACTCCGGGACGGGTAATTGGAGGAGATCATCGCCATCATCACCGCCAACGCCTCTCCATCAACCAGCCATGCTTCCCCCATCCATGTGTGAGTAATTCCCCGCTGTAGGCTGAAGGGGATGGTAGGGATTGGATGAGATTGGTCATGTAATAGCATAAGATTGTTAGGGCATAGTGCCTAGTGTCCGTAATTGGTACTTTGATGATATTGTTGCAACTTGTTATGCTTAATGCTTGTCACTAGGGCCCGAGTGCCATGATCTCAGATCTGAACATGTTATTGTTTCATCATGATATTCATTGTTTATGGTCTTACCTGCAAGTTGTATACACATGTCGTTGTCCGGAACCGAATGACAGAAATCGGGACAACCGGAGGGGATGGTAGTGATGTGAGGATCACATGTGTTCACGGAGTGTTAATGCTTTGCTCCGGTGCTCTATTAAAAGGAGTACCTTAATATCCAGTAGATTCCCTTGAGGCCCGGCTGCCACCGGCTGGTAGGACAAAAGATGTTGTGCAAGTTTCTCATTGCGAGCACATACGACTATAATTGGAACACATGCCTATTGATTGCTTTGTACTTAGACACCGTTTTATTATTATCTACAAATGCCCTGCTATGATTGTTACATGAGTTTCTCTCATCCATGCAACGCCCGTCATCCGTCCCCGTGCCTACAGTATTTTAATCCTGCTGTTTACTAAAATCACTACTGCTTAGTTACTCTTCTTGTTATTTCACTTTGCTACTGCTATAAAGCGTTACTACGATAAACTCTTGCGAGCAAGTCTGTTTCCAGGTGCAGCTGAATTGACAACTCATTGTTAAGGCTTTCAAGTATTCTTTGTCTCCCTTGTGTCGAATCAATAAATTGGGTTTTACTTCCCGAAGACTGTTGCGATCCCCTATACTTGTGGGTCATCAAGACTATTTTCTGGCGCCGGGGAGCATAGCTTTATTTGGAAGTTCACTTGGATTGATATTGTTCGCTGCAAATTCTCCATCATGGGTAAACCTCGCGATACTAAGGTCGCCATATTACCATCCACTACAAGAAAAGGTACAACTCTGAGTACCTCTGCTCTTGATTCACCATCTGTGATAAGTAAACTTGTTTCACCACCACAAGCTTCAAATGATGGTACTTCTGCTGAATCTGAAAATTCCTCTTATAATTGTGATGATGCTTCTGCTGTGCTTGATAATGATGGTTCGTTAGGATCTTTTCTAGATGCTACAATTCCTAGGTCTAGACAAATTGAAAAATTGAAACTCCTAATGAAAATGTTGTTACACCTGTTAATTCACCTGAGTCTTGAATACTCTAGTGATGATCTTGATGAAGATTATGTGGAACTTGATGATGATTTTATTGAAAAATGCAATGCTACTACTGATGCAAGAAAAATTAAAAAGTTGCTTGCAGAACATGCTGTTAGATATAAACTGTCTCCTGATCCTAAATTTGCCACATCTCCTATAAACATTAAGGATAAAGATTATGATTTTTCTATTGATCTATCTCATATAGCTATTGTTGAGAAAACACCCTTTTGTGGTACTGAAAAAGAAAGTGCTGTTGAACACATGATTGAGTTATCTACTCTGAGTAGCTTGTTTTCTGATGATGTTAAGAAGTGTACTTACTTTGTTGCTAAAATCTTTCCATTCTCATTAAAGGATGACGCTAAAACTTGGTATAATAGTTTGCTACCTAATTCTATTAAAAGTCCAAAAGAATTTCTTGATGTTTTCTTCCGGAAATACTTTCCTGCTAGTGCTCAACATATTGCTTTGCAGAGAATTTATAATTTTGACCAGGAAGATGGAGAGAAATTGCCCGAGGCTTGGGCGAGATTTTGCTCTCTTATTAGAGCTCGGCCTGACCATGATTTGGAAAAGCATGATTTACTTGATATATTTTATAGTGGACTAACCATTGAGTGTAGGGCATACCTGGATAGTTGTGCTGGTTGTGTTTCAGGAAAAGAACTCAGGGACTGAAAAATTATTGGCTAAAATAAGCCGGAATCATGATGATTGGACTACACCTGAACCAACCCCAACACCGATACTAAAGAAGAGGGGTATGATTAAATTAAATGATGAAGATATGAGGGAAGCTAAGAAGTCTCTTAAGGAGAAAGGTATTAAATCCGAAGATGTGAAGAATTTACCTCCTATAGAAGATTTATGTAAGATAACTCCCCCTTCATCCATGGTTGAGGTACACTCTCTTGAACGCTTTACTAGAGAAGATATTCCGTATTCAAAACCTCCTGCACAATGCTTAGATGAGTTTGATAATTATATTGTTAAGCAAGAAAATTTTAATATGAGAGTAGAGAATCATTTAATGGAAAATTCCCAAGCTATTAGTGAATTGCATGATATTGTGGAGAGAACCTCCAATGACGTTAAGATGCTTGTTAAACATTTTCATATGGTTCAAACTCAAATTGATCAACTCACTAAAGTGCAAAATGACTTGTTGGGAAATAATTCTAAAGAAAAACATGCTTATGAAGTAACAACTAGAGGTGGTGTTTCTACCAGGATCCTCTATATCCTGAAGGGCATCCCAAAAGAATTGAACAAGATTCTCAACGCATTGAACTTAGAGCTCCTTCTAAGAAAGAAGAAGAAACATAAAAATGTTGTAGAATCCTCTGAACTGTTAATGATCCTAATAGTATTTCTATTTCTGATGCTGAAACTGAAAGTGTTAATGAACATGATAAAGATAATGATAAGAATGATACTCCTGATAAAGAAGAGGTTGAAGAAGAACCTGAAAAGCATGTTAAAAATAAAAAGTACACTAAAGAAGATTTTATTGCTGAGTAACATGGTAATGAAAGAGAACCTTGGGTTCAAAAGCAAATGCCTTTTCCTGCTAAGAAACTAAAATCAAAGGAAGAAGAACACTATAATAAATTTTGTGATTGGATGAAACCTTTATTCTTGCAAATCCCTTTGACTGATGCTATTAAATTGCCTCCTTATTCAAAGTATATGAAAGATATTGTTACTAACAAAGGAAAATCCCCAATGAGGAAATTTCCACTATGCTTGCTAATTACTCTTTCAATGGCAAAGTTCCAAAGAAGTTGGGCGACCGGTATACCTACTATTCCTTGTTCTATTAAGAATAATTATGTTAAAACTGCTCTATGTGACTTGGGAGCCGGTGTTAGTGTTATGCCTTTTTCTCTTTATAAGAGACTTTACTTAGATAAGTTGATACCTACGATATATCTTTGCAAATGGCTGATAAATCTACTGCTATTCCTGTTGGTATATGTGAGGATGTTCCTGTTCAAGTTACTAAACTGCTTGATATTAACTGATTTTGTTGTGTTGGAAATGCCGAAGATGATAATATGTCTATTATTCTTGGGAGACCTTTTCTTAACACCGAAGGGGCTGTTATTGATTGCAATAAAGGAAAGGTTACTTTCAATGTTGATGATAAGGAGCACACCGTCTATTTCCCCAAGAGGATTGAAAAAGCGTGTGGAGTTAATACTATTTCTAATGTGCGAACTATCAAAGTGGGAACTATTGATTGTCCTATATATGAGCCTAAAGAAGAATATCAAACTCTTATGATTGGATCCATATCAATACAATTCAAGGTAACATGATTGATTTGAGGTTTATTTCTTCTTATGCTATGTAAAATTTATTTGGTGGCAAGACTTGATCAACCTTGTTAACAAATACTTTTTATATGCATAGAGGAGGTAAACAACATCTCTTTCTTCCTCCACTTGCTCTAGTTGCTGTAGCACTTTTAATTTGCAAAGTTCCTTAGTTAATTGGAGATTTC
This sequence comes from Lolium multiflorum, assembly GCA_030979885.1. Classification (NCBI taxonomy): domain Eukaryota; kingdom Viridiplantae; phylum Streptophyta; class Magnoliopsida; order Poales; family Poaceae; genus Lolium; species Lolium multiflorum. The sequence goes on along the minus strand of CM061748.1, from coordinate 324,811,389 downwards.
AAAAATTTTCCTGGCCAGTAATAATAAACTTAATACCAGAAATGTGCATTTTTCAAAGTTTTCAAAAATTCGCAAAAATTACACCGTTGGTCCTATTTTTCGACGAGGCACCTGGGAGCACCAGAGGATGACCTGTGGGGCACCACAGGGTGCCACACCACCAGCCGGCGCGGCCAAGGAGGTGGGTGATGCGTGTAGTTGACACGTCCGTTGGGAACCCCAAGAGGAAGGTGTGATGCGCACAGCGGCAAGTTTCCCTCAGTAAGAAACCAAGGTTTAATCGAACCAGTAGGAGTCAAGAAGCACGTTGAAGGTTGATGGCGGCGGGATGTAGTGGGGCGCAACAGGGATTCCGGCGCCAACGTGGAACCTGCACAACACAACCAAAGTACTTTGCCCCAACGAAACAGTGAGGTTGTCAATCTCACCGGCTTGCTGTAACAAAGGATTAACCGTATTGTGTGGATGATGATTGTTTGCAAGAAAACAGTAAAGAACAATAGCAGCAGATTGTATTTCAGATGTAAAGAATAGGACCGGGGTCCACAGTTCACTAGAGGTGTCTCTCCCATAAGATAAAAGCATGTTGGGTGAACAAATTACAGTCGGGCAATTGACAAATAGAGAGGGCATAACAATGCACATACATGACATGATAAATATAGTGAGATTTAATTGGGCATTACGACAAAGTACATAGACCGCTATCCAGCATGCATCTATGCCTAAAAAGTCCACCTTCAGGTTATCATCCGAACCCCTTCAGTATTAAACAACAACAACAGACAATTGCATTAAGTATGGTGCGTAATATAATCAATAACTACATCCTTGGACATAGCATCAATGTTTTATCCCTAGTGGCAACAACACATCCACAACCTTAGAACTTTCTGTCACTGTCCAGATTCAATGGAGGCATGAACCCACTATCGAGCATAAATACTCCCTCTTGGAGTTAAGAGCAAAAACTTGCCAGAGCCTCTACTAATAACGGAGAGCATGCAAGATCATAAACAACACATAGGTAATAACTTGATAATTATCATAACATAGTATTCTCTATCCATCGGATCCCGACAAACACAACATATAGCATTACAGATAAATGATCTTGATCATGTTAGGCAGCTCACAAGATCCAACAATGAAGCACAATGAGGGAAGACAACCATCTAGCTACGCTATGGACCCATAGTCCAGGGGTGAACTACTCACTCATCACTCGGAGGCGACCATGGCGGTGAAGAGTCCTCCGGGAGATGAATCCCCTCTCAGGGTGGGAAGAGATCTCCAATCCCCCGAGATGGGATTGGCGGCGGCGTCTCGAAGGTTTTCGTATCGTGGCTCTCGGTGCGGGGGTTTTTCGCGACGGAGGCTATTTGTAGGCGGAAAGGGCAGGTAAAGAGGCGGCACGAGGGCCAGACGACAGGCCGCGCGGCGGGGGCCGGCCGCGCCACGGTGTCTGGCCACCTCGTGGCCCCACTTCGACTCTCCTTCGGTCTTCTGGAAGCTTCGTGGCAAAATAGGACCCTGGGCGTTGATTTCGTCCAATTCGAGAATATTTCGTTACTAGGATTTCTGAAACCAAAAACAAAAAACAATGGCTCTTCGGCATCTTGTTAATAGGTTAGTTCCAGAAAATGCACGAATATGACATAAAGTGTGCATAAAACATGTAGGTATCATAAATAATGTGGCATGGAACATAAGAAATTATCGATACGTCGGAGACGTATCAGCATCCCAAGCTTAGTTCTGCTCGTCCCGAGCAGGTAAAACGATAACAAAGATAATTTCTGAAGTGACATGCCATCATAACCTTGATCATACTATTTGTAAACATATGTAATGAATGCAGCGATCAAAACAATGGTAATGACATGAGTAAACAAGTGAATCATAAAGCAAAGACTTTTCATGAATAGTACTTCAAGACAAGCATCAATAAGTCTTGCATAAGAGTTAACTCATAAAGCAATAAATTAAAGTAAAGGTATTGAAGCAACACAAAGGAAGATTAAGTTTCAGCGGTTGCTTTCAACTTGTAACATGTATATCTCATGGATAATTGTCAACATAGAGTAATATAATAAGTGCAATATGCAAGTATGTAGGAATCAATGCACAGTTCACACAAGTGTTTGCTTCTTGAGGTGGAGAGAGATAGGTGAACTGACTCAACATAAAAGTAAAAAGAATGGTCCTTCAAAGAGGAAAGCATCGATTGCTATATTTGTGCTAGAGCTTTTATTTTGAAAACATGAAACAATTTTGTCAACGGTAGTAATAAAGCATATGAGTTATATAAATTATATCTTACAAGTTGCAAGCCTCATGCATAGTATACTAATAGTGCCCGCACCTTGTCCTAATTAGCTTGGACTACCGGATCATCGCAATACACATGTTTTAACCAAGTGTCACAATGGGGTACCTCCATGCCTGTACAAAGGTCTAAGGAGAAAGCTCGCATTTTGGATTTCTCGCTTTTGATTATTCTCAACTTAGACATCCATACCGGGACAACATGGACAACAGATAATGGACTCCTCTTTAATGCATAAGCATGTGGCAACAATTATTATTCTCATATGAGATTGAGGATATATGTCCAAAACTGAAACTTCCACCATGAATCATGGCTTTAGTTAGCGGCCCAATGTTCTTCTCTAACAATATGCATGCTCCAACCATTAAGGTGGTAGATCTCTCTTACTTCAGACAAGACGGACATGCATAGCAACTCACATGATATTCAACAAAGAATAGTTGATGGCGTCCCGAGAAACATGGTTATCGCACAACAAGCAACTTAATAAGAGATAAAGTGCATAAGTACATATTCAATACCACAATAGTTTTTAAGCTATTTGTCCCATGAGCTATATATTGCAAAGGCGAATGATGGAATTTTAAAGGTAGCACTCAAGCAATTTACTTTGGAATGGCGGAGAAATACCATGTAGTAGGTAGGTATGGTGGACACAAATGGCATAGTGGTTGGCTCAAGGATTTTGGATGCATGAGAAGTAATCCCTCTCGATACAAGGTTTAGGCTAGCAAGGTTATTTGAAACAAACACAAGGATGAACGGTGCAGCAAAACTCACATAAAAGACATATTGTAAACATTATAAGACTCTACACCTTGTTGTTCAAAGCTCAATACTAGAAATTATCTAGACTTTAGAGAGACCAAATATGCAAACCAAATTAGCAAGCTCTATGTATTTCTTCATTAATGGGTGCAAAGTATATGATGCAAGAGCTTAAACATGAGCACAACAATTGCCAAGTATCAAATTATTCAAGACATTTTAGAATTACTACATCTAGCATTTTCCAATTCCAACCATATAACAATTTAACGAAGAAGATTCAACCTTCGCCATGAATATTATGAGTAAAGCCTAAGGACATACTTGTCCATATGCAACAGCGGAGCGTGTCTCTCTCCCATACAGTGAATGCTAGGATCCATTTTATTCAAACAAAAACAAAAAACAAAAACAAACCGATGCTCCAAGCAAAGTACATAAGATGTGACGGAATAAAAATATAGTTTCAGGGGAGGAAGTTTCAGGGGAGGAACCTGATAATGTTGTCGATGAAGAAGGGGATGCCTTGGGCATCCCCAAGCTTAGACGCTTGAGTCTTCTTAGAATATGCAGGGGTGAACCACCGGGGCATGCTTAGAGCTTTCACTCTCCTTGATCATATTGTATCATACTCCTCTCTTGATCCTTGAAAACTTCCTCCACACCAAACTCGAAACAACTCATTAGAGGGTTAGTGTACAATAAAAATTAACATGTTCAGAGGTGACACAATCATTCTTAACACTTCTGGACATTGCATAAAGCTACTGGACATTAATGGATCAAATAAATTCATCCAACATAGCAAAAGAGGCAATGCGAAATAAAAGGCAGAATCTGTCAAAACAGAACAGTCCGTAAAGATGGATTTTATTGAGGCACCAGACTTGCTCAAATGAAAATGCCCAAATTGAATTAAAGTTGCGTACATATCTGAGGATCACTCACGTAAATTGGCATAATTTTCTGAGTTACCTACAGATAATTAGACCCAGATTCGTGACAGCAAAGAAATCTGTTTCTGCGCAGTAATCCAAATCTAGTATTCACTTTACTATCAAAGACTTTACTTGGCACAACAAAACACAAAACTAAGATAAGGAGAGGTTTCTACAGTAGTAAACAACTTCCAAGACTCAAATATAAAACAAAGTGCTGTAGTAAAAACATGGGTTGTCTCCCATAAGCGCTTTTCTTTAACGCCTTTCAGCTAGGCGCAGAAAGTGTATATCAAGTAACATCAAGAGATGAAGCATCAACATCATAATTTGTTCTAATAATAGAATCATAAGGTAACTTCATTCTCTTTCTAGGGAAGTGTTCCATACCTTTCTTGAGAGGAAATTGATATTTAATATTACCTTCCTTCATATCAATAGTAGCACCAACGGTTCGAAGAAAAGGTCTTCCCAATATAATGGGGCAAGATGCATTGCATTCAATATCCAAGACAACAAAATCAACGGGGACAAGGTTATTGTTAACCATAATATGAACATTATCAACTCTCCCCAAAGGTTTCTTTTTAGCATTATCAAGCGAGATTAACATCCAAATAACAATTTTTCAATGGTGGCAAGTCAAGCATATCATAGACTTTCTTAGGCATAACAGAAATACTTGCACCAAGATCACATAAAGCATTACAATCAAAATCATTGACCCTAATTTTAATGATGGGCTCCCAACCATCCTCTAGCTTTCTAGGAATAGAAGTTTCAAGTTTTAGTTTCTCTTCTCTAGCTTTTATGAGAGCATTTGTAATATGTTTTGTGAAAGCCAAGTTTACAGCGCTAGCATTGGGACTCTTAGCAAGTTTTTGTAAGAACTTTATAACTTCAGAGATGTGGCAATCATCAAAATCTAAATCATTATGAGCTACAGCAATGGGATCATTGTCCCCAAGGTTGGAAAAAATTTCAGCGGTTTATCACAAGCAGTTTCAGCAGTTTTAGTTTCAGGTAATTTTGCGCTTTGCACTAGGAGTAGAAACATTGCCAACACCAATTATTTTACCATTAATAGTAGGAGGTGCAGCAACATGTGAATCATTAGCATTGCTAGTGGTGGTAATAGTCCAAACTTTAGCTACATTTTTCTCTTTAGCTAGTTTTTCATTTTCTTCTCTATCCCACCTAGCACGCAATTCAGCCATTAATCTTATATTCTCATTAATTCTAACTTGGATGACATTTGTTGTAGTAACAATTTTATTTTCAATATCCCTATTAGGCATAACTTTCGATTTCAAAAGATCAACATCAGAGGCAAGACTATCAACCTTAGAAGCGAGAATATCAATTTTATTGAGCTTTTCCTCAACAGATTTGTTAAAGCAGTTTGTGTACTAATAAATTCTTTAAGCATAGCTTCAAGTCCAGGGGGTGTGTTCCTATTATTATTGTAAGAATTCCCATAAGAATTAGCATAACCGTTACCATTATTATAAGGATATGGCCTATAGTTATTACTAGAATTGTTCCGATAAGCATTGTTGTTGAAATTATTATTTTTAATGAAGTTTACATCAACATGTTCTTCTTGGGCAACCAATGAAGCTAACGGAACATTATTAGGATCAACATTAGTCCTATCATTCACAAGCATAGACATAATAGCATCAATCTTATCATTCAAGGAAGAGGATTCTTCAACAGAATTTACCTTCTTACCTTGTGGAGCTCTTTCCGTGTGCCATTCAGAGTAATTAATCATCATATTATCAAGGAGCTTTGTTGCTTCACCAAGAGTGATGGACATAAAGGTACCTCCAGCAGCTGAATCCAATAAATTCCGCGAAGAAAAATTTAGTCCTGCATAGAAGGTTTGGATGATCATCCAAGTAGTCAGTCCATGGGTTGGGCAATTTTTAACCAAAGATTTCATTCTTTCCCAAGCTTGAGCAACATGTTCATTATCCAATTGTTTAAAATTCATTATGCTACTTCTCAAATATATAATTTTAGCAGGGGGATAATATCTACCAATAAAAGCATCCTTGCATTTAGTCCAGAATCAATACTATTCTTAGGCAGAGATAGCAACCAATCTTTAGCTCTTCCTCTTAATGAGAAAGGAAACAATTTCAATTTAATAATATCACCATCTACATCTTTATACTTTTGCATTTCACATAGTTCAACAAAATTATTGAGATGGGCAGCAGCATCATCAGAACTAACACCAGAAAATTTCTCTCGCATAACAAGATTCAGTAAAGCAGGTTTAATTTCAAAGAATTCTGCTGTAGTAGCAGGTGGAGCAATAGGTGTGCATAGGAAATCATTATTATTTGTGGTTGTGAAGTCACACAACTTAGTATTTTCAGGGGTGGCCATTTTAGCAATAGTAAATAAAGCAAACTAGATAAAATAAATGCAAGTAACTAATTTTTTTGTGTTTTTGATATAGAGTGCAAGACAGTAAATAAAGTAAAGCTAGCAACTAATTTTTTTTGTGTTTTGATATAATGCAGCAAACAAAGTAGTAAATAAAATAAAGTAAGACAAAAACAAAGTAAAGAGATTGGGAAGTGGAGACTCCCTTGCAGCGTGTCTTGATCTTGCAACGGCGCCAGAAATTTGCTTGATGCGTGTAGTTGACACGTCCGTTGGGAACCCCAAGAGGAAGGTGTGATGCGCACAGCGGCAAGTTTCTCTCAGTAAGAAACCAAGGTTTAATCGAACCAGTAGGAGTCAAGAAGCACGTTGAAGGTTGATGGCGGCGGGATGTAGTGCGGCGCAACACCGATTCCGCGCCAACGTGGAACCTGCACAACACAACCAAAGTACTTTGCCCCAACGAAACAGTGAGGTTGTCAATCTCACCGGCTTGCTGTAACAAAGGATTAACCGTATTGTGTGGATGATGATTGTTTGCAAGAAAACAGTAAAGAACAATAGCAGCAGATTGTATTTCAGATGTAAAGAATAGGACCGGGGTCCACAGTTCACTAGAGGTGTCTCTCCCATAAGATAAAAGCATGTTGGGTGAACAAATTAGTCGGGCAATTGACAAATAGAGAGGGCATAACAATGCACATACATGACATGATAAATATAGTGAGATTTAATTGGGCATTACGACAAAGTACATAGACCGCTATCCAGCATGCATCTATGCCTAAAAAGTCCACCTTCAGGTTATCATCCGAACCCCTTCCAGTATTAAGTTGCAAAACAACAGACAATTGCATTAAGTATGGTGCGTAATATAATCAATAACTACATCCTTGGACATAGCATCAATGTTTTATCCCTAGTGGCAACAGCACATCCACAACCTTAGAACTTTTGTCACTGTCCCAGATTCAATGGAGGCATGAACCCACTATCGAGCATAAATACTCCCTCTTGGAGTTAAGAGAAAAAACTTGGCCAGAGCCTCTACTAATAACGGAGAGCATGCAAGATCATAAACAACACATAGGTAATAACTTGATAATTATCATAACATAGTATTCTCTATCCATCGGATCCCGACAAACACAACATATAGCATTACAGATAGATGATCTTGATCATGTTAGGCAGCTCACAAGATCCAACAATGAAGCACAATGAGGAAGACAACCATCTAGCTACTGCTATGGACCCATAGTCCAGGGTGAACTACTCACTCATCACTCCGGAGGCGACCATGGCGGTGAAGAGTCCTCCGGGAGATGAATCCCCTCTCCGGCGGGGTGCCGGAGGGATCTCCTGAATCCCCGAGATGGGATTGGTGGCGGCGGCGTCTCAAGGTTTTCCGTATCGTGGCTCTCTGGGGGTTTCACGACGGAGGCTATTTGTAGGCGGAAGGGCGGTAAAGAGGCGGCACGAGGGCCCGGACGACGGGCCGGCCGGGGCCTGGGCCGCGCGCCCTGTCGGCCACCTCGTGGCCCCCGCCGACTCTCCTTCGGTCTTTTGGAAGCTTCGTGGCAAAATAGGACCCTGGGCATTGATTTCGTCCAATTCCGAGAATATTTCGTTACTAGGATTTCTGAAACCAAAAACAGCAGAAACAAACAAATGGCTCTTCGGCATCTTGTTAATAGGTTAGTTCCAGAAAATGCACGAATATGACATAAAGTGTGCATAAAACATGTAGGTATCATCAATAATGTGGCATGGAACTGTTATCACCAGAATTTGACCGAGTCAGAGGTGGGCCGCGATCAAGATGGACTTGAAGATATATATATAGAAGAAATACGTGAATCGGCCTTACATGCAAAGTTTGGGCTAGTTTGCCCTTGTATCTGTAACATATTAGGTTACGTGTCGATTAAAAGTTAGAGTTTGTCTCGTGCACGGTGGGGATTATTCCCACGTTAGAAAGTCCGCTGGACTATAAATATGTATCTAGGGTTTATGGAATAAACAACAACCAACGTTCAACACAAACAAATCTCGGCGCATCGCCAACTCCTTCGTCTCGAGGGTTTCTCCGGTAAGCACCATGCTGCCTAGATCGCATCTTGCGATCTAGGCAGCACAAGCCTACCCACGTTGTTCATGCGTTGCTCGTGCTGAAGCCTTTTTGATGGCGAGCAACGTAGTTATCTTAGATGCGTTAGGGTTAGCATTGTTCTTCGTATCATATGCTGTCGTAGTGCAACCCTTATACATCTAGCCGCCCTTACACCTATCTTAGGTGTAGGGGCGGCACCCCGCTTGATCATAGTTTAGTAGATCTGATCCGTTACGGTTGCTCCTTGTTCTGCAAGGATTAGTTTAATATCCGCAATAGTTAGGCCTTACAAAGGGTTGGAGGATCCAGCGGCGTGTAGGGTGAAGTTTGCTAGCCCTAGACAGGATGTTCCGGGGATCAACCTCGTGTTGGTTTTTAGGCCCTGTCTAGGATCGGCTTACGGTCACCGTGCGTGCGCGAGGCCCAATCGTGAGTAGGATGATCCGATTATGCGGTGAAAACCCTAAATCGTCGTAGATCTCATTAGCTTTATCTTGATCAAGCAGGACCACCATATATTCGGACACCTTGTACGAATCATGGGTGGATCGGCTCTTTGAGCCGATTCACAGGATACCCAGAGCCGATCGAGGCTCGTATTTAATGTTTACGTGTATGCCATGCAGGAAACTAAGCGAGGCATCATCCAACACCTTCCTGACCAGGTATAGGTCAGGTGGCACGCCCTTGCGATAGCTGATGGCATGTATTTCACACGTTCGTTGGGCAACCCCGAGAGGAAGGTATGATGCGCACAGCAGCAAGTTTTCCCTCAGAAAGAAACCAAGGTTTATCGAACCAGGAGGAGCCAAGAAGCACGTTGAAGGTTGATGGCGGCGGGATGTAGTGCGGCGCAACACCGGATTCGGCGCCAACGTGGAACCTGCACAACACAACAAAGTACTTTGAAAGCAGTGAGGTTGTCAATCTCACCGGCTTGCTGTAACAAATGATTAACCGTATTGTGTGGAAGATGATTGTTTGAAGAAAACAGTAGAACAAGTATTGCAGAGATTGTATTTCAAGAAAGAATTGGACCGGGGTCCATATTCACTAGAGGTGTCTCTCCCATAAGACGAACATCATGTTGGGTGAACAAATTACAGTTGGGCAATTGACAAATAAAGAGAGCATGACAATGCACATACATATCATGATGAGTATAGTGAGATTTAATTGGGCATTACGACAAAGTACATAGACCGCCATCCAATGCATCTATGCCTAAAAAGTCCACCTTCAGGTTATCATCCGAACCCCCTCCAGTATTAAGTTGCTAACAACAGACAATTGCATTAAGTATTGCGCGTAATGTAACTAGTGACTACATCCTTGAACATAGCACTAATGTTTTATCCCTAGTGGCAACAGCACATCCATAACCTTAGTGGTTCTTGTCACTCCTCCAGATTCACGGAGGCATGAACCCACTATCGAGCATAAATACTCCCTCTTGGAGTTACTAGCATCAACTTGGCCAAAGCATCTACTAATAACGGAGAGCATGCAAGATCATAAACAACACATAGACATAGTCTTGATAATCAACATAACAAGTATTCTCTATTCATCGGATCCCAACAAACGCAACATATAGAATTACGGATAGATGATCTTGATCATGTTAGGCAGCTCACAAGATCCGACAATGATAGCACAATGGGGAGAAGACAACCATCTAGCTACTGCTATGGACCCATAGTCCAGGGGTAGACTACTCACACATCACACCGGAGGCGACCATGGCGGCGTAGAGTCCTCCGGGGATGATTCCCCTCTCCGCAGGGTGCCGGAGGCGATCTCCTGGATCCCCGATATGGGATCGGCGGCGGCGTCTCCGGAAGGTTTTCGTATCGTGGCTCTCGGTACTGGGGGTTTCGTCACGGAGACTTTTTATAGGCGAAGGGCAGGTCAGGCGCGGGGGCCCCACACCACAGGCCGGCGCGGCCAGGGGGCCGCGCCGCCTATAGTGTGGCCCCTCCGTGGCCTCTTCGTCTCTCCTTCGGACTTGGAAGCTTCGTGAGAAAATAGGCCCCCGGGCTTTGATTTCGTCAATTCCGAGAATATTTCCTTACTAGGATTTCTGAAACCAAAAGCAGGAAACGGCACTTCGGCATCTTGTTAATAGGTTAGTTCCAAATGCACGAATATGACATAAAGTGTGCATAAAACATGTAGATAACATCAATAATGTGGCATGGAACATAAGAAATTATCGATACGTCGGAGACGTATCAGCATCCCCAAGCTTAGTTCTGCTCGTCCCGAGCAGGTAAAACGATAACACAGATAATTTCTGGAGTGACATGCCATCATAATCTTGATCATACTATTTGTAAAGCATATGTAGTGAATGCAGCGATCAAAACAATGTATATGACATGAGTAAACAAGTGAATCATATAGCAAAGACTTTTCATGAATAGCACTTCAAGACAAGCATCAATAAGTCTTGCATAAGAGTTAACTCATAAAGCAATAATTCAAAGTAAAGGTATTGAAGCAACACAAAAGAAGATTAAGTTTCAGCGGTTGCTTTCAACTTGTAACATATATATCTCATGGATATTGTCAACATAGAGTAATATAATAAGTGCAATAAGCAAGTATGTAGGAATCAATGCAGTTCACACAAGTGTTTGCTTCTTGAGGTGGAGAGAAATAGGTGAACTGACTCAACATTGAAAGTAAAAGAATGGTCCTCATAGAGGAAAAGCATCGATTGCTATATTTGTGCTAGAGCTTTGATTTTGAAAACATGAAACAATTTTGTCAACGGTAGTAATAAAGCATATGCATCATGTAAATTATATCTTATAAGTTGCAAGCCTCATGCATAGTGTACCAATAGTGCCCGCACCTTGTCCTAATTAGCTTGGACTACCTGGATTATCACCGCAATACATATGCTTTAACCAAGTATCACAAAGGGGTACCTCTATGCGCTGTACAAGGTCTAAGGAGAAAGCTCGCATTTGGATTTCTCGCTTTTGATTATTCTCAACTTAGACATCCCATCCGGGACAACATAGACAACAGATAATGGACTCCTCTTTTATGCATAAGCATGTAACAACAATTAATAATTTTCTCATTTGAGATTTGAGGATGTTTGTCCAAAACTGAAACTTCCACCATGAATCATGGCTTTAGTTAGCGGCCCAATGTTCTTCTCTCACAATATGCATGCTCAAACCATTCAACTCAGTGTAGATCGCCCTTACTTCAGACAAGACGAACATGCATAGCAACTCACATGAAATTCAACAATGAGTTGATGGCGTTCCCCAGTAAACATGGTTATCGCACAACAAGCAACTTAATAAGAGATAAAGTGCATAATTACATATTCAATACCACAATAGTTTTTAAGCTATTTGTCCCATGAGCTATATATTGCAAAGGTGAATGATGGAATTTTAAAGGTAGCACTCAAGCAATTTACTTTGGAATGGCGGAAAATACCATGTAGTATAGGTAGGTATGGTGGACACAAATGGCATAGTGGTTGGCTCAAGTATTTTGGATGCATGAGAAGTATTCCCTCTCGATACAAGGTTTAGGCTAGCAAGGCTTATTTGAAACAAACACAAGGATGAACCGTGCAGCAAAACTCACATAAAAGACATATTGAAAACATTATAAGACTCTACACCGTCTTCCTTGTTGTTCAAACTCAATACTAGAAATTATCTAGACCTTAGAGAAACCAAATATGCAAACCAAATTTTAGCATGCTCTATGTATTTCTTCATTAATGGGTGCAAAGCATATGATGCAAGAGCTTAAACATGAGCACAACAATTGCCAAGTATCACATTACCCAAGACATTTATAGCAATTACTACATGTATCATTTTCCAATTCCAACCATATAACAATTTAACGAAGGAGAAACTTCGCCATGAATACTATGAGTAGAAACCAAGGACATACTTGTCCATATGCTACAGCGGAGCGTGTATCTCTCCCATAAAGTGAATGCTAGGATCCATTTTATTCAAACAAAACAAAAAACAAAAACAAACCGACGCTCCAAGAAAAAGCACATAAGATGTGATGGAATAAAAATATAGTTTCAGGGGAGGAACTGATAATGTTGTCGATGAAGAAGGGATGCCTTGGGCATCCCCAAGCTTAGACGCTTGAGTCTTCTTGATATATGCAGGGGTGAACCACCGGGTGCATCCCCAAGCTTAAGCTTTCACTCTCCTTGATCATGTTGCATCATACTCCTCTCTTGATCCTTGAAAACTTCCTCCACACCAAACTCGAAACAACTCATTAGAGGGTTAGTGCACAATATAAATTGACATATTCAGAGGTGACACAATCATTCTTAACACTTCTGGACATTGCATAATGCTACTGGACATTAGTGGATCAAAGAAATTCATCCAACATAGCGAAAGAGGCAATGCGAAAAAAAGGCAGAATCTGTCAAAACAGAACAGTTCGTATTGACGAATTTTAAAATGGCACCAGACTTGCTCAAATGAAAATGCTCAAATTGAATGAAAGTTGCGTACATATCTGAGGATCATGCACGTAAATTGGCATAATTTTCTGAGTTACCTACAGGGAGGTGGACCCAGATTCGTGACAGCAAAGAAATCTGGAACTGTGCAGTAATCCAAATCTAGTACTTACTTTTCTATCAACGGCTTAACTTGGCACAACAAAACACAAAACTAAGATAAGGAGAGGTTGCTACAGTAGTAAACAACTTCCAAGACACAAAATAAAAACAAAGTACTGTAGGTAAAAACATGGGTTGTCTCCCATAAGCGCTTTTCTTTAACGCCTTTCAGCTAGGCGCAGAAAGTGTGTATCAAGTATTATCGAAGGGTGGTACTTCTACAGCGGGGTGTGGGCTTTTCTCAACCAGGCATATTATATTAGATACATAAGTTTTAGCATCTCCCTTTTCATTAGTCTTAGGCGTGCTACTCTCATCAAACAAATTTTCGGGAACAAGCCAAGCATAGTTATTTTCTAGCGCATCATTCATAGCTAGGAGCTTACATGGTATTGGTGCTTTGATCTCCCCACCATCATCAATATTATTAGTGTATCTTATTCTATCCATATCCATCTTTTCAAGGAGACTAACAAAATTAGTAGGAGAACCAAGCATGTTAAATTTAGCAAAGACCTTTCTAGCTTCTCTTGCTAGACCACCAAATTCTCTAAGAAGGGTTTCTAAAACAAAATCTTTCTTTTCCCCTTCTTCCATATCACCAAGTGTGAAAAACATGTGTTGGATTATAGGATTAAGATTAACAAATTTAGTTTCCAACAAGCGAACTAAATGCGCAGCAGCAATTTCATAAGTAGGTGCAAGGTCTACCAAGTGTCTATCTTCAAAATTTTCAATGGTACTAACATGGTTGAAGAATTCTTCTATATTATTTCTCCCAACTATAGACCCACGTCCTACCGGTATGTTCTTTGTGGTAAAATTAAAAGGAAACATGATGAAATAAGTAAAGTAAATGCTAGTAACTAATTTTTGTGTTTTTGATATAGCAAACAAGACAGTAAATAAAGTAAAACTAGCAACTAATTTTTTTGTGTTTTGATATAATGCAGCAAACAAAGTAGTAAATAAAATAAAGCAAGACAAAAACAAAGTAAAGAGATTGAGAAGTGGAGACTCCCCTTGCAGCGTGTCTTGATCTCCCCAACGGCGCCAGAAAATGTGCTTGATGGCGTGTATTTCACACGTTCGTTGGGCAACCCCAAGAGGAAGGTATGATGCGCACAGCAGCAAGTTTTCCCTCAGAAAGAAACCAAGGTTTATCGAACCAGGAGGAGCCAAGAAGCACGTTGAAGGTTGATGGCGGCGGGATGTAGTGCGGCGCAACACCCGGGATTCGGCGCCAACGTGGAACCTGCACAACACAACCAAAGTACTTTGCCCCAACGAAACAGTGAGGTTGTCAATCTCACCGGCTTCTGTAACAAAGGATTAACCGTATTGTGTGGAAGATGATTGTTTGCGTAAAAACGTAGAACAAGTATTGCAGAGGTTGTATTTCAGTAAAGAGGATTGGACCGGGGTCCACAGTTCACTAGAGGTGTCTCTCCCATAAGACGAACAGCATGTTGGGTGAACAAATTACAGTTGGGCAATTGACAAATAAAGAGAGCATGACAATGCACATACATATCATGATGAGTATAGTGAGATTTAATTGGGCATTACGACAAAGTACATAGACCGCCATCCAACCGCATCTATGCCTAAAAAGTCCACCTTCAGGTTATCATCCGAACCCTCCAGTATTAAGTTGCTAACAACAGACAATTGCATTAAGTATTACGCGTAATGTAACTAGTGACTACATCCTTGAACATAGCACTAATGTTTTATCCCTAGTGGCAACAACACATCCATAACCTTAGTGGTTCTTGTCACTCCTCCAGATTCACGGAGGCATGAACCCACTATCGAGCATAAATACTCCCTCTTGGAGTTACTAGCATCAACTTGGCCAAAGCATCTACTAATAACGGAGAGCATGCAAGATCATAAACAACACATAGACATAGTCTTGATAATCAACATAACAAGTATTCTCTATTCATCGGATCCCAACAAACGCAACATATAGAATTACGAGATAGATGATCTTGATCATGTTAGGCAGCTCACAAGATCCGACAATGATAGCACAATGGGGAGAAGACAACCATCTAGCTACTGCTATGGACCCATAGTCCAGGGGTAGACTACTCACACATCACACCGGAGGCGACCATGGCGGCGTAGGTCCTCCGGGAGATTCCCCTCCCGGTAGGGTGCCGGAGGTGATCTCTGGATCCCCCGAGATGGGATCGGCGGCGGCGTCTCTGGAAGGTTTTCCGTATCGTGGCTCGGTCTGGGGGTTTCGTCACGGAGACTTTTTATAGGTGGAAGGGCAGGTCAAGAGGCGGCACGGGGGCCCCACACCACAGGCCGGCGCGGCCAAGGGGGGGGTCGCGCCGCCCTATAGTGTGGCCCCTCCGTGGCCCCTCTTCGTCTCTCCTTCGGACTTGGAAGCTTCGTGAGAAAATAGGCCCCTGGGCTTTGATTTCGTCCAATTCCGAGAATATTTCCTTACTAGGATTTCTGAAACCAAAACAGCAGAAAACAGCAATCGGCACTTCGGCATCTTGTTAATAGGTTAGTTCCAGAAAATGCACGAATATGACATAAAGTGTGCATAAAACATGTAGATAACATCAATAATGTGGCATGGAACATAAGAAATTATCGATACGTCGGAGACGTATCAATAGCATCGGACGTGTGACCAGGAGGCTTTGCGGGCCGTCGCTCTGAGGGACTGGGGCCAGCCGCAGCCCTAGTTGTTCCCGGCTCTACTGTGTTGCAGCCGCTGCCCGCCGGTGGGTTTTGACCGCAACACATTGCACGCGCCGGTGGGACAACCTTCGACATCCACCACATCGCCATCTACATCCGAGATGGCGAAAGCACTCCGGTCAAGTACGAGGATCTGCCTGATGAGCTCAAGAAGAAACATGACGAGATCAAGGCAACCCTCGAAGCCGAACTCATCGGCTCTTTCCACGGAACCCGCTCCCATGGCGTCAGGTGGAAGGGGTTCACACCTGAAGGCGCACTCGATGGAGTGGACCTGTCCGCCCCGTCGGAAGAACGCACCAGGTCGCTGCGTCAGGAGATCAACTACATGGTGGCTCATTCGCTGCACCGCCACTCGAGAGCACGGTGAACACTTTGGAGCGTGTCGCTCGCGCGTGGTCCGGATAATCATGAGCCACCGGTATTTTCCGTCGGGACCAGCTCTGGGGACTTTCAAAGGAGAGATGCCACTCCAGTCCCATCCTCCGCTGCCGTTCGCATGGGCAGCACCGGAACTGCCGAACTCATCGGCATACGTCGTCTACAAGATTGGTGGTGATCCTAGTGACTACCAATTCCTACCGAGGCACCCAAGGAGATCCCGCACGGATACGCGTGCGCATGCGTGCCTGCACCTGGGCACTCTCGAACCAGGTTGCAACAGCGGGCCTCTGGAACAACAGGAGGAACGGGAGCAGATCTTGAGAAGCAACGTGGCTAGCTAAGTACGCCACTCCGACAAACCTCGAGAGCCCAGCTCCGCTTGGCTCAGAGCTGGAAAAGCAAGCATGGCTGGTTAAGTATGCCACCCCGGCGAATCTTCAGGGTTCAACACCTTCAGCCATCACCGCGGATCAGATTTGTACAATTCTGAAAGATCAGTTCGGCATGATGCCGAAAGGAAGACGTTCGGCTACACCAAGCCGTACCCAACGAACTGATCCCGCTACCACCCAAATATCGGCTCCCGGACTTCACAAAGTTTAGTGGATTGGATGGTTCCAGCTCCATCGAGCATGTGAGCCGATATTTGGCACAGCTGGGCACGATCTCAGCATCGACGAGTTGCGTGTGAGGTTCTTCGCACAATCCCTCACAGGATCGGCTTTCGGGTGGTACACATCGTTGCCACCGAACTCCATCCGGACTTGGAAAGTTGGAAGAGAGCAGTTCCATGAGCAGTATCACTCAGAGGCTTCCGAGGCGGCATTGCCGATCTAGCACAAGTACGACAGAAGCGGGAGACAGTATCAGAATACATCCAGCGCTTCAGGACCATTAGGAACCGATGCTTTTCGGTTCATGTAAGTGAAAAAGAAGCAGTCGAGTTGGCGGTGGTGGGTCTTGATGGCGTGTATTTCACACGTTCGTTGGGCAACCCCAAGAGGAAGGTATGATGCGCACAGCAGCAAGTTTTCCCTCAGAAAGAAACCAAGGTTTATCGAACCAGGAGGAGCCAAGAAGCACGTTGAAGGTTGATGGCGGCGGGATGTAGTGCGGCGCAACACCAGAGATTCCGGCGCCAACGTGGAACCTGCACAACACAACCAAAGTACTTTGCCCCAACGAAACAGTGAGGTTGTCAATCTCACCGGCTTGCTGTAACAAAGGATTAACCGTATTGTGGAAGATGATTGTTTGCAGAGAAAATAGTAAAAACAAGTATTGCAGCAGATTTGTATTTCAGTATTAAAGAACGGACCGGGGTCCACAGTTCACTAGAGGTGTCTCTCCCATAAGATAAAAGCATGTTGGGTGAACAAATTACAGTCGGGCAATTGACAAATAGAGAGGGCATAACAATGCACATACATGACATGATAAGTATAGTGAGATTTAATTGGGCATTACGACAAAGTACATAGACCGCCATCCAACTGCATCTATGCCTAAAAAGTCCACCTTCAGGTTATCATCCGAACCCCCTCCAGTATTAAGTTGCAAAGCAACATACAATTGCATTAAGTATGGTGCGTAATGTAATCAACAACTACATCCTCGGACATAGCGCCAATGTTTTATCCCTAGTGGCAACAGCACAACACAACCTTAGAACTTTCTGTCACTGTCCCAGATGTCAATGAGGCATGAACCCACTATCGAGCATAAATACTCCCTCTTGGAGTTAAGAGTAAAAACTTGGCCAGAGCCTCTACTAGTAACGGAGAGCATGCAAGATCATAAACAACACATGTATAATAACTTGATAATTAACATGACATGGTATTCTCTATCCATCGGATCCCAACAAACACAACATATAGAATTACAGATAGATGATCTTGATCATGTTAGGCAGCTCACAAGATCCAACAATGAAGCACAATGAGGAGAAGACAACCATCTAGCTACTGCTATGGACCCATAGTCCAGGGGTGAACTACTCACTCATCACTCCGGAGAAGCGACCATGGCGGTGTAGAGTCCTCCGGGAGATGAATCCCCTCTCCGGAGGGTGCCGGAGGAGATCTCCGAATCCCCGAGATGGGATCGGCGGCGGCGGCGTCTCGGTAAGGTTTTCCGTATCGTGGTTTTTCGCCTCAGGGGTTTCGCGACGGAGGCTTTAAGTAGGCGGAAGGGCGAGTCGGGCCGACGGGGGGCCACACCATAGGGCGGCGCGGGCCCCCCTGGCCGCGTCGCCTTGTGGTGTCGCCACCTCGTGGCCCCACTTCGTATGTTCTTCGGTCTTCTGGAAGCTCCGTGGAAAAATAGGCCCCTGGGTCTTTGTTTCGTCCAATTCCGAGAATATTTCGTTACTAGGATTTCTGAAACCAAGAAAACAGGAACTGGCACTTCGGCATCTTGTTAATAGGTTAGTTCCGTAAAATGCACGAATATGACATAAAGTGTGCATAAAACATGTAGGTATCATCAATAATATGGCATAGAACATAAGAAATTATCGATACGTCGGAGACGTATCAAGCATCCCCAAGCTTAGTTCTGCTCGTCCCGAGCAGGTAAAACGATAACAAAGATAATTTCTGAAGTGATATGCCATCATAACCTTGATCATACTATTTGTAAACATATGTAGTGAATGCAGCGATCAAAACAATGGTGATGACATGAGTAAACAAATGAATCATATAGCAAAGACTTTTCATGAATAGTACTTTGAGACAAGTATTAATAAGTCTTGCATAAGAGTTAACTCATAAAGCAATAAATCAAAGTAAAGGTATTGAAGCAACACAAAGGAAGATTAAGTTTCAGCGGTTGCTTTCAACTTGTAACATGTATATCTCATGGATAATTGTCAACATAGAGTAATATAACAAGTACAATATGCAAGTATGTAGGAATCAATGCACAGTTCACACAAGTGTTTGCTTCTTGAGGTGGAGAGAAATAGGTGAACTGACTCAACATAAAAGTAAAAGAATGGTCCTTCAAAGAGGAAAGCATCGATTGCTATATTTGTGCTAGAGCTTTTATTTTGAAAACATGAAACAATTTTGTCAACGGTAGTAATAAAGCATATGAGTTATGTAAATTATATCTTACAAGTTGCAAGTCTCATGCATAGTATACTAATAGTGCCCGCACCTTGTCCTAATTAACTTGGACTACCGGATCTTTGCAATGCACATGTTTTGACCAAGTGTCACAATGGGGTACCTCCATGCCGCCTGTACAAAGGTCTAAGGAGAAAGCTCGCATTTTGGATTTCTCGCTTTTGATTATTCTCAACTTAGACATCCATACCGGGACAACATGGACAACAGATAATGGACTCCTCTTTAATGCATAAGCATGTGGCAACAATTATTATTCTCATATGAGATTGAGGATATATGTCCAAACTGAAACTTCCACCATGAATTATGGCTTTAGTTAGCGGCCCAAAGTTCTTCTCTAACAATATGCATGCTCCAACCATGAAGGTGGTAGATCTCTCTTGCTTCAGACAAGACGGACATGCATAGCAACTCACATGATATCCAACAAAGAATAGTTGATGGCGTCCCCAGAAACATGGTTATCGCTCAACAAGCAACTTAATAAGAGATAAAGTGCATAAGTACATATTCAATACCACAATAGTTTTTAAGCTATTTGTCCCATGAGCTATATATTGCAAAGGTGAATGATGGAATTTTAAAGGTAGCACTCAAGCAATTTACTTTGGAATGGCGGATAAATACCATGTAGTAGGTAGGTATGGTGGACACAAATGGCATAGTGGTTGGCTCAAGTATTTTGGATGCATGAGAAGTATTCCCTCATACAAGGTTTAGGCTAGCAAGGTTATTTGAAACAAACACAAGGATGAACGGTACAGCAAAACTCACATAAAAGACATATGGTAAACATTATAAGACTCCATACCGTCTTCCTTGTTGTTCAAAACTCAATACTAGATGTTATCTAGACTCTAGAGAAACCAAATATGCAAACCAAATTAGCAAGCTCTAAGTATTTCTTCATTAATGGGTGCAAAGTATATGATGCAAGAGCTTAAACATGAGTACAACAATTGCCAAGTATCAAATTATCCAAGACATTTTAGAGTTACTACATGTAGCATTTTCCAATTCCAACCATATAACAATTTAACGAAGATGAAACTTCGCCATGAATACTATGAGTAGAGCCTAAGGACATATTTGTCCATATGCAACAGCGGAGCGTGTCTCTCCCATAAAGTGAATGCTAGGATCCATTTTATTCAAACAAAACAAAAAACAAAAACAAACCGACGCTCCAAGCAAAGTACATAAGATGTGACGGAATAAAAATATAGTTTCGGGAGGAACCCGATAATGTTGTCGATGAAGAAGGGGATGCCGGCATCCCCAAGCTTAGACGCTTGAGTCTTCTTAATATATGCAGGGGTGAACCACCGGGGCATCCCCAAGCTTAGTTTCACTCTCCTTGATCATATTGCATCATACTCCTCTCTTGATCCTTGAAAACTTCCTCCACACCAAACTCGAAACAACTCATTAGAGGGTTAGTGCATAATAAAAATTCACATGTTCAGAGGTGACATAATCATTCTTAACACTTCTGGACATTGCATAAAGCTACTGGACATTAGTGGATCAAAGAAATTCATCCAACATAGCAAAAGAGGCAATGCGAAATAAAAGACAGAATCTGTCAAAACAGAACAGTCCGTAAAGATGGATTTTATTAGGCCACCAGACTTGCTCAAACGAAAATGCTCAAATTGAATGAAAGTTGCGTACATATCTGAGGATCATGCTCGTAAATTGGCGTAATTTTCTGAGCTACCTACAGGGAGATAGACCCAGATTCGTGACAGCAAAGAAATCTGGAACTGCGCAGTAATCCAAATCTAGTACTTACTTTACTATCAAAGACTTTACTTGGCACAACAAAACATAAAACTAAGATAAGGAGAGGTTTCTACAGTAGTAAACAACTTCCAAGACACAAATATAAAACAAAAATACTGGAGTAAAAACATGGGTTGTCTCCCATAAGCGCTTTTCTTTAACGCCTTTCAGCTAGGCGCAGAAAGTGTATATCAAGTAACATCGAGAGATGAAGCATCAACATCATAATTTGTTCTAATGATAGAATCATAAGGTAACTTCATTCTCTTTCTAGGGAAGTGTTCCATACCTTTCTTGAGAGGAAATTGATATTTAATATTACCTTCCTTCATATCAATAGTAGCACCAACGGTTCGAAGAAAAGGTCTTCCCAATATAATGGGGCAAGATGCATTGCATTCAATATCCAAGACAACAAAATCAACAGGGACAAGGTTATTGTTAACCATAATATGAACATTATCAACTCTTCCCAAAGGTTTCTTTTTAGCATTATCAGCGAGGTTAACATCCAAATAACAGTTTTTCAATGGTGGCAAGTCAAGCATATCATAGACTTTCTTAACGAAATACTTGCACCAAGATCACATAAAGCATTACAATCAAAATCTTTGACTCTCATTTTAATGATGGGCTCCCAACCATCCTCTAGCTTTCTAGGAATAGAAGTTTCAAGTTTTAGTTTCTCTTCTCTAGCTTTTATGAGAGCATTTGTAATATGTTTTGTGAAAGCCAAATTTATAGCACTAGCATTGGGACTTTTAGCAAGTTTTTGTAAGAACTTTATAACTTCAGAGATGTGGCAATCATCAAAATCTAAATCATTACAATCTAAAGCAATGGGATTATCATCCCCAAGGTTGGAAAAAATTTCAGCAGTTTTATCACAAGCAGTTTCAGGTAATTTTGCGCGCTTTGCACTAGGAGTAGAAGCATTGCCAACACCAATTATTTTACCATTGATAGTAGGAGGTGCAGCAACATATGAATCATTAGCATTGCTAGTGGTGGTAATAGTCCAAACTTTAGCTACATTTTCTTTTTAGCTAGTTTTTCATTTTCTTCTCTATCCCACCTAGCACGCAGTTCAGCCATTAATCTTATATTCTCATTAATTCTAACTTGGATGGCATTTGCTGTAGTAACAATTTTATTTTCAATATCCCTATTAGGCATAACTTTCGATTTCAAAAGATCAACATCAGAGGCAAGACTATCAACTCTAGAAACAAGAATATCAATTTTATTGAGCTTTTCCTCAACAGATTTGTTAAAGGCAGTTTGTGTACTAATAAATTCTTTAAGCATGGCTTCAAGTCCAGGGGTGTATTCCTATTATTGTTGTAAGAATTCCCATAAGAATTAGCATAACCGTTACCATTATTATAAGGATATGGCCTATAGTTATTACTAGAATTGTTCCGATAAGCATTGTTGTTGAAATTATTATTTTTAATGAAGTTTACATCAACATGTTCTTCTTGGGCAACCAATGAAGCTAATGGAACATTATTAGGATCAACATTAGTCCTATCATTCGCAAGCATAGACATAATAGCATCAATCTTATCACTCAAGGAAGAGGTTTCTTCAACAGAATTTACCTTCTTACCTTGTGGAGCTCTTTCCGTGTGCCATTCAGAGTAATTAACCATCATATTATCAAGAAGCTTTGTTGCTTCACCAAGAGTGATGGACATAAAGGTACCTCCAGCAGCTGAATCCAATAAATTCGCGAAGAAAAATTTAGTCATAGAAGGTTTGGATGATCATCCAAGTAGTCATCCATGGGTTGGGCAATTTTTAACCAGAGATTTCATTCTTTCCCAAGCTTGAGCAACATGTTCATTATCCAATTGTTTAAAATTCATTATGCTACTCCTCAAAGATATAATTTTAGCAGGGGATAATATCTACCAATAAAAGCATCCTTGCATTTAGTCCATGAATCAATACTATTCTTAGGCAGAGATAGCAACCAATCTTTAGCTCTTCCTCTTAATGAGAAAGGAAACAATTTTAATTTTATAATGTCACCATCTACATCTTTATACTTTTGCATTTCACATAGTTCAACAAAATTATTGAGATGGGCAGCAACATCATCAGAACTAACACAGAAAATTGCTCTCGCATAACAAGATTTAGTAAAGCAGGTTTAATTTCAAAGAATTCCGCTGTAGTAGCAGGTGGAGCAATAGGTGTGCATAAGAAATCATTATTATTTGTGCTAGTGAAGTCACACAACTTAGTATTTTCAGGGTTGGCCATTTTAGCAGTAGTAAATAAAGCAAACTAGATAAAGTAAATGCAAATAAACTAATTTTTTGTGTTTTTTGATATAGCAAACAAGATAGCAAATAAAGTAAAGCTAGCAACTAATTTTTTTGTGTTTTGATATAATGCAGCAAACAAAGTAGTAAATAAAATAAAGCAAGACAAAAACAAAGTAAAGAGATTGAGAAGTGGAGACTCCCCTTGCAGCGTGTCTTGATCTCGCAACGGCGCGAGAAAATATGCTTGATGGCGTGTATTTCACACGTTCGTTGGGCAACCCCAAGAGGAAGGTATGATGCGCACAGCAGCAAGTTTTCCTCAGAAAGAAACCAAGGTTTATCGAACCAGGAGGAGCCAAGAAGCACGTTGAAGGTTGATGGCGGCGGGATGTAGTGCGGCGCAACACCAGAGATTCGGCGCCAACGTGGAACCTGCAACACAACCAAAGTACTTTGCCCCAACGAAACAGTGAGGTTGTCAATCTCACCGGCTTGCTGTAACAAAGGATTAACCGTATTGTGTGGAAGATGATTGTTTGCGAGAAAATAGTAAAAACAAGTATTGCAGCAGATTTGTATTTCAGTATTAAAGAATGGACCGGGGTCCACAGTTCACTAGAGGTGTCTCTCCCATAAGATAAAAGCATGTTGGGTGAACAAATTACAGTTGGGCAATTGACAAATAGAGAGGGCATAACAATGCACATACATGACATGATAAGTATAGTGAGATTTAATTGGGCATTACGAAAAAGTACATAGACCGCCATCCAAGCATCTATGCCTAAAAAGTCCACCTTCAGGTTATCATCCGAACCCCCCAGGTATTAAGTTGCAAAGCAACAGACAATTGCATTAAGTATGGTGCGTAATGTAATCAACAACTACATCCTCGGACATAGCGCCAATGTTTTATCCCTAGTGGCAACGCACAACACAACCTTAGAACTCTGTCACTGTCCCAGGTCAATGCAGGCATGAACCCACTATCGAGCATAAATACTCCCTCTTGGAGTTAAGAGTAAAGCCAGAGCCTCTACTAGTAACGGAGAGCATGCAAGATCATAAACAACACATGTATAATAACTTGATAATTAACATGACATGGTATTCTCTATCCATCGGATCCCGACAAACACAACATATAGAATTACAGATAGATGATCTTGATCATGTTAGGCAGCTCACAAGATCCAACAATGAAGCACAATGAGGAGAAGACAACCATCTAGCTACTGCTATGGACCCATAGTCCAGGGGTGAACTACTCACTCATCACTCCGGAGGCGACCATGGCGGTGTAGAGTCCTCCGGGAGATGAATCCCCTCGGCGTGCCGGAGGAGATCTCGAGAATCCCCCGAGATGGGATCGGCGGCGGCGGCGTCTAAGGTTTTCCGTATCGTGGTTTTTCGCCTCAGGTGCGACGAGGCTTTAAGTAGGCGGAAGAGCGAGGTCGGGGCCCGAGGGGCCACACCATAGGGCGGCGCGGGCCCCCCCAGGCCGCGCCGCCTTGTGGTGTCGCCACCTCGTGGCCCACTTCGTATGTTCTTCGGTCTTGGAAGCTCCGTGGAAAAATAGGCCCTGGGTCTTTGTTTCGTCAATTCCGAGAGTATTTCGTTACTAGGATTTGAAACCAAAAAGCAGACAGGAACCGGCACTTCGGCATCTTGTTAATAGGTTAGTTCCAGAAAATGCACGAATATGACATAAAGTGTGCATAAAACATGTAGGTATCATCAATAATATGGCATAGAACATAAGAAATTATCGATACGTCGGAGACGTATCAGGTCTCTCATCATCGATTAAGGACGTGGCCTCCCAAGCAGACTACCCTTCATTGGCGCACATGGTGCAGAAGCTGTCAGCATATGAACAGCGCCACCCAGATGTTTACAGGACAAATTCAGCGTGCGGTGGCCTGGTTGAGGCGACGAGGATGAAGGTGCTACGGGAGATCGAGAGGTAGCGGTGGCTGAATGGACTCGAGTGGCAGGCCCCGTGTCCTGCAAATGGGTGAAGCCACAAGGCCCTCCAAAGGGTTCGACTTCGACAAAACTGAGCAGATTTTTGATCTCTTACTCACGGAGAAGCATATAAAGGTACCCAAAGGCCACAAGATCCCCACGGTGCAGGAGCTGAACGGAAAGCCATACTGCAAGTGGCATAACACGTTCACCCACACCACCAACGACTACAGGGTGTGGCGGCAGCAGATCCAAATGGCGATAGAAAATGGACGGTTAATTTTCAACCAGTACGCCATGAAGGTCGACACACACCCCTTCCCCGCCATTAACATGGTGGAGTATACTTACCATGGAGGGTGCCAGCCAGATTTCTCATGCAATATCAACATGGTGGGACTTGGGCACCACTCTGGTAAGGACGAAGATGAGGGCAGCTGCTCTCATAGCAAAGACACAGAGAAAGCCGCTCCACGCGATCGGCTCCACCAAGACGGCAAGCGCTACGTCACAGAGGGAGAAGTGAAAAACATAAGATATCAGCGACCTCTCTCTGATCACCTCCTCAACAAGTATGTGAGTTAGTATGACCAACGCCGACGATCCAACGACGATGATGAAGAAGATCGTCTGGCTAGGGACGACAGGAGACGTCGTCGGCACGATCACGATGAGGAGGAGCACGAGCGCCGTGCCAAGGAAAAGTCAGGTGAGCGAGACGACGAGGACAGGCATTGGGACTGTCCCTTCTTCTGCTGGGATTCGGAATGAGCCGATTGCCCACAATCGGCAATGCCCGAGAATGCAACCAGAAGAAGAAGGGGACAGCCAACGTGTCCGTGTTCAAGCGCCTAGGGCCTCTCCCGCCACAAAGCAAACGCGCTGAGTCCCCTCGATTGGAAGATCTCGAGGATTCGGAAGACGAGGAGAAGAAGGCAGTACCACCGGCCAAGGTGGTGCCCTGATGGACTCAGCCGTTCCCAAAAGCGCAGGGTTCAGCGATTGCGCGGCCTGGAAGCCGAAAGGTTATACTTGCATACGCTAAGGAAGGCACGACCTGATCGCTGAAAGTTCAGCGAACCCTGGATGAAGAGGGTCGTCCACGGAAAATGGAGTGGTGCCCCAAGCAAAGGAAAGCCGATGATGAAACATCGGCTGGCACAAACATGGTGCTCGTCCTTCCGACGAAGCCTGGTGCTCCACGATTACACGATGCACTCGAGGTGGACGACAGCAAGCGCACCAACATGATAAAGTCAGAGATTGGGCTGGTTTTATCCACCGGCCTGACCGAGTAGCAAGAACAAACCAATGAGCAAGTATGGCGAGGCTGATCCTTGTGATCGGCCCCAAAAAGTTGATGGAGGAACATTACAAAACCTTCATCGAGCAAGCAACGTGGAGGCCGATTCCAGCAATCGGCCAAAATTATCCTCACCATCCATTCTGCCTGGGTTCAACGTTTGATCCAGCATGGATTACCTAAAGAGCCGATGCCATCAAGTCTTTTGACAGAATCGGCTCGGGGGGGCACCTAGGTGGATAAAACACGAGGATATTCAGTAGAAGCGTCCTGCAAATGCCCAGCAGCCTAAGATATCCTTTGATGATGGGTATTGAAGTATGGGGGCCGATACATAAATCGGCCAAAAAATTCGAATTTTTTTAAGCACAGCCGATGCAGCAGACATCGACTTAAGGGTATAAAGCCGATGCATGGCCATCGACTCAAGAGGTATAACTGTTATAGTCAGAGGGTCAGTTGAGCACGAAGAGAGACTCTAATGGAGGAACTCCTCAATGGAGTGGTTTAAGGGCTCAGCTCCTCTCTTCAAGAACAATGCCAAGAACAGCATGGATGTGCAGATCAGGCTAAGGCGGACTGAAGAAGCTCGGGGGGCAGGCTCTGCATGATAGTTCTCTCGGACATGATCTAGCCCAGGTCCATTTGTCTGAATGGCATGCCCTCGTCTCTGTTTCGCCTTGAATGAGACTCGGGTGGGCAGCTGGCCTGGTGGATGCTCTATTTTTGAGAGCCGGTTGGGGTTGCATCGGTTGACCCTGCATCATTAAAGCTACAAGGAAGGAGACTGGATTCTCAAATTAGCCGATGAACAGTCATCGGCTATAGGATTGCGAAATATCACGGTCAGGTATCGAAATTACAGCCCGAATTTGAGAAGTGCTTGACTGACGGTCTAATCAGTATCTGAATCCGGCTTCATGGGCGTCTAAAGGGAGAAGATCCGATTCGTTGCTATCGGTTTTGGTGTGGCAAGCGGAAAGATTGAAATTGGATTAATGGAAAGATAAATTGGAAGAACAATTCTCATTAATTCAAAGGAGCGGCTTTACAGGAAAGAGCCGATTGGCTCTCAAAAGGGGGATCGGGTGCCTAGTGCACTGCTACTCCTAGGCCTACTCTACTAGTCGTCGCTGTCTTCATCGTCGCCGTTGCCGATGTCATCGGCGCTGCTCCCGGGAAGTTCCTCATCGCTACTGCCCCAGCCCTCGGCCGGAGCTTCTTCTTCTTCCTCGTCATCATCATCATCCTCGCTGTCCGCCCAAGAGCGGAAGCGCTTCGTCGGCGGGTACCCAGCTGAAGAGGAGGAATCGTCTTCCTCCTCCTCCTCTTCTCCTTCCTCGTCATCATCTTCGTCCTCGCTGTCCGCCCACATGCGGGAACGCTTCTTCGGCGGGAGCTTGGCGGAGGGGGAGGCCTTGGCCTTCGCTACTTCTCCTTCTTTCTTCTCCTTGTCGGAGGAGATGGGGTTCGCCCCGGAGTGAAGGTCGTCCTCATTCGTGCTTTCCGGCGAGGATTGGGGGGGGAGGCCTGAGGGGGGAGAGGAAGAGGAGGACATTGCTACAGGAGGAGAGGGTTTTTTAGTGCCGACCGCTAGAACAGAGGAAGGGGATGAAGAGGACTGATCAATCGGCACGGTTAAATAATGAGGAGCCTGGTGGAGATTTAATGCCATTGCAGTTTCCGAGGAAGTGATGCTAAAGCTATCGAATTTTACAGTGGAGTTGGGAAGACAAAGTGTCATGATGAAGGATGCTGCAACAGTTCTGCTCTGCCACGACATGACCCGACGAAAGAAAGCATAATGATTTTGGAAATGTCATTTCCACAGGGGGCATGTGTTATCACCAGAATTTGACCGAGTCAGAGGTGGGCCGCGATCAAGATGGACTTGAAGATACATATAGAAGAAATACGTGAATCGGCCTTACATGCAAAGTTTGGGCTAGTTTGCCCTTGTATCTGTAGCATATTAGGTTACGTGTCGATTAAAAGTTAGAGTTTGTCTCGTGCACGGTGGGGATTATTCCCACGTTAGAAAGTCCGCTGGACTATAAATATGTATCTAGGGTTTATGGAATAAACAACAACCAACGTTCAACACAAACAAATCTCGGCGCATCGCCAACTCCTTCGTCTCGAGGGTTTCTCCGGTAAGCTGCCTAGATCGCATCTTGCGATCTAGGCAGCAAAGCCACGTTGTTCATGCGTTGCTCGTGCGAAGCCTTTTGATGGCGAGCAACGTAGTTATCTTAGATGCGTTAGGGTTAGCATTGTTCTTCGTATCATATGCTATCGTAGTGCAACCCTTATACATCTAGCCGCCCTTACACCTATCTTAGGTGTAGGGGCCCCGCTTGATCATAGTTTAGTAGATCTGATCCGTTACGGTTGCTCCTTGTTCCAAGGATTAGTTTAATATCCGCAATAGTTAGGCCTTACAAAGGGTTGGAGGATCCAGCGGCGTGTAGGGTGAAGTTTGCTAGCCCTAGACAGGATGTTCGGGGATCAACCTCGTGTTGGTTTTTAGGCCTGTCTAGGATCGACTTACGGTCACCGTGCGCGAGCGAGGCCCAATCGTGAGTAGGATGATCCGATTATGCGGTGAAAACCCTAAATCGTCGTAGATCTCATTAGCTTTATCTTGATCAAGCAGGACCACCATATATTCGGACACCTTGTACGAATCATGGGTGGATCGGCTCTTTGAGCCGATCACATAACCCGAGAGCCGATCGAGGCTCGTATTTAATGTTTACGTGTATGCCATGCGAAACTAAGCGAGGCATCATCCAACACCTTCCTGACCAGGTATAGGTCAGGTGGCACGCTTGCGATAGCATGGACGTGTGACCGAGGCTGCGGGCCGTCGCTCGAGGGCCAGGGCCAGCCGCAGCCCTAGTTGTTCCCGGCTCTCTTGTGTTGCCGTCGCTGCCCGCGGTGGGTTTCGACAGCAGAACATAAGAAATTATCGATACGTCGGAGATGTATCGCATCCGCCACTGTGGTGTGGGCCCCTCCTTGCCCCATTATTTCATCTCTTTCTCCCAGCATCTTCTCTCCCGAAAAACTCAACCAGCTTCTCTCACTCGCGTTTTTGCTCAAGAGCTCAGGATTTTTCGATCTCTTTGCTCAGCCCAGATTTCTGTCTGAAATTTGACACATTTGCTCTCCGGTATGTGACTCCTCCGCCTATCCAAGTAGAATTTTGTTTGGTTGAGTATATCTTGAATATTTTGCTGCTGTAGGTAACATGTTTAGTGAGCTTGCATGCTTGTTCTAAGTGGTATAAACTAGTTTTGATGCATGATTAGTACTCTAGCAAGTTCCTATAGCAGTTCCCCTTGATTATATGTCACCAAATCGAATTTTATATCACTTGTTGAAAAATTTCAGAAAATGGAGGGGGGTAGGCACCAACTCAACCAACAGGAATTGGAGGTGCAACAGGTCATGAGAGTTCACCGAGAAGAAGGAGTATATCCCACTTACTATCTGTGCGTGGATTTTATGAGAAGTGCAGGGATCTTGCAGGACGTTCAAAGTTTAATTTCTCGTGCAGGGTTGGATGATTTTGTTGATAGTGAACCATGTCAATATGCAAAACTGACTATGTCAGTAGTGCAAGATTTTAAATTCAATTGGTCACGATCTAACCCCATGGTTCAGTACAAAATTTATAATAAAATTGTCAACTTGCCATTCAATGATTTTTGTGCAGCAAGAGTGCCGCAATGGGGATTATGCGAGAAGATAAAGGGATCGCCGCAAGAGTTCTTGGACCTCTTCAAGATGATTTGTCATGGAAGAAGTTTCTCAGAGGATGGCGGTAAAATCAGTAGCATTCATTTCCCAGCTATTCGTTACTTTGCTTATTTCATTACCAAGTGCGTTCTAGCAAGAAAGAATGGAAGTAAAGTATCTATCCAGGATCTAGCCTTTCTAGCTGCTGCATTACAAGGTAATAGGACTTATAACTTGGGAGCTTTGATAGCCAACAGACTTGCTACTAACCGTGAGAAGGGAGGAATTTGTGGAGGTCTCATCGCCTCTCGCTTATTAGCTATGCATAATGTAGAACCTCACCGTCTTGATATTCAGCTCCCCATAGAGAAACTTGACATAGTCTCCATGATTAAGCATGAATTTGTTTATGATTCGTCTAATTTGAGAAACCTGTCTTACAGAATAACATTTTACAAGAAATCTTGGACAATGACTAAGAAAGTTGAAAAATTAGTAGGATTGCCTGCACCTTCTCTGTTTAACCTTGATTCCAGGGAGGATTGGTCAGTCACGGAAAGTGCAGTTAATGCATACATAGAGGGAGGAAGCCATCGTGCAAGAGATAACACGGATGAGGTCGAGGAACACCTCAACTCGTCATCAGATGCAGCAAGCTCTTCGCATCAACACATTGGGCATGAGGAGCCTCCACGCTTTTCTTCTGCATCGGTACCTTATTATGACTACTCCATGTATGATCCACCGGCGTGGAACCCAGACCCTCGATGGGATTGAACTCCACTTAGGCCAAAAGCCTAAGCTTGGGGGGAGGTATACCGGCATCACTCATTCTTTGCATATTATGGTTGCTGGATACTTGTACATACTTGTTTAGTCTCTTTAAGTGGTTTTCTAATGAGAGGGAGATGATATTTGGGGAAGTGCTGCCTGAAAACAGATTCTGGACTGTTACTAGAAAAATTCGTGCGCACAGCCAGAACGTTATTTTGAGCTGCAAATTTTTGTGCAGGTTCCCCAGGTTGTTATCTAACTTTCATTAGTTGAACACTTTTCGAGCTGAGCAACGTAAGATTTTTGTAAAAATCGATTTCTGTACTGCTGTCAGGTTTTGGCAGATTTCTGCCATCTCGCTTTTCTGTGTTTCTTTTAGTTTTCATTTTCTTGTTCTTGCTTTGTTTCTTTCCTAAAACACAAAAAGACCAAAAATATTTCTGTTGTTTCTCTTCATCATTTGTTTATCTTAGTTTCTTGCATTTGTTTCGCTTTATTTGCTATTGCTAGTTTGCTATAAGAAAACCCAAAAAGATTTTGCTTTGTTTGCTTGTTTCCTTTTGTTCTTGTTCTCAAATTCGAAAACACCAAGCAAAACCTAAATGAGAACCAATTTTTATCATTTGTCCTAAACAAGCAACTAGACCTGCTGCATTTTAAATCCTAAACCAGAGAACCTGCTGCACTTGTTCTTTTTATGAACTAAACCTACTGCTAGCACTTGTTCTTTTTAAATTAAGTAAACCTACTGCTAGTGAACATCAAAATTTAGTACAGTACTACAGGTCCAGGGTCTAACCAATAACTGGAACCAAACAACAGCATAGTCATGGATTTAAGCAACAGCATAGTCATGGACTAGAGTAGCACTTACAGTAGCACTTAGCATTTGATAGCACTTACAGTAGCATAAAGTAGCATAAAAGTAGCTAGCTACTTCACTTGCATTTCATCTAAACCAACTAAACCAACATATATAAAGTTCATTTTCAACTTGATTGCTATATCATTTAAACCTATTGCATCATTTTATTTCTAGTTGAAAAATTACAGAGAGCATTTCATATATATAGCATGAACCATTTTGTGGATTATCAGAAAGCTCCAATTATAAATCAACTAAATGAACCTAGCTAGCTACTGTCCATTTGCAACAGCACATCATATATTTGCAAAAACACATCATACATTTGCTAAAAAAAATCAACCTGATTTCCTGATACATCTAAGAGTTTTCTCCAACCTCCCATCTCAAATTACATAACTCAAGTAATATAACCAGAGACAATAGTAGTAGCAACAATTTTTTAAATGAACAATTTTTTAAACCCTAGCAACCTGCAACTAAAATCATTTACTAAATTCACCAAATTGTCTACCTCATTTCTAATATCTTGCATACAGCTCGAGTATCAAAGAGCTACAGCCTAAGTGCCTACTGGTGGAGAATGAACCAGGTGGTCAGAGATGGAGAGCTACAGCCTAAGTGCCTAACTGTCATCATTGAAAAATCATATTCTAATGTAGGGTCTAAATATTGCTACTTCATTTGCATTTCATCTAAACCAACTTGATTGCTATATCATTTAAACCTACTGCATCATTTTATTTCTAGTTGAAAAATTACAGAGGGCTTAATTGGTTTAGTTTAAAATTGGTTTAGTTTCAAACCAGAGAGCTTAATTGTTACTGTAATTTATATGAATTGGCAGTAGCATAACCAAAAAACCCTACTGCCTAGCTACCTAGGTACTGCAAGCATTTTTATTTTCATTTTCTTTTTTGGCAGTGAGCATGAGCATGAGCAGTAGCATTTCAAAACCATTTCAAAATCTTTATTTGCAACCAGTGAGCATCAACATGAGCTAGGCACTCCTTTGATGCCGTTGGTTCCCTTCTTTCCCCCGCGTGGTGGTGGGAGGAACCGTAAAATATCCTCCGCCGCTAGCCCCCCACCCCACCCCTCCTTCCTCTTCCCGCCGCTGCAAGATGGCGCGACCAGGCTCAGCTTGGTCGTTGCCGGTGGCGGCGAGGCATGCTCGTCCCTTGCGTGGAGGGTCGGCACGGGAAAGCTCCTCCATGGTTTTGGGTGTGGTGCGCTTGCCGAGCACCACGTCGTGGTGGCTACCCCACGTGCGACAGTGTGAGCGGCTGCGTGATGGACGACGACCTTGGCGGCGTCCTGGTGTTCGTGGTGGTGGCCTCCGGCTGCGGGCCATGTCGGCGGTGGAGGTGCGGGGTGGGACGGGCCGGATGGGTGTAAGCCCTAGGTCGGTATTCTCCTTACCCTCTCCGTGATCGTGGTTATCGCTAGTGGAGGGTCGACCGGCTGCAAGACATTTCGCCGTGTTGCCTCGGCCGACCTAGGATGGTCGGCGACATTGGCCCCGACCTGAATAATGGTGGCAGTCCTAGGGTTTCTCTTATACAAAGATGAAGATCTACCTGAGGCCTATCCGTCTTGATCTGGCCGGAGTGATGAGTTCCGGAAAGCTCCGCCAGTGAATGTAACAGTGCATCTTATGCGTGGAGTTTGCTGGATCGGGTGGTATTCCTTCTTACGCACCCATGCTTTTATCCTGACCGTTGGTTCTGGAGGGAGCGACGCGAATCTCTGTTCTGTGTTGCCATCAGACAACATTATGTTCCATGGTAAAATCAGAGGCCGTAATCTTCAACTAGCTATGGAGTTTCGAGTCTCTATAGTGTCTAGGTTTCGCAGTAGCAATATGCAAGTGGTGGGGACAGCATAGGTGAATTCAGAGTCTTATCTCTCAAAATGAAAATCCAAGGTCTGACCTTAACTGGTTGTGCCTGACAATGGCTATGTTGAAGGCATTATTTTGAGAGCGAGGACTATTTTCAGGTGAAAAGCTAAGATCTTTTAATCGGGCGACGATGGTGCTTGTGCATTGTTTCCTTCTTGAAGGCCTCGCTTTTTTTAGAGAGCCTGGAGTTCAGGTGTTGTCCTGGTGGTGGATGTATTGTTGCTTCTAGGGCCGGAATACCATAGCGGGGCTTTTTTGTTTCTTAGTTTTATTTTTATTTTTTAGCAGTGTGTATCCGCACTAGCATTAGGGTATTACGTTGTTGCAGAGACTGTGTGTAATTAGTATCTATCGATATTAATATATTTCTTTTATCGGAAAAAATCTCTTGATTCTCTTTGCAGTTCCACCGTGAAAACCATCTACGTTCGATGCTACATGCAAGAGCTTTGGTGCGTGAAGTTCCCCTGACTTCACCTAGTTTAACTGTGGTATATATATATATATCACTGGTATATCAGCTCTATAAACATTTTTGTTGCACATATACTTCTGTACTACTCACTGTGATGTGTTTTGGAGATTGTTAACCGTGTTTTTCTATTTTCATTTAGTTGTAAGCGAGAAGAAGGAAAGATGAAGGAATCGACACACGTTACATATGTTAACTCTGACAGTGTAGCTCGGTCGGGTGTGTACCCCTGTAGTTGTCTGTCTCAACTCTGAAATGCCCCCAAAATATGCATCATCTTATTTGTGCTACGGTTGTATCTTTGCTCTTCATCACTTACATGATAATAGGGCATGTGTTGAAGCGTGTTCAGTCTGGTGTTTCTAATTTGCTTTATGGGCTTCCAGAACCTTAAGCTGAAGTTAATTATTGATTTTGATCTGATAGTAACCTTTATTAGATTGTACATAGCAACTTCTGTCCAGATTATGCCAAAACATAGAAGCCCCTCCACAGAAGAGATCGACAGCAGCAACAGAGGTGGGCGTGCGGCGGCACCGATGTGAGGCCGTTCCTCGATGGAATCTATCCAGGAACATGTCACGGAGGTGGCGGCGAGGCTACCGGTATTGGGAATTAAGTTGGAGCGGCAATGGCTGCCCAAAATTTGGCAAGCGGCAGAAGAGAAGAACACGGAAGATGGAGGACTCAGTCGAGTTCTGTTTTTTTTTCACCAACTATAAAAATACAGACAAGGAACCGTTTTTAGTGCCAACGATTGGAGTTGCTCTGAGATGGCCAGAACTAGCCCGTATTAGGAGCTAGAACCTCAGTCCACACCTTGCCAACGATAAGAATAGACCATGCATGACATAAATAGTGTTCTTGCCATTATTCAGAGAAGCAACACACCATGAATATATGGTTCTTACGTTTCATGTCAAATCCTAGCACTTACAACAACTACTACTACTAATACTACTACTACTACTAATTCATCATAACCTATAAACCGGGGCGACTAACAACACGAAGGCTGAGCAGGCATTGAGAGGATAACACACTGCCTTTAATAGCTTATCCCATTTATTCAATTTATCCAGGTTCTTTTGACGGACTGCCATCATATCCCTGCACATGCAAATTCCTGTTGCGTAAAACAAGTATTCAGGCCGAAGCGGCGCGCGCAATACCACTTATCTAGAGATATAGTCGCTCACCTGTGAGCTTTGTTGCTCTCGGCAAGCTTTTTGTCTAGCGTCTCCATTAGCTTGTTAAACCTCGGATCAGGGTCCACGTATCGCTGGCAATTTCATAGACCGTGGCGTGAGTAAATCCAATCCAGGTTACGGGACAGTTATCATGCGTGTGCCTCAAATCGGTAAGAAAATCGAACCGAAATTATGTACGCGGACTTACTTTTCGAGCGTGGGAAGACATAGGACGATAAGCTGCCGCCGGCGAGAGGGCGTGGACGGACCCCATAAGGGGGCCTGCCGGCGACCTGAGTCCGAGGGCCGGACACTTCGTCAGGAGAGAGCGCAGCGCCATCAGGTTCCTTATTTGAGTCGGCGGCGAGACGGCGATCTAGGAGTTTTGCTGGCTCCTTATTTCGCTTGGTGTGGTGCTTCGTTCCCTCCCAAGGCACAAGAGGAGGCACTTTATACTAAAGAGCAGCCCAGGCCGCTGTCCGACTCCTGTTCCATCTCCAGCTCCGTTCATGACCCATGCAGGCATACGTGACCCAACTCGTACAGGACTACTCAATTCAATGGACGTCGACTCCGGAATTGTTTCCCTTCTTACCGGTGAGAGTATGTATTTTTTCGTCTATCTATTTTTTCATCTAAGAAAACTAGCTATATTTTTGTTTAGGAAAATCTGTTAATATCTGTCGTTGGAATTCTAACTTTGCTATATATCCCATAAGTTTCCATTCTAATTTAAAACTTATTCATGCAAGCTCACATGTACTAGTAGTTCCTATTTTCTTATGAAAATGCTGTTTGTTCTTTATATGTACAGAAGGATACTTGCAAATATCTCGTTTCGTAAGACCTAGTTCAGTTTCATAGGAATGCACCGGGTTTGAGGTGTCTTGAGGGGTAACATATATCCCATCTAAGTTAAAATCCCCTTGATCCTCTCCAAACCGCTTCAGTCCACTTGGGAAGTGGATTAACCGAGCAAGGCTTAAGGCTGTCTGGAATACCACTTTAAACTTGGGAAACATGAGTATATGAGACAGTGTGAGCATCATTCGGCACAAGTTTTCTTCAGAATGTTGGAAGAAAGTTCACCGGCTGAAATCACTAGACACCATGACACACGATTTGACACTAGAAGTGGAGTTTGACTAACATGACCACAAGTTCTTGGTTCGATTGCAAGCTAAGAGCAGAACAAAAGAGCACAGGCTAACTGAACACTTGAA
The DNA here is from genome assembly GCA_030979885.1 of Lolium multiflorum. Classification (NCBI taxonomy): domain Eukaryota; kingdom Viridiplantae; phylum Streptophyta; class Magnoliopsida; order Poales; family Poaceae; genus Lolium; species Lolium multiflorum. Next base: position 324,774,445 of record CM061748.1, on the reverse strand, counting down.
TACATCAAACACTCGGAGGTGTTGCTTCTAGTGCTTTAGACTTGGTTTATTCCTCTCACAGACACCAGCTTCTTTATCCGTCACACTTGTTTCTTCTTGTTCAAACCAGCAACACCTTCTTGCTCACTTTCACTAGTAGTCTTAGCAGCCTGAAAATGGGAAATGTCAGAAAATTAGGATGGCTCAAAATTCAAGGTTCTACACTTCTACCTACTGTGTCCCTGATTCAGAACTGCCAATCGTTTCATTGAAACCTTGTGCTTCCTAGTTGGCCCGCATACTTATCAATATGAAGGCATACATTTTTTCGAAATGGGGAAATATCGCCCCAGCTTCTGCATCCAAAGGATGCACACGGCTTTTTTTATTAGATTATTCACGAACCTTACAAGAGGGTGACAATACAAAAGATTAATCTCGAAGCAACCTTACTATACCTACAACAAGTTACCCACAATATACCCAAATACAACGAAGACATGGTTCTTCAGTGAGAGAAATTTTTGATTTATTGTAAGTAACCTTTCAAGTTGAAATATTGTAGGCTGAGACTTGGTGTTTTGGCTCATATATGTAGATGCACCCATTATGAAAAATGTATTTTAAACAAATTTTAAAATATAAAAAAAAAATCGGACAAAAAATCCGTGATGTATACCCGGACATTCTATTGTTCGCACACAAAGTTTCGCCAACAAAGAATAGTTTTTGTGGCATGTGTAAAACAAGACAAACCATGTCTCGTTAAAAAAGCTATTTCGGAGCACCCAAAATTGTCTGTTTTACAAAAGCCACACAAAATAAACTTTTTCCGCGAAACTCTGTGTGCAACCATAGAATATCTGGATGTACATCCTAATATTTTTTCGTAATTGTTTTGAATATTCTGAAAAACGTATTTACACAGGGGATGCATCTACACCTATGAGCTAAAATGGATGTCCTCATAGGCTGCAACTACACTACTGCTTTGAGATCCTGTACATACCAGCTAAAAGATAGATTGCTTTTCTTACTCTCTAGTCACTAGGACACCAGCTTGTGAAAAATAGAGAATTGGAAGAGAAAGAAAAAACAGTCGGCATGGCCAATCAACAAACAGGTTAAATGCTTCAAATTAATAATTAAGCATGAGGATTCACAAGAAATATGTGCATATGTGCAGTAGTATAACCAAGAATTCAGATGCATGCATGATAAGAACATTCAGGGCACCTTAGCATTTGATAGCACTTACAGTAGCACTTAGCATTTGATAGCACTTACAGTAGCATAAAGTAGCATAAAAGTAGCTAGCTACTTCACTTGCATTTCATCTAAACCAACATATATAAAGTTCATTTTCAACTTGATTGCTATATCATTTAAACCTACTGCATCATTTTATTTCTAGTTGAAAAATTACAGAGAGCATTTCATATATATAGCATGAACCATTTTGTGGATTATCAGAAAGCTCCAATTATAAATCAACTAAATGAACCTAGCTAGCTACTGTCCATTTGCAACAGCACATCATATATTTGCAAAAACACATCATACATTTGCTAAAAAAATTCAACCTGATTTCCTGATACATCTAAGAGTTTTCTCCAACCTCCCATCTCAAATTACATAACTCAAGTAATATAACCAGAGACAATAGTAGTAGCAACAATTTTTTAAATGAACAATTTTTTAAACCCTAGCAACCTGCAACTAAAATCATTTTCTAAATTCACCAAATTGTCTACCTCATTTCTAATATCTTGCATACAGCTCGAGTATCAAAGAGCTACAGCCTAAGTGCCTACTGGTGGAGAATGAACCAGGTGGTCAGAGATGGAGAGCTACAGCCTAAGTGCCTAACTGTCATCATTGAAAAATCATATTCTAATGTAGGGTCTAAATATTGCTACTTTATTTGCATTTCATCTAAACCAACTTGATTGCTATATCATTTAAACCTACTGCATCATTTTATTTCTAGTTGAAAAATTACAAAGGGCTTAACTGGTTTAGTTTAAAATTGGTTTAGTTTCAAACCAGAGAGCTCAATTGTTACTGTAATTTATATGAATTGGCAGTAGCATAACCAAAAAACCCTACTGCCTAGCTACCTAGGTACTGCAAGCATTTTTATTTTCATTTTCTTTTTTGGCAGTGAGCATGAGCATGAGCAGTAGCATTTCAAAACCATTTCAAAATCTTTATTTGCAACCAGTGAGCATCAACATGAGCTAGGCACTCCTTTGATGCCGTTGGTTCCCTTCTTTCCCCCGCGTGGTGGTGGGAGGAACCGTAAAATATCCTCCGCCGCTAGCCCCCCACCCCACCCCTCCTTCCTCTTCCCGCCGCTGCAAGATGGCGCGACCAGGCTCAGCTTGGTCGTTGCCGGTGGCGGCGAGGCATGCTCGTCCCTTGCGTGGAGGGTCGGCACGGGAAAGCTCCTCCATGGTTTTGGGTGTGGTGCGCTTGCCGAGCACCACGTCGTGGTGGCTACCCCACGTGCGACAGTGTGAGCGGCTGCGTGATGGACGACGACCTTGGCGGCGTCCTGGTGTTCGTGGTGGTGGCCTCCGGCTGCGGGCCATGTCGGCGGTGGAGGTGCGGGGTGGGACGGGCCGGATGGGTGTAAGCCCTAGGTCGGTATTCTCCTTACCCTCTCCGTGATCGTGGTTATCGCTAGTGGAGGGTCGACCGGCTGCAAGACATTTCGCCGTGTTGCCTCGGCCGACCTAGGATGGTCGGCGACATTGGCCCCGACCTGAATAATGGTGGCAGTCCTAGGGTTTCTCTTATACAAAGATGAAGATCTACCTGAGGCCTATCCGTCTTGATCTGGCCGGAGTGATGAGTTCCGGAAAGCTCCGCCAGTGAATGTAACAGTGCATCTTATGCGTGGAGTTTGCTGGATCGGGTGGTATTCCTTCTTACGCACCCATGCTTTTATCCTGACCGTTGGTTCTGGAGGGAGCGACGCGAATCTCTGTTCTGTGTTGCCATCAGACAACATTATGTTCCATGGTAAAATCAGAGGCCGTAATCTTCAACTAGCTATGGAGTTTCGAGTCTCTATAGTGTCTAGGTTTCGCAGTAGCAATATGCAAGTGGTGGGGACAGCATAGGTGAATTCAGAGTCTTATCTCTCAAAATGAAAATCCAAGGTCTGACCTTAACTGGTTGTGCCTGACAATGGCTATGTTGAAGGCATTATTTTGAGAGCGAGGACTATTTTCAGGTGAAAAGCTAAGATCTTTTAATCGGGCGACGATGGTGCTTGTGCACTGTTTCCTTCTTGAAGGCCTCGCTTTTTTTAGAGAGCCTGGAGTTCAGGTGTTGTCCTGGTGGTGGATGTATTGTTGCTTCTAGGGCCGGAATACCATAGCGGGGCTTTTTTGTTTCTTAGTTTTATTTTTATTTTTTAGCAGTGTGTATCCGCACTAGCATTAGGGTATTACGTTGTTGCAGAGACTGTGTGTAATTAGTATCTATCGATATTAATATATTTCTTTTATCGGAAAAAATCTCTTGATTCTCTTTGCAGTTCCACCGTGAAAACCATCTACGTTCGATGCTACATGCAAGAGCTTTGGTGCGTGAAGTTCCCCTGACTTCACCTAGTTTAACTGTGGTATATATATATATATCACTGGTATATCAGCTCTATAAACATTTTTGTTGCACATATACTTCTGTACTACTCACTGTGATGTGTTTTGGAGATTGTTAACCGTGTTTTTCTATTTTCATTTAGTTGTAAGCGAGAAGAAGGAAAGATGAAGGAATCGACACACGTTACATATGTTAACTCTGACAGTGTAGCTCGGTCGGGTGTGTACCCCTGTAGTTGTCTGTCTCAACTCTGAAATGCCCCCAAAATATGCATCATCTTATTTGTGCTACGGTTGTATCTTTGCTCTTCATCACTTACATGATAATAGGGCATGTGTTGAAGCGTGTTCAGTCTGGTGTTTCTAATTTGCTTTATGGGCTTCCAGAACCTTAAGCTGAAGTTAATTATTGATTTTGATCTGATAGTAACCTTTATTAGATTGTACATAGCAACTTCTGTCCAGATTATGCCAAAACATAGAAGCCCCTCCACAGAAGAGATCGACAGCAGCAACAGAGGTGGGCGTGCGGCGGCACCGATGTGAGGCCGTTCCTCGATGGAATCTATCCAGGAACATGTCACGGAGGTGGCGGCGAGGCTACCGGTATTGGGAATTAAGTTGGAGCGGCAATGGCTGCCCAAAATTTGGCAAGCGGCAGAAGAGAAGAACACGGAAGATGGAGGACTCAGTCGAGTTCTGTTTTTTTTTCACCAACTATAAAAATACAGACAAGGAACCGTTTTTAGTGCCAACGATTGGAGTTGCTCTGAGATGGCCAGAACTAGCCCGTATTAGGAGCTAGAACCTCAGTCCACACCTTGCCAACGATAAGAATAGACCATGCATGACATAAATAGTGTTCTTGCCATTATTCAGAGAAGCAACACACCATGAATATATGGTTCTTACGTTTCATGTCAAATCCTAGCACTTACAACAACTACTACTACTAATACTACTACTACTACTAATTCATCATAACCTATAAACCGGGGCGACTAACAACACGAAGGCTGAGCAGGCATTGAGAGGATAACACACTGCCTTTAATAGCTTATCCCATTTATTCAATTTATCCAGGTTCTTTTGACGGACTGCCATCATATCCCTGCACATGCAAATTCCTGTTGCGTAAAACAAGTATTCAGGCCGAAGCGGCGCGCGCAATACCACTTATCTAGAGATATAGTCGCTCACCTGTGAGCTTTGTTGCTCTCGGCAAGCTTTTTGTCTAGCGTCTCCATTAGCTTGTTAAACCTCGGATCAGGGTCCACGTATCGCTGGCAATTTCATAGACCGTGGCGTGAGTAAATCCAATCCAGGTTACGGGACAGTTATCATGCGTGTGCCTCAAATCGGTAAGAAAATCGAACCGAAATTATGTACGCGGACTTACTTTTCGAGCGTGGGAAGACATAGGACGATAAGCTGCCGCCGGCGAGAGGGCGTGGACGGACCCCATAAGGGGGCCTGCCGGCGACCTGAGTCCGAGGGCCGGACACTTCGTCAGGAGAGAGCGCAGCGCCATCAGGTTCCTTATTTGAGTCGGCGGCGAGACGGCGATCTAGGAGTTTTGCTGGCTCCTTATTTCGCTTGGTGTGGTGCTTCGTTCCCTCCCAAGGCACAAGAGGAGGCACTTTATACTAAAGAGCAGCCCAGGCCGCTGTCCGACTCCTGTTCCATCTCCAGCTCCGTTCATGACCCATGCAGGCATACGTGACCCAACTCGTACAGGACTACTCAATTCAATGGACGTCGACTCCGGAATTGTTTCCCTTCTTACCGGTGAGAGTATGTATTTTTTCGTCTATCTATTTTTTCATCTAAGAAAACTAGCTATATTTTTGTTTAGGAAAATCTGTTAATATCTGTCGTTGGAATTCTAACTTTGCTATATATCCCATAAGTTTCCATTCTAATTTAAAACTTATTCATGCAAGCTCACATGTACTAGTAGTTCCTATTTTCTTATGAAAATGCTGTTTGTTCTTTATATGTACAGAAGGATACTTGCAAATATCTCGTTTCGTAAGACCTAGTTCAGTTTCATAGGAATGCACCGGGTTTGAGGTGTCTTGAGGGGTAACATATATCCCATCTAAGTTAAAATCCCCTTGATCCTCTCCAAACCGCTTCAGTCCACTTGGGAAGTGGATTAACCGAGCAAGGCTTAAGGCTGTCTGGAATACCACTTTAAACTTGGGAAACATGAGTATATGAGACAGTGTGAGCATCATTCGGCACAAGTTTTCTTCAGAATGTTGGAAGAAAGTTCACCGGCTGAAATCACTAGACACCATGACACACGATTTGACACTAGAAGTGGAGTTTGACTAACATGACCACAAGTTCTTGGTTCGATTGCAAGCTAAGAGCAGAACAAAAGAGCACAGGCTAACTGAACACTTGAATACATCAAACACTCGGAGGCGTTGCTTCTAGTGCTTTAGACTTGGTTTATTCCTCTCACAGACACCAGCTTCTTTATCCGTCACACTTATTTCTTCTTGTTCAAACCAGCAACACCCTCTTGCTCACTTTCACTAGTAGTCTTAGCAGCCTGAAAATGGGAAATGTCAGAAAATTAGGATGGCTCAAAATTCAAGGTTCTACCTACTGACCTACTGTGTCCCTGATTCAGAAGTGCCAATCGTTTCATTGAAACCTTGTGCTTCCTAGTTGGCCCGCATAATTATCAATATGAAGGCATACATGGAACAAGTTACCAAATATATACCCAAATACAACGAAGACATGGTTCTTCAGTGAGAGAATTTTTTGATTCATTGTAAGTAACCTTTCAAGTTGAAAATATTGTAGGCTGAGACTTGGTGTTTTGGCTCATATATGTAGATGCACCCACTATGAAAAATGTATTTTAATTTTTTTTTAAATATCAAGAAAAATCGGACAAAAAATCCGTGATGTATACCCGGACATTCTGTTGTTCGCACACAAAGTTTCGCCGACAAAGAATAGTTTTTGTGGCATGTGTAAAAAAAGACAAACCATGTCTCGTTAAAAAAGCTATTTCGGAGCACCCAAAATTGTCTGTTTTACAAAAGCCACACAAAATAAACTTTTTCCGCGAAACTCTGTGTGCAACCATAGAATATCTGGATGTACATCCTAATATTTTTTCGTAATTGTTTTGAATATTCTGAAAAACGTATTTACACAGGGGATGCATCTACACCTATGAGCTAAAATGGATGTCCTCATAGGCTGCAACTACACTACTGCTTTGAGATCCTGTACATACCAGCTAAAAGATAGATTGCTTTTCTTACTCTCTAGTCACTAGGACACCAGCTTGTGAAAAATAGAGAATTGGAAGAGAAAGAAAAAACAGTCGGCATGGCCAATCAACAAACAGGTTAAATGCTTCAAATTAATAATTAAGCATGAGGATTCACAAGAAATATGTGCATATGTGCAGTAGTATAACCAAGAATTCAGATGCATGCATGATAAGAACATTCAGGGCACCTTTAAGCTCGGGCGTGGCCATGCCATGAAATAGGGGTGCGCCTATACAACAGAGGTGAAATAGAATTAAGATGCTTTCATGATAAGAAAAATCAGGGCACCTTTAAGCTGGGGCGTGGCCACGCCAAGAAATAGGGGTGCACCCATCCAGCGGAGGTGAAGAACTCCGCCAACTTGGTTCCACCTTCCCCGGGTGTGCCCCTGATCCTAAAGGCAACATACCCAAGGCCTTTATGCTTGTTGCCGGTGGAGAGCAGCACGACGCCAGCAGTCACATTGCAGACCTTGGCCGCGCTGATGCGATCGGCGCCCAACAGATGGGAAGCATCCACTCTCCGTTGCTCCTCCCATTTGCCCCCATTGAGAAACCACACCCTGATGTCGAGGCCAGCGGTTTTGGCTGAGACGGATACGATGCAGGTCGTGCCGTCCTCCGTGTCCCCTACAACGTAGGGGAAGTAGCGGCACAGTTTCTCCGGGAGGGGTACGTGGGAGAACTCCATGGACCCGACGTCGAGCGACGCGAGCGTTTCGGCGGAGGTCCTCCAGTAGACGCGCCCGCCGGCGTGCACGGGTAAGTAGTGGTGGAACGAGTGCTGGTCGCCTCTCCGTGGTGGCCTGATACCTTTGGGTGCCAGGGAGTGGGAGCACCACTCGCCGGTGCTCGAGCTGTACACGTGCGGGCGCACCCTGCCGCCGCCCGTGCTCTCCAGGCAGAGCACGCGGACTGAGGCCGCGTCGCCGTCGCCGGTAGCGGGGAGGAAGCAGTGGAAGGACGACTTGCCGCCGCCGCCGCCGTTGCTGACGTTCGTGCAGTGGGGTATGCGCGCCCGCGAGCTGGCGACGGGGTCGAACACGGCCATGCAGCGGTCGCCGGTGAGGAGGAGGAGGCCGTGGCGGCAGTCCATGAGGCGCCAGTCGTAGTCCTCCAGACCCGCGAGGTGGAAGTCGCCGCGGCGGAGGACGCCGGCGACGTCGCGGTCGGGGAGGCGGAGCGCGCGGTGGAAGGACGGGATGGCGCCGCCGGCGACCGAGATGAAGTAGCCCAGCAGCGGGGCCGGCGACGTGGACCTGACGTGGTTGACGACGGAGGAGGAGGAGGCGACGGCGCGCAGCCGCGGGCATGAGCAGGCGGCCCTGGCGAGCGAGGGCAGCGACGGGAGGCGGCGGAGGATCTCGGCGAGCATGTCGTCGCCGAGCGACATGAGGGTGGTGGGTTCGCTCTGGCGCTGGCGCTTGTCGCTGCGCAGGGATGCCATCTCCCGCAGAATTAGTGGCCGGGGCTGCGGGGGAGATGAAGCGGCGGCCGAAGTGCTGGGAGTTCGTTGGCGGCGCAGCGATAGGAGGCTCGAGAAGGAGGACGAGGGAGGCTGCTCGGGAGTCAACCTTGCACGGCTCAGGTGGGCTCGCTCGGCAGGCCTAGTGGGCTGGCTTCCAACAGTATATATGTAATGACATAGTGTGTCATCTTGAACTATGTTCTTTCATAAACCTTCAAGATTATATTTGAGATGTGAAAGCCTTCCTGAAAACAAAAAACAAAAGTGAAAGTTTGCATAATACACTATCCATTGCTAGAGAATGTTTGAAGCTCAATAGGAGACATGGTCAGCGAAGTGTACTTGCAGATCCAGCCCACACCTCGCATACGTGGGAACATCCCATGCTCATCTACGGAATAGTGCCACCAGATAAGGGAGCGAATGAGGACCTACTGGTTCTGACCTTGCTAGGGAAGGACTTTGAACCTCGGATGCATTTATTGATGTTATACACACACTCTTCAACAACAAGCTCGTCATGATTAGATGCATCCGACACAGTGAAGTAGAAGCTCTCATCCCATATTGCGCTCAAAAGCCATCTCCTTGGCAAACATGTGGCACTCCTGAGAGGCTGAGAAAGCTCGACATAGGCATCCGGGTCATTGCTGGACATCGGATATGAGCATCTACCATCTCCAGGACTGATACGTCTCCAACGTATCGATAATTTCTTATGCTCCATGCTACTTTATTGATGATACCTACATGTTTTATGCATACTTTATGTCATATTTATACATTTTCCGGCACTAACCTATTAACGAGATGCTGAAGAGCCAATTGTTGTTTTCTGCTGTTTTGGTTTCAGAAATCCTAGTAAGGAAATATTCTCGAATTGGACGAAATCAACGCCCGGGATCTTATTTTTCCACGAAGCTTCGAAGTCCGGAGAAGAAACGAAGTGGGGCGGCAGGCGGCGACACGCGGCGGCGCGGCCCACCTCCTGGCCGCGCCCTGTTGTGTGGGCCCCTGCGTCGCCCCACCTACCCTTCCGCCTACTTAAGCCTTCGTCGATAATAGTTCCGTACGAGAGCCACGATACGGAAAACCTTCCGGAGACGCCGCCGCCGCCAATCCCATCTCGGGGATTCGGGAGATCGCCTCCGGCCTGCCGGAGAGGGGAATCATCTCCCGGAGGACTCTACACCGCCATGGTCGCCTCCGGAGTGAAGTGTGAGTAGTTCACCCCTGGACTATGGGTCCATAGGTAGCTAGATGGTCGTCTTCTCCTAATTGTGCTATCATTGTTGGATCTTGTGAGCTGCCTAACATGATCAAGATCATCTATCTGTAATACTATATGTTGCGTTTGTTGGGATCCGATGAATAGTGAATGCTATGTTATGTTGATTATCAATCTATCATCTATGTGTTGTTTATGATCTTGCATGCTCTCCGTTGCTACTAGAGGTTCTGGCTAAGTTTTTGCTTGTAACTCCAAGAGGGAGTATTTATGCTCGATAGTGGGTTCATGCTTCCATTAAATCTGGGACAGTGACAGAAAGTTCTAAGGTTGTGGATGTGTTTGCCACTAGGGATAAAACATCAATGCTATGTCTAAGGATATATTTATTGATTACATTACGCACCATACTTAATGCAATTGTCTGTTGTTTGCAACTTAATACGGGGGGGATGATAACCTGAAGGTGGACTTTTTAGGCATAGATGCATGCTGGATAGCGGTCTATGTACTTTGTCGTAATGCCCAATTAAATCTCACACTACTCATCATAACATGTATGTGCATGGTCATGCCCTCTTTATTTGTCAATTACCCAACTGTAATTTGTTCACCCAACATGCTTATTCTTATGGGAGAGACACCTCTAGTGAACTATGGACCCCGGTCCATTCTTTTACATCGAATACAATCAACTGCAATACTCGTTCTACTGTTCTCTACAAACATCATCATCCACACTATACATCTAATCCTTTGTTTACAAGCCGGTTAGATTGACAACCTCAACGTTACGTTGGGACAAAGTACTTTGGTTGTGTTGTGCGGGTTCCACGTTGGCGCGGAATCCCTGGTGTTGCGCCGCACTACACTCCGCCGCCATCAACCTTCAACGTACTTCTTGGCTCCTACTGGTTCGATAAACCTTGGTTTCTTACTGAGGGAAAACTTGCCGCTGTACGCATCACACCTTCCTCTTGGGGTTTCCAACGGGCTCGTCAACTGCGTGCCAGCATCAAGACATTTTCTGGCGCCCTTGCCGGGGAGATCAAGACACGCTGCAAGGGGAGTCTCCACTTCCAATCTCTTTACTTTGTTTTTGTCTTGCTTTATTTTATTTACTATTTTGTTTGCTGCATTATATCAAAACACAAAAAAATTAGTTGCTAGCTTTACTTTATTTACTGTCTTGTTTGCAATCTCCATATTAAAAACACAAAAAAATTAGTTACTTGCATTTTACTTTATCTAGTTTGCTTTATTTACTGTTGCTAAAATGGGTACTCCTGAAAATACTAAGTTGTGTGACTTCACAACCACAAATAATAATGATTTCTTATGCACACCTATTGCTCCACCTGCTACTACAGCAGAATTCTTTGAAATTAAACCTGCTTTACTGAATCTTGTTATGAGAGAGCAATTTTCTGGTGTTAGTTCTGATGATGCTGCTGCCCATCTTAATAATTTTGTTAAACTATGTGAAATGAAAAAGTATAAGGATGTAGATGGTGACATTATAAATTAAAATTGTTTCCTTTCTCATTAAGAGGAAGAGCTAAAGATTGGTTGCTATCTTTGCCTAAGAATAGTATTGATTCATGGACTAAATGCAAGGATGCTTTTATTGGTAGATATTATCCTCCTGCTAAAATTATATCTTTGAGAAGTAGTATAATGAATTTTAAACAATTGGATAATGAGCATGTTGCCCAAGCATGGGAAAGAATGAAATCTTTGGTTAAAAATTGACCAACCCATGGACTGACTACTTGGATGATCATCCAAACCTTTTATGCAGGACTGAATTTTTCTTGAACCTATTGGATTCAGCTGCTGGAGGTACCTTTATGTCCATCACTCTAGGCGACGCAACAAAGCTTCTTGATAATATGATGATTAATTACTCTGAATGGCACACGGAAAGAGCTCCACAAGGTAAGAAGGTAAATTCTGTCGAAGAAACCTCCTCCTTGAGTGATAAGATTGATGCTATTATGTTTATGCTTGTGAATGGTAGGACAAATATTGATCCTAATAATGTTCCGTTAGCTTCATTGGTTGCCCAAGAAGAACATGTTGATGTGAACTTCATTAAAAATAATAATTTCAACAACAATGCTTATCGGAACAATTCTAGTAACAACTATAGGCCATATCCTTATAATAATGGTAACGGTTATGGTAATTCTTATGGGAATTCTTACAACAATAATAGGAATACACCCCCTGGACTTGAAGCCATGCTTAAAGAATTTATTAATACAAACTGCTTTTAACAAATCTGTTGAAGAAAAGCTTGGGAAAATTGATATACTTGCTTCTAAAGTTGATAGTCTTGCTGTTGATGTTGATCTTTTGAAATAGAAAGTTATGCCTAATGAAAATAATGATATTAAGTCATTTACTACAGAAAATGCCATCCAAGTTAAAAAAAATGAGAATATAAGATTGATGGCCGAATTGCGTGCTAGGTGGGAAAAAGAAGAAAATGCTAAAGAAGACAATGTAGCTAAGGTTTGGACTATTACCACCACTAGTAATGCTAATGCTTCACATGTTGCTGCACCTCCTACTATTAATGGTAAAAGAATTGGTGTTGGCAATGTTTCCACTTCTAATGCAAAGCGTGAAAAACTGCCTGAAACTACTAAAACTGCTGAAACTGCCTGTAATAAAACTGCTGAAATTTTTTCTAATGTTGGGGATAATGATCCCATTGCTTTAGATCATAATGATTTAGATTTTGTTGATTATCACATCTCTGAAGTTATAAAGTTCCTACAAAAACTTGCTAAAAGTCCTAATGCTAGTGCTATAAATTTGGCCTTTACAAAACATATTACAAATGCTCTCATAAAAGCTAGAGAAGAGAAATTAAATCGTGAAGCTTCTATTCCTAGGAAGTTAGAGGATGGTTGGGAGCCCATCATTAAGATGAAGGTTAATGATTTTGATTGTAATGCATTATGTGATCTTGGTGCAAGTATTTCCGTTATGCCTAGGAAAATCTATAATATGCTTGACTTGCCACCATTGAAAAATTGTTATTTGGATGTTAATCTTGCTGATAATTCTACAAAGAAACCTTTGGGAGGGTTGATAATGTTCGCATTACGGTTAACAATAACCTTTTCCCCGTTGATTTTGTTGTCTTGGATATTGAATACAATGCATCTTGTCCCATTATATTGGGAAGACCTTTTCTTCGAACTGTTGGTGCAATTGTTGATATGAAGGAAGGTAATATTAAATATCAATTTCCTTTCAAGAAAGGTATGGAACACTTCCCTAGAAAGAGAATGAAGTTACCTTTTGATTCTATCATTAGAACATATTATGATGTTGATGCTTCGTCTCTTGATGTTACTTGATACACACTTTCTGCGAAAGGCGTTAAAGAAAAGCGCTTATGGGAGACAACCCATGATTTTACTTCTGAATTTTTGTTTTATATTTGAGTCTTGGAAGTTGTTACTACTGTAGCAACCTCTCCTTATCTTAGTTTTGTTGCATTGTTGTGCCAAGTAAAGTCTTTGATAGTAAGGCTCATACTAGATTTGGATTGCTGCGCAGAAACAGATTTCTTGCTGTCACGAATCTGGGTTGAATTCTCTGTAGGTAACTCAGAAAATTCTGCCAATTTACGTGAGTGATCCTCAGATATGTACGCAACTTTAATTCAATTTGAGAATTTTCATTTGAGCAAGTCTGGTGCCTCTTAGAAATTCGTCTTTACGGACTGTTCTGTTTTGACAGATTCTGCCTTTTATTTCGCATTGCCTGTTTTGCTATGCTTGATGGATTTTTCTATTCCATTAACTTTCAGTAGCTTTGTGCAATGTTCAGAAGTGTTAAGAATGATTATGTCACCTCTGAACATGTGAATTTTTATTATGCACTAACCCTCTAATGAGTTGTTTTGAGTTTGGTGTGGAGGAAGTTTTCAAGGATCAAGAGAGAAGGATGATACAATATGATCAAGGAGAGTGAAAGCTCTAAGCAGGGATGCCCGGTGGTTCATCCCTGCATATTTCAAGAAGACTCAAGCATCTAATCTTGGGATGCCCAAGGCATCCCCTTCTTCATCGACAACATTATCAGGTTCCTCTAGTGAAACTATATTTTTATTCCGTCACATCTTATGTACTTTGCTTGGAGTGTCTGTATGTTTTTGTTTTGTTTTGTTTGAATAAGATGGATTCTAGCATTCATTGTGTGGGAGAGAGACACGCTCCGCTGTTGCATATGGACAAATATGTCCTTAGGCTTTACTCATAATGTTCATGGCGAAGGTTAAACTGCTTCGTTAATTGTTATATGGTTGGAAACGGGAAATGCTACATGTGGTAATTGGTAGAATGTCTTGGATAATTTGATACTTGGCAATTGTTATGCTCATAAGGATCATGTTTAAGCTCTTGCATCATATACTTTGCACCTATTAATGAAGAAATACATAGAGCTTGTTGAAATTTGGTTTGCATGATTGGTCTCTCTAAAGTCTAGATATTTTCTAGTAAGGGTTTGAGCAACAAGGGTGACAGTGTAGAGTCTTATAATGCTTGCAATATGTTTTTATGTGAGTTTTGCTGTACCGGTTTATACTTGTGTTTGCTTCAAATAATCTTGCTAGCCTAAGCCTTGTATTGAGAGGGAATACTTCTCGTGCATCCAAATCCTTGAGCCAATAACCATGCCACTTGTGTCCACCATACCTACCTACTACATGGTAATTCTCCACCATTCCAAAGTAAATTGCTTGAGTGCTACCTTTAAAATTTCTATTCTTTATCTTTGCAATATATAGCTCATGGGACAAATAGCCTAAAAAACTATTGTGGTATTGAATATGTACTTATGTATCTTATTTCTTATTAAGTTGCTTGTTGTGCGATAACCATGTTCCTGGGGACGTGATGCTAGTACGCATTCGACGTGCCCCATTGGGAACCCCAAGAGGAAGGTGTGATGCGTACAGCAGCAAGTTTTCCCTCAGTAAGAAACCAAGGTTTATCGAAGCAGTAGGAGCCAAGAAGCACGTTGAAGGTTGATGGCAGCGGAGTGTAGTGCGGCGCAACACCGGATTCCGGCGCCAACGTGGAACCTGCACAACACAACCAAAGTACTTTGTCCCAACGTAACAGTGAGGTTGTCAATCTCACCGGCTTCTGTAACAAAGGATTAGATGTATAGTGTGGATGATGATGTTTGCGCAGTAGAACGAGTATTGCAGAGATTGTATTCGATGTAAAAGAATGGACCGGGGTCCACAGTTCACTAGTGGTGTCTCTCCCATAAGAATAAGCATGTTGGGTGAACAAATTACAGTTGGGCAATTGACAAATAAAGAGGGCATGACCATGCACATACATGTTATGATGAGTAGTGTGAGATTTAATTGGGCATTACGACAAAGTACATAGACCGCTATCCAGCATGCATCTATGCCTAAAAGTCCACCTTCAGTTATCATCCGAACCCCCTCAGTATTAAGTTGCAAACAAAGACAATTGCATTAAGTATGGTGCGTAATGTAATCAATAAATATATCCTTAGACATAGCATTGATGTTTTATCCCTAGTGGCAACAACACATCCACAACCTTAGAACTTTCTGTCCCAGATTTAATGGAGGCATGAACCCACTATCGAGCATAAATACTCCCTCTTGGAGTTACAAGCAAAAACTTGGCCAGAGCCTCTACTAGCAACGGAGAGCATGCAAGATCATAAACAACACATAGATGATAGATTGATAATCAACATAACATAGCATTCACTATTCATCGGATCCCAACAAACGTAACATGTAGCATTACGATAGATGATCTTGATCATGTTAGGCAGCTCACAAGATCCAACAATGATAGCACAATTAGGAGAAGACGACCATCTAGCTACGCTATGGACCCATAGTCCAGGGTGAACTACTCACACATCACTCCGGAGGCGACCATGGCGGTGTAGAGTCCTCCGGGAGATGATTCCCCTCTCGGCAGGGTGCCGGAGATCTCCTGAATCCCCGAGATGGGATTGGCGGCGGCGGCGTCTGGAAGGTTTTCCGTATCGTGGCTCTCGACTGGAACTATTATCGATGAAGGTTTAGGGGAAGGTCAGGGGCGCCACGAGGGGCCCACACCACAGGCCGGCGCGGCCAGGGCCTGGGCCGCGCCGCCCTGGTGTGTGGCTGCCTCCGCCACTTCCTCCACTTGGAAGCTTCGTGGAAAAATAAGATCCTGGGCGTTGATTTCGTCCAATTCCGAGAATATTTCCTTACTAGGATTTCGAAACCAAAAACAGCAGAAAACAGAACGGCTCTTCGGCATCTCGTTAATAGGTTAGTGCGGAAAATGCATAAATATGACATAAAGTATGTATAAAACATGTAGGTATCATCAATAAAGTAGCATGGAACATAAGAAATTATCGATACGTTGGAGACGTATCAGGACGCCATCAACTATCTTTGTTGAATATCATGTGAGTTGCTATGCATGTTCTTCTTGTCTGAAGTAAGGGCGATTTACCATGAGTTGAATGGTTTGAGCATGCATATTGTTAGAGAAGAACATTGGGCCGCTAACTAAAGCCATGATCCATGGTGGAAGTTTCAGTTTTGGACAACAAACCTCAATCTCTTATGAGAATATTATCTATTGTTGAATGCTTAAGCATTAAAGAGGAGTCCATTATCTGTTGTCTATGTTGTCCCGGTATGGATGTCTAAGTTGAGAATAATCAAAAGCGAGAAATCCAATGCGAGCTTTCTCCTTAGACCTTTGTACATGCGGCATAGAGGTACCCCTTTGAGATACTTGGTTAAAACATATGTATTGCGGTGATAATCCAGGTAATTCGAGCTAATTAGGACAAGGTGCGGGCACTATTGGTATACTATGCATGAGGCTTGCAACTTGTAGGATATAATTTACATAACACATATGCTTTATTACTACCGTTG
This sequence comes from Lolium multiflorum, assembly GCA_030979885.1. NCBI lineage: Eukaryota > Viridiplantae > Streptophyta > Magnoliopsida > Poales > Poaceae > Lolium > Lolium multiflorum. The sequence goes on along the minus strand of CM061748.1, from coordinate 324,757,888 downwards.
ACAAAATTGTTTCTTATTTTCAAAATAAAAGCTCTAGCACAAATATAGCAATCGATGCTTCCCTCTGCGAAGGGCCTTTCTTCTACTTTTATGTTGAGTCAGTCTACCTATTTCCTTCCACCTCAAGAAGCAAACACTTGTGTTAACTGTGCATTGATTCCTACATACTTGCATATTGCACTTATTATATTACTTTATGTTGACAATATCCATGAGATATACATGTTACAAGTTGAAAGCAACCGCTGAAACTTAATCTTCCTTTGTGTTGCTTCAATGCCTCTACTATGAATTTATTGCTTTATGAGTTAACTCTTATGCAAGACTTATTGATGCTTGTCTTGAAAGTACTATTCATGAAAAGTCTTTGCTATATGATTCAGTAGTTTACTCATTGTCTTTACCATTGCTTTGATTCGCTGCATTCATTACATGTGCTTACAATAGTATTGATCAAGATTATGATGGCATGTCACTTGAAATTATCTTTGTTATCGTTTACCTCGGGACGAGTAGGAACTAAGCTTGGGGATGCTGATACGTCTCCAACGTATCGATAATTTCTTATGTTCCATGCTACTTTATTGATGATACCTACATGTTTTATGCATACTTTATGTCATATTTATGCATTTTTCGGCACTAACCTATTAACGAGATGCCGAAGAGCCAGTTGTTGTTTTCTGTTGTTTTTGGTTTCAGGAATCCTAATAAGGAAATATTCTCGGAATTGGACGAAATCAACGCCCGGGATCTTATTTTCCACGAAGCTTCCGAAGTCGGAGAGGAAGTGGGGCGACGAGGCGGCGACACGCCGGGCGGCGCGCCCACCTCCTGGCCGCGCGGCCTGTTGTGTGGGCCTCACGTCGCCCCCGACCTACCCTTCCGTCTTAAGCCTTCGTCGATAATAGTTCCACGGCCACGATACGGAAAACCTTCGAGACGCCGCCGCCGCCAATCCCATCTCGGGGATTCGGAGATCGCCTCCGCACTCTGCCGAGAGGGAATCATCTCCGGAGGACTCTACACCGCCATGGTCGCCTCCGGAGTGATGTGTGTAGTTCACCGACTATGGGTCCATAGCGTAGCTAGATGGTCGTCTTCTCCTAATTGTGCTATCATTGTTGGATCTTGTGAGCTGCCTAACATGATCAAGATCATCTATCGTAATACTATATGTTGCGTTTGTTGGGATCCGATGAATAGTGAATGCTATGTTATGTTGATTATCAATCTATCATCTATGTGTTGTTTATGATCTTGCATGCTCTCCGTTGCTAGTAGAGGCTCTGGCCAAGTTTTTGCTTGTAACTCCAAGAGGGAGTATTTATGCTCGATAGTGGGTTCATGCCTCCATTAAATCTGGGACAGTGACAGAAAGTTCTAAGGTTGTGGATGTGCTATTGCCACTAGGGATTAAACATCAATGCTATGTCTAAGGATATATTTATTGATGGCATTACGCACCATACTTAATGCAATTGTCTGTTGTTTGCAACTTAATAGGGTTCGGATGATAACGTGAAGGTGGACTTTCTAGGCATAGATGCATGCTGGATAGCGGTCTATGTACTTTGTCGTAATGCCCAATTAAATCTCACACTACTCATCATAACATGTATGTGCATGGTCATGCCCTCTTTATTTGTCAATTGCCCAACTGTAATTTGTTCACCCAACATGCTTATTCTTATGGGAGAGACACCTCTAGTGAACTATGGACCCCGGTCCATTCTTTTACATCGAATACAATCAACTGCAATACTCGTTCTACTGTTCTCTGCAAACATCATCATCCGCACTACACTCCGCCGCCATCAACCTTCAACGTGCTTCTTGGCTCCTACTTGTTCGATAAACATTGGTTTCTTACTGAGGGAAAACTTGCCGTTGTACGCATCACACCTTCCTCTTGGGGTTCCCAACGGGCTCGTCAACTGCGTGCCAGCATCAAGGACCAGCTTATATGTCACCATTGTATCGATCGTGCTATGTCGGAGTTTACAATATCATACTACACACACAATAAAAGCACCGTTCGCACCATCGCCTACAAGAGGAGATCCGTGAACTGGCTTTTTCTCTGGAGGGAAAAAATGTTTCCCGGTTATGTACCGTAAGCTACACATCCCAAAAAAAACACACGCTACACACCGAAGCTCAGAAGTAAAAAAAATCGAAGACTCCATGAAGTCTCTCTCCAAAAAACACTCTAAATTTTGAAACAAACCGGGCGGGATGGAGACAAGGAAATATTGAAAGAAAATAGCAAGGAATTTAGGTTTGGTCACCGTCAGTAGGGGATGAACGAATCAAAAGTCAAGAGGCCCGAGAAGATGAGGAGTGCTCGGCAGCGGGTGGGGGTTTGGTTCTCATTCCAAGCATCATGAATTCTCTCATTCTCCGAATGTAAACCTACCAGTTGAAGGCCCATTAGTCCAAAAATATAGCATGCGGAATATTCCTACTGTGTAATCAAGGTATTTCACATAATATTGTAAGACCTAATTGCTAAAATGTATAATGAATTAGGATACGTTAGTTGCTTCCTACTTGTTTGCGAGCATCGATTATGAATAAGTTTATTTATATTAGTCTTTACAAGAATGAATCTCTCTCTCTATGCAAGGTTGTTGATGGTGGAGTTGTGAATCTTAAGGAGGAGGATCGCCGCGTATTACAAGGGGTAACCTTATCAATACCCATGGATGATGGACTTAGGATTTAGAGAAGGAGGGCAATGGTAAGTCATGGGCCGATCGGCTAAACTAGTAGCCGGTGAAAGTAGGGTTGAAGACTAAAGTCATTGAGATTTGTATTATGTGATTGTGTTACATGGGTGTTATGCGCTAGGGTTTCGTGTCCCCCTCCCTCTGGTGGCTCCTCCCAACCTTATATAGTAGCAATGGCGGAGCGTGACCAAAAGTAAAGAGGGGGCGAAATTCAACTCATGGTCTAAATTTTTTCTAATTTCAAAGCTATTTTTACAGATAACCAGTGGTTTTCATGCTTGAAAATACAGTTAATAAATACTGACGTCTGTTCCAATGAATAAGACCTATAAATTTAGTTAAAAGTTAACATCCTTTCAATTTGATCAATATTATAAATAAAAATATAAACATTCGCGGTAGAAAATCAATATTACTTCCTCTGGATCAGTTTCATAGGCGGCATGTAGTTCAAAAAATTGATTTGACCATTAGTTTGATCAATAAAATATGAAATATATGTCTTGAAAATATTTTTTGAATACAAATATAATGGTATAGATTTTGTAGACATATAATTTCTATTATGTTTACTAAATTAATGGTTAAACTTTGTTTTAAACTATGTGCACCTATTAAACCGATATGGATGGAGTAGTAGATTTACTGTAAAATATATTTTATAATATGTTTGTTTCATTTGTTAAATGTTTTAGCCGAACTTTAAGCTTTGACTTTTGACTAAGTCCAATTTACCCCTCCTAAACTTGTTTCAAAGTTCACCTTACAACCGTCAACTTTATTTTGGTTCAACTTGCAACCCTGAATTCTAAAAATGGTTCAGAATCACCACTTGCATTGTCTTAAGTTGGTTTTTCTTGTCATCGTAATGTATTGTATTGGTAAAATAGTGCGTACATGTATTCTATATCTTTAACTCTTCATCTTCAACTCTTCACCCGCCAGAATAAAAATGCCTCCCCCGCGGCTCGCTACGCTGCGTGCTGGTTGCCCCATGCTGGCAGAAGGCTGGGTACAACAGGTGATGTAGAGGGCAGACGACAGAGCCTAATGTAGAGGGTGATCTCTATGTAGGATGCAATTATTAATTTATTTAAAAAAATATAAAATCCTGAATTTCTAGCAAAAACTAAAATCTTCCTGATTTCATATTTTCATTTTGAATTTTGAGAATATAAAAATTGGTTAAGTGGATAATGTGCGGACGAGGGTTTTTTCACCGGCTAGTCCCCTAGATTAGTTTTTCTCCTTTTCTTGGGTCGAGTTGTTCGGCGTGGTGTTCGTACGTCCTCGGACTTGTACATATAACCTTTTTTTTCTATCAATGCATTGAAACACAAGGCTTTTGCGTTTTCACGGAAAAAAAACTTGGAAAACATGAGTATGTGAGACAATGTGAGCATCACTTGGCACAAATTTTCTTCAGAATGTTGGCAGAAGTTCACAGCTTGAAATCACCAGAAATCATGACACAAGTGAAACTTGACCACAAGCTCTTGGTTCATTTATGTCAGTTGAATACATGGATCAATGACAAACTTAGCACACAACCAAAAGAGCACAGGCTAACTGAAGATTTGAATACATCAAACACTGAGAGGTATTGCTTCTTAGTGCTTTTTTTCAAGAATACTTCTTATTGATCCGTAGACTTTGTTTATTCCTATCAGACACCAACTTCTTGATCCGTCAGACTTGTTTCTTCTTGTTCAAACCAGCAGCAGCTTGTAGCTCACTTCCAATTGTGGAGGCATTCTCGGTGCTACCTGCAGCCTGAAAATGTCAACAAATTAAAGATCGCTCAAGATGCCCTGTGCTCGCTAGTTGGCATGCTGATCGATATGAAGACATGCATGGTCGTTTCTGATTACTTGTCTCATGAAGAAACAAGTTACTGACAGTACCCAAATACAAAAAAGAAAAAAACTTGGTCCTTCGGCGGGGGGAATTTTCGAATAATTTTAATCAACCTTTCAAGTTGAAAAGATTGTAGGCTGCAGCTATACTACTGCTTTAAGATCTCGTACAAGCCAGGAAGCTAGATTACTTATTCACTAGTCAATACAGTCACTAGGACAACAGCTTGTGGAAAATGGAGTATTAGAAGAAAAAAGAGTAAAAGAGCGGCATGCCCAAACAACAAACAGGTGAAAGATGGTTCAAATAATTAAGCACTAGAAAAGATATATGATTCGCAAGAAATATATGTGCATGCAGTAGCACAACCATGCGAGAATTAAGATGCATGATAAGAAGAATCAGGGCACCTTTAGGCTAGGGCGTGGCCATGCCATGAAACAGGGGTTCACCCATCCACTTGAGGTGCAGAAGTCTGCCAAGATTAGTGACTGCCGCTTGGTGTTGGTTTTGGTCTTGGTGGTGCCTTCCCAGAGTATGTCCTTGAGGCGAAAGGCAAGGTACCGGATGCCGTTATTCCTGTAGCCCATCGAGAGCAGCACGATGCCGGCGGTCACGTCGTAGACCTTCAGCACTTTGCTAGGAGTCACAGGACCGGCAAACAGATCCAATTCCGAAGCATCCACCCTCCATTGCCGCTCCCATGACGACCCGTCTTCGTCCTTGAGGAACCAAACCCGTATGTCGAGCTTGTATTGATATTTGGTTGAGACGGATACGATGCAAGTGGTGCCGTCCTCCGTGTCTCCTAGGGCGTATGAATGGTGTACTTCACCCGGGAGGCCTACATGGGAGAACTCCATGGAGCTGACATGGAGCGACATAAGCTTTTCCGCATTGGTCCTCCAGTAGATGCGCCCACCGGCGTGCATGGGCAGGTAGTGGTTCGAGTGCGGGTCGCCTCTCCGTGGTGCCTGGATGCCTTTAGGCGCCAGCAGGTGCGAGCACCACTTGCCCGTGCGCGAGCTGTAGACGTGCGGCCGCACCCTGCCTCCGCCGGTGCTCTCTAGGCAGAGCACGCGGAATGAGGTCGCGCCGCCGCACGACGGGAGGAAGCAACGGAACGACGACTCGCCGCCGACGATGTTGCTGGTGTAGTGGGGTATGTGCAATTGCGAGCTGGCGACGGGGTCGAACACGGCCATGCAACGGTCGCCGGTGAAGAGGAGGAGGCCGTGGCGGCAGTCCATGAGGCGCCACTCGTAGTCCTCCAAATCCAAGTCCGCGAGACAGAAATCGCCGCGACGGACGACGCCGGCGACGTCGCGATCGGGGAGGCGGAGCGCGCGGTGGAAGGACGGGATGGCGCCGCCAGCGACCGAAGCGAAGTAGCCCAGCAGCGGAGCCGGCGAGATGATGCGGCTGGCGACGTTGCGCAACCGCGAACAGGCAAAAGCGGCCCTGGCGAGTGAGGGCAGCGACGGGAGGCGGCGGAGGATCTCGGCGAGGATGTCGTCGCCGAGCGACATTAGGGTAGTGGGTGGTTCGCTCTGGCGCTCGCGCTTGTGGCTGCGCGCCGTTGCCATCTCACCGCAGAATTAGTGGCGGTGGGGATGCGCGTACGGGGACGGAATGGGGGATGGAGGGGCGGTGGGGGAAGCCGCCGGCCGGCGGCGCGTCGACCTGGTGCAGGGAAGACGGGTTGGACGGCGCCCGGCGGTGGCCAGAGGCCGGGAGACTCACCAGATAGCAGTTATAGGGAGGCTGCTTGGGTGGGCTATGGCCCAACCAAATGCCCCTCTTGCCTGCTGGGCCGACTAAGATGCACAGCCGCGTTGTATTATTTTCAACCTTTTAATGAAAATAGTTTTAACATCAAAACCGCAGCAAAACCTTAGAGCATGAACAATGGTTGATAAGACTGTTTTATCTTAATCCCGCTACGTAATCTAGATATAATAATAAAATATAATGTACAATGAACTGTTTTTAGTCTTATCTCTAGTAATGAGACACCTTTGTTTTCTATTTTTCTCTTCTCCACATCATCAATTATCCTAGGTGACACTGCTAAGATATAACCATTGTACATGCCCTTAGAGGCGCCCTAGAAAAACTTCCATCACAAATTTTCGCAAACTATTTTACCCATATAGTGTACCGAATCATAGCCATACACACGAAACCTGAAGTTAGGGAGCACAAATCTCGGTTAGAGCCTAAATAAAGTTTTTAAAAAAAAAAAAAAACGCAGTACAACGTAGACGTTCATATACAAGCGAATACACTCACCCCTATGACGCGCCCAACGAGCACCTTCGAAGGATTGAACCGGCAGATTATATCTTGAAATTGACGAAGTCACCATGTCGACGGGGACATCACCTCCCACTGAATGAATATTCCGCTTTTATGAGACACACAGATGACAAACCTAGGGTTTGAACTCCGATGACCTGGGGTACAACCACTCATCTAACCACCCAACCTCAAGTTTGTTCTCAACCTAAATAAAGTTAACTCAGTAGGGACAAATAAAATATAAGTACGTTACAGATTTGGCACTGCTGTTATGCTACTCACCTCAAGAGATCGTGCACCCACGCGACAAATAAACATCAGAAGTACAGTTACAGATTTGGGGGTCATTGCCCTGTATCATAACTAGCACAATCAACAAGGAAAGCACAACAATATCTAGTATATCAGATTTAGCTGAGCAGCATGTGCATAGCCCACACTCAAATCTAGTCTAACTGAACCAGACATTGTTGTCGTTACAAGATATCATCCCGGTGTTACTGTTAGCATCAGAAAAATGTACAGTGGGGCGCGGGGGACGAGGCGTGTCGCTACAACGAGAGGGCAAGCTCGGCCCACGCCAGGGAGGACTCCTTGAGGATCCCGGCTGCAGAGAGGTCGATGCCCGTCTCCAGCGCCCCCGCGATGATCTGCATCGACGGCCGCTTCGACGGGTCGGGGTCGATGCAGCGGCTCACCACGCTGCAGATCACCGCCAGGTCCTCCGTTCTCACGTTGCTCAGCTCTGGGTCGACAAGCTTCCCGATCTCCTCAGGCTGCTGGAGGTACTTGATAGCCTGCAAACAAAAATGCAGAGAATCAGAATGAGCAATGCAAACATTTCATTTTACTCCACACTGTACATTTATGTTAGACTGAGGTTGAGAGCCAGAATGTTATTGGCTCACCCAGTCGACCAAGTAGCCTTTGTCCTTGCAATAAGGAAGCCGTCCACTGATGATCTCCAGCAGAATCACCCCGAACGCAAACGTGTTGCCTTGAACATCTGCATGTTTGTCCTCCGAGGAGTCGCGACCACGGAAAGAGGCCTTGTTATTGAAGTGGCCCAGGGACTTCTCGTGTCTCGAGAAGAGCATTTTCCAGCACTCAAAGTCGACCAGCTGTTTTTCACTGAGTTAGAGCTTATATTCATCGAAAGATAAGGTTCACAGAAGTATTTGCTAAAAAAGCATGCGGTACCTTGGGGGTAAAATCTTCTGTGACGTAAACTGAGTTCGAGTTCAGATCTGATATAGCAAACGGAGGCTGCAACTCGGTGTGCAAATACCTTAAACCCTGGGCGATACCGATAGCTATCTTCATTCGCCTGAACCAAGAGAATTGTGCTGCTTCCCCATCTATAAAAATCAAGTAGAGACTAAATCAGTAACCCATGTTAAATGCAGTAATTGGGCTGCACATAATCATCAACACAGTAAAGAAGCTAGCTTACAGTGTAGGTGCTCGTATAGGGTCCCATTTGATGCGTATTCAAAGACTAGCATCCTGGAAAAAGGATCGCTTTCTCTACAATAGCCCAGAAACTTTGCTGTGTTCTCATGATTCAACCTTGCCAGATCAATAACCTACAAGATTCCTCCCATTTATTTATTTTAATTTTGAGTAAAAACTTTTATGCACATTATTTCAGACAAACTAATTTACCTTGTTCTGGTAAAAGAGTTCATGCTGGCTAGTCCAATGACCCTCAAAGGCGCATAATGATATAACAGAAACTTCAGGTCCATCCTTCATGGTTCCTTTGTAAACTACAGTCTCTGGAGTTGAGCCAATAATGTTGCTAAAATCCTCACAGGCTACTTCAAGTTCCTGGCGACTTAACTTTGGCAAACTTTTCAGCATATCAGAATCTGAAAAACCATGAATATTTTTAGCAACATTGTATGGACAGAAAAATAATCATGTAATCGAACATCCTATTTATATGATAATCTTAATACCAACCAATCAGTACTGTTATCTCGTCGCTCCAACTTTTTGATCTATTCCATGAGGATATTCTTATAGAAGGCTTTAGCTTGCAGCTTCTGGAAGCAGTAATTGCACCAGTGATCACAAAAACAAGCAGCAGAACACCAGTTGCGATTTCCAAAACAAGAAGCCAAGTTGGTTGCTGCACTCCATCATGCTTATGGTCAGAAGGGGCGCGTTTGAATCCCTTTAAATGACCAGCTGCAGAAGCACCTACAAAAAATGAGTAAATTTCAGTCAATGGAAGCTGAAGAAATGAAGATGATCTTAGGCAACAGCAAAATGCTACTCATACAGTAAACAGTTACAACTTACAATCCATATTGGCGGTGCACTAATTTGAATATAGATTTTGCTTAAGTACTCCCCATCGATTGTTTCACAAATTTTAACACAAATTGAGGGCAGAGGTCAAAACTATCCTGTGTAGCTTATACGGGTAACTTGGACTGTAATCTTGGGCAGCATGCCAATAGGCCTCAACTCTTTTCAATTCCGAGCACACTGATCCAATGCCTAAAGGGCACACCTTACAGAAATGGACATGCCATGTCGCATAAGCAGCGTGATTTAAGGGATTACTATGTTCATAGCTAAAAGAAGGGAAAACATATTATCTATCATGAACATATAGAATTAGTGATGGAAAAATCTACAGAGAATTTTTTAAGTGCAATCTGTATATAGTTATAAAGCATGATGTTTAGTATTAAGCGGCATAAATTAGTTGAATTCAAAGTACACCATGTAAATATATCTGCTTTGTAGTAAATACTGCAATAACTGTGTTAGCTTGTAGAGGCTAAGTCACATACTTGTACAGATTTGATGAGCTCGTTGTAGGATAGAGTACTCATCCTGGAAGCAGTTCCCCTGAAAACTTGGCCTGCATACTAGCCACGTAAATGGATGGACTTCTAACTGATATGAACAGTGGGAAGTGCTTTATGTAGTACTACCTTGGAAGATACTTCAAACAAGGTGGGATTTTTCCAGCAAGGAAGTTGTACGAGAAATCTCCAACATTTAATCGAGGAGACGGGCATAACCCAGCGTGAGCTGTGGATCTGACACAACAAACAGACAGTATTCAGATAAAGTAATAATATACTGGAACATGGTCACACATTGGTTTTGTTTGGTATTCTTACTGAAAATGCCATCAGCAGAAAAACGATACTCCCTCCCATCCATAATAAGTGTCGGGAGTTTAGTTCAATTTTGTCCAAAATTGAACAAAAGTCTCGACACTTATTATGGATCAGAGTAATAGAAGTTGCATGGACAAATTTAGCAAGTACTCCAACTGAAACTTGTCCTTTTGGTCCTATTCTAGCTAATGATTGCTCTGAAGTTCAGTTCAGTCTATTGTTCCGAATGAACCAGGAATCTTTTGATGCCGCAAATTTAGTTATGATAATCCTTACACCATATCAAATTTCCATCAGTACTGAATTTACATGATTCAAATGTATCTACAGCATTGAGCAACACATACAGAAACAAAAGGAGATAGGAGAAGTCACCAACCCAGTATCTGCCATAGGAGAAAAACCAGTAGCATTGCTACCCGGAATCGAGCCTTTCAGTCTGTTCCTGTCCAACCTAAGCTCAACTAGATTTTGCAGCTTGCCCAGCTCCGGTGGTATGTTCCCGGTTAGCCCGTTGGAATGCAAGTTTCTACAGGAGATGAATGCATAAATGGAGCGGGCTTTAGTTTGAGTATCAGAGAAGCGGCAGAAATCGAAAATCCCAAATTTACGAACAAAGCAGTCGGTATCTTACATTACGGTCACGCTGCTCAGTCCACTCAGCTCAGGAGGTATAGGGCCAGCAAGCCGATTCGCGCCCAAATCCAAGACCCTGAGGTTGCTCAGCGAGCCCAGTTGCTTCGGGATTGTGCCAAAAAGCAGGTTGTGATCCAGATACCTGCCCAAAAAAGGAGACATTCGGTTAAACCAAGTCCCTCAGAGAACAGCTGAAAGCACAATGGAACAGCACGTACAGCTCTTGCAGGAAGGTGAGCTGTCCGAGCTCCGGCGCAATGAATCCCTTGAGCGACGCGTTCGACAGCCTCCTGCGCGCAAGATGCGGAGTCAAATCATGGGTAATCATCAGTTCCATCTCGGCATGATTTTGACCGATTAGGCAAGTACACAACTTAGTTGGGCTTTCACTTTTGGGCAAAGCTACTGGCTACTGATCAAACCGGCACATCAGAGTACTCTGTTCTTACAAGCCATCTGCACATCACACATCAGAAGCATCTACATCACAGATGACCCAATCCTTCCTGTTCTTTTTCGAATAAAGTGTGTTTACTAACATCTCCTAGTGACCAAACCCCAGCTTAAGTGGGCAGCAACTTTTTGAGCTGGTAGTGATGAGCAGAAAAGGGCGAGCGAGATCTACAAGGCGAGCGAGTGAGTGCGGCTTCTTACAGGGAGACGACAGGGCCCTGCGGCGAGGAGCAGATGACGCCGCGCCAGTCGCAGGCGTTCCCGTCGGCGTCGGCGTCGGTCCAGTCGGCCAGCGCCGAGTGCGGGTCGTCGATGACCGCGCGCTTGAAGGCGAGCAGCGCCGACACTGCCACGAATCCAGCGAAATACATGTCAGAAATTTGGCAGCATTTGTGATTCAACGATACGGACAGAGGATGGCACGGATTCGTAAGCCCGCGCGCAGATCAGGAAACGCTGGCACGAAGGTGAGCAAAGGTTCGAATTTTGCGCGCTGATTCCTCGGAAGAAGCGTGCAGCCCGTCGTCAGATTTCAAACGGGGTGGGGAGGAAAAGGAAGCACATAGCCAGCACAGGAGGCTCATACCAAAACTAACATTCACAGACAACGGCCTGAGATTTCGCAAGAAAAAATTGGAGCAAATACAGTGAGGCAGAAAGAAAAAAAAAAAACACGGCGCGAGCAGCGGCCGTCACTGACCGTCGCCGCCGACGGAAGGAGGCGCCGCGGAGCACAGCGGGAGCAGCGCCGCCACCCCGCAGTGCAGGGCGAGGAGCACGACCCCGGCCCAATGCCGCCCCATGTCCGAAGCGAAGCGGCGGTCCCAGCGCAGTCCCGGTCGAGCAACCAGGAATAGCAGAGAGATCACAGAGCCATGCTCCGCTGCTGCTTCTGCTTCCGCCGCCGCCGCCGCGTGGAGGAGGTGGTTGGCTGGGCTGGGAGTGGAGGAGCAGTTGAGTAAGGAGAGAGCGGTGCCGGTGCCGGTGCAGAGAGAGAGAGAGAGAATGTTGCGGTGATCTAGCGAGAGCGAGGAGGAAATAAATGGCGGAGGAAGGAGAGGGGGATTAGTTAGTTAGTTATTGCGCCCACTAACTCTGCCGTTAATTTTAAATCCACCAAAATTAAATTTAGGGATCCACAGCAGTACTAGTATAAATCCACAAATTTAGGGACTATCTTAATTAAATTTCTTTAAGACTGCTCACAATACTATACCGAGTGTAGTATTTACGCTAGTACTGTAGTAGTTTAAACGTGCGTGGCAGACTACTGTTGTCCCTTTTGAATCTTCTCCGGGTAGGTGTGGTCCGCTTTTGACCGTTCCTCCCTGATCACGTGGTCCTCCTGTTTTCACAGAGGATTGTTACATTTTATTACGGCTGGAGGTTGTTAAAACCACATCTGAGGGAAATGGATATTTTTCAATTTTGCTAACGTGGGTTTCACCGTTCCTTGTTGATCACGTGGTCCTCTCCAACTTCTGTAGTATTTTTTTTGCCTGCTCAGGAATTTACATTTGTTTTTTTAAGAATGCGGTAGAGAAAGCCTCTATAATGTTTTTTTTATGAAATAATAAGAACCTGAATCTGTGTCCCCGAGCAAGACTTACTCTTTTTTTTTACATTTGTACTGTATCTGTATGAGGTAGATCAAAGCTCAGGATAGGGTTAGCCGAAGCTTCCTATTATCCGCTTGGAGAAGGGTCCCATCGAGCTTAGAGGGGTGGCTACTCTCTTGACTGCGACCCCTAGGGCAACGTGCGAGGAGAGGGATGAGCGCGCGTCAACGTGCATGGGGCGTCGGAGCAAGAGTATAAGCAGGTCCGACAACAATCCTTCTTGAAGGCGTTGTCACAACTCCATTGTTGTAGGCCGATTAATCTGACTTGGTGATCATAAGTAAATTGGAGAATCTTAAATAAAATGGAGGATTGTTGTACGGGTGTTAATACAATTACCATGGTAAAAAGTTCTTTCTTTTCAAGAAAAGAGAAATAGAGAAGGACATCACGGCGGTTTCGGATTCTAGAATGCCTTCTCCCACAAAGTACCCTCACTCGACTTCTCCTAGAAGCCCCCTTATCCCAAATTTGAAGAAGCCGAAAAGAAGCCTCCATTAGTATCTAGTTTGTCTTATATTTCGACATAGAATTTTGGGGTGGCTCCCGTGAATGTGATCATTACAATTCGTATGAGTGCAAAGAAGCCTTTTGGACTAGGATCTTGTCGCTTCGCATCCCGGTCAGCCGTAGAAGTGAAACAAACAGCTTGGGCTTGTACTACGCATGACTCCAGTGGTATTTTTTGTTTTGTAACTTACGGTACGGGCACCACCAAATGAATCTGGGTCCAGTTGGTCCGCAAACTGCAAGACTCATTTGACCGGACTGGAATTGAAGAAACACGCTATATAGGCTCGCACGCATGGTCCTGCCCCTATCGCAATGTTGAACTTGCTGTTGCCCCATAGATACAGTATTAGCACAAGTCTATATACAGCGTGTTCCGTCGAATATTGTCAGTGTTCTATTCCTTCTATTTATTTATGTGCGTATTGTGAAACCAGGGAGATGGTACTTCAAGACTCTTTTCGGGGGCTCAGTTTCTCCATCTAATGTTTGATTTGTAATGTCAAACTCTATGTATAAATATAAATAAATTTTCAAATGATCCTAGGCACTACCAGGGTCTCTTTGGAATGCCCTGGCTACGGAAAAGCAGTTAATAGGGCTAATTGATGAGAAAAATGTACCAACCAGCCAACCAGGTCTCAGATCACCGCCCACCGAAAGGAAGAAACAAAAGCAGCATTCAAGGCCACCATCGATCGAAACACCTGCTTTTTAAAGTGCAGCACCACAGTGCAATTAGAAGAAAAAACTATTCCAACTAATTCTTGGCAACATTGCACTGCACTGTACTGCATTAGTTTCACTTTGGTGGATAATACTAGCACTAATTGCATATTCATCCTCCGCCTCTGGACAGTCATTCTCACGCAGAAATGACATCTACTCTACTCATGGTTCTACAGCTGGTACTACTTGGATATGCAGCATGCGAGACATGGCCCCCATGTTTGCGTGTGAAAATGTGTGGGATAGGCCTTGAGTGATTTGGAAGCAAAACTAACTCCAAGATGGCTGCCTCCTTGATTTCTCACACTTTTCCACTAGTGCTTGAGCTGCGGGGTCACCCCACTTTGGTAATATATTTATACAGTTCATTCAAGACACATGAAAAATAAGCATTTCCTTCAGATCATGGGCACTGGCCATGCATGTGAATAGGTAACAATATCATTGCAGTGAGTGCCAAGATAGATGTTTCTGTCCATCCGCCTACCATGTTCCTGAATCCAGAATACAAGCAAGACCAAGAACATGCACATATCCTTTCTGCAAAAGGGTAGTAATGTTTTTCTTAAGCTAGCTGTGAGAGGAGGGGATCACCTTCATTTTCAGCTCTAGAAATGACAGGTTTTTCTCTGAGGTGGGTGGGTCCTTGTCCCTAGAGGATGATGGCACACCTACTAAAGATCTCAGTGGCCATGTTCCCAGCTGAAAACAGGGGGTACTACTAGTCAAGCCATTTTGTGAATAAAATAAATAAATAGAAACCATTGTGATAATCAAGGGCAGCACTGTACTCATCATATCATAGGCAAGGATGTCTTGTGGTGTTCAAGGCAGTGCATGTGCTCACTTGGGGCCAGGTCTTTTTGGTCTCCCTCCTGCCTCTATCTTTCCCTCTCTGAGGTTGCCACCTTTTAATTTCAGCAAATCATCAAATGGGCCCATCACCCCATGTCAACAGCCATATCCAACCTATCTTCTTTCTTCACTTCCATAAAACAGTTCTGTCCGGAGGCTGAGACAGTGAGATTATCATCCCAACACCTGTTTTCCCCTCCCAAGTATGATTAGTTGATTAGATCTGCACCAGCAAAAGTGTTTTAGAGGACAAAAGTGTGGTACTTAGCAATGATCCAGGAAGCAGATGCTGGTGGCCTTTGACGCGATGCTTTCGCAAAGTAGCTGGTAGTTAACGAGAAAGGAAGATGAGATGATAAAATAAACTAAAGTTTCAGAGAGAAAATATATAATAAAGGAGACAAGAAGGCTTTTTGATGCCTTGTCATTTGTGTTGGATAATTGCAGCCATCCTGCCCTGATCATGCATGCACCAGGTTCCAAGCATAACAGACAACATGCATAGATTCTGGAGAATTGGATTGTTAAACTGTTTTCTAAAACCAAGCTTACAATTGGTTTTGTCAGGTTTGTTTATAGGTAAGCTGCACAGACACCTTTTAGACACTGACCAATTTTTTCCTTCAAATTGGCACTTGTCTTCTAATAAATCTCACTGCTCTCTGTTCTCATATATCAACATAAGCAGAAGAAAATAAATGCACATCTGTTTTATACTTTATATCGTCTGACAGTAAGTGTGTGAATTGTGAACTGAAGCACTAGTGTAGAATAGTGGTGTGAGGCTGAAGCAAGTACATCTTTTTTTGATGAGATCCTAAGCAACACCAAAGTCCTCTACTCAAATACTCTCACTTTACCCTGTACCATAAACAGACATCATGCACAGATTCTGGAGAATTGGATTATTAAACAGTAACTAGTTCCTAAAACCAAGCCTACAATTGGTTGTGTCTGGTTTGTTTATAAGCAAACTCCACAAGCCATACATGGTGACCATTTTTACCTCTCACACCGGCATTCTCAGATTCTCTCATGTATAACATAAAACAAAAGATTTAGAAAAATCCACATCTTCTCTACTTTATATCTCCTGACAGCATGTGGGTGAAGTGGTGGTGTAGAACAGAACAGTGGTGTGAGGCTGAAGCAAATACATCTTTTTTTGAGATCCTAAGCAACACCAAAGTTCTCTCTACTCAGTACTCCTGCACCCAGCACCATACCATAAATCCCACAATGTGAAGCTCCAACTAGCACTGACTTGCAAATGAAGCCTAAAAGACAAACAAACACAGAAACAAGAAATGTCAAGATCTCTTGCAGCTTTTTCCTTCTTGCAGTTTGTCTAGTTCCAAAAAGGAAAAAATATGCTGGAAGAACAGAACAGTGGAGCACTGGAGCCAGAATCAGGAACTTATTGGTGTACTGTGCTGTGGTGGGCACTTTTGGCCTCATGTGTTGTCAATAAGAAGTGATTGTCAGTTTCTCAAGGACTGGAGTGAGGACAAGAGTGGAGAGTTTGGTGTGCATTATTTGGGAGGGCCATCGACTATTTAGATCATTTCTCATGGACCGATGGAGAAGTGCCCAGGCCATAATATAGCTTTCTCAATTATTAAGTCTGCACATTTTTGTTTCGTTTCAGCATTCTGTAGTTTAGCACACCACTGTATAGGAAATTCTGCACTTTTTTTTTGGGTGCCAACCAGAGGTTGGAACCGAAGCAAAACAAACTAGTAGTATAGAACCAAAACATGATGATTTTATCGGTTGGTTGCTCAGCGGTTAACTCTCACTCCTTGCATCCTCAAAGTCGCCGCTAACAATAGCATGGCGCGTTTTCCTATGTTTCTGCAACAACTTTTATTTACCCAAAATAGGTCTTGTTTGTTAGCATCTGCACTATTCCTGTTTTGAGAGCAGTTAACCCGTACCATGCAACAGTTGCTTACAACAAGCTTGGCCAGCACACGGAAACTACAGTAATCCTGAAAAGTTAGACCTGAATCTGCACTTCTTCTATTTTAATTGAATTTTATCATGTTTAACACGACTGTGAAAAAATATGCAAAAACATGGGGGTCTTAACCAAGATCCTGATGGTGGCCATTTTGCACACTGCCGGAATGAAGCACCCTTACGAGCGAATCAGAAATCCGCGCTCAACTATAACTTTTGATTGTTAAATTACTCCAATCCTGCCTGGCCTCAGCCCTCATACATGAACCAGTGTCGCCGCTCTGTAAATCTACGTCTCTAAGTCTCCAGGATTGGAAAGAGAAAGAACGGACAACTGTTAATCAGATCTTAACAAGGAATAAAGTGCTGAAGAGTGCGACTGAGAATATCACAGATCAATATGACCAGGCATGAAGAATGTTGTATTGTAACTGAATACTGCTTTGTGTAGCTTCGGACGACTCGGTAGACTTACATGAAGAGTGCCAGGTCTAAGATGGCTGTGAAAGAGTTTCTATGATTTGCCTTAATTAGTACAGAAGTTGCTAAGCACCATCTAATAAAGGTTACTAACAAATCAAAATCAATAACTTCAGCCTAAGGTTCTGGGAGCACATAAAACGAAGTAGAAAGCCTAGACTGAACCAAGAAACTCTGCTGCTATTGACGGAGAAGTTATACCAGGCAAACAGATCATACTTCAACTCTTTGACCATTAAGTTTAATGAAACCAAAGGGTCAGCACAACTAGCATAATAAAAGAGAAAGGCTCCAGCCTTAAACGTTTTCTCAATGTTAAGGACATATGCCAGAACCAAAAATTACCTGTGCAAGTACGGCATGCACAAACGCTTTCTGTATTTCATGGCATTATGTTTTGTGATTTTTTTTCCAGATTAACAATGCATCGAAATTAGAAGGCAACTACGGGTATTTCCAGCTTAACACGCTTCAACACATGCCATGAATTGAAAAGTGACTAACTAGTAGCCAGCAATGAAGAGCAAAGATCCAGCCTTAGCCTAAATCAGATTATGCATGTTGGGGCATTCGATAGACAAATAGTGGGTCTAGACCTAAACAAGCTACACAGCTAGAGTAAAGATATTTAATGTGTGTCAGCTCCTTCAACTTTCTTCTTCTCTCTAACAACTAAACAAACAAAAAATACAGTTAACAATAACTAAAAACACCTCATAGTGTCAAACATCACACAGCTTTGTAGGTTTGCTACAGGCTACAGTTGTTCAGGTCTTCAGAGTTGTGCAGAAGTATACCAAACTGCTAAACTAGCTGAAATCAAGGGAACTTCACACACGAACCTCTGGCATGCAGCATCGAACGCGGATGGTTATCACCGTTGAACTTTAAATGAATCAAGAGATGCTGGCTTAGAGCGCCACCGGCTAAAAAATGGGGCCTCTCTAAGAAGCTCAAGCATCTGCTGGTACTCACAAGCCATATCCTGAAACAGAGATCAGACACAATCATTGATTGCAAAGAAATGAATATTTTGTGTTATCCTCAGTTCCTAACCCATTAATCGTTATGCATTTGTGTAATTAGGTTTTACAGTATATGATAAAATACCTTGATTGCACGATAGGACAGTTCCTCATGCTGGAATTTTGTGACTAATGGATGTTCAAGTGAAATAAAGGCCTCTGCCAATCTTATTCTGCCATTGAAACACAGATTATCATGACAGGTTTACACCGGAATACTAGGAATGGGAAAGGAAACTCCCTCTTACTTGCAGAGCATTGACTCGGTGGAGGGTAAGCATGCTGCCTTTGAAGATGTGCCTTGTTTTCTCCCAGTTGTTCCTAAAATAACTTCATGCAAACCAGATTTATTCCAGCATATTGAGTACCTAATTAAAGATAAAAGGCAAAGCTGAGTTTTTTCTAAAAGTTCAACCGAAAAATGGTATATATAAATACACACACACTAAGAATAAAATGAAAAGGAGTTCAAAATGGCAACAAACCATACAACTACCCGCATGTCAAAGGGGGTATATCTCCCAGAGTCTGATGAAACTCTTTCGGCGGAATAGGTGCCTCGAAAAATAGTGGCTGCAGGCATAGAAAAGGTCCACTAACATGACTCATGAAGATTTATTTGTCTTACTGCTGAACTAGAAGAAAAAAAAACCAACCTTATTTGGTTTAGAAGAGGCAGGGAATATCCTGGATAGAGAGGACAAACGAGCACAAAGAACTTTTTCAACGTTACTTTCAATACAAAACCCTTCAGGTGCACCATCAGGGGACTGTCCAACGGTAACGGTGGACAAATACAAGGGTTCCAGAATGTGTGACAGCAATGCACCTGCACAAGAATACCGATCAACGAAGGCATCACAGTTGATCCAGTAAGAAAATTCATGATCAGTAGAGGGACAAGAATGTAACAGAATTTAGAACAAGAAATGGTTGCCATTAAAAGTGATCTGTACCATATACTTTACGTACATCACATGGCCATTAAATATCAAAATAAATGATCTTACATAGTCCCAATATGGATCAGCACGCAATTGGTTCAGAAAAACAGACCTTGAATTCCAACGACGCACCAGCGAGTAATTTTGTCAAAACAGCTCATTGACAATGTTGTATCACCACGCCCTGGCTTCCTCTGAACAAAACCACCATCTAATACACAAAGCAGTACGTCAATAAGAAAATGTGTAATCAACTCGTAACAATGCAACTAAAAATCAAAGGTCTATCCACATTCGAAGATGTATGAAACACCTACATGAACTATTAAGTGTGCGCCCCCCCCCAACAAGTTAAGCATGCAACAAAAATATGTAGATGCCCCAATTCCAAGTCTAGTAAACCTCTTGCACGAGCAATGGTCAGTGGTCACTAATGTCGAGTCGTCAACTAGCTAAGCGCATCAAATTTCCATGGCACTGCCCAATTCACATCACACACAAAAAATATCTGATAGATAAACTACATGATCCTGAAAACCTTTGTACCAGGTCATGGGCCAATTCAGCCAGTTTGCCAAATCTAAAGGTCATTTGTATCAGCTCCAGGCATTGACCTACAGCTATGCTGAACACCAAGGATAAGAAAGAAGCATACCACCACATCCATTCACCACAATGTCCGGCTGTAACCTTGGAACCTCTGAGGGTGACGGCGGCACCGGCATGACCCCACCTGCACCACCAATTCACAATACTAAGATCAATTTTTCATACTATGCGCTCCAGACCATTAGCTTTCAACAAGTACTATCAGGAAAGCAGAAAAAAAATCAGCTTTGGAACGAACAACATCAAAAAGGCATGTAGTACATGAGCTGGGTGAGCACACAAGATAATTCAGCTCTGAAAGAGCTACATCGAAAAGCATGCAACATACAGGGGAGCAGGGTGACGTAGAGGTGCAGCTGATACCCGTCCCTCAGCCTCCACCGCCCACCGGAACCGGACGGAACCAGCCAGCTCGGAGGGCAGTCGGCGCCGATCTCGGCGTAGAGGAGGCGGAGGAGCGCGCGGCGGGCGACGACCTCGGCGTGGGCGTCGTGCACGAGGTCGCCGCGGGGGGCCAGGCGGGACGCGCCGAGGCACTTGGTGCCGGTGGCGAGAGACAGGACCTCAGGGCCGAGCGGGTCCTGCGGGGAGGAGAGCAGGAAAGCGGCGAGCACCGTGGACTCGCGCCCCTGCGGCTTGCCCTTCTTGGGGAGGGAGGAGTAGCGGCGCAGGGCCGCCGAGGAGGCGGCGCTGGCCCACTGGACGCCGTCTCGCGTCGGCGTCGGCGTCGGCGTCGGCGGCGAGGTGGAGCGGTTCATGGCGGCGCGAGGAGAGCGTACGTACAGAGTTCAGCGGAAAAGAGAAGGAAAACGTATTGGAGAGCAGAAGACGGTTAACTGATTCTACGCTTTTATGTCACGGTTGCGGTAACTGTAAATACAGCTTCCAAGTTCCAAGCCTTGCGCTGTAAACTATGAATCTATGATGTATTTGTAATTTTGTTTCACAGAAAGAAAAAAAAAACGTCACTTAAAACTTTTGGGATGATGAACCACTTTGGAAGTTTGGTTTGACAAGGCAATGTAATAGGCCTCTTGGATTGGGACATGCACATCAGCCCGCTAACACGCAAATTACATATCTGCTCAAAATGGAAATTCTGTTTTCAAGTTTGTTCTGCTGGAAAACATTGTTCCGTATTTTTTTCTATTTCCACCCAAAAAAAATCCATTTTCGTTTGCATTTTGCAAAATCCATTTTTTCATATATTCATTCCATTTCCATTTTTCTGTGAAAATGTTGGAAACTTTCCGCTTCATTTCATCCCTGCTGATCACTTTTTGGGTTCTTAACCATTACTATATTTTCGAATAAATAAAGCATGAAATATCTTACTAGCACTTATTCTAGAAAAAACTACATTGGCGTTCCTTACATTATGCGGGATCCTAGCCAGCTGGACAAAAAAGGCTAACTTATTTCAAAGCCATGCCATCTTATTTCTCTCAAATGAATACTTCAAAATAGACCTCTTCAAATTAGTAACAAGCGAAAACTGCTCGGAGTACAAAAAAAGGTGAGAAAGAAACCTTTTGAAAGATTCAATATTAACTCCAAATCCTATGAATGATACATTTTGCCATCGAAGATAAAACCTTAAATCAAACGAAGTCATGAAGAGATTAGACAACGATCAGTTATAATACGTTTTAGCATTTTATAGATTACTCCCTTTTGTTTGTACCTATTCTTATTTTTAGTGTGTAGGTTTACTTCTTTTATTTTGTATCTAGTCTACTTTAAAAATGTCTAAAGCATTTTATATTAGTGAATGGAAAGACGAAAAGTGTTTTTAGCTCCCGAGATCCAGTGCTCTCACTATGTTAAGAAAATTTTAAAAATATTTTTACAAGTTATAAAAATTATGAAAATAATTTTGAAGACTATCATTGATACATTCCACAATCATGCAATCCGAAATTCTTTTTATTTTGAGCTAGATAAAAATGACAAAATCTGATATGTTTTGAAGATTTGAAAATGACTACTTAGATCTACAATTTTGTCATTTTTGTGTAGCTCAAAATATTAAGTATTTGAAATTGATCTTTTGCACGTTTGTGGGATATATCATTGACTATTTGCAGACTTTTTCCAGATTTCTCTGAAACTCAAAAATATGATTTTTGATTTTTTTAAAACGAGATCACTCGTGTCCATGTGCAACAAATCTCTGTCCGTGGAGAGAGTACAATTTAAATCGTGCAAAGATGACATCCGAAAGTTGCACTGCTAGTCTGCTACCCACGTGCTTGTATTGGCAGCAGCTAGTAACAAGTTGTAAAAAGAGAACATAAGCAACATAAGTTACAACGGAGATCAGCTAGCACATAGCACTATTGTGTGTATATTGTGTATTAATTACTTTAGCAAATTAGTGCAATTAATCACGTACAATACAGTTGGATTTCACAACCATGAACCCTCATGCACAAATCAAGAATTAAGTGTCTAGTCAAAGCACGCCGTCGCCATCGTCACACGCCGGCGCTCGGCCTTCGCCTTCGCCGGCCCCAGCACCGACAGCACCATCACCACCGTGTTCATGGCCAGCATCGTCCTTGACGACGTCGACGAGGAAGTCGAAGAGGTCGGTGTCCCGGACGGCTTGCGCGACGTCCTCTCCCGGTGCACGGTGCGGCGCTTGCCGTCGAGCGTGGCGGCCCAGGCGGCGCGCGTGAGCTCGGCGACGAAGAGCTCGCAGGCCCTGGAGAACACCACGGGCGCCTCGCCCGAGATCATCCTCGCCCCGGTGCCGTCGCCGCCGCTGCCGTCCCCCGCCGACCGCTTCATGATCTTCTTGATCCGCGCCAGCGGCAGCGCGTGCGGCCCCGTCCGCGCCGTCGCCCCGCCCCTGAACACCCCCGAGTACGGCCTCGCCAGCCTCATCGCCGCTCTTTCGTCGACGTGCTAGGCAGCAAGCTAGCTAAGCTCGATCAAACGAACGAATGGTTCAATTTTCAATCAGCCGTGGCCATGGATGTAGCTTATATACCGCATGGCGCCGTTTGACTCCGCGGCCGAGGGAGGGAGCGCGTGGCTGCTGCTGACCATGGGCGGCCGGCAATGGAGGTGGCCGCGGCCGGCAGTTGTGACAGCGATCATGGAGATCGTGTAAACAAATCGAGAGAAACCGTTGGAGACGGTGGTTGAGATCGCGATGGTGTACGAAGGCGAGTAGATAATTGGGGCGTAGCTTTCGTCGGACGTTGCCTTGCTTGCTTGCATCGTGCTCGCGCTTGCGCTGCGTGGGTGCACTTGTCACCCGGACAGTGAGAGTTTCCGTATCCAGGGTCAAGGAGGACCCAGGAGATCGAACCAACGAGCGAAGGCGTCCTTTTCGTCGTACCTAAGCGACGTTGTGAACCCTAGTTTATGCTGGCATATTCTACATTTCTACTTCGTTTTAGCATATTGTATTCCGCTCTGTACTGCGTAATCGTTATTAGCAGTATGTATAAGCTACAGACAAAACAAATACGCGTAGGATCCTACCGACGGCGACAATCAAGTATACAACATTGACAAAGAAAAATGGCGGGTTTTCACTGCGGTGGTGGGCCGGGTCTGGCCATCTCAGGCTGCCGGAGGAGGTGGGCGAGGCGTGACGGGGCCTGGAGCATGACCGTAGAGCGATTGAATTTTACCATCACCATCAAGTTCAATTTTAAAAAAAACATATACACAACAAAATTGGATCTTCTAGTAACAGAACTTAAAATGCTTGCTCCTTCGCAAAGACCAGATCATACTCTTTCGAACATATCAGAATGCTTGCCTATTCAAAAGCTATCATGAAGTACTATGTAAAGGAAGATGATTACATGCTTACAGAAGGTATAACAAGATACACGTTTGCCCTCACATATTTCACAGAGTACAGAAATTGCAAAATGGAACATGACGAATCTGGGAAGACTGCAAACTTCTTTTCAAGGACACCACGGCGTTATCTGTACCTTGCAATTCACAAGCTGCAGCCAAGTATTCCAAATAGCATGACTTATGAGTGTAAATCCAGACCGCTGATAGAGCGATGGATTGAGTAAAACTCGAGTAATAAGGTTTGCCATGCCGTAATGTTGATTCAGCTAGGAGCTCACATTTTCCTCCTCACCGTGGGCTCTATATGAATTCGAAGCTACACCAAAAAAACACACTGATCAGTGAAGTCAAGGTTGCTTAAGCTTTTGGAAATACAGGGGTGTACATACAGTTACGAGCAAAAGGTGGCCTCATGTACTTGTGTTTAATTGTACATCTATCAATTGAGTGCAAGAAATATGAGCACAATCTGGAAAGAAGTTTGAGTAAACACACATACCATAGCTGCCTCTTTTTACAGGCTGCTCTAGTTCCTCCAACTTTTGACATCCGTCAATCAAGACATTTTTTATTTCTGAAATTGCGTTTTCTCCACCAATTGATACAATGTCTTCACAATGCCAAATAATTAAATTCACAAGTGATGTGAGATTAGTGCTCCAGAGGTTGCCTGGAATGAATGTTATATGCTGACACTCGCGAATTATTAATGTAACAAGGGATGCAAGGTTTTCTAGGCAGCTGGGAACCCATGCAGAGATATCCCCAGAATTATCCAAGGAGAGAATCTGGAGAGAAGATGGTAACACAAATCCCCTCCTCCAGCTGAGTCTATTGCAACCAGTGATCTCTAATTCCTTCAGAGAAGAAAAACTCCCAAACCTTTCACCGGGCAGGGACGCTAACTTGTAACAATATTTAACATGAATTCTCTTGATGGCAGGTAGATATTCTTCTGCTAGGAGATCATCAATGGTTGACAGATTATTACACCAGTCAATGGTTAGGGAAGTGAGAAATGGGAATGCTCTAACACATCCAGTGCCTCTGTTGACCTGCCCAGAATGTCCAATAATAGATGTAAGAAATTGACATACTGAAATGTGCAACTCCTCCAGTGCTCGAAGATTCCACTTCTGTAGTTGGATGGATGTGAGGTGGTTGCATGACAAAAAAAAGTAGGTGAGGGAGCAGCAGTCGACATAGTCTGCGAGATTTCCACAGGTACTGTTCCGACTCAAATCAATCTCCTTACTACCCAGCACAAGCCTCTTGAGAGAGGGTGCAACCAAACCTTGGCAATATATGTTTGGACACCCCTGCACCTCTAATTCTTCAAGACAGCAGAGACCCCCAAATCTTTCAGCTGGTACTGACACTAACTTCTTGCAATTTTTAATTGTCATTTTCTTGAGGGTTGATATGTAAGCTGGATGTATAATATGTTCAAGGCTTGATAAATTTCTGCACCAATCAATGATCAGATCTGTGATCCTGGGTAATGATGAGCTTTTTAGTCCATTAGAACTGATAAACGAAGGTGACATTAAGCTTGGGCAATTCAGTGGCTGAAACCAGCTTGGAAGTGACACACCTTGATAACCACTGAGGAGCAAAAACTTGAGGCAGGCGGGGGGTTGAAGAAATTGAAGTACTTCTATGGCATTGTCCTCTGGATTCTTCAACAAAGACCATTTCAGGGTCAGCTTTTCAAGATACTTCTTATTGTGTAGTTGGGCTTCTACTGCATGCTCCTTGCGTACTGGCCCGACAATATTATGTATTACCAATTCACCAAGTTGGTTAATATTCTTTATCAACCTAAATCCTAATCCCTGCTCATCATTGACTACATCAACATGTACTTCATAATAAAATTCTTCTTTCTGAAATCTTCTAAGCACTGATACGCAACCAAATCCATGTGATTCAAATCTCTGTAAGCATATCAGCTTACTAAAGTTAGTAGGCAAACTTTCAAGCTTACATTTCTGGAGACATACAACCTGCAGATTATAAAGCGAACATAACTCTGTGGGAAGACTCTTGAAAGGGCAAGCGCTGGAGATTTGAAGGTAACGAAGATGCTTCAAGTTGCCAATACTGGATGGTAACTCATGGGTACTGGAAAAAATAATCACACGCAGACGCAGAAGCTGACTGCACCAACCTGCTATTAAGTTAGCTGGAGTTTTCTGATTCGCTAATGGCTTGTCGCAATGAAGTGTACGGAGCTTTGTGAAACGGCGTAGACTCAACAAAGTGGAATAGTCGATGTCTATGCTAGAGAGTACTGACAAATGGCGAACATTTGGCGGAATACTTTTGAAGTCACTTCTACTTTTTAGGATGAAGCAGTCAAACTCTGAAACTTTTTGTACCATATCATGGAGCAAATCATGGATTACGTATTCACCAAAAACTTCCTGAAAGAAGGACCGATATAAAAGTTCATCAAAGTATTCACAGCTAATATCTTGAAGGGGAATGTCACCTTGAGGTTCCACAAAGCCTTCTGCCACCCAAATTTCAGCTAAGAAACACTTTTGAAATTTCCAGTCTTTTGGGTACATAGCACATAATGCGAAGCATCTCTTCAAATGGAATGGTAAATACATGTAGCTCAAACGAAGGGCTGGCAAAATTTCAGTCTCATCTTGCCTTAGCGTCCATAGTTCACTATCTAGTATTGTATTCCAATATTCCGCTTGAAGGTTCATTCTTAATATCCGTCCAAGAGTTTTAGCGGCTAAAGGAGAACCCTCCAACTTACGAACTATGCTTCTAGCAATGCGCTCCAATTCAGGATCATTATTATTCGAATTCCCAGATTCAAACACGCATAGTTTGAAGAAATTCCAAAAGATGTCATACTTTAAACCTTCCAATGTAATGTGATCCCTCGTGCCCACTTTGTCAGCAACCTTCTGACATCTAGTAGTGACCAACATCATACTTCCCTGTAGCACATTCTTTAAAGGTGCACAAAACCTCTTCCAGCACCGCCCATTTTCCTTCAAAACATCATCCCACATATCATCAAGGACAATCAGGATTTTTTTACTACTCACAATGTTAAAAAGAATTTTTTGAAGAGAATTCAAATTTTCAGTGGTTGCTTGTTTTCCAGGACATGACTCTATGGCCTCTTTAGTTAACCTCTTCACATCGAAATCATCTGAGACGCAAATCCAAAATATCAAGTCAAAATGAGAATTTACTTCTGCATTACTACAGATATGTTGAGCCAAAGTGGTCTTTCCAACACCCCCAATTCCAACTATTGGTAAAACAGTAAGATTTGTTGTGCTTGGCTCAGTGCTAGCTTGGTTGCTTGCTGACGTGCTTGTTGATACATCGACTGCACTATTTCCTTTCTGGCGTTTGGGATTGGCACTGCTACTATTTTTAGGTTTGCAAAGAACTTCAATTATATACTTTAGCTCCATATCACGACCAAATATTCTTGTTTCATATGGAAAAGAGCTAGTCTCTGGCCTAACTGATTTGTCAAACCGTGTAGTTACATCATGTAAGCCCATATTTAGAAGGTGAGTGGAAATATTATCCAGCCTATCCTGTAAACCTTTCACTAACTTGGTAAAGCTTCCTTGAATGACATTATTAAAGAAGTCCATGGATGGAGATTGGCTTCCATTCCCCTCCACTTCCACCTTTAGCATATACCATCTGAACTCATCAAGAAGGTCATCAGCATCATACACTGCATCCTTGAGGTTTGGAAGGAGCTTGGCCACACCATGTTTGTGGCTCCTCCACTCTGCACGATCAATGAGATCATACATGGCGGGAAGGGTTTCCATAAGGCGTTGTAAGCCACTCTCTAGGGAAAACAATTCATCATTGAGTACTTTCTCCTTTGTGCCACTGATCCATTGGGATGAAAAGTTAGATCTAGCCCAATGAAAAAGATTGCCAATATTATGCATTGTGACCGGAGTATAAATGTTTCCTTCCATCCTGTTGACAAGGTGGAGAGAATGAGCATAGCGTATTTTCTGGTCAGATATTACTTAAAGTATGCATCCAATAGTGTAATTATATTTTCACCTATTGTTTCTTTTTTAGTAAAAAAAAGCAAAGTCGTGTAATTATCCTTTGAACCAGTTTCCATGTATATAATTTTATTACCATGGTCAGAAGGAGTAACGAAATTTCAAAGTGTTTATTAATGAAGTCCTTCATAATCAACATATATTTTATACTAATAAAGATTTACATTAGTGAAAAATGCAGACTAGTAGTAATGTAAATTTCAAACTAATAATAATACAAAAACAGTATTATGCAAACATTCAACCCAATAAATTATTATGTTCTTATAACTGAGTGATGTTTACTGGCAGGCCAAAAGCATGTGTTGTCCAAATTTTTAACAAAAATACGTATTCAAATTAAAATAGATATCATTCTAAGTTTATGTGGAGTCATCCTAATTCATGTACGCTCATAATGTATGTTTGCAAAAAGATGTTATCTTGTATTTTAGGTCCATAAACTTATAGTACAATGTGAATTTAGAGTGAGTGGCACATGCCTATTAAGATATTAGTTATAAAGTCTCAAGAAGTTCCATTGAGAAAAAAATGTGTCATCCATCTTGTGGGGCCTCGTTATAACGGCTTAGATTAAAAATAAAGGGAAACAACGCAACTTTCTTTGTTTACACGTTGGTACTGAAACAAACAATAGAAGATTCATGGCAGCGTGTTGTACGCTAGGACTAATAAAACAGATGAAACTAAGGTCTCAGCCAGCGCCATTACCGGTACCAGATGCATTATACCACCTTGTAATTGAGCAAAATTCGAAATAATGTCTACGTTTGACTATTACTCCCAGGGCACACAGGTTACCTAATTCCATTAGCTCTTCATGTACGCACCCAGGTGAGGACGGCTATGAGCTGCTCAAAGAGTTGTTTTTTGCAGCGTGCCTGACATTTTGGCCTGCTTCCGTATTGTTAACCTTGACTTTAATTAAAGCAGGACACCAGCACGTTCGTACTACTCATGCCTTATGCTTGAATTCTATTCCTCATGTTCCACCAAATTTTAATGGAAAAAGTGACTTGTTTTATACCGTTCATGAATCCATATAATGTCTAACTTTTTATCATCTCTTTCTTTCTCTCCTCTGCACCATGAGCAGCACCAGTTGTTCTTCTCACGGGCTTGTGGAATGCACACATACCGCACATGGATAACCATTACCACCACAAGACCTAGCCGAAGAAATGATGTGAGCTCCATTGTAGACACCACAAGCAGAAGGAATATAATAGTAGATGGGTGTGGTAGAAGATAACCGACTAGAGCCTATAGCGGCAGCATGCAGGTCCCCCTTGACCTCCACTGCACGTTGATGCTTGAGCACAAAATGTTCGCCACCAGATCTGGTGAAATACCTAGGGATGCCTCCCGGAGCACCACACTGCCATCATCAGGATGAGATCGTGAACACATGATTTTACCCTAGTTAGTGGTCGTTAGGTCTGGAATCAACCATAGTGCGAGCATGCGAAAGGAGAACTGGGCAACTGGCAGGAGGTTTAGTGGTGTTTCGGTTTGTGGACGATGAGGGACAACTGCACCAAGCGATTTTTCAGCTCTGGATCCAAAGATTTGATGAGAGCATATTGCCTGGGGAGAGAGAATGCCATAGTGGGACCCACTTATAGCTAAAGAAAAACTCTAGGCTCTTGTTCTCTTAAATTTGGGTGCCACTTTATGGCCTACATAGGAAATAAGCTTTCAAAATGCCACAGAAACCATCTCTTCACACAATCAAATACACACATCATTAAAGATTACAATACCATCCCATTAGACTCGAGTATCCACTAAAAGTGGGATGTAGTGTATCATCTAATTAGACTCAAGCGTCCAATAAAAGTGGGGTCTACTGTATCATCCAATTAGACTCAAGTATCCTGTTAAAATGGGTTCTATTGTAGTAAATATCAAGTACTTGTAAGATGGTACAATGCATTGGGTAGCAGTCTCCATAAATCTATCATCACCTACAAGAACACGCTGAAAGACAATGTGTTGAGAGTGATATACTCCCATTGTTCACACAAGTTAGATAATCCATGTTATTACAAATTTATTCATGAGAGTATTTGACATTGCCTAAAGAATAAATTAAATTTTTATTTGGATGTTTTGCACTTCTCTTAATTCTTACGAGAAGTTCCGAATTTATTTATGAACTGGATTTTTTAATATGAAGCATAAGACAATGGTTGTGAGATACATTCATGCATTAATGCGATGAGACCTACAAAGTAAATATCGTAGTATACAAGGATAGCAAAATTAACTTGGACCAAAAAATTATTAGTCGATAGCCTAAATTATACTTATAGATGAAGAACTTAGTAAAAATGTAAAAAAAATGTGTTCAATAACAATAATAAATATCCACATTAAATTCTCGGGGATGAACCACTAATGGGAGATCTACTCGTTAGCATGTTTTTTGGGGATATTTATGAACTAGAAGCTCAGTCCTGGGATGGGCTAGAGGCCAAGCAGTGTCTCTCTTCTTCTTCAGTGGAAGCCAAGGAATATATTGAGGGGCTGGGAAGAGGAAAAAGAGAAAAATAACACCATGAAGCCTAACACTAGTTCCATACAATGCACGAGATCCCCTTTCCATCCCACTCCAGCAAGCCATGCTGGCATGAGAGAAGGGGAGATTAAGCAACGAGACTCATGGCAATCTGCCAAACATGGGAACTCAATGTATTTACTTGTTTTGAATGAAGGTTAAATTGAGTTCACTTATATGGACAACCCTCTAGTTGTAAATTAGTGGTTCATTTATACTCCATTTGTTTCGAAATAATGGTACATGTAGGATCATAGTACACTTATCCTACTTACTGTATCATCTAATTGTCTGATTAAACCTCACTTCACTAAAGCTCTATTCTGCCCACCATCCCTCAAGCATGGTATTCACTCTACACAAATCAAGATTCGAAAATTAATGGGTTCATCTTATTTTGTCTGAAGAAAGCTAAATGTACAATTATTCAGAAGTGGAAGGAATTGTAATATAGCATGGCCATTCAACTAAGTGGTCCACTCTAAGAATAAAAATAAATGATCCAACAATTTCCTTTCATTGTATTTCTTTTGTGTCTATATCAACACCTTTAGTTACTGAACTTGCCAGTGGCCTGTCCTAACACATCACTGGGAACTTAGGGATGCCTTGAACATTTCTCTCTTTTAGAAAAATAAAATTAGACAGAGGATCGGTCAAAAACAGCAACTCCACAAGGCCCTTAAGCTAAAAAAAATACACTAATTCATTCCTTTGTTAGTTTTTTGGGGGAACTATCATTACTTCAAACTCTTTATTTTGTATTTTAGTACTCACCCACTTGAAATAAAAGCCATATATTTGGGTTGTACATTGAAAATTATAAGAACTAATCATCCAAATAATATTTAAATATCATGTTCAATAAATTAATGTATGAAATACAAGGTAAAATTAAGTATATATTTATTATTATAAATCAACATTATACATTTATTTTCATTTGCAATATAAATATATTCCATGTATTTATGACAGGAATATGCTATATATTTTGGAATTATGGGTTAGCTGACATTTAACTTCGTATGCATAAAAATTATGAATCTCAATTCAGTAAATATTACGGTTTTCCATTCTTGAATAACGTGGACATGTTGGTAAGATGTTATTCATGCTATTATGCTAAGCTCTTATGTTACAATGATGTGACTTACTTAAAAGAACCCAAAGGGAAATAGCAAAAAATGCAAAAACCTAAAAATTTGTAATACTAGTTGTTAAATCCTGCATAAGCACACATAAGATATATGCTAATACTCTCCCTCAATTCAAAAATAAATGCCATTTTTACATTTCACGGTCTCCTTTATAAACGTTTAAATGTTGCATTTCTTTATAAAAATACGTAAAATATTAAAATACAAAATCGTACCGTGAAACTTTTTTTCATCCTATGATAGTACTAGTTATGTAACAAACCTCTATAGTTCTACATGCTTTTTAAGCATCACTATTAGAAAATAGGTGGGAGTAATAAATGTTAGTGTGAAGGCATGCACACACCACAACAAAAATAGGATAAGCCACTAAAAGTATATACCACTGCAAACCTCATATTACTAAGAACAAACACATATTTGACACCATCATAGCACCCAAGAAAAAATGGATAAATGAGAATGATCTAATTATTGAAATCTCAAATGACACATTGGTATAAGAGAAAGTAAACCTGAGACGCAGGTTTCTCCTACAATCATCAAGGATGTCAACCTCTATCGTCTGGGTCACATAAATAGATGTAGAAACCGTGTCCCTAAAACATTTGAAAGATAAGTCTAGAATGAATACAAAGTACACAATATGTACATCTTGAAAAGTAAAATGTTTAATATAATAGTTTAACCTCGTGATGGACTTGTGTAAAAAATCCATGGGGTCATGCATCTGATTCTCGTTGCCTCCATCTTCGTCCGACACTACAATATTGTCTATACCCTCAAGTGAAGCAAACCGAGTGGCATTGTCATGGACCCCCACCAAGGCCTCCCTTTTTTGTGAATTGGTGCCCTACAGACAAAAAAATTGTAGAGGTTTAGTTCATGTTTGTAGATGCCTCTCCAATGGAAGTTATTTGAAAATTTTATAGTCTTGTACCCCAACAATATTTTAAAAGACACATAAACTAGATCTTGGTAATAAGTTGTTTATGTGGTGTTGGTGCACAAAAAAAATTCTATCAAAGCAATTGCAAAAAATTCAGTGGAAAACATACAACAATATTTTTGGCATCTATAGTATAGAATATTAGGATTTACTTGTTGGTACTTTTTTTGGGCAATGGTAACAAAAACATTTAATATGATATATTACTGCAAATCCAACAATCTACTTATAGCTATATATACCCTAATTATCCTACCATTAAATGCAATATGCAAAAAAAATACTAAAAATATATTTCACTGGTTTGTAGCTCTATTATACCTTCAAAAAATTGTCACTAATAGAGAGGAAAAATATCATTCATCTTTCAATACCTCATATGTAAGCGATAATCTAGCAATATCAATCCTATTAAGATCTTCGACTATCTTGCTTATAGTAGGCCTTTTCTGACGGTCTGAATTCACACATCTTAACGCTATTTCAATGCAGGTCATAACTTCTTGTGATGCATGCGACCACATTGTTCCTTGTAGCCTTTTTTCCCAGTTTTTCAATACCTGCAAAATGGAAACAAAATGTTGACATGTTGCATACTTCCAAGTTTCAAAGCATGGGTAAGAATAAGATACAACATAATTTTATCAAGGACATGTATTGATGATTCAGGTTACTCACAAGCTCATTGATTTTGGATGGGGTATCCACATGGTCATAGTAGTGCTTGCGTCCTGCCATTATATGTATTATTACAACACCCAAACTGAATACATCATATTTTGGTGAGATTTCTTGCTTGTTGACGTATTCTGGTGGTGTGTATCCTCTGCACGGTATCAAATATAATTACTTTGTAATAAACTATATAAGAAGTTCATTACTTCACGTCAGGTATGAACTCACATTGTTCCCAAAGGTGTTGCTGTGGTACATGTTTCTGTTGTAGAAAAAAGTCTTGATAAACCAAAATCTCCAATTTTCGGAATCATGTTGTTATCCAACAATATATTTGCCGGCTTTAAGTCCAAATGGAGAATAGATTCTTTGCATCCATTGTGAAGATGATTTAGTCCCTCACTGACTCCCTTAATTATTTTGTAACACATGTCCCAATCAAGTCTGCATGGTTCTTCTGCAGAAGTGGGCATGAAATATATCACGAAGACAAGAATTGATTAAAACAGATCACAAGTTTAGGGGTAACATTTTTATTCATGAAAAATAATATTTTCTGACTACATGATATTACCAGAAACGTATTTGTCAAGGCTTCCACCCTGCAAGTATTCAAAACAGAGAGCTCTTTCATTCTCCTCAGCAAAAACAAATTTTCCGCCATGTTCAACACACTGACGACGGGTTTCATCACAGTAGCCAACTAGCCGCACAATATTTTGATGTTGGACCCTCATAAGGTTAATACACTCGTTGTGGAATTGTTTCTCGCTGTCATGGTCTAGATGCCTGTTTTTAAGCTTCTTCACAGCAATCTCTTGCCCATTGTCCATGACTCCCTGTAAAAGATCCGATGTTAATACTGTCTAAGTGCGCTTCTAGTTAGCATTTATCTTGTCTTGTTTGAAAATTAAGGGCCCAAGTAAAAGATGCAAATAACAGTGGTACCTTGTAAACCACTCCATACGCACCATCGCCAATTACATGGTCCTCGGAAAAATTATTAGTAATTTTATTTAAGAATTCGAACTTGAACTGAGCTGTGGCCCCACTTGTTTGTTGTGACGTGTTCCACAATGTATTCTCCATCTCCTAGTACCACATGAACTTTTTAAATACGGCAAGTGTATGTATATGCATATGCATAATAACTTATACAAAGAATAAATATATGTGTTGTCGGATTGTCGGAAGATAAGAAATAATTGACATGTCGCTATATATATAACTTAAGAAGTACTTGAGACACATCTGGCAGCAATTATTGTTATTTAAGGACATGTTGAAATTGTACCACTAGTCAACAAGCCCGCTCAAAAAAGGTGGCCGCATCAACTAGGCTAGCCCAACCGTTTACCAGAAACACAGGCCACCGCAAAGTCGAAAGAATGGAGGCAAAAGCTTACCCAAAAGGTAAGGAAATTGGTGAACCGATGGCAGGGAATCCACAGCGACGGAATATCCCGGCAAATATAGCTCCCTTTTCTACACAGGTGGAATTCCTTGTTGGATAAGCATTTTATATTGATGAGCGGTCAGTTCCGTGACATCCGAAAGCAAACCTGTGAATCCTTCAAGAAAAACTAATGAAGCAAAGTAAAGAAAACATAAGCAGCAGGCAGGCAGGCAGCTACATAGGCTGATACACAAATAAAACGGATGGAGGAGCATAACTTATAACTAGGCGTATCCGAACTTCAGAATCTGAATCAAGAGTACCTGGATTGGGCTGCGCGGAAGAGTTCGGCCAACGGAGCAGTGGGCGAGCACCACAGGAATAATTGGAGACAACGCTGAAGGTGGGAAAAGAGTTCTCCTCCTCCGGGCCGGCAGTCGCCTTCCGGAGCGATGCTGCCTCTGCGGCCAGCGCTTTCAGTGCCCTTCACCCTCTCCTCGCCGTTAGCTGGAGGAGAAAATCACTGGGTTCATCTCTGCTAGTCATGTTGTGGACGTCCACAAATAAACCAAGTGATAGTCTAAATTAGTGAAGGTTTGATGAAATTCCAACACTTGTATACCAGCTCCGCCAATCGGGCTCCGTCACCCTCTACCGGAACGCCGCCGCGCGCCTCGCTCTGGGTTTCCTCCCGCTTGCACTGCACCCACGCCTTGAGCTCCTGCGCGGTGGCCTCCTGCGGCCTGAGACCGGGTGAGGACTTCTAAATCTAGGGGAGAGTGAGCAGCGTCGGCGGCGGCGAGGCGATGTGATGCGTGGGAGTCGAGGCAATGCGCCGCCGGCGACTGCAGCGAGAATGGGGAACGGAGCGTGCTGACTGATACAGTACGGAGAGAGAGCGTGGGCATTGACCGAGAAGCAAAGGATAAAATCAGAAAGTTTGAGATGTTTTTTCTAACAGAAGTTCAGAAATGTTAAATATAACCCGCTGTTCACTAATGTAAAATATTTTAGCTTTTCCGTAATACATGTACAGTATATTTACATAAGTTTTAATTTATATCTAGTTTACTTTAAAATATCTAAAAGATTTTAGACCATTGAACGGGGAGAAACCATCGTGCATTAAAAATAATTAACCATCAACTGACACATATAGCTGAGCTGGCATATGAAATTTAATACTTTCTCCATTCTAAAAAAAATGTTGCTCACATTTGTTTAACTATGGTTGGTGCGTAGATGCATTCGTATCTACAAGAAGTTGACCAGCTTTTAAAAAAAAAAAAAATGGAGGAAGTACAACATGAGACTTTTAAAGGTACTTGTGCATGCACATGATCAGCAACTAGACCAAATACTCCACCCACCCCGAATGCATATATCTTCATAATTCCTTTTGGCTAAACCGACATTTATTAAAAAGTAGGATAATAACTAGCTCACCTCGGGAGGTTTTTCAAGAATGGGTTAAAAAAGTATGGAAACGATCTTTTGTTGGAGTTAGTCCAATACATAATGAAATAATAAAATGTGTGCTATGCGCAAACACCTTGTTGGTTGGGCTCGAGTGCTCGACATACAGCATGTTTATTAAAAAAAAGAAAAACAACGATTTTCCTCGATTATCGATGAACTCGAGGGGTTTGCATAAATCCATCCGCTATCCACGGGAGAGATTCAGCTAAAAAACCAATCAAATGCGGAGATAACACAACTTCTGCGTGAGGAAGAGCTAGCATGGTATCAACGATTTAAAGGCAAATTTATTTTAGAAGGGGATTTAAATACAAGATACTTCCATGTTATTGCCAATAGAATACATAGGAAAAAACTTATCCGTTCTCTCGTTCATAATGAGAGTATGATTGAAGGCCATGAACATCTAAAGTCGTATATTACCAATTACTACAAGAGTTTGCTCAGTGCACCTAAGGAAGGACACTTTTCCTTGGATGAATCTCGAACACGTGACATTCCCTAGGTTTCAAATGAAGAAAATAACCTTCTTATTGCACCCTATTCTGAGTAGAAAGTAAGAAAGGTGGTTTCCTTAATGGAACACAATAAAGCGCCGGGCCCGGATGACTTCCCAACTGAGTTTTGTTGGAGATATGCCCAAGAGGCAATAATAAAAGTGGTTATTATATATCTTTATGTTTATGATAAATGTTTATATACCATGCTATAATTGTATTAACCGAAACATTGATACATGTGTGTTATGTAAACAAACAAATGAGTCCCTAGTAAGCCTCTTAACTAGCTTGTTGATTAATAGATGATTAGTTTCATAATCATGAACATTGGATGTTATTAATGACAAGGTTATATCATTATATGAATGATGTAATGGACACACCCAATTAAGCGTAGCATAAGATCACGTCATTAAGTTATTTGCTATAAGCTTTCGATACATAGTTACCTAGTCCTTATGACCATGAGATCATGTAAATCACTTATGCCGGAAAGGTACTTTGATTACATCAAACGCCATGCGTAAATGGGTGGTTATAAAGGTGGGATTAAGTATCGGAAAGTATGAGTTGAGGCATATGGATCAAAAGTGGGATTTGTCCATCCCGATGACGGATAGATATACTCTGGGCCCTCTCGGTGGAATGTCGTCTAATGTCTTGCAAGCATATGAATAAGTTCATAAGGGACCACATACCACGGTACGAGTAAAGAGTTACGAGGTTGAACAAGGTATAGAGTGATAACGATGGACCTTAAAATATCGCGTGACAAAGGGAATTGGTATCATATGTGAATGGTTCATTCGATCACTAAAGTCATCGTTGAATATGTGGGAGCTATTATGGATCTCCAGATCCCGCTATTAGTTATTGGTCGGAGTAAGTACTCAACCATGTCCGCATAGTTCGCGAACCGTAGGGTGACACACTTAAAGTTGGATGTTGAAATGGTAGAACTTGAATATGGAATGGAGTTCGAATATTTGTTCGGAGTCCCGGATGAGATCCTGGACATCACGAGGAGTTCCGGAATGGTCCGGAGAATAAGATTCATATATAGGATGTCATTTTATGTGATTTAAAATGATGCGGAAGGTTCTATGGAAGGTTCTAGAAGGTTCTAGAAAAGTCCGGAAGAAACCACCAAGGAAGGTGGAGTCCGGAGGGACTCCACCTCCATGGCCGGCCAACCCAAGAAGGGAGGAGTCCCAAGTGGACTCCCCCAAAGGGGGCCGGCCACCCCCTCCATGGAAGGTGGAACTCCCACCTCTAGTGGGAGTCCTAGCTTGGGTAGGTTTTCCTATCATATGGAAGGTTTTGGGTTCGGGTCTTATTCGGAGACTTGTAGTCCAACCCTTGGGGCTTCCACCTATATAATGAGGGACAAGGGGAGGGGGCGGCCACCTCAAGACCACCACCTGGCCGCACCCCCAAGTGGCCGGCCACCCTCCCAAACCCTAGCCGCCCCTTCTCCTCCATAGCTCCGCGTGCTTTAGCGAAGCTCCGCCGAGTTCTCCACGCCACCGACACCACGCCGTCGTGTTGTCGGATTCAAGAGGAGCTACTACTTCCGCTGCCCGCTGGAACGGGAGGTGGACGTCGTCTTCATCAACAACCGAACGTGTGTCCGAGCACAGAGGTGCTGCCCGTTCGTGGCGCCGGTGATCAAGATCTTCTACGCACTTTTGCAAGCGGCAAGTGATCGTCTACCGCAGCAACAAGAGCCTCATCTTGTAGGCTTTGGAATCTCTTCAAGGGTGAGACTCGATAATCCCCTCGTTGCTACCGTCTTCTAGATTGCATCTTGGCTTGGATTTCGTGTTCGCGATAGGAAATTTTTTGTTTTCTATGCTACGTTATCTTACAGTGGTATCAGAGCCGTGTCTATGCATAGATGGTTGCACGAGTAGAACACAATGGTTTGTGGGCGTTGATGCTTTTGTTATCTTTAGTTTGAGTACTTTGCATCTTTGTGGCATAGTGGGATGAAGCGGCTCGGGTTAACTTTACATGACCGCGTTCATGAGATTTGCTCCACGCTCAACATGCAACTTGTATTGCATAAGTGGCTTTGCGGGTGTCTGTCTCTCCTACTATAGTGAAGATTCAATTTACTCTTCTATTGATAACACTAGTATCACCGTTGTGGTTCATGTTCGTAGGTAGATTGGATCTTACTCGAAAACCCTAAACCACGTAAAATATGCAAACCAAATTAGAGAACGTCTAACTTGTTTTTGCAGGGTTTGGTGATGTGATATGGCCATAATGTGATGATGACTATGTATGAGATGATCATTATTGTATTGTGGCAACCGAGGAGCCTTATGGTTGTCTTTAAATTTCATGTTGAGTAGTATTTCAAAGTAGTTGTAATAGTTGCTACATGGAGAACAATCATGAAGACGGCGCCATTGACCTTGGTGCTTCGCCAACGATGATGGAGATCATGCCCGTTGATGATGGAGATCATGTCCGTGCTTTGGAGATGAAGATCAAAGGCACAAAGACAAAAGGGCCATATCATATCACATATGTGCATGTGATGTTAATCCTTTTATGCATCTTATTTTGCTTAGATCGCGACGGTAGCATTATAAGATGATCCCTCTCACTAAAATATCAAGATAATAAAGTGTTCATCCTTAGTAGCACCGTTGCCAAGACTTTTCGTTTCGAAGCATCTCGTGATGATCGGGTGTGATAGAATCAACAAGTGCATACAACGGGTGCAAGACATTTGCACATGCGGATACTAAGGTGGCCTTGACGAGCCTAGCATGTACAGACATGGTCTCGGAACACGTGATACCGAAAGGTAGAGCATGAATCATATGATTGATATGATGAACACTTTGAGTGTTCGCCATTAAAGTTACATCTTGTCTCGTGATGATCGGACTTGGTGTGATGGATTTGGTTCGTGTGATCACTAAGACAATGCGAGGGATATTGTTTTGAGTGGGAGTTCACCTAGTTTTTAATTATGATGAATTAAAATTTGAACTCAATTTGTCATAAACATTAGTCTAAACTATTGCAAATATGTTGTAGATATGGCGTCCTCAATCAATTTTAACCAGTTCCTAGAGAAAGAAAAGCTTAAGAGCAACGGCAACTTCACCGACTGGTTCCGTCATGTGAGGATCTTCCTCAATGGCGGAAATCTGCAATATGTGCTTGATGCACCGCTAGGTGACCCTCCTGCAAACTGAAACCGATGAAGTAAAGAATGTTTACGCGACTCGAAAAACTCGGTACTCTCAAGTTCGTGTGCCATCCTATGCGTCTGGAAGCCGATCTTCAAAAACGTTTTGAGCACCACGATCCACATGAGTTAATCAATGAGTTGAAGACTATCTTTGAAACTCATGCGGCCGTGGAATGCTATGAAGCATCGAAACACTTCTTGGTGCATGATGGAAGAAGGCAGCTCCGTTAGTGAGCACATGCTCGCCATGACCGGCATGCGAAGAAACTCTGACTTGGGAATAGTGATTCCTAACAGATGGGGATTAATCGTGTCCTTCAATCACTGCCACCTAGTTACAAGAACTTTGTGATGAATTACAATATGCAGAACATGAACAAAGAGTTACCTGAACTCTTCGCCATGCTAAAATCTGCTGAGATTGAAATTAAGAAAGAGCACCAAGTGTTGATGGTCAACAAGACCACCAGCTTCAAGAAACAGGGCAAGTCTAAAGGCAAGAACAAGAAGAGTGGCAAGAAAGCTGCCACGCCTCCTGTGAAACCGAAGACGGCCCTAAGCTTGATGTGAGTGTTATTGCAAGGAGAAGGGACAGAAGCGTAATTGCTCCAAGTATTTGGTGGATCTGAAGAGCGGCCTTGTCAAGAAGAAGAAAGAAGGTATATTTGATATACATGTTATAGATGTTTATCTTGGTTCTCGTACTAGTACTGGTATTTGATACTGGTTCGGTTGCTCATATTTGTAACTCGAAACAGGAACTAAAGAATAAACGAAGACTACTAAAGGATGAAGTGACCATGCGCGTTGGAAATGGATCCAAAGTCGATGTGATCGTTGTCGGCACACTTCCTCTACATCTACCTTCGGGATTAGTTTTAAGCCTCAATAATTGTTATTTTGTACCCGCGTTGAGCATGAACATTATATCTGGATCTTGTTTAATGCAAGACGGTTATTCATTCAAGTCTGAGAATAATGGTTGTTCTATTTTTATGAATAATATCTTTTATGGTCGAGCACCTGAAAAGAATGGCTTATTTCGTTAGATCTCGATAGTAGTGATACACATATACATAACATTGATGCTAAGCGAATTAAATTGAATGATAATTCTACTTATATGTGGCACTGTCGTCTTGGTCATATTGGAGTGAAACGCATGAAGAAACTCCATACCGATGGATTACTTGAATCACTTGACTTTGAGTCACTTGATAGATGCGAAGCATGTCTAATGGGAAAAATGACTAAGACTCCATTCTCTGGTATTATGGAGCGAGCTCGACTTATTGGAAATCATACATACCGATGTGTGCGGATCAATGAGTGTAGCATCGCGCGGTGGTTATCGTTATGTTCTAACCTTCACAGATGATCTGAGTAGATATGGGTATATCTATTTCATGAAACATAAATCCGAAACTTTTGAGAAGTTTAAGGAATTCCAAAGTGAAGTAGAAAATCAACGTAACAAGAAGATTAAATTTCTACGATCTGATCGCGGAGGTGAATATCTGAGTTATGAGTTTGGCGTGCATTTAAAGAAATGCGGAATACTTTCACAATTGACACCGGGAACACCACAACAAAACGGTGTGTCCGAACGTCGTAATCGAACTCTCTTAGATATGGTTCGTTCTATGATGTCTCTTACTGATTTGCCGTTATCATTTTGGAGTTATGCATTAGAGACAACCGCATTCACTTTAAATAGAGCACCATCAAAATCCATTGAAACGACACCGTATGAATTATGGTTTAATAAGAAACCTAAGTTGTCGTTCCTTAAAGTTTGGGGTTGCGAAGCCTATGTAAAAAAGTTACAACCGGACAAGCTAGAACCCAAAGCGGAGAAATGCGTCTTCATAGGATACCCTAAGGAAACTATAGGGTACACTTTCTATCACAGATCCGAAGGCAAGATATTTGTTGCTAAGAACGGAACCTTTCTTGAGAAAGAATTTCTCACTAAAGAAGTGACTGGAAGAAAAGTAGAACTCGATGAGATTGAAGAATCTCTGCTCGTTGATCGAGTAGCGCAGATCGGAAGATGTTCCCTGCCGCAGCAACAGAGGAAGCTAATGATAATGATCATGAAACTTCAAATGAGACAACTACTGAACCTCGCAGATCAACAAGGGAACGTGCCACTCCTGATTGGTATGATCCTTGTCTAAATATCATGATTGTGGATAACAATGATGAAGACCCTGCGACGTATGAAGAAGCGATGATGAGCCCAGATTCCAACAAATGGCAAGAAGCCATGAAATCGAAATGGGATCCATGTATGATAACAAAGTATGGACTTTGGTAGACTTACCTGATAGCCGAAAGGCTGTCGAGAATAAATGGATCTTCAAGAGAAAAACAGATGCGATGGTAATATTACTGTCTATAAAGCTCGACTTGTCGCAAAGGGTTTCCGACAAATTCAAGGTGTTGACTACGATGAGACTTTCTCACCCGTAGCGAAGCTAAAATCTGTGAGGATTTTGTTAGCAATAGCTGCATTTTTCGATTATGAGATTTGCAGATGGATGTCAAAACGGCGTTCCTTAATGGAGACATTGAGGAAGAGTTGTATATGGTACAACCCAAAGGTTTTGTCGATCCTAAAAATGCTGACAAGGTATGCAAACTTCAGCGTTCAATCTATGGACTGAAGCAAGCATCGAGAAGTTGGAACCGACGTTTTGATAAGGTGATCAAAGACTTCGGGTTTATACAGTGTCATGGAGAGGCATGTATTTACAAGAAAGTGAGTGGGAGCTCTGTAGCATTCCCGATATTATATGTAGATGACATATTATTGATTGGGAATGATATAGAACTATTAAGCAATGTAAAGGGTTATTTGAATAATAGTTTTTCAATGAAAGACCTTGGTGAAGCATCGTATATATTAGGCATCAAGATTTATAGAGATAGATCAAGACGTCTAATAGGGCTATCACAGAGTACATACCTGGACAAGATTCTAAAGAAGTTTAGAATGGACGAAAGTAAGAAAGGATTCTTACCTATGTTACCAGGCAAGGTCTTGAGTAAGACTCAAGGTCCGGCTACGGCAGAAGAAAGAGAAAGGATGAGTCGGATCCCCTATGCCTCGGCAGTAGGCTCTATCATGTATGCCATGCTATGTACAAGACCGGATATAGCACATGCTGTTAGTTTGACTAGCGATGTCAAAGTGATCCAGAATGGAACACTGGACAGCGGTCAAGAATATCCTGAAGTACTTGAAAAGAACTAAGGATATGTTTCTTTGTTATGGAGGTGACCAAAAGCTTGTTGTAACAAGTTACACCGATGCAAGTTGGAACACCGATCCTGCTAAGTCACACTGGGTACGTGTTTATATTGAATGGTGCAAGTGAGTAAGCTCAAGCGCACGGTGGCGAAATCCTCAACGAATCGGAGTACATAGCGGCTTCAGAGGCTTCATCGCGGTATGGATAAAGAGGTTCATTATAGAGCTCGGTGTGGTTCCTAGTGCATTGGACCCACTAGTCATCTATTGTGACAACATGGGTGCCATCACCAATGCACAAGAACCAAGGTCACACAAGAGGTGAAGCATATCAAGCTGCGTTATCATTCGATTCGCGAGTACATCGAAGATGGAGAAGTAAAGATTTGCAAAGTACACACTGATCTGAATGTAGCAGATCCGTTGACTAAAGCTCTCCCTAGGGCAAAGCATGACCAACACCAGAATGCCATGGGTGTTAGGTACCTTACAATGTAATCTAGATTATTGACTCTAGTGCAAGTGGGAGACTGTTGGAGATATACCCAAGAGGCAATAATAAAAGTGGTTATTATATATCTTTATGTTTATGATAAATGTTTATATACCATGCTATAATTGTATTAACCGAAACATTGATACATGTGTGTTATGTAAACAAACAAATGAGTCCCTAGTAAGCCTCTTAACTAGCTTGTTGATTAATAGATGATTAGTTTCATAATCATGAACATTGGATGTTATTAATGACAAGGTTATATCATTATATGAATGATGTAATGGACACACCCAATTAAGCGTAGCATAAGTTCACGTCATTAAGTTATTTGCTATAAGCTTTCGATACATAGTTACCTAGTCCTTATGACCATGAGATCATGTAAATCACTTATGCCGGAAAGGTACTTTGATTACATCAAACGCCACTGCGTAAATGGGTGGTTATAAAGGTGGGATTAAGTATCCGGAAAGTATGAGTTGAGGCATATGGATCAACAGTGGGATTTGTCCATCCCGATGACGGATAGATATAGGCCCTCTCGGTGGAATGTCGTCTAATGTCTTGCAAGCATATGAATAGGTTCATAAGGGACCACATACCATGGTACGAGTAAAGAGTACTTGTCAGAGACGAGGTTGAACAAGGTATAGAGTGATACCGATGATCAAACCTCGGACAAGTAAAATATCGCGTGACAAAGGGAATTGGTATCATATGTGAATGGTTCATTCGATCACTAAAGTTATTGTTGAATATGTGGGAGCTATTATGGATCTCCAGATCCCGCTATTAGTTATTGGTCAGAGTAAGTACTCAACCATGTCTGCATAGTTCGCGAACCGTAGGGTGACACACTTAAAGTTGGATGTTGAAATGGTAGAACTTGAATATGGAATGGAGTTCGAATATTTGTTCGGAGTCCCGGATGAGATCCGGACATCACGAGGAGTTCCGGAATGGTCCGGAGAATAAGATTCATATATAGGATGTCATTTTATGTGATTTAAAATGATGCGGAAGGTTCTATGGAAGGTTCTAGAAAAGTCCGAAAGAAACCACCAAGGAAGGTGGAGTCCCGGAGGGACTCCACCTCCATGGCCGGCCAACCCAAGAAGGGGAGGAGTCCCAAGTGGACTCCCCCAAGGGGGCCGGCCACCCCCTCCATGGAAGGTGGAACTCCCACCTCTAGTGGGAGTCATAGCTTGGGTAGGTTTTCCTATCATATGGAAGATTTTTGGGTCTTATTCGGAGACTTGTAGTCCAAC
This sequence comes from Lolium multiflorum, assembly GCA_030979885.1. NCBI lineage: Eukaryota > Viridiplantae > Streptophyta > Magnoliopsida > Poales > Poaceae > Lolium > Lolium multiflorum. The sequence continues at coordinate 324,713,176 of CM061748.1, read as the reverse complement.
CCTTGGGGCTTCCACCTATATAATGAGGGACAAGGGGAGGGGTCCGGCCACCTCAAGACCACCACCTGGCCGCACCCCCAAGTGGCCGGCCACCCCTCCCAAACCCTAGCCGCCCCTTCTCCTCCATAGCTCCCGCGTGCTTTAGCGAAGCTCCGCCGGAGTTCTCCACCGCCACCGACACCACGCCATCGTGCGTCGGATTCAAGAGGAGCTACTACTTCCGCTGCCCGCTGGAACGGGAGGTGGACGTCTTCTTCATCAACAACCGAACGTGTGACCGAGTACGGAGGTGCTGCCCGTTCGTGGCGCCGGTGATCAAGATCTTCTACGCGCTTTGCAAGCGGCAAGTGATCGTCTACCAGCAACAAGAGCCTCATCTTGTAGGCTTTGGAATCTCTTCAAGGGTGAGACTCGATAATCCCCTCGTTGCTACCGTCTTCTAGATTGCATCTTGGCTTGGATTTCGTGTTCGCGATAGGAATTTTTTTGTTTTCTATGCTACGTTATCTTACAAGTTTTACCAACATTTCTGGAAGGTTATCAAGTCGAACCTTATTGAGTTGTTCAACTATCCTCATAGTGGACAACTTGAGTTGTTTCGCCTCAATTTTGGTAAAATCATTTTATTACCTAAAATTAATAAAGTAGACGGGATCCAACAATATTGGCCTATCTGTCTCGTTAATGTTAGTTTTAAAATTACCCCTAAAGTTGCTACGATATGGCTGAACATGGTGGTTGATCATGTAGTCTGTCTGCCTCAGACTGCATTTATGCAAGGGCGTAACATCCTAGATGGAATTGTTATACATGAGACGGTTCATGAACTTCATAAGAAAAAGTTGAATGAGGTGATTTTAAAAATCGATTCTGCGAAGGCCTATGATAAAGTAAAATGATCTTTCCTTCAGCAAACTCTCAGAATGAAAGGTTTCTCTGGTAAGTGGTGTGCTTTAATCCATAAGCCATACTTTCATCTCGGGAGGGAGTGTTGCCATTGAAGTCAACAACGACATTGGTAAATATTTCTAAACCAAGAAGGGACTAAAACAGGGAAACCCTTTATCACCTATGCTACTTAATATAGTGGTGGATATGTTCGATGTCATGATTGAACGCCCAAAGTCTAATGGCCAAATTGAAGGTGTGATTTCTCATCTTGTGGATGGAGGGTTATCCATTCTTCAATACGCCGACGAGACAATCCTTTTCATGTAACATGACATCCGCAAGGGACCTAAAGTTAATATTCTTAGTGGTTGAGCAATTATCGGGTCTGAAAATTAATTTCCATAAAAGCGACTTCTTTTGTTTTGGTGAGGCTCAAGACAATGCTAATATGTAAGCTGGATTATTTAGCTGCGGACAAGGCTAGTTTCCTATTAGATATTTATGTATTCTGATTCATTACTGGAGACTCACTTTGGCTGAATGGAAACCAGGTAGAGATGAGACTTCAAATTAGACTAGGTAGCTGGAAAGACAAACTATTATCCTTGGACGGAAGATTGATTCTTATTAATTAAGTACTAAGTAATATGGTATTGTATATAATATCATTATTCCAACTTCCAAAAGAAGTTCTAAAAAGATTGGATTATTTCCTATACATGTTCTTTTGGCAATGAGATGAGATAGTGAGAAACGTAAATATCGTCCGTCTATCCAAATGAAGTGTGGTTTCGTGGCCCAGAGATCAAGTCCTTATCTTCACGACTTTCAGGTCAAGAACATGTCCCTCCTTGGCAAATGGCTTTTCAAACTTCTTTTAGTAGAAGTGGTTTGGCAGACCCCTCCTTATGAGAAAGTATGTTGGCTCGAGTGTGTTGTCTCAAGTTCATTGTAAACATGGTGACTCACATTTCTAGGATGAACTTATGGCGACCTTATTTGTTTTTTTTTCTATTAGAGATGGATCAAAGATTAGGTATGTAATGCCACTCTTCAAGAACAATATCTGGCATTGTACAATATTGTACGTCACAAAAGTGATACAATCGCCAAGGTGCTAGAAACTTCTCCATTGAATATGCGGTCCCGAAGAAATCTCATTTGTCCCAGACATGCATCTTGGAATGCTTTGATGCATTGCCTAGCTTTGGTCTAGTTAACGCAAGGTTCGATGTATTTCGTTGGATTCTTCATGAGAGTGAATTTTTTTGGACGGATTCTATGTATAATGATTTAGAGTGCAAATTACAGTTGTATTGCTTAGTTTATTCACTAGTGACCGCAGAAGTTATTTCGTGAGCCATGATAAATTTTGTGAGGAAAATTAATTATAGCTTGTGAATTTAACATAGGTGTTCTCTGCATTCGTCGTGGCCCCTCTAGGCCACTCCATCATCTTCTCTCAAACCATCTCAATGTATTCATCATGTTCTTGCGTGTGTGTTGAGTAGAGTTTGGATTATTGCTTTTGACACTACTAGAAGAGAGTGTTCGATTAGTCGAGAATAAGAAATGTTTTGTGTGCGCTCGATGAAGGAACGGCACAGAACAAATGTTAGGTAGCTCCAAGATGTATCCGACGGCCAGGAATTAACGGCGTCGCACCTGAATACATAACCAGCCGACCGAGCCGTTCCAGCCGAGACCTCCCTTCCGCAAACCGGCCCGACCCGAAAGCCCACCACCATCGTCGTGTCTTCTCCGCCGCCGCCATCTCCGGCGACCACCGGACCCCGAGAAGGAGGAGCCAGTGCCCGGCGAAGCGGAGGAGGAGGAGATGGTGGGCGCCTCGTCTTCGTCGGTGGTGAACGTGTACCCGCTCGCCAACTACACGTTCGGCACCAAGGAGCCCAAGATGGAGAAGGACACCTCCGTCGCCGACCGCCTCGCCCGCATGAAGGTCAAGTAAGTGCGCCTCCGCCCCGCCTCCTGGCATTCGTCAGCTCGTCCCCCGTACCCCCTTCCCCTGATCCAGAACCTCCAGGCGTACTGCGCCGGAAACCCTAAACCCTAGAGCTCAGATCATTTCCGCATACCATTTTATTTGAAGATCTGAGCCGTTAGCTCCGAGGAGATTACCGCGGAGCATTGTTGGTAGAACGACCAAATTACTGCAAATTTTTAGTCAAATTTCCAACACTACATCGCTAGGTGCTGCCGGAATTGCCTGTATTCTGAATCTTCTACATGTTAGTATAGGATTTTTTTGGTTAGCTATTTGGCTTTGTATTGAATGTCTAATAGAGGAAATTCACATACAAGCTTTGCTGTTCCTTCAATTGATTGCAATATCTGTGTACACTCTGTCTTGCCTCTTAAATATCCCGTGAGCAGTTTAGCTCCTTTGCAAAGTACTAGCATGTTCCTTAACCTTGTCCTGTGAAATGGATCAACTTACTAATTCACCTTGGCAAATGGCAGCTACATGAAGGAAGGAATGAGGACAAGTGTTGAAGCAATCCTGTTGGTATGTTTGTACTCTTCCATCTCATACTTGTGTTTGCACACATTTTTGTGCTTGAAAATATGCGACTCTTGCCAAACTCCATGCAGTAACAATTGGTCAGTGGATGCAGTAATTAAGCAAATAAACTGAAATATTCACTTGCATTATCCTATATAGGTGCAAGAGCACAACCACCCCCACATACTGCTGTTGCAAATTGGGAATACATTTTGCAAGCTTCCTGGTGGACGGTTGAAGCCTGGAGAAAATGGTCTGTTTTCTGTTGCCTCACGCCCTCACTTCTCTATCATATCCCTTGTACATGAATCCATCATATGCTTGCTTATGTGACGGGAATTCTACAGAAATTGATGGCCTGAAAAGAAAGTTGTGCAGCAAACTTGCAGTGAACTCACCTTCCTTTCCACCTAACTGGCAGGTAATGTGTCTGAGGGAAGTTCTTTTTTTTTTGTTAATGGTGAATGATCGTATCATATTACTCCCTCTATCCCAAAATGTAGGGCGTCTAAGAATTACTCAAAAAGTCAACGTTTTTTTAAGTTTGAGTTTGACCAAGTTTATACACAAAACAAATGAATAATTACAATACTGAATCAATATCGGTAAAATCACCATGAAGTATATTTTCTTAGTGTGTCCATTCAATATTGTAGATGTAGATATTTTTTCCTAAATATTTGGTCAAAGTTAGTAAGAGTTGACTTGTATCTAATCCTTAGGCACATTACATTTTGGGACGGAGGGAGTACTTAATTTTATTGGAACTTGCCCCTTTGCACCTTGCTGAATCATAGTTAATCAAGCAGTACTAACATTAACTGCATGTAGAAGAAGTAAAAAAACTGAACGGCTATTTAAGCTTTCCTCTGGCCATCTGCTAACCATGGTTATAGTAGTTTTATCTTATTCAAGGCATGTCATGAACATTGTATAGCTCCGTATGTACTATTTTGCAGCTAAGTGCTAAATGGAACAGTGGCACTCATGCTATGCTAACTGCAGAAATCATGTTCACACTTTTCAAGATTTAAAGCATGAACTACCTACTGTCTTACTCTTGTGCTAATAAAATTTTCCATGTCCACATATTTATACAACAAATATTCAAAGTGGACATCTGTAGGTAGACATGCCGCTCTACACTAGTCTTTCTACATAATGTTTGTTATGTACTTACGGAAGTGTGAAATACATGGAGTCAGTGTGAACTTGCCTGTCTAGCTTCTGTTTACAGTAATCTTGAGTCAGTGTGAACTTGCCTGTCTAGCTTCTGCTTACAGTAATCTTGGGTTTCAGTTCTGTTAACAACATGCTGACATTGTTGTTATGAGATGTTTTTGATAAATGACGTTGCGTGATGTGAACTGTGTGCATTCTGATAAAGGTATAATATGGTTTTCTCCAGGTTGGTGAGTGTGTTGCTGTCTGGTGGAGGCCAAACTTTGAGACAGTGATGTATCCTTACTGCCCTCCACATATAACCAAGCCCAAGGTATATTCTTTCTTTTGAGAGGTTTTCTGTTAACCATCTAATATTGGGATTTAGGGTTAGATAACGCAAAATGAGCAATGTGATGAACAGGAGTGCAAGAAGCTTTTCATTGTTCACCTGACTGAAAGGGAGTATTTCGCTGTTCCAAGGAACTTGAAGCTACTTGCTGTTCCACTGTTTGAGCTTTATGACAATGTCCAGGTAAGTGGCAGTACCCCCACTCTGAAAGTTAGCTTTCCATGTTGTTTAGGACATTGTACTCATGACCTGAGTGTGTTTGAGGTATATGCCTAATAGCTACCCAGCAATGTAGTTTTTTTTGTACACAAGGATATGGCTCCATAATTTTGTTTTGTTTTGCTTCACATAAAAGAATGATTTAATAGTATTGAGTTGGTTTCTGCGGGAAAGTATCTTTCTCGCTGTTCACGCTATGGAACCTCTTCGATCTGGTGCCATCAGTAGTGGTTTAGTTCTTACCATATATGTCTTTAACCAGGCCATAGAGATATGATAGTTGTAACCTGCACTGTTTTTTAATCAAATTCAGACAGAATCCTTTCATGTAAACCCTGTTATCAACCGGCGTACAATGTTTGCTTATTGTTTAGGACATTGTACTCATGACCTGAGTGTGTTTGAGGTAAATGCCTAATAGATGCGCAGCGATGGTTTTTTTCTACACAAGGATGTGGCCCATAAACAAATTTTGTTTTGCTTCACATAAAAGAATGATCTAAATAGTATTGAGTTGACTTCTGCGGGAAAGTATCTTTTTATCTCTTCAAGCCTTGTTCTGTTATCAACCGGCGTACAATGTTTGCTTATTCTCACATGGATATATATCCCTCTCCATCTTTAATTCTACTATTGCACCATGTTTCAGTATAGTTGTTTTTATATAGTTGTCGTAAATGTGCTGGTGGAAGCCTGAAATTTACTTTCTTTGTGGATGCAGCGGTATGGACCTGTCATTTCCACCATTCCGCAGCAGTTGTCTAGGTTCCAGTTCAACATGGTGAGCTCGTAAGGGCGATGCTGGCTTAGTGTGCACAAGACCTCTCAGGCGACCCGTTCAGATAGATCTTCGAAATCAAACTGGCTTATCAACTTAGCATGACTCTCGTTTATCCAGTGACCAAAACTTCATGAATTATGCACCACCGTTAGTCTACAATCTAGGCATGCACTCTGACCGGCTTTTATTTGGCTATTTCTGATATTACAGAAGCTGTTCGTGATGTATTCTTACTTAGATAATCTTGTTGTTGTTCCGCTGCGCTAATTTGTTTGTCTATATGTACCGATGTATGTTTGTACTATTTGCATGATCTGCAGTAGTTAGCAACTATGTAGGCTCCTGTTTCTGAAGGCAGAGAAACTAGGGTGTTCAGCCAAAACAGTTATGAGCTGGAGTATTTAAAATTGCTACCTTTGAACATGTGTAAACTTAGTCATGTGTGAATGGTTGATTGTTAACTGTAGAACGCTCAATGTACTGGCACATTTGAGTTGGAAGATGTAAACTACCTCGGTTACAAAATATAAGATGTTTTGGTAGGCTTAAAACATCTCATAATTTGAAACAGAGGTAATATATCATTTATGTCGCCTATCTCCAAGATATAATGAGCAATCACTGCTACTAGATTGAATAAGATTTTCAACATCAGTGGGCCGACGCTCTTTTCAACATCAGTATTCTTGAAAAAAATTCTTTTATATGCAATAAGATTGAAGGGCTGTACACTGAAGATATGTACAGCCTTTGATTTCATCTCGTCCCCATCCTTGGATTTTGTTTTTACAGATACCATCTACGGTATTGAAGAAAATGTTGGAAAATGAAGAGCTAACTTGTAAAAAAACAACACCGTCTCCTATCTTGTTTTGGATCCGGCCCGTTACACGTGAGATCGATCAAGATCGTATCCCACCCGGAGCGCAAGGCCCAGCCCAAGAAAACAGCTACACACCAGACAGCACAAGAAGAGTAGATCGATCGCGCCAGATCGACTATGGAGCTGCTACCGGAGGACCTACTCGCCGACATCCTCCACCGTCTCTCCGCGCACGACCTCGCCGCGGCGCGGTGCGTGCACATTTCCTGGCGCGCCGTCATCGACAGCCACCGCCTGATGCAACTTGTCCCGCTCCCGCTCGCCGGCATCTTCCTCAGCTTCAACGACCACGCATTCTCGGAGCTCTTGGCCCGCCCTGTGCCGCCGTCCGCCAAGGTCAGCGGCAAGCTCCACCAGTACATGCCGACTGCTGATCCAGTCCCCGTCGCAGACCACTGCAACGGCCTCCTCCTCCTCGGCTGCGCCTACGTGGCCAACCCCGCCACGCGGCGGTGGGCCACCCTGCCCTTCCCGCCGCCGTCGTTTCCTGCCAGCTGGAACGGCTTCCCCCGCTATGACTACCTCGTGTTCGACCCTGCCGTGTCGCCGCACTACGAGGTCGTCACGATCCCTCACCTTCCTAATAAGGGCGCGAAGATGGTGGACACCCGGGTCGATGGGTGGGAGTGGCCGCCCTCGTCCATGATGCTGCCCGTCTTCTCCTCGGCGACGAATAGGTGGGAGGAGAGGTGGTTCGAGCGGCAAGGGGAGGCGCTGGGGACCGTCGCCGAGGTGCGGCAGCCTTGGCCCGGCGACGAGCAATACGGCGTCTACTGGCGGGGGCACCTCTACGTGCACCACAATTTTATTTGGAGGTACTACTACTCTCTCTCTCTATATGTACTTGAACGTTGCGCCATCATATGTTTGCATTTAATTATTAAGGTATCTTATTCGACGCAGTTTCTTGGAGGTGTCCATAAAGGTAGGGTGTGCGTGCGTGCGTTCATAGAGGTGAGTGTGTGCGCGTATGTGTGAGCATCTTTGATTTACTGTGTCTCGCAAAAAAAGGTATCACTTGTTTTCCAATAAATTTGTAATTTTATTTTCGTAATTCTTTTTTGTCCTCAGAATATCTTTGTCAGATGGCAAGTACCAAGCAATTAAACCACCCCATGGTATATACACCAACGGAAGCCAAGAAAGAAGACTCGGAATATCGAAAAAGGGAGTGTATCTTGCGTCAATTGCTTCTCCGGGGCGGCGGCTACAAGTTTGGATCCTCGATGACTCATGTGCTCATACTAAGTGGGTTTTAAAGCATCAGGCTGACCTTACGCACATATTGTCTCACCGGAGCTGGAATCCCGAAGCTCGCGGGTCTTGGGTCATGGAAGACGTCAACTATCATTTCTACAACGATAGGTTTCCAGATTACAGCGGACAAACTCCACCGAAAGATAGATTCGAGTGGGACTCTGACAGCGATGATGTTCTCGACAAGAAAGATACGATTGAAGGACGGTACAGGGAAAATATCACCATCCTCGGATTTCATCCCCACAAAGAAGTCTTATTTCTGAGCGAGTCGATGAGGAGAGGATTGGCCTATCATATGAACGCGTCGAAGCTTCAAGACCTAGGAAATATGTACCCGACACGCTATGATGACTTTGCTGATCCTCATAGACTCATATTACTAGCTTTTCCGTACACGCCGTGTTGGACCGTAGAGTTCCCTTCAAATAATTGATTCACAAGCTCATATGGATTTTTCACTTTGGAGCTAGAAGCAAACCATGGTCCATGGCGCACTTAAATTGGATTGATAGCGCGTGATGTTAATCTCTCTCTTTTTTTTACTTTAAAGATGAGTCCATCTTGAAGTTTAGTAGTCTGTGCAATGATTCCTAATTAAACGTAGTAAACCATAATGCTAGTATTTTAATATGAATAATTTTATAATTTTATATCGATTTTGCCAATTCTCAGTCGACTGACCTAGAGTTAGCTTAATTTCTAGCCGACCCCGAGAAAGTTAGATTGCGCCGTGCTTCGTGCTAGCCAACCAAACAAACATCATGGTGACTTGTTGGCGATATGAAAGCACGAATCATGAGCATCAAGCCTGTCAGATTTTTGTGGAGTTGTCCCAATGTTCATCCCCTTGGGGAAATGCTGGTTTTATTTGTTCATTTTCGCTTTCATAGTTTCCAGCCTTGTTGCAAGTTTGTGTACCGTGGTGCCACAAGTTGCAAGTTTTTGTATGAAAATGCATCTAAAGTGTAAGCTCGTTATTAAAATCGGCGGAGGAGGATCCCGTAGACCTAGTTACAAATAGCGATATGAAAGCACGAACGATGGGCATGGGCACATTTCTGTGTGGAGTTCTCCCAGTGCTCATTCCCTCTGGGAAATGTAGGTTTTATTTGTTCATTCTCGCTCTCATAGTTTCCAGCCTTGTTGCATTGCACGTTTGCAGCATTAGTTAGTATCGCCGCATACATGTGTGGACTCGTTGATGACAACAGCAGCAGGGGGGATTCAAACGAATCGAAGAATACACAAACACGTAAGCAACGATGTACACTCTCTAGATCGACAGCTACAATGAAAAATCCCAACACAATAATCGTCGAGTCCTAGGATTCGTCTTCCTGCTTTCATTCACCTATAAATTCTCGAACCGAAGACATCTGATGCGGCGCAACACAGAACTGAAGAACAAGGGTAACAGGGCGAATCTTGAGAGATTATGGCCACAAAGATGGTCGCCCTGGCGATGGCCATCGTCATCCTTGCCACGGCCAAGGCAGGTGCTGCAGCGACGACCGGGACAGGGCCGAGGAGCTACCTGACATCGTGGGACGGGCCTGCGTGCACGACGAGCACGGGGCGCATGTCGAGCGTAGGGATGTGCGGCTGCAGCCCCGTTCGCTTCCATGGCGGCCACGAGTTCAACTTCCGTGGCGAGACAGCGACGCTCTACAGCAAGCACGGCTGTGCCGGCACACCATACCAGGTGTTCGAAGACACCCAAGCTTGCGGCGACTTTGGCTGGCGCAGCATCCACATCGACTGCTGAGCATGACCGTGCCACGAGCGTGTACGTACTCCCACCTCTAGTCCTCTACGACCCGCCCTATAGCTTATTATCCGAAAATAATGAGGTGGACATATGAAATGAATAACTATCTTACTGTAAGGCATGCGTGAAGATGCTTCGACAGTTCAAAAAAAGAGAATTGAGTTTCGTGCCACAACGACCAATCCACAATGGTGTCCAGAGAACGGCACTGTAAAATAAGGTAGTGTACTATATGATCTACGACAATCAGTCTGGTGCTACAATGGGTTGGGATTGGAACGTAAAGGATAACGTGGGGGCAAATATTTCCTGTCCGGGAAGGAGAGCATGAGCGTCCCTCCCGCCCCCGCGGGCGACCCGGACGCCCCCGCGCCGCCATGGCCTCCGGCGGCACCCACCCACCCCTCCAGCCCTAGGTTTAGCCACCAAACCCCTCCGGCCCCTCCTCTCCTCCTCCTCGACGGCGCTGCCAGCAGTCCTCGGGGACCGGACGCGGCCATCCCGGTCGGCAGCCCCTCCTCTGGGCATGCGCCTGCCCAAGGCTTCCTGTCGGCGAGGACGCCACGCGCGCTTGCTGTCGACCCGCTCGCCCTCCCGCCGCCGTTCGCCACGCCCGGAGACGCCTTCCTCCAGCTCGCCCTGCAGAACTTCAGCACTCTGGTATGTACTCCGGTTGCCCCTTGCTCGCCGCTGTTTGCCCCGACCCCGGTGCACATCGCTGTGAGACAAGACAACCGCAAGCCCGTCTCTCCGTCTTTGGTCCGCAACTTGCTGCAGTTTTGGCTTGGAAACCCGTTTGAGAGTTTATCTGTGGTTGAGGTTGATCTAAACGTGTTCCGGCTCTTCGTTGTGTCCCCAAAGCTTGCCTCGTTTCTTGCCTCGCTCGACGGCATCCGCCATGGACAGATCCTTGCGCTGTTTTCCCTCCCTCGTGCTCCTCCTTCGGATGCCCTGTCTCTCCCTGGGCCGCCGCTTGGGCCCAACCCTGCCTCCCTGACGCGTCAGCGCTCTGCCCCTCCTTCTGCTGCTCCTGGGCCGTCTGCGCTCGTGACCTGGCCTGGGCCTGCGGCCCTGCCAGCCCACGCGGGAGACGTGGCGCCTGCCCCTGCTGCTGTTGACCTAGATTCCACCACGGGGCCACGCCCAGCCAAACCCAAACACCGCCGTTTCCGCCCTCCTCCTTGTCTCTTCCTCCTCTCGCCTGGCATCCTCCCTCGCCCCGATGCGCCGCTGCCTTGGCCGACGCACCAGACCCGTGAGCCACCCTCCCCACCCTCCCCTCCGCATCCCGCACCATCCCCAACCTCCGGATGCTCCTCTGAGCCCTTTCCCCTTTCGAGCGCCTCTCCTCTCGCCGGTCAACTTTCCTCCTTGGGCACCCTCGTGGCTCGCGCCGCCGCGGATGGCCGGCCCGTGCCCTCCTACTCCGAGATGGCGGCCTCCCCTTCTAAGCCTGCACCCGCTCCTCCTTGCGCCACTCCCCCTCCGCTGCGCTCCCTTGCTCGTCGGTGCTTCAAGTGCTTGTCCCCGGACCACCGTGTCGCTGCTTGCCGGGACCCTGTGTGCTGCCGGAGGTGCCGCCACTCCGGCCACAAGGAGCGTGCCTGTAAGCTCCCGCCCCATTCTTTCTCCGCCCCTCCCTCCTCCTTCCTTTTCTCCCATGCTCAAACCCCTCTTCCCATTAACCTCAGATCTGCGATGGACGCCGCCGGCGGGTCTGAGGATGGCCACCAGGATCCGGTGCCCCTTTTCTGCTGCCTGTGCTTCCGCAACGACCACTCCCGGTCCAGCTGCCGCCTCGTTGTCCCCGCTGTTCTTGCTCAGGCTGACGTGCTCGACGCGGTCGAGGTGGACGCCGAGGATGCGGCGGTTGGTGCTGAAGATGCGCCGCCGCCTGTCGATGCTGATGAAGAAGAGGAGGAAGACCCGGAGGAGCTCGTGTTCGAGGACGACATCGACGGTGCGGCCGCGGCTCTGCCTGCGGCCACCAGCTTTGCGGCCTCCCTTGCTGGCTCTGCGGAGGTTGCTAGCGACGAAGAGGCTAGCTTCATCCCCATCTCGGATGCGGCTGACTTCCTCTCCGTCCCTGCCTCCGACTCCGAACCCCTGGACGAAGAAGACCTCGCTGCTCCTGTGCGGCCCGACAGCATCGCCGTCTACATGCCTTACGCCAACCTGTGCCTCTTCGACAACCTCGCCTACGCCTTCGTCAACCCTCCCATGGAGAACCCCGACAGCTTCATCCTTCAAGCTGCCGATCTTGGCTGTGGCCCGGACCGGGTCTCCTTGTTCCCTTCCTCTGAAGGCGCTCGCCTCGCCGTTTTCTCCTCGCCACCTGATCGCGAAAATGCCATTGACAACGGCCCCTTCCTGGGCATTGAGGCCTCTGTTTTCTTCCGGCGCCATGATGAAACCGATAACCGTTTCCTTTTCGAGCATGAATCCATGGCTGCTCTGTCCATGAATCGATACCCCATGGAGCATTGGCGCCGCACCCACATATCCCACTCCTCTGGCCCCTACGCCAATCCTCATGCCATTGATCCTATCTGCCTTGCCGGAGTCGATTTCGAAGCCGTTCTTGTCACTGTCAAGGCAGAATCGATCTCTGATATTCCCCTCACCCTCGCTGTCAAGAACCACTGCAGCACCGGCTCGTTCTCTGATATCACCATTGTGGGCTTCAAGGATCTTGCCCCCGGCTCAGATGGTTCTTCCGGGCCTGACTTGCACCCTATTCCTGAGGCTTTCTCCTCGGATGAAGAGGATGGCGAGTTTGTCCAGCTTGAAGGAGGCAATGGCTATGCTGAATCCATGGAAATCCTGGGCATCCCTCCTCCTTTGGTGCCTCATGGTCAGCCCAGCAGCGCGGCGCCAGCTGCTCCGATCGTCGCCCGCGCCCTCGCCAACGCTCCTCCTCTGCCCATCGTCTCCGGCAGCCCGATCCTCTCCAAGCCGGCTCGTGTCGAGGTGAAGCTCCGGCTCGGTTTCTTCGACGTCCTCGTCGTGGGCAGTGACGGGGCGGAGCTCTCCTTCCGGCTGCCCCTCCGCCGCGCCTCCTCTGACCCGGGCTGCAAGGCACTTCTCGTCGCCAACTTTGCTGCTGCGTCGGCTGGTCTGGTCAGCTCCATTGCTCTGGTGGGACCCCTGCGCCGGCCCATTCTCTCCGTCAAGGTCCTGGCTCGGGCCGACGCGCCTGCCTCAAGCATGGAGGTGCCCTTGGCTACTGCTGAGGCCCTTGTCCTTGGGGCTATCCCTGAGCCGGCGGCGCTGGAGGCATGCCAAGCCTCCGTCCTTGGGGCTTCTCCCGAGCTGGCGCTGCTGGAGGCTTGCCAGTCCCCTGACCCTACTCCAGCGTCTCCGGGCATCCAGAATGCCGCCTCGCCGACCATCTCCTCCCTTGCCTTGGAGCAGTCGCCGGTGCGCGCCACGCGCTGGGCGGTGCCGCCCGTGTCCGCGGCCAGACCGGCTCGCCGCTGCTCTAGGCTGGCGGGGGACAAGGCGTACATCTCCATCGTCGACAAGGCCGTCCAGCGGAAGAAAGCCCTCAATGAGGGCTCCTCCGCGCCTGCACCCCTGCAGCGCCGTGGTGAGCTGTTCGCGGACGACCTGCTGGCCATCGCCGTCCAGGATGGTGCTCCTCTGGCTTCTGAAGATGTTCTCGCGCTCGCCAATGCCTGTGACCTGCCTTCCAGCAGCCTGGGGCTTGGCCTGGGCACCCCGTTGCTGGCTAACTCTCCATGTTAGGCCAGCAATCTTGCCTTGGCGATCTCTGTGCCTCGCATCCCCTCTTTCGCTGGGATGTCGCCTGCCTCTCCTTAACCACCCAGCGGCGCAAGGGTGCCAACCTTAGCTACTTGGGGCTCCAGCCCTCTGTTCTGTATGGTTGCTTAGCCCCAGCCTCCACCTTTGCTGGGCTTTTTTGCTTACATTCGAACTGCTTCTATTTCCCTTATGACTGCTCTGTCAATTTCATTGTAATCTGGACTATGTTTGTTAACTCTGTTCCTCTATATCCCTGTGTCTCTGGCCTTTGGTGTTTTTGTTGTTTCCAATGTTAGTTAAGCTCCTCCTCGAATGTTGGAACATTCGCGGCCTTGGCGGACGTCAAAAAAGGGATGATGTCCGTGCGGCTGTCGATTGCAACCCACCCTCGATCCTTTGCTTACAGGAAACTAAGCTTACGGACATCTCTTCTTTCACCGCTTCCTCTTTCCTTCCCCAAAACCTTAGATCCTTTGTGTTCAAACCGTCTGTCAGATCCTCAGGCGGGATTCTTACGGCCTGGGATGACAGGGTGCTCGATCTTACCCATCACTCCATTGACGATTTCTCTGTCACCACCACCTTCTCCCATCGCTCCGACGACCTTCTGTTCACCGTTGTCAATGTCTACGGACCTTGCACTCATTCCCTCAAAACCAGTTTCCTTTCCTCTCTTGAGCAGATCTTTCCCTCTCTCGCAGGTCCTGTTGCTTTCCTGGGAGATTTCAACCTCGTCCGCTCCCCTCGGGATAAGTCCAATGGTTCCATCAATGCCACCGAAGCCGCCTCCTTTAATGACTTTATCAACACCCTCGGCCTCCTTGAGATCCCTCTCCTGGACCGCCAGTTCACCTGGTCCAACCAGCAGAACCCTCCTATCCTCGCCCGCCTTGACCGTGTCCTGGTCAACCATGAGTGGAGTTTCGCCCTTCCAGACTCTACGCTGACGTCTTCCCCTCGCCCCACCTCTGACCATGTGCCCATCCACCTGGAGGCCTCTTCGAAGGCCCCCAGGAGCACCGTCTTCCGGCTGGAAAACTCCTGGCTGTCCCACTCCCACTTCCCCCATCTGGTTACTGCCAACTGGGATAGCGTTGGCCCACGCCACTCCCACCTTCCTCCTGTTGGAAGACTTTGTCTCCGCCTTAAACGTATTCGGGCGGCTGCTCGCGCTTGGGCCAAGGAACGAAGGATGCCTTCCATTTATCTTCTAAACTGTCGTACGGTCATCTCTTTTCTTGATAGACTTGAGGAACACCGCAACCTCTCCCAGCTGGAGCACGACCTTCGCTCCCTCGCAAAAACCCACCTCAGCCAAAAGAATTTCGAGCGTGCAACCTACTGGAGGCAAAGAGCTAAGATCAAAAACTGCATCCTGGGAGACGAAAACTCTCGCTACTTCCACCTTTGCGCCTCTGGACGCCTGCAAAAAAATCAAATCAAAAACCTGGAAGCCGATGATGGCAACCTAACCTTCTCTCACTCTGCCAAGGCCTCCATTCTTCACACCTTCTACAAATCCCTTCTTGGCACCCCGCTTCCGGCCAGCAGTAACCTCAACCTCCCCCACTTAGTTCAATCCACCTCTCTTACCCCATCCCAAGCCACCTCCCTCATTCGCCCCTTCACCCTGGAAGAAATTCGCGACTCCCTCTTCTCTATGAACGACAACTCCAGTCCGGGCCCTGATGGCTTCGGCCCCGCCTTCTTTAAGAAGAATTGGGACCTCGTCAAGCACGATTTGCTTGCTGCTCTCGCTGGCTTCCACTCCCTTACCACCGACCTGAGACCCATTAACAAGTCCCATATTGTCCTTCTCCCCAAAAAAGCTGGTGCTAACAAACCAGAAAACTTCCGCCCTATCTCCCTCCAAAATTGCTGCCTCAAGGTCCACTCTAAATGCCTCACCCTTCGCCTTAAAGGGCTTATCCCTTACCTTGTCCACCCGGACCAGACTGGCTTCATCTCTGGCCGCTCCATCGCAGAAAACTTTGTTTATGCCGCTGACATTGTCCAATCCTGTCATCGGCGCTCTGCCCCCACCGCTGTTTTTAAGCTTGATTTCCGGAAAGCTTTCGACTCCATTAGCTGGGATGCCCTGGACCGCATCATGCGAGCCAAAGGGCTCCCTGATCTTTGGTGCTCCTGGGTCAGTCTTCTCAATCACTCTAGCCAAACTGCGGTCCTCCTAAATGGCATCCCTGGACGCTGGATCCAATGCCGGCGTGGCCTCCGCCAAGGCGATCCCCTCTCTCCTTTCCTGTTTAACATTGTTGCTGATGTTCTTCAGCAGATGCTCCACCTTGCCTCCCTCTCGGGGCTCCTCCTCCATCCCCTGGTCGACGACCTACCCTGTCCCGTCCTCCAGTATGCTGATGACACTCTTATCATCATTCGTGCGATCTCAGAGCATGTTGCCAATCTTAAAAAGATTCTTGATGACTTCTCCGCTGCCACCGGCCTAGCCATCAACTTCCACAAGAGCACCTTTGTTCCCATTAAAATCAACGCTCCCGTCGCCACCTCCATGGCTGCTGCCTTTGGGTGCGAGGTCTCCTCCTTCCCTCAAACCTATCTTGGTCTCCCACTCTCCCCCTACAAAATGCGCTTCGGAGACTTCGCCACCATCATGACCAAAAGCGACATGCGTCTCTCTGGATGGCGTGGCCGTTGCCTCCCCATTGGCGGCCGCTTGATCCTTGTCAACTCTGTGCTCACCTCTATGCTCTCCCATGCCATGACCGCTGGGCTCCTCCCCGTCGGTGTTATGGAGGCCATTGACAAAAGGCGTCGCGCATTCCTCTGGACTGGTGAAGAAACTTGTCATGGCGGCCAATGCAAGGTTGCCTGGGATGACGTCTGCACCCCAAAAGCTCTTGGGGGGCTTGGCGTCATTTCCCTCCCAGCCCAGAACTCTGCTCTCATGTCCAAATTCCTCACCAAGCTTCACTCCGACACTTCTGCCCCCTGGGCTTCCTGGTTCCGCCGTATGTATGGTTGGAACAACTCTCGGGATTTGGGCGATCGCCACCACCTCGACACCCCCATCTGGAAGGACATTGTGGCAGGGCTCTCCTCTTTCCGTCAGATCTCCAAAGTTTCTCTTGGAAATGGTTCCTCCACGGCCTTCTGGCTCGACTGTTGGCATGGAACTCAAACCCTCAAGGAACGCTTTCCTGACCTCTTCTCTCACTCTACCCGCCCCAACATCAATGTTCAGACCACCCTCTCTGTGGGTCTCCGTGGCTCCCTTGGACCGCGCCTTACTGCTGCCGCGGAGGATGACCTGCGAGCCTTGACAATCGAGCTTAACCTGGTGGATCTCCGCCTCGAAGTTCCGGACCTACGCGGCGCCTCACTAACAAAAAACTCTCAAACAAGTGTTTCTATGTCAATTCTTTCAGGCATTTGCAGATTGATGACGTTGCGCCGACGGTTTGGAGGAGTGCTGCCCCCTTAAAGTGCAAGATTTTCTGCTGGCTTGCCCGGAAAAAGCGTCTCCCCACAAACGAGCGGCGGTTCAGGCACCACCTCTCCACCTCCGCGACTTGCCTCTCCTGCCCCCTTGATGAAGACACCGACCACATGCTGCTCTTCTGCCCCCAGGCAACGGAAGTTTGGGGTCATTTCCACCACAGCTTTGACCCTGGCGCCTACACGAGTTTCTCGGACTTTTGCCTTCAACGCAACTGTACCTACGAGGAGTCCACCATCAATACTGCCATCGCTTGGTCCATCTGGAAGCGCAGAAACGCCCTAACCTTTAATGGCGTCTCTGAGGACCTGGCTCTTGTCTCCCGCAGATGTATAGAGGATATTAGGCTCTGGGCCTATAGATGCACCACCCCCTCCTCTACCTCCTTTCTAAATTCCTGGTGTAATGGTTACGATCCCCCCTGAGCTCCTCCCTCTCCTAGCTTCTGCCCCTCAGATCCCCTTCTAGCATTGTAACAGAAAACCCTGTATGTTCCTTTGGTTGATATAAAATTGTTCAGGCTGGCGTAAGCCCGCCGTAGTCCAGGTCAAAAAAATATTTCCTGTCCTTGCACCGGAGGGGTTTGTCCCCATCCTTTTCAGATGTTTCTTTTTCCCTCTTCATTTCCTCAATAATTTTTTCAATGTGCAATTTGTACTTGGTAACAGGATTCTCAAGAAGATCTATCACTGAGCACAAGCAATGCCTCCAACCAGTATGTGGTACAAAACATGGCAACAACCCCTCTGCATGCGTGTCAAGGAAAACCATGGAAAGATCATGACTATCATCTATTTTCATCCTCTCTTTATTTCCAAACAGGACAATATCATTCAGAAAGCAGAGGCTGCCATCTGATGACTCTCCAAGTCCAACAAGCCTGACAATTCGAGATGCAACTTCCAGTACGGCAGTATTGGTTGGTGCACAGGTAAGTGTCTTTACACCCTTGATGAGCATTTCCCACAGGATAGTACTAATGGTTTTTGTTTTACCTGTCCCAGGGGGGCCCCATATAAGTTTTAGGGAAGGTGAATGGTTCTCCATTGCCGAGACACGGTCTGTTACTGCATTCAGCTGTGAATCATTTAGGTTGAACTTCTCAAGGCCAAGACCATCAATTGATCTATGAGTGAAGCATTGAGATATCTGGGAGCATGACGAGCTAGCATCCAATACCTTCGAGGGGAATGAGCAGGTAAATCAATTATGGAGAGTAATATGCATAAAACAGGGCGATTTCAAGAGAACATATGGGTGTCATCTCATTCCACGGTTAAAAGGATATAATTAACATTCCTGACAGATTAAATATGATGCAAAGAGGAAACATCAGCAAAATTAATGTTAATGCAGAGCAAGTCTTTCATCGAGAGACACAGGTTGCCAAAGCATAATAACTACGAAAGTAATAACTTCCACGTCTTGTATAATACATAAGAACCTAAACTTATTTTTGCATGTAAACAACAGGCATACCCTTCGCTTGTATTGCCACACCAGATCGACGACGCCAGTACTACTCTTGTTCTGGCGTTCTGCTTCCATACGAAGGCACTTCCATATACGGTTATAAGTCTTCATATTTATGAGAAACACAGCAAATGATGGCCCTGTAGGCATTTTTGTTTCTGGATCTACTTGAACAGGAATAGCAGATGAAAACCGAACAATACAACAGTTGCTTGGGAAGTCATCATCTTCTCTGCCTCCACATTTTAGAACTGAACCTAAAACATATAATGCCTAACTTTGTATCAAATCAGACACGTGCTGCGGTTTCCGCAAGGATACAACTATTATGTCCCCCTCCTTAGGATCATATGTCTGCCTCGACTTCTGATCCTTGGATGGCTCGGAAACCTCAAAGCAGTATATTGATTTTTCATCATCAAGCTTCTCCACCCAGATTATTTGTATAAAGTTTGCCTGAGCATTGCCGTCCAATGATGAAAAGACATCAGCATGTACTTCTTCAATCAGTGGGCATATGAATGAGTTCAGATAAGTGTATAATGATGTGAAGGTATCTGGTATGCTCTTGACCTGCGATGAATGTCCACACAACTTGATTAGTTAGTTCCTGCATGGAGTAAAATTAAAGCACCGTCAATGATCTGTGTGCGAAGAACAATGCAATAGACAGTTCAGCGGAGGTCCACTTGAGCATACAAACCATATGATATCTACACTATGCTGGCATGTAATAACTGTAGCATGATAAGAAAACATAACTTTGTTAAGAAATCATGATTCGGCACTATAGGATGCACAAAGATGTTGAAATGAGCAAACATACTAAGTGCACAAACAATATACTATATACGGTATCTAAGTTACCGCTGCGGAGATTTTACCCAAAAAAATACGACTCGGTTGAAAGCTGTTCTTATTTAATGGGGTTTTCTGCTTGGCAAAACAACAAACGCCTGGCATACAAGCTCCGGGTACCACCCACAAGGCACAGCCGAGTAAGAAATATACGTAGATGAGAGAGGCTAGTGGGCGAAGGTGGAACGAATATACTTGAGAAGCTTCGACGGGTGAGGGGCCACTCCTGTGCGGGCAGGCTAGCACCGCGGCCTCCATTGGAGGAGCTCGTCTCGTCATCTCCCTGGGGAACGGCGGAACACAGAACAGAAGGGAGCGCGTTGAATGGGCCTTGATGTACGGCTAGAGAGCCTAGGTGGGTAATACCCAGATCCCACAGTCTTTTGCTAGTACTAGATGACCCGTTGTGCTATCGCGCAAATGGCAGAATCTGGCCAGAATTTAAACCACAAGTGTTTTAGCTTATTTTAGGATGCATCTGTTATGAATTTTTGATATGATCCATTCACATAACCCATGGTGAACTTTGTAAAGGCAACAATGACCAAACCGAAATAAACAATAAATCTCCGTAGTTAAAAAAACCGCAAGGAAATATTCATTTGCAAGAGCACAAAACTCAGCATTAGAAATCTTGTGCTGAAGATCCTAAATAGTGTTTTTGATATGTTTGTAACCGCAGCCCTAAACTAAATAATCACATGATTGTGTGAATAGAGCAAGAACAGAAAAGAAATATTAGCCTATAATATCCCAAAATTTGGAACCAATACACTCTAGGGAGTGAGTATGTTAACATACCAACATACTATACAAGATGAAGCTATAAAACAGGAGAATCAAGTTCATAAAAAAAAGATCAAACTCAATAAACAGAACTACCTGAGTGTGCATATATTATATATGCATTACATCCAATGACACTTACAATTATATAGCTGTTATATAGCAAGAAAAAAATAGATACATGTGATGTTCAGCTGCAACTATTTAAAATGACACAAACTGTAGTTGACCGCATATATAAAATCTGCAATACTTGCATAAATTACGTAACCAGGTTTCAAACAAACCATTTGAAATTTAATGCCTTTAGCACACACACAATTATAGTCACATGTACCTTTGCAATGAGGCTCTGCCGCATATCAACTCCAGCAGGATCACATCGAAGGCGAATGTGTTGGCATGGATGCCCACGATGCCGTTGAGATGCCCGCCGTGGACGATGACACGGGAGCTGAGAAATGGTTTAAGACGAGAACTCTGCACCTCTCGAAGTCGATTATCTTCGACACCAAAAATCATTTCAGCTCATACATCATCTGAATATTTGACTGTCAACTGCACTAAAGATGCCATGTTACAACCAATATACTGAACTGGACCTCTGCGTAATGAGGGCAAGCGGAGGCTGCAGCTCCGTGTGCAAGTATCTTAGAACACGCGCGATGATGAGCGCAATATTCACCCTCCTGGGCCAAGATAGCCAACACCATTCCTGAAATTCAAATTTCAGAGGTTTTTTACATAGGGATAACTATTACTATCGCTGCAGAAGAGAGACTAAGTGCGTAGATAATTAGTAAGATTTTATTGTCACTTCCAATAGACATATTTGAGTTAAACATAAGAAATTTTTCCTAGAGAATATGATTGTAGAACCAAAACGAGTATAAACCAAGACTGAACGGTATTACTTATATCTAGTATAGTTTCTATTTCTGGGTGCAAGTCGTCAAGTGTGAAGCGAGACATTGCCGTAAGTACACCACAATATAAAGTATGTCTTAATAAAAAATGACACAGTATGCAAATTTTTGAGTAAACAATTATCTGTTAAAAATGTTGGTGATGCATTTTCATGTGAAACAACAAGAACCAAGGAGTGTCCCTAGGGTGAATTAACTACCTGGCATGTGTATCCGTAGACTGTTGCCACAGAACTCGGAGCCGTTAACGACAAGCACGACATCCATCATGAGCACATTGCACATCAGTTGGTCCACGTCAGGGAAAACACAGTGTAGATGACCAGAGCGCTAGGCGGAGCAGCCAGGGCGCCGGCAAGCACAGTGCCTGGCAGGGCAGATGACCCGTTGCGCCACTGGCACAATGGCGGAATGAAGACAAGACTTAAGCTGTAAATTTTACCTTTTCTTGTTGAGATTCACTCGGGTGATTTTAAGTCACAAACATGCATAGTAAGAACATTGAGTACATAATAAGAACAAATGATTTAATCATCGCCATCTAAGTGCAACATAAATCATCCAACTACAAAAATATTGGGATACATGATAACAATTGTATTGAATGGGAGGTGTATAAAAAGTTAAATATTGAGTACATAGAAGATGAAATGATGCTTATTTTGTAGTATAATCTGATGGCCATGCTTTATAGCAGAATTCAGCTTCGCCTAAATAAATTAATTGGCACATGTCTGAAATTTCAGGCCCATGCATTGATCATTTTATCAGGACGATGTATTATCAGATTTTAGGGAAATATGATACTACATCAGTAACAGAGTGGAAATAAAAGTAATATGAAGTCACTTCTTTCTTTACTCTTTAGCCCTTGACATATGAAAAATAAAAGGTTAAAAAAACAGAGTGGAAATAATCCACACTATTATCAGATCTCAGGGAAATATGATACTACATCATTAACAGAGTGGAAATAATCCACACTATTATCAGTGTACATTAGCTGGGGAAAAATTCAAGGTAAACATGATATCAGTACAAAATGATAGCAGTCACCATCTTAAAAGTACTATTTTGATTTTTGCAACTTGAGTCGACCATTTTAATTTCAAAACTGTAATGATAATTAAAGAGATGTAAATGAAGAAGCGAAAGAAGTGCGAGAATAGTAATTAGGCACCACAACACCACAAAAATATAACATGTAAATAGCCCAGCCATTGTAAGGAAAATATAGAATCTGTATAGCAAGAAGTGAAGAAGAAAAATAGGTAGGCACATATTGCAACTATCTGTGTAGATGACCCGTTGCCCCACTGGCGCAAATGGCTAAAGCAAAACAGTATTCAGGCCATAAGATTTACCTTAGGAACCAAGTCTAACGCTATATTTGCATCAAAAATTTATCAGTGGTCTTAGATTGGTTGGGCATATGACAATAGGAAAACATAAATGGTATTTAAACTTAACTTTAGGTAGGCGATCAGAATAATGAATGAAATTGAGCTTGAGGTTACTTAATATAGCCATGCAAAGCAGAAAATGAAGTCTTCTCTTCCTGTAATATTAACCAAAGTCCACAAACCTGGAGTTTATCAATACTCAACTAATACCACAAAATTGAGCTTAACATTTATAAACTCAGGAAATATGGGTGAAAATAATGACAGAATACACATCTCTATTGTTGCATCAATACTTTGCTTCAACCTAATTTAATGGGTACATTGCAGCATTGCTCTACTTGTATGCCGGCCAAGCAGACCTTGTGCTGGGAGCAGAGAGCAATGCCATTTTGGTTGGCCTTTGACCTAAAGAAGCTCACCGGCCATCGACACTACAACCACTATGGGTACTGTCGACTGGCCTAATCTTTACTTGATTTACCTGCAAGGAATGACTGCAAAACCGAGTGAGACAGGTGTCAGAGGTAGTCACTGAACCCAGCAATTTACAGATCAGGCGCAATCATGAATTATGAGAATGGTGTGTACGAAGCACAAAATTATCAGGACGTGACTCAATAGCCCACACTACTATCCATGGCTTATTCTTCAACTGGAAACAAAGCCTGTAAATTACATGTATAAATGACAACAGTTCACAGATTCCATCATTGTAACCATACTTCCTATTTTGGGAAGCCTATCCAAAAACAATTTGAAGCTGTAAAAATGGAGTGCATCGAATATGATCCAGCTCGAGGGAGAAAAAATATATAAGTGTGCATGCACAAACCGTAAGTAAATGCAGCTGTTCTGAACTTATTATATGATCCATTCACATAATAAGGGGTGCAATTTGTACGGCAACAATGACTTATAATCTCAAAAGTATCTGAATAGAGCAGGATCAATATTGTTACAACATCCAAATATGATATGCATACCATCCTTTGACTCTCAAGAAACCCCTTCATAGCCAGATGGTTAGCATCTCATGTTCTTTATTCATCCCCCAGAGCTTCCTCCTTGGTGCTCTATACAATTGAATCGGCCACAACATGGATCTTGAGCATACATAAGGGTATGTACAATTGAACCGGCCACAACATGGATCTTGAGCATACATAAGAGGCCAGTTCATCCTCCCCACATGCTGCAATTCCTAGTTTCTCACTTTTCCTTAGATGAGACGAAATTCTGGCCGAAAGCCAGAGAACCACTGCACAAAGGAAAAATAGCCTGATTCAAACTCATAAGCAATTGTTGCACACAAAAACATGATGCTATTCAGGTTGCATTCAACAGGACAACTAACCCACAATTCGAATAGTTATTAAAAAGAAATCAAATTAGATTTTTTGGAAATTGCACGAGATATTTTCCATTCAGTTTTTTGGAGGTATTTAAACTCAGAAAAATCCTTTTCCAATCACCACTTGACCAGAAATAACAAGAAAAGGCATAAAAACGAGGTAACAGAATAAGACACAAGCATTGATTAAAAATATAGTTGGCGCTATGAACACTAAATTGAAACGGAACTGGAAGCTACAAAGTAGAAACCCCTAAGATTTAGAGCCCATGGACCTCACATCATAATGAGGCCATTTGGTAGGGAAACTCACAAAAGAGGTTTTGGGGCTCAACTCGTGTGAGGGATCCATTAGGCTGTTCATTGGCTGCTACATCTCACTGAATGTTGCATGCCCTTGAGCTGACAGACTACATCTCAATGAAGGAGGCGTCTCAGTGGAGTAAATGAGAAGGAAGATGAGTGGGTAACCACAAGTCAAATTTCACACTGGGGAACCATGTAGACGAACAATTAGTGTGTACAAATACTGCGACAAGAAAAGGGGAAAGATGAACTGCTAGCTCCACATAAACACTTCCGCACCAGTTAACTGAATTGTATTATAAAATGGCAACCATTTCTAAATTCTTACTAATCAAGGTGCACTTGAGAGACACAGCACTGGAGGAAACAGAAGGACAAGAGTGCATTGAGACCGCAGAAAACCAACGAAGGCAAGCAAAGCACAATTCTAGCTTATGGACTGGAAGAAACGGGGAACAAAATAGAGGGTCTTCGAACGCTCTCCTCCAACAGCAGCTCTGAAGAACCATGCAGGAATAATAACAGAGCAGGGAAAGAAGCCACCGATGAATGCAAGGAACCAAACAACGTCGGGAAGCATATCAGGGACATAACATACCTCTGGAATTTTAAACATAGCATGATACATGCAAGGAACCAAACAACGTCGGGAAGCAGATCAGGGACATAACATACCTCTGGAATTTTAAACATAGCATGATACACTTAACTTCCTCATGTGAAAACACAAACTATATCAGGAAGGTCGAATTTAAAGCAACCAATTACTTTGGGTGATAAGGAGCTGGCAATATCTTTAGTGAATGAAAGGACTCACTTGTTGTAGCTTCTCAAGCTATATCTGACATGGAATTAGACATGAGAACTCTTCAAGTGTTAAAACAAATATGAGCAAAAGCCAAATCAGTTTACAGGGCTTGATGGTTACTGATAAAGTATGTTCTAGCATGCACTAAATAACAACTTGACTTGTCTAATTTTAAAATGAAATGAATGATTGTAGCTCTAGTAAGAAATTTCTCACACGATCACAAAGGCAAGTAATTTCAATCAAGTACTTTAAGTGAGAAGTACAGAACTTTCTCACATGACCTCAACCAAAACCACACGGGAAACAACCATGCCCATGGATCAGAACACCCAATGCTCATCCTGGCACAGGTAACCTTGTCGAAACAGAGACACCCAAAACCAAAGCTTATAGCCATCTATGAAAGTGTTTTAGTATCTCCCGTAGAGAAACTGTTATTTAAGAAATCCAAATTAGGCATCTCTTAAATAGGTTAGGTGGTAGTAATAAATCATCATAAATCCTGAGGACAAAATCTGAGGCATTATCATGCTTATCAATATTGCAAAGACACGTGAAATGGTCAACATGGGAACATTGTTCAGCGCTCAAACAACCCCAAAGTGGTACATTGAGAATCTAAAAATAAGAAATGTCATGTATCATGTTGTACTTAACTAAACAAATAAATAGGGATAATTTGCGATGGAGACACACACATAGCCTAGAGGAAAGACAAATGGATTTGCAGCTTTGCCCTAGGAATCTAGGATCATCACAACTGACCCTCTGATCTATTCTAATGGAGTTATTGCCGGGAACCGTACCAACAGCCTGTGAAATATAAGATGTTTGTTTCAGACGAGGCAAATAGCAGTTTTTATGTTTTTCGCTTAACTCAAAATTATAATCCTACACCACAAAGCTATAAAACCGAGAGGTGTACCAACATATTTCAGAATCTCAGACGTGTGTACTTCTTGGAATAAATATAGAAACTGGTTGCTCGGAGTCATCCATCATCTACTCCCACATAGCCTACGACTACCAGTATAGATGAAGATGCATTTGTAAAACTGTAAAAGCATGTCCAAACTGGTGAAAAGAGAATAAAAACAGTTAACAGCAAGAAGAATTACCTTTGGTAGGTACCTCGTGTTATCCATAACACTGAAAGGGCACATAACTCGGAAACTGGAAATCATGCATAGTGCCTTTGTACAGTGTAGAAAACCTTCCTATGCATATTCCCTGTAGATAAATAGGTGAACACACGACAAATAATTGCCCAGACTGTGTGGGAAATCGAATCTGCAAAATAACAAGATTAACTTTAGAAATGTTATGGGAGTATTCATGGACAACAAGCATAATGGTGTTGAGAGACCTAAACATCAAAAAGGAGTACAATGGATTAATGGAACAGAGAGGGAAAGAGTGGCGTGGAGAGGATGAGATACCTGCAGCAGAGCATCACTGCTGGTCGTTTTCACCATTGGTATAGGAATCTCCTTGACATAAAACCCTAGAAGCCAAATAGAATGAAATTAATCAAAGGAGTAATCGCCTTGACATCAAACCATAGGAGCAAAATAGAATGAAATTAATCAAGGGAGGCAGCAGTCGGAATGAGGAGCTCACACAGTCCTGAGGACAAAATCTGAGGCATTATCATGCTTATCAATATTGCAAAGACACGTGAAATGGTCAACATGGGAACATTGTTCAGCCCTCAAACAACCCCAAAGTGGTACATTGAGAATCTAAAAATAAGAAATGTCCTGTATCATGTTGTACTTAACTAAACAAATAAATAGGAATAATTTGCGATGGAGACACACACATAGCCTAGAGGAAAGAGAAATGGATTTGCAGCTTTGCCCTAGGAATCTAGGATCATCACAGCTGACCCTTTGATCTATTCTAATGGAGTTATTGCCGGGAACCGTACCAACAGCCTGTGAAATATAAGATGTTTGTTTCATACGAGGCAAATAGCAGTTTTTATGTTTTTCGCTTAACTCAAAATTATAATCCTACACCACAAAGCTATAAAACCGAGAGGTGTACCAACATATTTCTGAATCTCAGACGTGTGTACTTCTTGGAATAAATATAGAAACTGGTTGCTCGGAGTCATCCATCATCTACTCCCACATAGCCTACGACTACCAGTATAGATGAAGATGCATTTGTAAAACTGTAAAAGCATGTCCAAACTGGTGAAAAGAGAATAAAAACAGTTAACAACAAGAAGAATTACCTTTGGTAGGTACCTCGTGTTATCCATAACACTGAAAGGGCACATAACTCGGAAACTTGAAATCATGCATAGTGCCTTTGTACAGTGTAGAAAACCTTCCTATGCATAGTCCCTGTAGATAAATAGGTGAACACACGACAAATAATTGCCCAGACTGTGTGGGAAATCGAATCTGCAAAATAACAAGATTAACTTTAGAAATGTTATGGGAGTATTCATGGACAACAAGCATAATGGTGTTGAGAGACCTAAACATCAAAAAGGAGTACAATGGATTAATGGAACAGAGAGGGAAAGAGTGGCGTGGAGAGGATGAGATACCTGCAGCAGAGCATCACTGCTGGTCGTTTTCACCATTGGTATAGGAATCTCCTTGACATAAAACCCTAGAAGCGAAATAGAATGAAATTAATCAAAGGAGTAATCTCCTTGACATCAAACCATAGGAGCAAAATAGAATGAAATTAATCAAGGGAGGCAGCAATCGGAATGAGGAGCTGACACATATGTCTTTCCAGCCACCGCTGCTCATCTCCTTCGCCTCCTGCCGCCCCCGTCAATCACCTCCCCTGGGGCCTCTGCCTCCGCGTGGGGCCTCTGCCTCGACGCCTCTGCGACGCTGTAGCACCTCCATCTCCTCAGCGCGGCGCCTCCACCTCTGCCCCGATGCGGAAGACGGGATTTCAGAGCGGGGGGGGGGGGGAGGAACGAGCCTCCAGCAGTGGGCCGCCGCGGATCTCGACGCCTCCCACCAGTTCTTCACTTGAGGCGGCCGCCGCGCGCCGGCCTGTCTCTGGCCGCGACCGTCGCTACCGCGGATCTGCCCAGCGCCAGCCCGTCTCTGGCCGCGCCGGGCGCCTCCGGTCGTCGCCGCCGCCATCCGCCCTCCTTCTTGATCTCGCCGCACGCCGGCGCAGCGGAGCGACAGACGGTGCCTCTTCCCTCCTCCCTGCAGCCACGCCTCTAGCCCCTGGTCTGACCTCCGTCCCAGCGCCGCCCCTCACTGCTCCTCCACCTCCGGCGCTCGGTAGGCCGAGGGAGAGAGGCGCAACGGCGGCTCGGGGTCTCAGAGGAGGAGGGGCGAGGGGGCGAGGCACGACGACGGCGGTGGCTTGGGGAGGAGAGGAGGAGGCGCGGGGAGGAGAGAATGAGGCTGGAAGTGGAGGGGATTACCGATTACGGGGCTCAGGAGTGGATTGGCTCGATCTAGGTTTTCACCGCGATGTGCTATCTGAGCGACCTGAAACGAGCAGTGTCGCTGACTCTGGTCGCTGGTCCCGCACACTCCTGGTCCCAGCCGTCAGTGACCTACCAAGAGAAGCAGCAAATGAGGAAAAAGTTACCGCATCCGACGGTTGCAGTCAAAAGCGGGTACTGTGCAGCGGCAGACGAGTGAACCAGATTCGTTTGCCCCTTTCAGACCCCTTGGATGGCCGGGTAGGCTAGCGCCTTTTATAGGAAGTAATATCATACTGGGCTTTTTGTTCAACAAAGACACTATTCTGTTCCCTTCCCCTAGAAAACCAGTATTCTGTACTTCTGTTCCCTGATAAAAGAAAAAAAATCTTGTTTCTCTATAGTACAAGTAAAGATTTCTCAAACTCTAGAACTTTTCTAGAGAACTTCAGAATGTTGTCAAACCTTTATATGGTTCATCTAAGAATGCACAAAGATACAGAGATTCAGAATTCATGTTTTTCACTACATTCGTTTGAGGGCAACGCTTACAGAAAATGTATTACTCCAGGATATGATGGCTTAAAAAATAAATTGTTGGACCATTGTTGGAATTCAAATTCAAAACATACGAAAGAAGAATTGCAGCTAACATTCGTTTGCTTGCAAGCAAACAAGGTGAGATCTCAAAGACGAGTGGTGCGTCACCTGTTGCCTGAGGAGGTTCTTGTTGAAGATATCCTGGACGGACCAAGAGAGTTTCTTCTGCTCGAGGCAGCCAAGAGAACCCAGCTTACAAGACACACTCACACGAACTACCAACAAGGCTACAACGGGAAACGAAAACAGCAGTCACAACCCTTACGAAGATAACGCATACTCAGAGACGAGACCGGACAACAACATTGTCAGATCGGAGCTCACCCCTAAGTGAGCCAACGAACACGCACGCCGTCAACAGAACTCCCCATCGCAGGCCACGCTAACCAGCGGCCGACCACCACCAGGCATCGACCGCCACCTTTCACAAACCAACAAGTAGCACCAGGGTAACTCAACGAGGAGGTAGGGCACGACGCAAGCCCTGCCGAAGATCGCCAAGCGAAGCAAACACCATCAAAAGATACCGCGCCTCCGCCACACCACCAACTGAGAGCCACGCAATGTGAGCTCCAAGGCGGTGTCTTCAAGAAAAGCACTACACAAGAGCGCCGCCACCGCCCGATCCGAGGATCTAAGGTTTTCACCCGAAGCACGACGGAGGATCGAGAGAGCCGAAACGGCGCCTTCAAGAAGGGAACGACGTCCAAAGACGCCGACGCTGCGACCCAGATGGGCGAGGGTTTCCCCTCGGCATAACCTCTCCACCTCCAACACAGGGAACGAGCCGCCGCCAAGACGACACCCGTGCCGCTGCCACAGCACGCATCTCGCCGGAAACCACGCCACCCACACGACCGTGGCACCGGCCAGCACCTGAGCCACTGGCACACCCGCACACCAGAAAGCTCCCACCTTCCAGGGCCACCACCCCGGGGTCCAAACTCCACGCGCCGCTGGACCGAGACGAAGACCAAGCACCACCACCACCACCAGTGGACTACCGAACCCCGACCAAGAAACAAATGACCACTCTGGCCACCGCGCCTGTGCCATAACGCACTACATTGCGAGATCAGCGAGCTGCAGCCCCCATGGCTGAAGAACCGGCCAGATCTAGAGGTAGGGGGGAGAGGTCACTCCACCCGACAGATCGACGGCCTATAGCCCCCATGGCTGCCGGCGGCGACAGATCTGAGGGGGGGTGCAGATGGGCTTGCCAGGGCCTGGGGCCCCTGCTTCGGCCCGCAAGCGAGATGGCCAGCCATGGCCACGCAGCCCAGCGACGCCACCCACCGAGAGAGAGGCGCGCAGTGCCGGGAGCCAGAACCGACGCGAAGAAACGTGCCACCGCCAGCCAGGACCGCTGTCAGAAGGTCGCGCCGGTGCCTTCCATTGCCGGAGGTGAGCCCTGCCTCCACCGGCCAGCCGAGCGTGAGGAGGACGAGGTCACGGAGCGGCCACGCCGCCCGACCAGCACGGCGCCCCCGCCAGCAGCACCGGCCCACGCCGCCACCACCGCACGAGGGGGAAGGAGAGGCCCCGTCGCCGCCCATGCCCTGGCGACGCCCACCGGCGGCGGCGAGGGAGGGGGGGGGGGGGCTAGAGGATGGGTGTGCTAGGGTTTCGCCCTGCCGCTCGTGGGAGCGGGCAGGGACGAAACCACTGCAGAATCATGTGACCCGAAATAAAATTCTTAAGGGCCATTTCCTACAACATAGCAGGGTTTGGCAAATATGCTTTTACAGTTGAAGCAATTCTGAGCACCAGTTTGGGGTAATGGAGCCACCCGCATGTACTCCGGCCTCCGCAAGCCGCTATATATCTATCTTACCACAGAATAATGAATTGCACGTATGCAGTGAACAACTGAGAATGATAGCGGTCATTTCACGCCACAAACCACAATCTAGCATCATGACAAGTTTAAAACAGAACATGGTCTCAGAAAACAGCGTTCCAAAATAAGATGGATGGTCTGTGTCGATCAGTCTTAGTGGAATAATGGAAAACTAACACAACTGAGCTTGAGCAATCAGGGTGTGCCAAGCTTAGGCTCAACAAAATGTAGGGCATCTCACGACACTCAACGGCGCCATACTAACGCAGATGAAGTTTCTTCAGCAAAATAAGCCCTGCAACAAGAACATCATGCCAACAATGCATTTGATTAGGGGGCTCCTGGCGCTCCTGACATCTCATGAACGGTATTTAGGCCTTGAGTTCTGCATATAAAACACAAACACCATTAGTTCACACTTGCTAGGATGCTGTGACCATATGACAGCGGTTTTGAGAAGGCGCTTAGCAATACCTGAAACCTTGGCCTGCTAATATGCAGCGAGTCCATCTTCACTAAATTCTCGGCATCGTCAAGCTCAATGACGGCGTTGTTTACAGCATTCGAAAGATCTTTGTCTTCACAGGCATCAAAATAGCATCCTCGATCTTGTGCATCTTCCACTATCTTCTGCCAAACAGATTTGCTGTTCGCCAATGTCGTCCCATTTCCTACTATCCATAAACAGTGCCTGAAAACAACCAAAAAGAAAAGTAAGTCCTTCTGATGATTTTCTAAAGACGCCTGTGTATTTCATTCAAACTTTCTTGTTTGCAACCAACCTACAGAATATTGTTTGTGAAATAAAAGTGATACCGTTGGATTCATATTCTAAAATACAGTTCTCATAATTACAACTTCATAGTTAACAACCCGTTATAAAAAAAAAAAGCTAACTAGCAATAAGGAAGCTTACTTAGCCCTTGTCAAAGCCACATTGGTCCTCTGCATGTTTGTAAGAAATCCAACAGAACCAGCCTTGTTGCTCCTCACTGTTGATATGATAATGATATCCTCCTCTGCACCTTGGAAACCATCCACAGATTTCACTTTCACAGAGAAACCATCATGCATATTGTAGGATTTCCCGAGTTTTTCATGGATTGCTCTAACTTGAGCATTATATGGGGACACAACACCAACAGAGATCTTGCTTCCTGTAGAGACTGACTCTGCAATAAGATAAAAGGAGAAGAAATATTTCATGCAGTGAGCCAAGGTCAAGGATCTAGTGGTTCAGATTATTTGTACATTAGGGAACAGCATACTTATTTCTACTTCCCTTCAAAATATTTGGCATGTGCGCTTGCATGCAAATTCTCTCTTTAGCACACATTTCTCTTGCCCCTCTCTTCACCATTTACTACTGAAAACTAACTTATCTCTCTTATTCCCAACACATTGATCCCATAAACAGCATGCTCATTTCTCTCAAGTAATGTACTCCAAATTCTTATGTTTTCTATTACAAAAAGTGAGTACTTCTATGTTGTATATACGTGGGCTTTCAAAAAAAAAAAGTGAGTACTTCAACTAAAGAATTAATCTTGATGATTACCTTTGAACAACCTCTGCACTATCCGCGAAACTGCAGCAGCTTCAATTGTGTTTTTCAGGCTACGGCCGTGCTTCTCAGTTGTTTCATGTCCCCCCTCTACATTTATGAATGAGTATGGCCCAAACACTTTGCTTGCTAAAAAACTCTTTTCGTAGCTTTTAGTAGTGACATTGGGACCGTTAGATATCTTCCCATCGTAAAATGTAACAACTGGAAACCTGCTTATTTTTGGATGCATCCTGTATTGCACATTCAGAAGGTGCTTACCATAGCCCAGCATACTTAACCTCTCGAAAACACTTCGCCCGAACTTAGCATTGTCAGATATCTACAGAATCACATTAGATGTCAATATATTGCTTGCAAAAGAAAAATTGAGCAACAAGAATAGTCAATACATATAGCTTACTTTGCTTTTCACCAGAGCAGGTAACTGATATTCGTCTCCAATGAAAACAGCTTGCCTTATACCAGGCAGCTGCAAGGGAATTAAGGTCTCACACTCTTTGAGCTGTGCAGCCTCGTCGACAATCAGCAACTCCAGAGGATTTAAATTTTCAGGCTTCGTGACCAATCCGCACTCAGAAATAGAGTTATCCATGGGCACATTGTACAACCTGAAAGAACTAGAAACTGTACAGAGAATGCATTTGGCTCGCTGTAACAAATACAGTTGAATTGACCTTGTGCTGTAACAATCTGGAAGCTCCAAGTTTTTGCGAAGATATCTTAATTCTTGCACACACAGGGATCTGGCCAGCTTGAACTTGGATTTCTTGCATGTGTTAGTCCGCAGAAATGCTAGCTGCTGAGGCCAGGAAACAGGGTTAGAGTCCTCTTCTATATTTCCCTCAAGAACTTCATCTGGCCAAATATCATCATTATCCGTATAAAATTTTATCAAAGTATGGAGAATTTCGCTCAATTCAAGCACTTCCAGCATACACTGAAAGCTCTGTCCTGTTTCTGAACTTCTTGGATGATCACTGTACAGTATCTCAATGCAATTACACAAATTCTCCGAAAGTTTCTTGTAACTACCTTTCAAATAATCCTTGAATCGTAGTACGCTGAATGCTTTCTTCATAGCTTCAGAGTCATACCGTCCTTCCTTGTGGCACTTTTCTTCCTTGTATTCAGGCGTGTTGTGGATTGGCTTGCGGAACACTGAGTGAAGTGCAAGAAGATGATCTTTGGAGTTGTGGAACACCGAGAGAAGTGCGACAAGATGATCGTCGCGCAGGAGGAGTTTGTCCATATATTTCATTTCCTCAAGAATATACCCTATGTGCAGCTTGTACTTGGTCACAGGATTCTCTAGAAGATCTATCAGTGCACATAAGCAATGCCTCCAACCAGTGTTTGGGACGTAACATGACATCAAACGCTCTGCACGCGAGTCAAGGAATACCATGGAAAGATCATCATTATCATCTATCTTCATCCTATCTTTGTTTCCAAACAGGACAATGTCATTCAGAAAGCAAACACTGCCATCTGAAGACTCTCCAACAAGCCTGACAATTCGAGATGCAACTTCCATTACGGCAGTATTGGTTGGTGCACAGGTAAGTGTCCTTAAGCCCTTGATGAGCATTGCCCACAGGATAGTGCTGATGGTTTTTGTTTTACCTGTCCCAGGGGGGCCCCAAATGAGTTTTAGGGAAGGTGAGTAGTTCTCCATTTCTGAGGCACAGTCTGCTACTGCATTCAGCTGTGAATCATTTAGATTGAACTTCTCAAGGCCAAGACCATCAATTGATCTACGAGCAAAACATTGAGATATCTGGGAGCACAAAGAGCTGTCCACTACCTTCAAGGCAAAATGAGCAAGTAAATCAGTTAACTAGAGTAATATATAAACATTACTGACATATTCAATGTGCTGGAAAGCAGAAACATTAGCAGAAGTAATGTTAGTGCAGAGAAAATCTTGCATGGAGAGCTACAGGTTGCCAAAGCATAATGGGAGACAGCCTACGTCCTATATCATACATCTAAAGGTTACTATCAGACATAGTAAAGTATTAAAAAGGACATATAATTATTTATGCATGTAAACAGCTGGCATACCTTTGGCTTGTACTGCCACGCTAGATTGATGATACCAGTACTAGTCCTTCTGTTCGGATCACCTATTTCCATATGAAGGCAGTCCCATATACGGGTGAATGTCTTCATATTTATGAGGAACACAGCAAATGATGGCTCCATAGGTGTTTTTGTTTGTGGATCTACTTCAACAGGAATAGCAGATGAAAACCGAACAATACAGCAATTGGGTGGGAAATCTCCATCTTCTTTGGGTTTACATTTTAGAACTGAACCTAAAACATATGATGCCTTATTTTGTTTCAAATCAGACACATGATGCGGTTTCTGCAAGGACACAACTATTATGTCCCCCTCTTTGGGATCATATGTCTCCCTCGACTTCTGATCCTTTGATGGCTTAGAAACCTCAAAACAGAATATTGATTTCTCATCATCAAGCTTCTCCATCCAGATTATCTGTATATAGTTTGCCTGAGCATAACCGTCCAATGATGAGAAGAGATCAGCATGTACTTCTTCAATCAGAGGGCATTTAAACGAGTCCAGATAAGTGTGTAATGATGTGAAAGTATCCGGTATGCTCTTGACCTGCGTGAATTTCCACACTACTTCATCAGTTCTCATTTCAAGTAAAATTTGAGCAGATTATGATCAGTGTGAGAAGAACAATGCAATAGACTTATAGACAGTTGGGGTGAGGTACACTAGAGGATACTGGCATGCAATGCAATAAGTGCAATATAATGAAACTCACATAGATTTTTAATAAATCAGGATTCAGCACTGGACTAATATCAGAACAGACAAAAAACCAAGCATGTTGAAATGAGAAAACAAAGTGCATAAAGTATATATTCGATAAAGTACAAGTGACAGTACTACCATGGAGATTTTACCTAAAAAAAGTATGATTCGGTTTGAAAGTTGTTCTTATTCAAAGGGAGCGCTTTTCGGCTTGGCAAAACAACGAACACCTAGCATACAAGCTCCGGTTAACATCCATAAGACGCAGCTGAGTAGAAAATAGGCTATTGGGCAAAGGCGGACCAAATATATTTCGATTAGGTGAGCGAGAGAGCTCGACTCACCATCTCCCTGGGCAACGGAACACAAAACAGATGGGAGAGCAATGAATGGGTCTCGACGAGCAGCTAGAGAGCGGCATTACCCACAACTTGGGCCGAGCTGGCCTGTAGTCCAGAGATTCTTGTGCTTTCATAGGGCTTTTGTACAAAAGAGTATTTTAATCAACTAGAGTACAACATTCCCTAGAAAAAAATCCCCTAGAAAATCAACTAGTAGTAGAAAAGATAAATTCCATAATGATTTTTTTTAAAGAAACTTTTTCACAATCCAACTATAGTGCAATTTTGTATAACCAGAGACTCTTTTACCATAGTATAAAAAAATCAATTGTAATGCAATTTTGTAGAGGAAAAACCATAAAACAGCTACATATATACTCAATAAGTGAGTATTTTTTTCTGCAGGAGAACTCCATAATAATATACTTAGCCATACAAGCTTTATCTGCATGTAAAACTATATCTAAAACTCACGAAGATGCAATTACCTAAGACTCACAGTTCACGTTTTTTTCACTGCATTCATTTGAGGTTTTACAAGATCAATCAAGCCCTAATGAAGGGAAAATGTTTGGAATCGTAGTGACCGAGTAGTTGGACGAATGCTAATACTCCCTCCGTTTCATGAAACATGTCGTATGTTTGTCAAAATTTGGATTAGTGTCTAAATACATCCAAATTTAAACAAATCTCAGATAAGTTTCATAGGACGGAGGGAGTACAAGCAATGAAGCAAACAAGGCGAGATCGAACTCAAGAGACAGGAGTGGTGTTAGTAATAATCTTGTCTAATCGTGTTAAGGGTCAAAGGTGAGTTTTGATTAGGGCAAGATTGTTAGGAATAATCAAAAGAAGGCGCCTCGGGGCGGGCGACCGCCGCTCGGCGGAGCGGCCAGGTGGAGATGGCGAGCAAGCCGTCGTTAGCAAGGCGGCGGGCGATCGTCGCTCCGCGGAGCGACACGGAGGGGACGACAGGGTGTTGTCGTCGGCGAGGCGGAGGTGGATGATCGTTGATGGGAGAGGTGGTGCCGAGGTGCGGTACGAGAGTCTCATCAAGATAATCATCCGGGAGTTTCGTCAAGGTCATCTTCGGAGAAGTCCGATGAGTCAAAGAGTCAAGTATGTGCACGTCTACACGTGCGGTCATCGCCGAGTCAGTGAGTCGTCGTTGTGTCCAAGTGCTTGTTTCTGTGAGGATCCGTTGCAGTTGAAGTGTGTCACGTCGAAGTGATGTCCGGTGCGGGGTGTCACCGAGGGCTGGTGCGTGCGCAAAGAAGTGTGTCTTAACGCAGAGTGCTCAAGCGTATAGTGGGACGAGGACCAGTGAAGGGGAGTCTCTTTAATGAGGATCTGTCTCTACACGAGGCGGTGTGTGTTCCGTCGGCGTGTATTGCGCTAGGGGTGGCCGAAGGTGTCCGCCTGTCAGCGTGACTGGGAGTCTGGATCATACGTTGAGTTTAAGTCGTTGAGCCGCGAATGTGCGAGTAGTCAAGATCGGAGGAAGCACGAAAGGTACAACAAGTCAAGATTAGGTGGAGATTGTTAGTAATAATCTTGCCTAATCGTGTTAAGGGTCAAAGGTGAGTTTTGATTAGGGGGAGATTGTTAGGAATAATCAAAAGAAGATTCGGTCACGAGCTGGTACCAATTGTACTTGGCAAGTACTAGTACCAAACGGACTCTATTAAAAAAGACTAGGGATATTACAAACTGGTACCAATTGTATTTGGCAAGTACTAGTACCAAACGGACTCTATTAAAAAAGACTAGGGATATTACAAGGAGGTACTAATTGTACTTGGCAAGTACTAGTACCAAACGGACTCCAATTGTACTTGGCAAGTACTAGTACCAAACGGACTCTATTAAAAAAGACTAGGGATATTACAAGCTGGTACCAATTGTATTTGGCAACTACTATACCAAACGGACTCTATTAAAAAAGACTAGGATATTACAAGGAGGTACCAATTGTACTTGGCAAGTACTAGTACCAAACGGACTCTATTAAAAAAGACTAGGGATATTACAAGGAAATAACCGAATCTTCTTTTGATTATTCCTAACAATCTCCCCCTAATCAAAACTCACCTTTGACCCTTAACACGATTAGGCAAGATTATTACTAACAATCTCCACCTAATCTTGACTTGTTGTACCTTCCGTGCTTCCTCCGATCTTGACTCCTCGCACATTCGCGGCTCAACGACTTAAACTCAACGTATGATCCAGACTCCCAGTCACGCTGACAGGCGGACACCTTCGGCCACCCCTAGCGCAATACACGCCGACGGAACACACCGCCTCGTGTAGAGACAGGTCCTCATTAAAGAGACTCCCCTTCACTGGTCCTCGTCCCACTATACGCTTGAGCACTCTGCGTTAAGACACACTTCTCCGCGCACGCACCAGCCCTCGGTGACACCCCGCACCGGACAGCACTTCGACGTGACACACTTCAACTGCAACGGATCCTCACAGAAACAAGCACTTGGACAAAACGACGACTCACTGACTCGGCGATGACCGCACGTGTAGACGTGCACATACTTGACTCTTTGACTCATCGGACTTCTCCGAAGATGACCTTGACGAAACTCCCGGATGATTATCTTGATGAGACTCTCGTACCGCACCTCGGCACCACCTCTCCCATCAACGATCATCCACCTCCGCCTCGCCGACGATAACACCCTATCGTCCCCTCCGTGTCGCTCCGCTGAGCGACGATCGCCCGCCGCCTTGCTAACGACGGCTTGCTCGCCATCTCCACCCGGCCGCTCCGCCGAGCGGCGGTCGCCCGCCCCGAGGCGCTAGTCGGGTCACCTCCCCGGGGCAAGCGTAGCTTCAAATCTGCGACCTCGCTCTGATACCAATTGTTGGGATTCACCCACGGATCGATCACATCAAACTAAACGAAGACACACAATTTATCACCAAGGGCACGTGTCGTGCCCGTTCTTTTTCTTTATTTTCTCTTTTCTCACGGTACAATCTCACGATTACAAAGATCAGACATAGCCATGTATATATACACGGTCAGCCAACCGACCCAACGTCTGAAACCTTCACGACTAAGACTAAACCGACTCAAGCTATTCCTAAACCTACATGGACACCTAATCCAACGTGAACTAAGACTCTATGTATACTACACGAGCTGGTACCAATTGTACTTGGCAAGTACTAGTACCAAACGGACTCTACTAAAAAAGACTAGGGATATTACAAGGAAATAACCGAATCTTCTTTTGATTATTCCTAACAAGTGGTAGTACGTTACCTGCTGCCTGAGGAGGTTTCTGTTGAAGATATCCTGGACGGACCAAGAGAACATTTTTCTCTCCAGGGAGCCGAGATTGAACTTGCAGAGCTTCCGGTCATCTTTTACCACGGCACCCCAGTAGCTGAGCACGGACTCCCTCTTCCTCTTCGCCGCCTCCTCGGCCTCCCTCTTGGCCCCTGCTGCATCGCCGTCACTCATGGCGGTACCGCTCTCCTCGCCTAGCTACGAGGAAGAGGAGAACCACGTACGGGCGCATGTATATATCGTCAGTGCTGTCTGTTGAGCGTGTTTAAGTTGCGCTGGGCCGTTGGAAACCCCCGAGATGAAGTAAATGCGGGCCCGACTCTGTGTCCCTTCCCGATGGGTGTTCATCCGCCTCACCGCCAAAAGTAGCGAATCGAACGCAAGATTTCCCGGATATGGCGGGATGCTGGCTGCGACGTTTCACTGCAAACGCAAGATTTGCCACGACTAACCAAGCCAGCACATACTCAAAAGCTAAAACACCAGTACAACCGAAAAAGTTAAAACACCAGAACGTACTATTGCTAAAGGAGTACGACTAGGAGAACCACCGGCGCATGTTTAGTCAGTGCTCGGTTGGAATTCCCGAGCTTAAGGTAGGAGCAGTGTGGTTGAGTGGCCGTGTATGTGAATTGTCTCACTTCGACGATTCAATCAATCCGGGGAGCAAAAGAGATTGGTACGTAGTGGAAAGATTACGTGGAGTCAGTGACGGCCTGTCGCCGCGGCGCGGAGCGTCGAGCTGATCGACGAGGCGGGGCGTCTGCGGTGCGCCCATGTGAAGTGCCGTGGAAAGGCTGATGAGGGTTTTTAGCTTTGCTTTAACGTTCCTGGAAAAGTATGCCCATAGTCCATGACGCATTCAGCTCATTTCAGCTGAAAATTCGTGTGAAGTGGACTTGGCATTGATCAGTTGGAATATACGAAAATGGTTCCTCTTTGGATGGGTTTATAAGAGCATCTCCCACGGCGCGCTCCAAATAGGCGCCGGCAGGGTGCGCCGGCAACGCGCTATATATGGGGGGCGTCGGCACATGCTCCCCAATTTAGGGAGAGGTTGCACACACCGGCGACCCCGAAACATAGACCCTCAATAGCTTTTAGGATTTGAATTTGCACAAAAGACGTCGGATTTTGTTCGAATTTATACAAAGTTTGCAAAATAAAAACTAAAAGACAAAAAAACTAAATCTAGGGGTCGAAGGCGCTCTCAGCGGCGTCGCCATAGCCAGAGTCCGAGCCGAACTCGAAGTCGGAGGAAGAGTCCTCCTCCTTCTTCACCGCTGGTGCCGGTGCTGATGCCGGAGAAGGACCAGGCCCGTCGAGGTCGATGACGTTGTTGTTGTCGATCACAGCAACGTGTGGCGCCCCTGTCCGGGGCGTGGCACTTCAACACTTAAGGTCGGCCCGAGCCGGTGCCCAGGCACTTCATCTCCCACAGCGCGATTTCCCTGGTTGAGAGTAGTGGCGGTGGCTGGATAACGTTCCTCTCGCCTCCTCTCTTTCTCTACAGAAATCCCTGGATTTGAAGGTTGTCTCCGTGGATTTGGACCACTCCAAGTTTCTAGAGGTATTCTCCCCCATTTCCCTTGTTTTTTACCCATTAAACTGTTGTTCTTGTTGTGCCTAATGTCCAAATCTTGGAAACCCTAGAAATATGAATTGAACCCAAAATGCATGTTTGATTCTTGTTGGTTTGGCCAATGTTGTCTCCTATGATGTATATGAAGCATTTTCCTTAAGATTGGTAGGTTAGGGTTAGGGTTTTTGTAAGGTTAGGTTTAGTGTTGTTGTTTTGTTAGGGTTAGGGTTTTTGTTAGGTTTGTAGGTTATGTTTTGGGTTTGTGACCATGATGTTTGTGTTAATCTTGGCTTGGGTATTTATTTCACCTTTTACCGTTGTTGTGTTTGTAGGGATTCGCAGCATAGAAAACAAAAAAATTCCTACCGCAAGAACGAATAACAAGCCAAGATCTAATCTAGTAGATGGTAGCAACGAGGTGAAGATCAACATACCCTCGAAGATCGCTAAGCGTTAACGAGATAAATCTCGTGGTGGATGTGTCGACCGCTTTCAAAAGCGCGTAGAAGATCTTGACGGTGCCACATCGAGCACCTCCGCACTCGGTCACACGTACGGTGTTGATGACGATCCTTCTCCCTCCGGCGGGCAGCGGATGTGGATCCTCCTCCGCCAGCACGACGGCGTGGTGGCGGTGGTGGTGGAGATCTCCGCAGGGCTTCGCCTAAGCACCGCGGGAGTAACGAGGAGGGGGTGGCTAGGGTTTGGGGAGAGGGGGCACGCCCCTTGGGTGCCCTTGGGTGGTGCGGCTGAAGTTTGTGCAGCCCCTCCCTCTCCCCCTTATATAGGTGGAATCCCTAAGGGTTTGCCCAAGACGAATAAGACCCCAATTCAAAACTTTCCATATGGGCGAAACCTAGGGGAAGTGGGACTCCTCCCTTTCCTTCCCTTGGCCGGCCAAGGAGGTGGAGTCCATGGTGGACTCCACCTTCCCTCTTGGTTGGCTGGTTAGGGTTGGTGGAGTCCATCCAGGACTCCACCTTCCATGGTGATTTCTTCCGGAAGGTTCTAGAACATTCTAGCGCCTTCCATAAATGCACCGGATCATTTCCAAACTTGGAAAGTGACTTCCTATATATGGATCTTATTCTCCGGACCACTCCTCGTGATGTCTGGATCCCATCCGAGACTCGAACAACATTCGAACTCCATTCCATATTCCATATCTACTTAAACGACATCAAACCTTAAGTGTGTCACCCTACGGTTCGAGAACTATGCGGACATGATCGAGACTCCTCTCAACTAATAGCGGGACCTGGAGATCCATAATAGCTCCCACATATTCAACGATGACTTCGTGATCGAAAGAACCATTCACATAAAATAACAATTCCCTTTGTCTCGCGATATTTTACTTATCCGAAGTTTGATCGTCGGTATCTCCATACCTAGTTCAACCTCGTTACGATAAGTACTCTTTACTCGTACCGTGATATGATATCGCTTGTGAACAAGTCACATGCTTGCAAGCTAATTGGATATCATTCCACCGAGAGGGCCCAGAGTATATCTATCCGTCATTAGGATGGACAAATCCCACTATTGATACAAGTGCCTCAACCCTATACTTTCTGAACACTTAATGCCACCTTTATAACAACCCATTTATGCAGTAGTGTTTGGTGTCATCAAAGCATCCATCTGGTGTAGGTGATTAACATGATCTCATGGTCGAAGGATTAAGTTACTGTGCATATTAAAGCTTGAAGCACAACGAACTTAATGACTTGATCATATGCTACGCTTACTATGGGTGTATGTCCATCACATCATTCACCTAATGATATGATCTTGTTATTAATAACATCCAATGTTCATGATCAGGAAACCATGATCATCTATTAATCAACAAGCTAGTTTAACAAGAGGCTTACTAGGGACTCCTTTATGTTTACAAAACTGTTGGAGATATGCCCAAGAGACAATAATAAAGAGGTTATTATAATATCTTTGTGTTTATGATAAATGTTTGCATACCATGCTATAATTGTATTAACCGAAACATTGATACATGTGTGTTATGTAAACAACAAGGAGTCCCTACTAAGCCTCTTGTATAACTAGCTTGTTGATTAATAGATGATCATGGTTTCGTGATCATGAACATTGGATGTTATTAATAACAAGGTTATGTCATTGGTTGAATGATATAATGGACACACACCCAAATAAGCGTAGCATAAGATCAAGTCATTAAGTTCAACTTGCTATAAGCTTTCGATACATAGTTACCTAAGTCCTTCGACCATGAGATCATGTAAATCACTTACACCGAAAGGATGCTTTGATTACATCAAACGCCACTGCGTAAATGGGTGGTTATAAAGATGGGATTAAGTATTCGGAAAGTGTGAGTTGAAGCATATGGATCAAGAGTGGGATTTGTCCATCCCGATGAAGGATAGATATACTCTCGGTGGAATGTCGTCTAATTAGCTTGCAAGCATGTGAATAGTTCACAAGAGATGACATACCACGATGCAGTAAAGAGTACTTGTCGTAACGAGGTTGAACAAGGTATGGAGATCGAT
This sequence comes from Lolium multiflorum, assembly GCA_030979885.1. NCBI lineage: Eukaryota > Viridiplantae > Streptophyta > Magnoliopsida > Poales > Poaceae > Lolium > Lolium multiflorum. Next base: position 324,670,198 of record CM061748.1, on the reverse strand, counting down.
GATCGAACCTCGGACAAGTAAAGTATCGCGTGACAAAGGGAATCGTATCGTATGTAAATGGTTCAATCGATCACTAAGTTATCGTTGAATGTGTGGGAGCCATTATGGATCTCCAGATCCCGCTATTGGTTATTGGTCGGAGAGGAGTCTCGACCATGTCTGCATAGTTCACGAACCGTAGGGTGACATACTTAAGGTTTGATGTCGTTTAAGTAGATATGGAATATGGAATGGAGTTCGAATGTTGTTGAGTCATGAGATCCGGACATCACGAGGAGGTCCGGAATGGTCCGGAGAATAAGATTCATATATAGGAAGTCACTTTCCAAGTTTGGAAATGATCCGGTGCATTTATGGAAGGCGCTAGAATATTCTAGAATATTCCAGAAGAAATCACCATGGAAGGTGGAGTCCCGGATGGACTCCACCAACCCTAACCAGCCAACCAAGTGGGAAGGTGGAGTCCATAGTGGACTCCACCTCCTTTGCCGGCCACTAAAAGGGGGAAAGGGAGAAGTCCTTGTCCCCCTAGGTTTCGTCCATATGGCGTTTTGGGGTCTTATTCAGATCTTTGGGCAAACCCTAGGGATTCCACCTATATAATGAGGAGGAGAGGGAGGGGGCCGGCCACACAAGCCAGCAACACCCAGGGCACCCAGGCCGGCGCCCCCCCAAGAGCCCCCTCTCCCCAAACCCTAGCCCCCCCCCTCCTCCGGCTACTCCCGCAGCGCTTAGGCGCAGCCCTGCCGGAGATCTCCACCACCACCGCCACCACGCTGTCGTGCTGTCGGGATTCCGAGGAGGATCTACTACTTCCGCTGCCCGCTGGAACGGGGAGAAGGACGTCGTCATCAACACCGAACGTGACCGAGTACGAGGTGCTGCCCGACGTGGCACCGTCAAGATCTTCTACGCGCTTTGAAAGCGGCAAGATCGACTACATCAACAACGAGATCTAATCTCGTAGGCTTTGGAAATCTTCGAGGGTTAGTCTCATGATCTTCTCGTTGCTACCATCTTCTTGATTGGATCTTGGCTTGTTATTCGTTCTGGCGGTTTGTTTTCTATGCTACGAATCCCATCGTATCGAGCCGTGTCTATGCATAGATTGGTTGCACGAGTAGAACACAATGGTTTTGTGGGCGTTGATGCTTTTGTTGTCTTTAGTTAGTGTACTTTGCATCTTGCGGGATGGTGGGATGAAGCGGCCCGGGCTAACTTTACATGACCGCGTTCATGAGATTTGCTCCACGCTCGACATGCAACTTGTATTGCATAAGTGGCTTTGCGGTGTCTGTCTCTCTCACCATAGTGAAGATTCAATTTACTCTTTGTATTGACAACACTAGTATCACCGTTGTGGTTCTTGTTCGTAGGTAGATTGGATCTCACTCGAAAACCCTAAACCACGTAAAATATGCAAACCAAATTAGAGGCGTCTAACTTGTTTTTGCAGGGTTTGGTGATGTGATATGGCCATGATATGATGATGAATATGTATGAGATGATCATTATTGTATTGTGGCAACCGGCAGGAGCCTTATGGTTGTCTTTACATTTCATGTCGTAGTATTATTTCAAAGTAGTTGTAATAGTTGCTACACACGGAGAACAACCATGAAGACGGCGCCATTGACCTTGACGCTACGCCGATGATGATGGAGATCATTCCCGATGATGATAGAGATCATGTCCGTGCTTTGGAGATGAAGATCAAAGGCGCAAAGACTAAAGGGCCATATCATATCACATATGAATTGCATGTGATATTAATCCTTTTATGCATCTTGTATTGCTTAGATCACGACGGTAGCATTATAAGATGATCCCTCTCACTAAATATCAAGATAATAAAGTGTTCATCCTTAGTATGCACCGTTGCTAAGACTTGTCGTTTCGAAGCATCACGTGATGATCGGGTGTGATAGATTCTACATGTGCATACAACGGGTGCAAGCCAGATTTGCACACGCGGATACTAAGGTTGCCTTGACGAGCCTAGCATGTACAGACATGGTCTCGGAACACGGGATACCGAAAGGTAGAGCATGAGTCATATGAATGATATGATAAACACTTGGAGTGTTTGCCTTTGAAGCTACATCTTTTCTCGTGATGATCGGATTTGGTGTAGTGGATTTGGTTCGTGTGATCACTAAGACAATGTGAGGGATGTTGTTTTGAGTGGGAGTTCACCTAGTTAATTTAAGAATTAAAATTGAACTCAATTTATCATAAACTTAGTCTAAACTCTTTGCAAATATGTTGTAGATCATGGCGGCCCCCACCATCAATTTTAACCAGTTCCTAGAGAAAGAAAAGCTTAAAAGCAATGGTAGCAACTTCACCGATGGTTCCATCATGTGAGGATTTTCCTCATGGTGGAAATCTGCATATGTGCTCGAAGCACCGCTAGTCCCCCACCACCACCTGCAGATTCGAGGATGTAAAGAATGTTTACGAGACTCGGGTAACTCGGTACTCTCAAGTTCGGTGTGCCATCCTGTGCAGCCTAGAGGCGGAGCTCCAAAAGCGTTTTGAGCACCACGACCCTTATGAGCTGGTCCATGAGCTAAAACTATTTTTGAAACTCATGCGGCCGTGGAAAGCTATGAGGCCTCGAAACACTTCTTTGGCTGTATGATGGAAGAGGGTAACTCCGTTAGTGAGCACGTGCTCGCTATGTCCGGGCATGCGAAGAAGTGACTTGGGGATAGTGATTCCTAACCAACTGGGTATTCATCGTGTACTCCAATCACTGCCACCTAGTTACAAGAACTTTGTGATGAACTACAACATGCAGAACATGAACAAAGAGTTACCTGAACTCTTCTCCATGTTGAAATCTGCTGAGGTAGAGATACGAAAAGAGAACCAAGTGTTGATGGTCAACAAGACCACCAGTTTCAAGAAACAAGGCAAACCTAAGAAGGGCAAATTCAAGAAGGGCGACAAGAAAGTTGATGCGCCTCCTGAGAAGCCTAAGGCTGGCCCTAAACCTGATACTGTGTGCTATTGCAAGGAGAAGGGGCACTGGAAGCGTAATTGCCCCAAGTACTTGGCTGATCGAAGAGCGGCCTTGTCAAAAAGAAAGGTATATCTGATATACATGTTATTGATGTCTATCTTACTGGTTCTCGTAGTAGTGCCTGGGTATTTGATACTGGTTCGGTTGCTCACATTTGTAACTCGAAACAGGAACGGAATAAACGAAGCCTAGCGAGGGACGAGGTGACGATGCGCATTGGAAATGGATCCAAGGTCGATGTGATCGCCGTCGGCACGCTCCTCTACATCTACCTTCGGGATTAGTTTTAAACCTTAATAATTGTTATTTGGTGCCTGCGTTGATCATGAACATTATATCTGGATCTTGTTTAATGCAAGACGGTTATTCATTTAAGTTATAGAATAATGGTTGTTCTATTTATATGAATAATATCTTTTATGGTCATGCGCCTGAGATGAATGGTTTATTCTTGTTAAATCTCGATAGTAGTGATACACATGTACATAACATTGATGCTAAGCGAATTAAATTGAATGATAATTCTACTTATATGTGGCATTGTCGTCTTGGTCATATTGGAGTGAAGCGCATGAAGAAACTCCATTCTGATGGACTTCTTGAGTCACTTGACTTTGAGTCACTTGATAGATGCGAAGCATGTCTAATGGGAAAAATGACTAGGACTCCATTCTCTGGTACAATGGAGCGAGCTACAAACTTGTTGGAAATCATACATACCGATGTATGCGAACCAATGAGTGTAGCATCGCGCGGTGGTTATCGTTATGTTCTAACCTTCACGGATGATCTGAGTAGATATGGGTATATTTACTTTATGAAACATAAGTCCGAAACTTTCGAGAAGTTTAAGGAATTCCAAAGTGAAGTAGAAAATCAACGTAACAAGAAGATTAAGTTTCTCGTTCGATCGCGGAGGCGAATATCTGAGTTATGAGTTTAGCATGCATTTAAAGAAATGCGGAATACTTTCACATTGACACCGCCGGGAACACCACGCGCAATGGTGTGTCCGAACGTCGTAATCGAACTCTCTTGGATATGGTTCGATCTATGGTGTCTCTTACCGATTTGCCGTTATCGTTTTGGGGTTATGCATTAGAGACAGCCGCATTCACTTTAAATAGGGCACCATCTAAATCCGTTGAAATGACACCGTATGAATTATGGTTTGGGAAGAAACCTAAGCTATCGTTCCTTAAAGTTTGGGGTTGCGAAGCTTATGTAAAGAAGTTACAACCTAACAAGCTAGAACCCAAAGCGGAGAAATGCGTCTTCATAGGATACCCTAAAGAAACAATTGGGTACACTTTCTATCACAGATCCGAAGGCAAAATCTTTGTTGCCAAGAACGGATCCTTTCTTGAGAAGGAGTTTCTCACTAAAGAAGTGACTGGAAGGAAAGTAGAACTCGATGAGGTTGTTGAACCTTCTCTCATAGATCAGAGTAGCGCAGTACCAGAAGATATTCCTGTACAGCCTACACCAATAGGAGAGGAAGCAAATGATAATGATCATGAAACTTCGAACGAGGAAGCTACTGAATCTCGCAGATCAACGAGGGAGCGTACCACTCCTGATTGGTATGATCCCTGTCTAAATGTCATGATTGTGGATAACAATGATGAAGACCCTGTGACGTATGAGGAAGCAATGATGAGCCCAGATTCCAACAAATGGCAAGAAGCCATGAAATCCGAAATGGGATACATGTATGATAACCAAGTATGGACTTTGGTAGACTTACCTGATAGCCGCAAGGCTGTCGAGAATAAATGGATCTTCAAGAGAAAAACAGATGCTGATGGTAATATTATGTCTATAAAGCTCGACTTGTCGCGAAGGGTTCCGACAAATTCAAGGAGTTGACTACGATGAGACTTTCTCACCTGTAACGAAGCTAAAGTCTGTGAGGATTTTGTTAGCAATAGCTGTATTTTTCGATTATGAGATTTGGCAAATGGATGTCAAAACGGCGTTCCTTAATGGTGACATTAAGGAAGAGTTGTATATGGTACAACCCAAAGGTTTTGTCGATCCTAAAAATGCTGACAAGGTATGCAAACTTCAGCGTTCCATTTATGGACTGAAGCAAGCATCCGGAGTTGGAACCGACGCTTTGATAAGGTGATCAAAGACTTCGGGTTTATACTCATGGTGAGGCCTGTATTTACAAGAAAGTGAGTGGGAGCTATGTAGCGTTCCCGATATTATATGTAGATGACATATTATTGATTGGGAATGATATAGAACTACTAAGCAGTGTTAAAGGTTATTTGAATAAATGTTTTTCAATGAAAGACCTTGGTGAAGCAGCGTACATTTTAGGCATCAAGATTTATAGAGATAGATCAAGACGCCTAATAGGGCTTTCACAGAGTACATACCTGGACAAGATTCTAAAGAAGTTTAGAATGGATGAAAGCAAGAAAGGGTTCTTGCCTATGTTGCCAGGTAAGGTCTTGAGTAAAACTCAAGGGGCTACAGAAGAAAGAGAGAGGATAAACAAGATCCCCTATGCCTCGGCAAGGCTCTATCATGTATGCCATGCTGTGTACTAGACCGGATATCGCACATGCTGTTAGTTTGACCAGCAGATATCAAAGTGATCCAGGAATGGAACACTGGACAGCGGTCAAGAATATCTTGAAGTACTTGAAAAGGACTAAGGATATGTTTCTTTGTTATGGCGGTGACCAAGAGCTCGTTGTAACCAGTTACACCGATGCAAGTTGGAACACTGATCCTGATGACTCTAAGTCTCTCTGGGTACGTGTTTATATTGAATGGTGCTGCAGTAAGCTGGATGAGTTCCAAGCGGTGCACGGTGGCGAAGTCTTCAACTGAATCTGAATACATAGCGGCTTCAGGCTTCATCGGAAGCGGTATGGATGAAGAGGTTCATTGTTGAGCTTGGTGTGGTTCCTAGTGCATTGGACCCATTAGTCATTTATTGTGACAACATGGGTGCCATCGCCAATGCACAAGAACCAAGGTCACACAAGAAGAAGCATATCAAGCTGCGTTTTCATTCGATTCGCGAGTACATCGAAGATGGTGAAGTAAAGATTTGCAAAGTACACAGATCTAAATGTGGCAGATCCGTTGACTAAAGCTCTCCCTAGGGCAAAGCATGACCAACACCAGAATGCCATGGGTGTTAGGTACATTACTATGTAATCTAGATTATTGACTCTAGTGCAAGTGGGAGACTGTTGGAGATATGCCCAAGAGGCAATAATAAAGAGGTTATTATAATATCTTTGAGTTTATGATAAATGTTTGCATACCATGCTATAATTGTATTAACCGAAACATTGATACATGTGTGTTATCTAAATAACAAGGAGTCCCTAGTAAGCCTCTTGTATAACTAGCTTGTTGATTAATAGATGATCATGGTTTCGTGATCATGAACATTGGATGTTATTAATAACAAGGTTATGTCATTGGTTGAATGATATAATGGACACACACCCAAATAAGCGTAGCATAAGATCAAGTCATTAAGTTCAACTTGCTATAAGCTTTCGATACATAGTTACCTAAGTCCTTCGACCATGAGATCATGTAAATCACTTACACGGAAGGATGCTTTGATTACATCAAATGCCACTGCGTAAATGGGTGGTTATAAAGATGGGATTAAGTATTCGGAAAGTGTGAGTTGAAGCATATGGATCAAGAGTGGGATTTGTCCACCCCGATGAAGGATAGATATACTCTGGGCCCTCTCGGTGGAATGTCGTCTAATTAGCTTGCAAGCATGTGAATAGTTCACAAGAGATGACATACCACGGTACGAGTAAAGAGTACTTGTCGGTAACGAGGTTGAACAAGGTATGGAGATACCGATGATCGAACCTCGGACAAGTAAAGTATCGCGTGACAAAGGGAATCGGTATCGTATGTAAATGGTTCAATCGATCACTAAGTTATCGTTGAATGTGTGGGAGCCATTATGGATCTCCAGATCCCGCTATTGGTTATTGGTCGGAGAGGAGTCTCGACCATGTGCATAGTTCACGAACCGTAGGGTGACACACTTAAGGTTTGATGTCGTTTTAAGTAGATATGGAATATGGAATGGAGTTCGAATGTTGTTCGGAGTCTCGGATGAGATCCAGGACATCACGAGGAGGTCCGGAATGGTCCGGAGAATAAGATTCATATCACTTTCCAAGTTTGGAAATGATTCGGTGCATTTATGGAAGGCGCTAGAATATTCTAGAATATTCCGGAAGAAATCACCATGGAAGGTGGAGTCCCGGATGGACTCCATCAACCCTAACCAGCCAACCAAGTGGGAAGGTGGAGTCCATAGTGGACTCCACCTCCTTGGCCGGCCACTAAAAGGGGGAAAGGGAGGAGTCCTTGTCCCCCTAGGTTTCGTCCATATGGCAGTTTTTGAATTGGGGTCTTATTCAGATCTTTGGGCAAACCCTAGGGATTCCACCTATATAATGAGGAGGAGAGGGAGGGGCCGGCCACACCAAGCCAGCACCACCCAGGGCACCCAGGACGGCGCCCCCCCAAGAGCCCCCTCTCCCCAAACCCTAGTCGCCCCCCCCTCCTCCGGCTACTCCCGCAGCGCTTAGGCGAAGCCTGGAGATCTCCACCACCACCGCCACCACGCCGTCGTGCTGTCGGGATTCCGAGGAGGATCTACTACTTCCGCTGCCCGCTGGAACGGGAGAAGGACGTCATCATCAACACCGAACGTGTGACCGAGTACGGAGGTGCTGCCCGACTGTGGCACCGTCAAGATCTTCTACGCGCTTTTGAAAGCGGCAAGTGATCGACTACATCTTTGAGGGTTAGTCTCATGATCTTCTCGTTGCTACCATCTTCTTGATTGGATCTTGGCTTGTTATTCGTTCTTGCGGTAGGAAAATTTTTGTTTTCTATGCTACGAATCCCATCAAAAACACACTCGAATTAATGTTTCCGGTTAATACAATTATAGCATGGGATGTAAACATTTATCATGAACACTAAGATATAACAATAAACACTTTTATTATTGCCTCTTGGGCATATCTCCAACAGTCTCCCACTTGCACTATAGTCAATAATCTAGTTTACATTTGTAAAGATATAACACCTTGGCCTTCTGGTGTTTATCATGTTTGCTTATGGGAGAGGTTTCAGTCAACGAATCTGACATACTCAGAAACGTATGTATTTTGCAATTCATTTGCGTCTCTACGCATTACTCAGTTTTTCAAATGAGTCGGCATTAATCGTATATGTTTGGTCTTCTGGTGGAACCTTAATTCCGCGGTCTGAAATATGTTACCAATATTGTCACATACAATATAGTTTCATAGTTCTGACACTACCGGAACTACACCAAGTTCTCAAAGAACTCTTTGACTCAAAACACCCTTGGTCATTGTCAAAACAATGAGATACTCTGCCTTCGTTTGTAGAATCCGTCATAATATTTAGAACTCATCTAAATCTAGCATAGACTCTTTCTAGCCCATTGTGCTACCTTTTAATGAACACATTAGCCTAATTGAGATTGAAATCCATTTTTATATGTGACCAAACTAATATCGGTGTAACACTTTACAGCGATTCGTTTTGTCATTACCCCATATAAAACTATATATATATCATCGGCTCTAATAAAGCACTCAGGGATATTCTTATTGTTATCCAATGATCATCATATGAATCATTCTGGTATATGCTCGTAACACCTTAGAGCATAGGACATCTGATTGTGTACATATTATTCGTGATCTAAAATCACTCATGTGTTTTTACTCATTGAGTATCAAATACACTCAAGTCTTGTTTAAACCTCCAGATGGAAAAAAGAACACCTTCTTAACGTTTTCATATTGAACTACTTCAATATTCATTCTATGTACTTTGACTTAAACTTATTATGCGTTTCAATCTATCTTCATAGATCTTGACGCTAAATATGTTTTTAGTCCATATCATTTCATTGAAGTTGATTTTCAATAAAACCTTCTAATCATATCAAGTACATGATTACATTATTTATAATCAACGATATGTCATCTACATAAAGTATTATAAATATGTCTCAGCTCCCACTTAATTTCTTGCAAATGCAAGCATCTTCATCGTTTCTGATGAAATCAAAACTCTTTGATTATTTCATCCGGTGAAGATTCCAACTCCGTGATACTTACTTCATCCAGTGAAGTTTGTATACCTTTCTAGTATTCTACGGACTAGCAAAACTCTCAGCTGTATCTTGTATACACCTTTAATACACACTTCTGTTAAGGAATGTATTTTGCCATCCTACTAACATATCTCATAAAAGAAATATGGAGTGATTACTAGAATAATCCGCATAGATTATAAGCATCGCTGCTGAAGATCTAATCTTATCGCAGTCAACTCTTTGAACTTTGTCATAAATAATCTTTTGACAAGTCGAGCTTCTTCAAGGATATTATATCCAAGTCAATTAATTTTATAGATCCATTTACTTTCTAAAAGTATTTATTCCTTCAAAAGGTTTACCAAGCTCCAAGCTTGATTTTAGATACTATCTTGGATTTCATGGCTCCTAGCCAATTTAATGGAGTCAGGGCCCATCATAGCTTCTTTGTATGTAGTTGGTTTATCATTGTTCAAAAGCAATCCTTTGTTCACAAATCATTTATTTGATCACAAAGTAAACCATACCTACAAGGTTCAATAGGTACTTCGATCTCCATGACTATAACACTTTGTAGACATGGGAGCCATGATCGTCGTGGCCGCTCCCGGAACCACTTCCGATGCTGCGCTACTCTGATCATCATGCTCAGGTTCATCAACCTTATCAAGTTCCATTGTCCTCCCACTCAAATACTTCGCTAGAAACAATTTCTTGGAAATAAGCAAGTAACATCGACAAACACTTTTGTCTTTGACTTCATAGTGGAAAGAATTCCCAAATTGTTCTCTGGGATAACCAACAAAGACATTCATCCGATTTTGGTTATAAACTCATTTACTTATGCTATGCATACCAAAATTTAAGAAAGAACTATTAGGGTTTATACCCATGCCATAACTCATATGGTGTCATTTCAACGGATTATGATGGCGCTCTATTTAGTGTAAAAGTGGTAGTCTCTAAAGCATAATCTACAAAAATATAATGGCATCATTTTATTTTATATCATCATTAATCCAACAAGGTTTGGATACGTCTCTCGAATACTCCATTATAACTATGGTGTTCCAAGAAACGTGAGTTGTGGAACAATTTCGTAACTCTCTTAGATGTTCGCTAAAACTCGTAATTCAAATATTTCCACCATGATCCAATCATAGATATTTGACTTTTCTATTACGATGATTTCCACTTCATGCTGAAATTTATTTGAATCTATTCAAATGTTTCAAACTTCTTCCTTATCGAATAAATATATCCATATATATATACACTCAATTCATTGTTGGAAGTTTTCATGAAGTAGAAGAATCTTCCACACACAACTATGCCCAATGAACCACATATATCATCATGTATATTTCCACTAAGTTAGTTGCCCGTTCAACTCTTGGCCTATGAACGGTATTTCAGTCATTTTCTTTAGAAAAAATTTGCAAGTGCCAAACGATTCAAAAATTAAATGACTCCAAAAATCCATTTGCATGGAGTTTCTTCACGCGTTCCTTTCTAACATGACCTAAATGGCGGTTCCACAAATAAGTGGAATTCAAATCATTTGCCTTATGGCATTTTAGCGTCAATGTTATGCATGTGTGTTTCACCATTAAGATTTATAATAACTTATCCATCGTACATGGAGTAAGGTCATAATTTGAACAACTCATTATTTTCATTTGACCAGAGCAAAATAACAATTATTAAGTTCTTTATTATAAATCTGAAGGGCTAGGTAGAATGCCAACGATGAACATAATAACACTTTATTTTGTTCAGACGTGCATTATTACCACATTCCTTATCAGTCACTTAGGCCATTGTATTCTTGTATTGCATTGTGTTGTATGACATCTCATACCAACCAATATGGTACAAATACCCAAGAACTTCATTGTGTGATCAATCAAAGAATACATTCATAACATGTATATCATCTATATACACCTGAGCTAGACTTTCTAGTCTTTTCTTTCTTTCTGCCAAAATCCTTTTGTAGTTTCTCTTTCGACTTCCTCATATTTCTAAAAACACTTCAACATCAATAACTTCTAGGCTTGTTGGTCAAATACCAATAACCTTGAGGTTCGCACTTTGAAGTCGATCATCACATGACAAGTGTTCCGGATTTCACTATTAGTAACTTTTTAATGTGATGAACAATTTCACTCATAAATTTACCCATCAAATCATGACAACTTCATGATGATCTACTATGGCTTACATGGATATGTGAATAATGTTAGTGCCCAACTAGTTGGAGGATCGAGACGCCTAGCGTCTTCAACCTTCGTACATTCCCATAAAACTTATGAGTTTATGTAGTCTCACTAAATAATATTCTATTATCTTGTAATAAGGTCTTAGATATCACATATATCTCACACCTTGCTTATTTCTGAAAACAAACGGATTTGAACTTCAAGTTTCACGGAGACAAGATGATTTTAGGTACTAATTGAAACCATTGGTCTAATGTGAGTTTTACCGAAAGTTTGCAATAGGACTTAATCATTACTTGATTCTTTAACAATACGGTACCAGTCCGTAAAGTTACTTGTCAGATTTAACAGTGTTTCTATCTCAATTACAAGACTAGCGCCTGGTAGATAACGGATGCCAATTCTACAAATTTAATTCAAAATACTATTCAAACTATGTTCATGATAATTAGTTCAGGTTTTAATCTAATTACTAAAGAACTCCCACTTAATACAACATCCCTCATAGTTGTTTAGTGGCACACGATCCATATTCACTACACAAAGTCCGATCATCACGTGAGATGATTAGCTTCAATGGTGAACATCAACATGTTGATCATATCATCCATATGACTCGTGTTCAACCTTTCGGTTTCCTTTGTTCCGAGGCCATGTCTGTACATGCTAGGCTCGTCAAGCAAATCCAAGTATTTCCGCGTGTGCAAAATGGCTTACACCCGTTGTATGTGAACGTAGAATCTATCACATCCGATCATCACGAGATGCTTCAAAATGATGAACTTTTGAAACGGTGCATACGAGGGGAGAACACTTTATTATCTTGATATTAATGTGAGGGATCATCTTATAATGCTACCGTCGTGATCTAAGCAATATAAGATGCATAAAAGGATTAACATCACATGCAATTCTTTGCGCCTTTGATCTTCATCTCCAAAGCATGGACATGATCTCCATCATCAACGGACATGATCTCCATCATCGTCGGCGTAGCGTCAAGGTCAATGGCGCCGTCTTCATGGTTGTCCACCATGTGTAGCAACTATTACAACTACTTTGAAATAATACTACTACATGAAATATAAAGACAACCATAAGGCTCCCGGTTGCCACAATACAATAATGATCATCTCATACATATTCATCATCACATCATAGCCATATCACATCACCAAACCCTGCAAAAACAAGTTAGACGCCTCTAATTTGGTTTGCATATTTTACGTGGTTTAGGGTTTTCGAGTAAGATCCAATCTACCTACGAACATGAACCACAACGCTGATACTAGTGTTGTCAATTGAAATAGTAAATTGAATCTTAACTATGGTGAGAGAGACAGATACCCGCAAAGCCACTATGCAATACAAGTTGCATGTCGAGCGTGGAGCAAGTCTCATGAACGCGGTCATGTAAAGTTAGCCCGGGCCGCTTCATCGCACCATACCGCAAGATGCAAAGTACACATAACAAGAGACAACAAAAGCATCAACGCTCACAAAACCATTGTGTTCTACTCGTGCAATCAATCTATGCATAGACACGGCTCTGATACCACTGTAGGGATTCGCAGCATAGAAAACAAAAAATTTCCTACCGCAAGAACGAATAACAAGCCAAGATCTAATCTAGTAGATGGTAGCAACGAGGTGAAGATCAACATACCCTCGAAGATCGCTAGCGTTAACGAGATAAATCTCGTGGTGGATGTAGTCGATCACTGCCGCTTTCAAAAGCGCGTAGAAGATCTTGACGGTGCCACAATCGGGCAGCACCTCCGCACTCGGTCACACGTACGGTGTTGATGACGACGTCCTTCTCCCCGTTCCAGCGGGCAGCGGATGTAGTAGATCCTCCTCGGAATCCCGCCAGCACGACGGCGTGGTGGCGGTGGTGGTGGAGATCTCCAGGGCTTCGCCTAAGCACCACGGGAGTAACGGGAGGAGGGGGTGGCTAGGGTTTGGGGAGAGGGGGCACTTGGGGCGCCGGCCTTGGGTGCCCTTGGGTGGTGCGGCTGAAGTTTGTGCAGCCCCTCCCTCTCCCCCTCATTATATAGGTGGAATCCCTAAGGGTTTGCCCAAGATTCGAATAAGACCCCAATTCAAAACTTTCCATATGGGCGAAACCTAGGGGAAGTGGGACTTCTCCCTTTCCTTCCCCCTTGGCCGGCCAAGGAGGTGGAGTCCATGGTGGACTCCACCTTCCCTCTTGGTTGGCTGGTTAGGGTTGGTGGAGTCCATCCGGGACTCCACCTTCCACGGTGATTTCTTCCGGAAGGTTCTAGAACATTCTAGCGCCTTCCATAAATGCACCGGATCATTTCCAAACTTGGAAAGTGACTTCCTATATATGAATCTTATTCTCCGGACCATTCCGGAACTCCTCGTGATGTCCTGGATCCCATCGGAGACTCCGAACAACATTCGAACTCCATTCCATATTCCATATCTACTTAAACGACATCAAACCTTAAGTGTGTCACCCTACGGTTCGAGAACTATGCGGACATGATCGAGACTCCTCTCCGATCAATAAGTAATAGCGGGACCTGGAGATCCATAATAGCTCCCACATATTCAACGATGACTTCTTGATCGAAAGAACCATTCACATAAAATAACAATTCCCTTTGTCTCGCGATATTTTACTTATCCGAAGTTTGATCGTCGGTATCTCCATACCTAGTTCAACCTCGTTACCGATAAGTACTCTTTACTCGTACCGTGATATGATATCACTTGTGAACAAGTCACATGCTTGCAAGCTAATTGGATATCATTCCACCGAGAGGGCCCAGTATATCTATCCGTCAGTAGGATGGACAAATCCCACTATTGATACAAGTGCCTCAACCCTATACTTTGAACACTTAATGCCACCTTTATAACAACCCATTTACGCAGTGTTTGGTGTCATCAAAGCATCCATCCGGTGTAGGTGATTAACATGATCTCATGGTCGAAGGATTAAGTTACTATGCATATTAAAGCTTGAAGCACAACGAACTTAATGACTTGATCATATGCTACGCTTACTATGGGTGTATGTCCATCACATCATTCACCTAATGATATGATCTTATTATTAATAACATCCAATGTTCATGATCAGGAAACCATGATCATCTATTAATCAACAAGCTAGTTTAACAAGAGGCTTACTAGGGACTTCTTTATGTTTACAAAACACACACGTATTAATGTTTCCGGTTAATACAATTATAGCATGGGATGTAAACATTTATCATGAACACTAAGATATAACAATAAACACTTTTATTATTGCCTCTTGGGCATATCTCCAACGGTGTTATTTAGGGATGGCGAGACTTGTCCATGTTCATCATGTGGATAAGGATGCTTTTTTTTAAGGAAACATCGAGTCGGACCCGGATGAGGTTGACTTGGTGTTCGAGCATAGTCCTAACTACGTCGAGGTCTTAGAACAAGTTAGGAATGATTTGAATTGGATGGACCCGAGTTATGTTGTTGAGTTGGAAGGAAGACATAATGCGGGGTTCGGAATGCATGTCCGTTGGAAGACAATGCGTATGAACTCGGAGCAACGTTGGGTTGCATACAAGGAGGTGGTGGCCGAATCACTAGATAAGGCTCTTGAGTTGTTTGCCACCAAAAAGGTTGATAGTACTTTGCACTTGGAGTTGAACCAGCTTGCATCCCCGTCGAATGGTAGGAGTCATCAACTCTTGAACCAAGAGGAAATGAGCCCACCACGTTGGAATCAACATGACATGAACTCTGCAGAACAGCTTCAGCAATTTGTGCATCTGTGGAGCCTGATACAGGCCATGTATGTGAATTGTCTCACTTCTCGACGGGTGCATGCGTCTGGTTGAGTGGCCGTGTATGTGAATTGTCTCACTTCGACGATTCAATCAATCCGGGGAGCAAAAGAGATTGGTATGTAGTGGAAAGATCGATTACGTGGAGTCAGTGACGGCCTGTCGCCGCGGCGCGGAGCGTCGAGCTGACGAGGCGGGGCGTCTGCGGTGCGCCCATATGTGAAGTGCTGTGGAAAGGCTGAGGGTTTTTAGCTTTGCTTTAACGTTCCTGGAAAAGTATGCCCATACTCCATGACGCAAATTCGTGTGAAAGCCAGGAACGAAGACTCGGGAGATCGGAGAAGGGAGTGTCTCTTCAATTGCTTCTCTGGGGCGGTGGCTACAAGTTTGGATCCTCGACGAGTCATGTGCTCATCCTAAGTGGGTTCTAAAGCATCAGGCTGACCTTACGCACATATTGTCACACCGGAGCTGCAATCCCGAAGCTCGCGGCTCTTCGGTCATGGAAGACGTCAACTATCATTTCTACAGTGATAGGTTTCCAGATTACAGCGGACAAGCGCCACCGGAAGATAGATTCGAGTGGGACTCTGACAACGACGATGTTCTCGACACAAAAGATACGATTGAAGGACGGTACAGGGAAGATATCACCGTCCACGGATTTCATCCCCACAAAGAAGACTTATATCGAGTCGATGAGGAGAGGACTGACCTATCATCTGAATGCGTCCAAGCTTCAGGACCTGGGAAATATGTACCCGACACGCTATGATGACTTTGCTGATCCTCATAGACTCATATTACTATCTTTTCCGTACACGCCGTGTTGGACTGTAGAGTTCCCTTCAAATAATTGATTCAGAAGCTCATATGGGTTTTTCACTCAGGAGCTAGAAGCAAACCATGGTCCATGGCGCACTTAAATAGGATTGATAGCGCGTGATGTTACTCTCCTTTTTTACTTTATCAAAGATGAGTCCATCTTGAAGTTTAGTA
The DNA here is from genome assembly GCA_030979885.1 of Lolium multiflorum. NCBI lineage: Eukaryota > Viridiplantae > Streptophyta > Magnoliopsida > Poales > Poaceae > Lolium > Lolium multiflorum. The sequence continues at coordinate 324,653,995 of CM061748.1, read as the reverse complement.
GTCTGTGCAATGATTCCTAAGACTACTTATAGTGGGAGTAACTAAGGTAATAACATAGAGCTACATGCATTGCCAACTAGGCAAATTGATGACATGGCATGATATTAAATGAAGAAATAGATGGTTGTGGTAACTAGCTATGTTACCATAACATCATACTTTTTAAGATAGAATGAGTCTACAAGCTAATTAATATACTCATGCATGATACTACATCTAAGTTATTATGCATTATGAATGTAGTAACATGGAGTAGTGTCATATGCATAACACTACTATATGTTACTCCCCACTATGAGTAGTCTAATTCAACGTAGTAAACCATAATGCTACTAGTATTTTTAATAATTTTATATCGATTTTGCCAATTCTCAATCGACTAACCTAGAGTTAGCTTAATTTCTAGCCGACCCCGAGAAAGTTAGATTGCGTCGTGCTTCATGCTAGCCATGAATTTCAACATGCATGGACTGTAACTGCGATTTTCTCAGTTGCAAATTACGTTGCGTAGCAACTCAAAAAGAGAAAATAACCTCAAACCACGGTGACGTGTCTAACGTTATGCTTCCAACCAAACAAAAATTTGCCTAATGCCATCCAAATCTTCACCTTCCAACCAAATAAATAATCCGTCTCGTCTCTATCTGGTTCATCTACAAAAATGGACAAGGCCAACTAAACCATGTTTGCACTTCTGCCAATGGTGTATTTGGTTCACTTCGTATCTCTTAGTGGGAACACTCTCTCCAAGAGCCAGTGGAGCTCATATGCCAAAATATGTGGAACTCACCCCATGCTCGTATGGCTAGCCTAAGACACATCGACAAAGCGGATTTAGTCATTACTAAAACCGAAGTCAGTAGGGGTACTATTATGAAAAAACATACATTTTGTGGGGGAGAAAGGGAGAGAGCGCGGAAGATATGGATTTTTTATAGGGCCTCGTTGATCAATAGGAATAGTGCAAAAAAACACCGGAATAGGAAATTTTATATTTTTTTAGGGTATTCATCTATCTGACTCAAAAGAATGGAGCATAGAAATAAAGAAAAAAATAGGGGCAATTTCCTTTTGTTTATGTTTCAAAGAGCAAACAAAGGAATTTCACAATCCATCCAAAACTGTTTTTATTAATATCTTTGCATCTGTTTTTACCTTAATTTTAAAATTTGCGAGTTCAGTTTATTTCCACGAATCAAACACCCGAAGTCCTGTTCTATCTTAATTATGTATGTCTTCAGTTACTATGTTTTTGAAATCCTACGAATCAACTCATAGAAGAAAAATACTCGAGATAATGAATCTTGGGGAAAGTCGAAAGGAAAAATACATCCAATAAAAAGGCTTTGTTACAATATTGGGGAACCGGTAATCGCGAGCGGAGGGACTTGACGAGAGGTTAATCGTCATTAAAAGAGCTTGATAGTCGTATTTTATTTTGCATCGGACCGCTGGGACACCCAGACGCAAACGGCCACTCGGGTCTATTCAGCCAATTTCCGCATTCACAACTCAATCTAAACGGATACATAAGCGGGGTGAATCTAGGCTCCTGTCGGTGGGAGGGCTCCGTTTTTCCTATGTTTTAGGGTTCGCGTTTGGTGGGGCGGCGCTTAGGTGGTGGTGGTGGCGTCTCTTCCTATAAGGTCTTCCTAGCTTCAGCCTCATCTCGACAGCGACATCGAGAAGCTTGTGGGAGTGGTGTGGTCTTCAATGGTTTATTTTGGCTGTTAGAATCTTCGGATCATCAAGGAGCTTCTTTGGCAGTTCATCCTTCTTCTTCATCTCCGGGATGGATGTGATTTTTTTTGACCCGTTCGGCGACTTCCCGTTCGCAACCAACAACACCAGGCCGGTCCCGGGAGGTGCGACAACGGCGACGCGCCGTTGACAAGGTATGGAGGATGAAGATAAAGGGATTTTCAAAGATCTCGTTGTAATTTTCGTTTTTTCTTAAAATATTTTGTACTGTTCGTTGTTTTTTTAATTGCAGGTTCTATTGAGAAAAAAAGAAACGACTGAAATCCGCTCGACATGCCGTGAGTGACAGAGGCGAAGTTACTCCCTAGGTTATGGGTCATGGGCTCATGGCCAACACGCGGCGCGGTCGCCGTGCGCCACGGAAGGAAAAAAAAGCGCACGCGCGCCGTGGAGGATTTGGCTTAAAAAAAATCAAAGGATACATCATACATCCATCCCGATGAGGTCATTTTCCTGTCTGCTCAAGATAGAATTGGTAGGGGGATCTCAAAAGCGGCCCGCGCGCGCGTCGAAATTGAGGATTCCTTTTGGGAGACGGAAAGCGGTAGCGGGAGAGATCCAGATTTCCCTCCATACTAGTAATTCAGAGAGGGAGATAGGGAGAGAATAATACTCTGCTCTGTTGCAAGTCCGTCCAACCCTCGCCTTGCTGGGTCCAAATTCGGATTCCTCGCCTTGCCGGGTTAATCCAAATAAGTCTATAAATCTAGAGCAGGAGGAGGAGGAGGGAGAGCAGAAGAACTCGTGATTTCTCGAGTAGACGGGCGGCCCGACCCAGGTAATTTCGTGCTATCATGGGGCAATCGCAACTCAAGCAGTTCATGTCCGTGCGGCGGGATCGACGCCGGCGCCGGCCCCGGCCCCGAATCGAATCCCCTGGTAAGAGCCATATCTTCTTAGATACCTAGCAAGGCTCATACTACTGTACTGCGCGCTCATACCTAGCAAGGCTCGTTTTCTAAAGCATAAAAATCCTCGCTTTATCGCGCTTGTTTCTTCTTCCCGGCGAAAGCGGAAAAAAAATTCATCTTTTTCTTCATGGTCCTGTTTGGTGCTTGAACAAAATATTCGAGATTTCCCAAGCATAGACCCGTGTTAGGTGCAAATCGATTGGCCTGGCTCGATTTACACTGGGTAGCCAATGTCCATCTGAAACTTTGGTGGATAGCGAGACTGTTCCTTTTCTTATGTTTTATTTAGTAGCCTAGCCAGGTTTTTTTTTATTGGCCCACTGAGGATTTCCCCCAACCAAGTTCCAGGTGAACGAAGAAGTTGCGATATTTCAGTGAACACCATCATGTTTGCTAGTCTATTATGGCTCTGCAAAAGCTAGCAGTATCCACCCAATCGCTAATACACTGCTGTGCCTGTGGGCATGCGATTTCGGAGGAAGGTGGCGTGGAACAGATGTCAATCTCACTCGGTGATAGAATAGAATGTCTGTTTCCTTTGGATTGAGCCGGATTTACGAGAGATTCAGTATTCTGCGCAAGTATCTGCGGTGAACTCAAGTCTATTTTTTCTTCTTAAATTTAAGCAAGGTGTCTTTTTAAAATGTTGTTAGTGATCTTGCGCTCTAGTTGGATAAGAGAAACAGATTGGGTTCATGCATGTGTATGTTAAGTTATCCGTATGATTCATAATCACTCATGTTGTGTTGCAGACGGATTGCTTGCTTCACGGGGTAAAAGGAAGTGCTCACCCTCCCAACGAGACTGTGTTCCAGGTGGATCAACTAGTGACCTGGCAAGCAAAGAGGGATCGCCCTGCCAACCAGACGATAGTTCTCAGAATGGCAAAATGGATACGTATTCAGGTCCAAATCTTCCAGAGGTACGTCAATAAATGTAGTTGATTGTTGAATACTTGTATTACAAGTTAAATATCTCTTGACTGCTTGAAGCGCACAAATTTGTGGACATGTGCTAACTACATGAACAAACATGACTTTGATTTCTTAATCCTGTAATCTCCCACTGCATTAGTAGCTTTGCCATGTTCCGGCTGTTACAGATTTAACCCCCTGCAAATGACTCTGGCATGAGTCAATTTCCTTTTATCTTTTTAGGTAGTTTCACTCATGTAGACTTCCTAGAGCATCCCTGGCTGGTGCCTCTTTTGTTGTCGCCTAGACCCAGTGACGTTGTGTTTAGGGTTAGGAGACTCGTCAGTGCGCAACTTGCGCCTGGCCCCTTCCACAAGTAGCACGTGAGGGATGTCAACCTCATCTAGCTCAAAACAAACCTTTTGGAGCATCTTCCACACCTTACATATTATTTAAGGAAGTTACTTCCATCATATTTTTCAGATCACTAGGAGTTCCTTTTTTGTCGGGTTTTCTGCTACTCACCCTACTTTGATTGTTTATGTATATCAGTACTTTGGTTATTGATTGTTGTTAGGGTCAAGGTGCTACCGTATAATCTTGCACAAAAGGAGTTTTTTGCTTCTCTCACTAAAGAAAGCTTAAGGGTACGTTTGGATTGCAACCAATGGCAACCATACCAAAATATTGTCTCGCCCACGGACTTTGGTTGCCGTTTGGACGAGCGCCAAAAAATTGGCTCGCCCCACGCGTCCGCCCTGCGCCCGTGTTATTTTCGCCAGCGCGCGGGCGAGATGAGGGCGCGGAGAAGCTCCGCCAAAAAATTGGCGTGGCAGCCTGCCATTCTCTTCTTTGTAGGTCCCACATATTTTATATTATTTTCCTCTGTCTTGTAGTGCATGCAGCAAGGCAGTTTGATTCTTTTGGCTAGTTATTTAGCTGTGGGTCTTTGGCTCGTTGTGATCAGCTAGCGCATGCATCTCCGCACGTCAGCAACTTCCTGCGACGGTGAGCTCTTCCATGTACGATGCGTGGGCTACCATCCAAATGACAAACGTGTACCAAAATTCTGGTCATGCCCTTGATTTGGCCATGCCAAAAAAGTGGTGGGGCAAGTTTGGGCTCAAACCAAACATACCCTAAGGCTTCTTTATTTTTTGCTCACTACACAATCACTGCTGTTCACTAGTGTCATCCCTGGCTTGTTAGTGATGTTCAAAGGGATGACCAAATTCCTCCTGGTTGTATGACAATCGTACCACCTTACATTTCCGAACTGCGGTAGCAACTGTCCGTTGTCTTTGTCTCATTCACATGCGAGGCGGAAATTGACCATATGGACCAGACCATTTCTCTCAACCCCCTCCTAAACCTGCGACAACTAATTTGGGCCGGAGGGAGTACCAAAATCTGAAAGAAAATTAACGGAATGTGGTTTACCAAGTCGATGAAAGCACTCAAGTTATTTACAGTGGCATCAAAATCACAAGGATTTTGATGTTCACCAGGCTTTGCAGACAGGACAGTTATTTACAGTTGTAGCTCTATCATAATCTTTCTCCTGATTAAAAGCAGCCAGATAATGCTTGCTCTTAATACATCACAATTTTGCAATGATCTTTGGACATGAATTTAAGCATTTCTGTAAGCTGACAGATCATTGAATTACTAGTAGTTAGCTTCACCAGCAAGCACCTGCCATCTATATACTATTTAATAACAAGAATTATTTCCTTGGTCATGAATAGAACTAGGCAGGTAAATCTCCACTAAAAGCAATACATTGTACCTTCTGAAGTGCATCCATCCTTTATGTGGCATTCTCCATTGCAAGCAATACATTGTACCTTCTGAAGTGCATGTCCATCCTTTATATGAAAGCTCCTTTATTATTAGGTATAGATATTTTCAACCTATTGTCTCCTCATCTTAGTAACTCAGAGGTCTGTTTTATGTATACTGTAAATTGTAGTCTAGTTGACATGTATTGGATGTGTTTTGCACCGTATGCATACACCTTCACTTCTGTTCCTTTGCTATGTTGAGTTGTTTGTAGCAAGCTATTGTGTATTGTGTGCATCTGGGTTAATAAAATGGACAGACCAATGTTTTTTTTCTTTCCTATACCTAAATAAAGTAGGAACATATGAGTTAGACATTCATAGAGGTTAATTAATAAACGGTGTTTTTAGTAGCATTTACAATGGTGTCTTTTTCGTAGCAAAAACCACTGCAACACTTTCGGGAAAAGATGCTCAATATACTAACCATGGTTACATTCCAGTGCGTTGTATTAGGGTTTGCACTTTGTGCAATCATGGGCATGTATTTTACAGTGCTGATGTTCAGCTTTTCTCTGATGCTTGTGCATGCAGGACATGTGGCACCATATACATTCCTTAATGCCTCTGAGAGATTCTGCCCGAGCCGCCTGCCTGTCTCAGTCCTTTCGGTGTTCTTGGAAACGCCGTCCCAACCTAATTTTGAGTACGGAAACATTGGGCTTGGACGTACATGCACATCAAAAGGAAGCAGATATGGATTTCAGAATCAAAATTGACCACATCCTTAGAAACCACTCTGACACTGGTCTGAGAAAACTCAAACTTAGGTCGATTCCAAATTACAATGCCAAGGACTCTGATTATATTGATAGATGGCTTCAAATCGCTTTTACACAAGCAATTGAAGAACTCACCCTTACCCTGTGTCTAGACAGTCGCAAATACAAGTTCCCGTGCACACTTTTATCGAATGGGATGGCAGACTCGCTTCGTCATCTTTTCCTTGCCGGTTGTTCCTTTCATCCTACACCTGGGCTTTGTTGCTTGAGAAGCCTGGCAAAATTAGAGCTGGTTATGGTACATACTACAGGGGACGAGTTATGGAGCCTTCTTTCCAGTTCTTCAGCTTTAGAACGGCTTTCACTTAATTGTTGCAACAAAGTAAGCTACTTGAAGATACCTTGCCATCTTCAGCGGCTAAGTCACGTGGAGGTGCATGAATGCAGCAAGCTACGAGTGATAGAGAGCAAAGCTCCAAATCTCTCCAGATTTCACTTTCTAGGTAAGCTCAAGGTACAAATCTCACTTGGAGAAACATTGCAAGTGAAGAACTTGCACATGAACTGTACCGATTTTGGTTGTGATACTCGAGCAGAACTGGCATGCAGCATGCTAAGCAGGGAGGTATGTTCTAAAACTGTAGGTCTGTTTAATGGTACTTTATAGTTAGTACTTGGAATTATAATTAATCTGATACCATTGTGTAGGTGATCAATTCACCAAATGTATATAGGAAATTTCTTGAGCTGAAGTCTGTGAATATTACACTTGGAGAAATGCCCTTCGGTCGGAGCTTTGATTGTTCTTCTCTGGTCTCTTTGTTTGGTGCTTCACTCTCTTTGGAGACCTTCATCTCGCATGTAAGTGCCCTATTTGTTATCCTGCAAACATGAGTAGATAGTTAGCCATGGTGGAACTGTCAGCTGAACGATGGTTGCCTTTTCATTCATCTCCAGGTTTCCAATGAACTCAAGCAGCATGCAATGGCTTTTGGAGATCTTTCGGGGCTGTGGATCTTGGGGACCGGCGGTGGTTTGTCCCCAATGAATAAGTGGCTGGTTGAGTTAACATGTCATGTGCTCAGAGCCTGGTTGAGCTAAAATGTCTCATCCTCGGGACTGCAGCCTCTCTTGGCTTGTTCTGGACAGCATACGAGTACTTGGTAACGCTAAGTGCTTGAACGCTTCAGAGTTGAAAAATAAACAAGGCCAACTTTGGAGCCTTGCGTAGTCAGATCATGTATTCATCTTGTTCAACATGACATGTCAAGTTGTGTTATTACTTTATTTAGTTATGAAGCTATAGCTGGATCTTGTTTTTTCTTAAATTACTGGAACTTACCGGAACTGGTCACTATTTCAATCTGTTGTAATATTTATCTATGGATAAATGTACTATTTGCTCATTATTAGTTGCTTTTAATTTTTATGTACTTGTTGGGGGATTTGTTTTTTAAGGGGTGGTTTGTCTTTAAGATAAAGATAAAGATGCCTTTTTGTTTGATTAACGGAAATTTGAGAGGGAAGAACTTCTGAACTAGTATGAAATGTTATCGGCGTTTCATTTACCGTGGTGGGATGTTGGAAGTAGATTCTAAATTTGATGTTTTGGACCCCTGCGGCGGCTGGACCTCCAGGCCTGATTTTGGACGGGTGGGCAGCCTAAGCAAAACTGCCAGGGTATCTAGTACAGGATAAACAAGCTGTCAGAGTCGTAGCAAGACGCAGGCTAGCAGGTTTTTCTCCGGGTCATCAACCAATGTAGCTCGTGTTGATACTACGATAACCCCGGTCGAGCAAGAGATCTACGATAGTTAGTCCCTCTAAACTGATTGTAAAATATATTTTTCCAACAAATACTTAACAAGGCATCTTCAATAGGGCGACGTAAACGGACGCGGAGCTTCCGCAAGACGACGACGACAGCGACGCGCTAGCCTACCACAACGAGTAGGCCAAGGACGATAACGATGACTACGTCGTCTGCATTTTCCACGAATGGTAGGCGGCCATGGCGGAGGGCCGGAAGTTCGAGTACCCAGCGACGATGACCGACGACGAGATCGCGAGGCTCGGCGTACTCGTCTCGGAGGTGGACTGACCTGTGCAGGCGCCGCTACCTCGGTACGCCACCGGCATCATGTCGCCGGGTCTCACGGAGGAAGAGGCCCTACGACGGGCGCTCGAGGACTCGGTCCCCCAACCGCCATCTCCGCATCCACCTCCGCAGAACAATCCGTGGGCGGGTCCTCCTCCACTACCGGCGTGAGCTGCTCAACCTCCACCATCACCGGCGTGGGCTGCTCAACCTCCACCACCGGCGTGGGTTGCTCCACCTCCACCACTACCGTCGGCACCAGCGTATGTCCCGCCGGTTGCCAACTAGTCGTGGCCAGTACCGGAGTTCGTCGTGATCGACGACGACTAGGCACATGCCTTAGTTTTTATATTTTTATTTTCTTGTACTATGTAAATTATGTTTTTATGTTGAAAAAAATGCAAAATCGAAAAAATGCGTCGTGCCGCTCGGGGCACCCCCGAAGCAAACGGACGCGCGATCGATTTCGACCATTTGGGCCGACGCAAACGGACGCACTCGGATATTTTGGGCGTCTGAAATATGTCGCCCTGTTGGAGATGCCCTTAGCTTTGATCTTGGAGCTGATTGTCCCTTTCTTTTCTTGTCTTTCCACACTCTTACTTTTGAATTTTTCGGTTTGATCATCCTTGGTGCAGCATTATCATCAATGAAAACATATTTTCTTTGGTAGATGAAGCCAAAGTTGACCGAATAAGTATTTTCTTGTTATCAAAATCGATCACCTTGGGAGAGTATGGTGGTTGCATGATCTGAACAATATCTTGCTCGGCCTCTTGATGATTTTTCAACGTCTTATCTTCCTTCTTTTCTGGATCTTGTGCCTCTTCACTTCGAGGTTCTTCTTCAACCAAAGATGGTTCTATCGTGGATATGACCACGACAGATGCTACAGGGTGCAGCACTTCGTTGATGCGAGGCAAGGATGGCGTAGCCATCTACGGATCGAGATGCACAAGACACGGGGTTTTACCCAGGTTCTGCCCCTCCGAATGAGTAAAAGGCCTACGTCCTGCTAGATGTATTGATTGATAGTGTTTTACAATGGGGGTGCTCAGCCAGTCGGCGTGACGACTAGAAGCAGGGCCTAACAGAGAATGGAGATCGGATCAAATTCGGGGGCTCTAGGGTTCCACACCGGGAGTTTATATGAGCATCCTCGATCTAGGATTTACATGAATCATGCCATGGCGGTTACAAACGCGTAGGTCTAATGGGCCTTGGTCCACTCTCCATGGCAGACTCCGCTTCGTCGGTATGCCCCGTTTGGCATTCCCCCATCAGTAGTCTCCGAGTGCGTCGGGGATTCGGCGATGGCTTCAGACCGGTAGTCAGCGTAGGCGATTCCTGGAAGAAGTCATTTGGCGAGTCGACGGCGAACTCCTGAAATAGAGAAGTAACCATGAAGTAAACGAGTCGCCTGGGCGTCAGGGCTTATCGGCATGGCACGTGACTCGTTGATGAGGATGTCGTTGAATTGCTGGAGTCGTCACCATAGCGAACGTAAAGGAGTACTGAGCCCCGCGAGTGTGGTGACTGGTGAGTCACCGAGCGACTAGCGAATCCCTGGAAACTGGGAAGTTCCAGAGACTAGCGACTGATACGTCTCAAACAGATCTATATTTTTTGATGCTCCATGCTTGTTTTACACTAATTCATATATGTTTTGTTTACACTTTTTTGCACTTTTACATGATTTCCGGCACTAACCTATTAACAAGATGCCACAGTGTCAGATCCTATTTTCTGTTGTTTTTGTATTTCAGAAAAGTTGTACAGGAAATATTCTCGGAATTGGACGAAACAAAAGTCGAGTCAATATTTTACCGAAACAAAGACGAAGTCCGGAGGGGGGACGAAGTGGCGCCACAGGGCGGCCAGACCAGCCCATGGCGCGACCTAGGTGTGGCCCGCGCCTAGAGGTGGTGTGGGCTCCCTAGGCACCCCACTGACCTAAATCCTCCGCCTATTTAAGAACAATCTTGGGAAAACCCTCGAGACCGAATCCTCCATCCACGAAAAGTTTCGTCGCGGCCGCCATCGCAGAACCCATCTCGAGAGGTTCTGAAGCTATTCTCGGCACCTGCCGGGGGGGAAATCATCGCGGAGGCATTGATACGTCTCCGACGTATCGATAATTTCTTATGTTCCATGCCACAATATTGATGATATCTACATGTTTTATGCATACTTTATGTCGTATTTATGCATTTTCCGGCACTAACCTATTAACGAGATGCCGAAGAGCCCTTGTTTTCGCTGTTTTTGGTTTCAAATCCTACAAAGAAAATATTCTCGGAATTGGACGAAATCAACGCCCAGGGGCCTATTTTTACACGAAGCTTCCGAAGACCGAAGGGGACGAAGTGGGGCCACGAGGTGGCGACACAACAGGGCGGCGCGGCCTGGGCCCTGGCCGCGCGGCCCTGGTGTGTGGGCCCCTCGCGTCGCCCCTAAACCTACCCTTCCGCCTACATATAGTCTTCGTCACGAAACCCCCAGTACCGAGAGCCACGATACGGAAAACCTTCCAGAGACGCCGCCGCCAATCCCATCTCGGGGGATTCAGGAGATCGCCCGGCACCCTGCCGGAGAGGGGAATCATCTCCGGAGGACTCTTCACCGCCATGGTCGTCTCCGGAGTGATGAGTGAGTAGTTCACCCCTGGACTATGGGTCCATAGCAGTAGCTAGATGGTTGTCTTCTCCTTATGTGCTTCATTGTCGGATCTTGTGAGCTGCCTAACTTGATCAAGATCATCTATCTGTAATGCTATATGTTGTGTTTGTCGGGATCCGATGGATAGAGAATACTATGTTATGTTGATTATCAATCTATTACCTTTGTGTTGTTTATGATCTTGCATGCTCTCCGTTATTAGTAGAGGCTCTGGCCAAGTTTTTACTCTTAACTCCAAGAGGGAGTATTTATGCTCGATAGTGGGTTCATGCCTCCATTAACTGGGACAGTGACAGATGTGCTGTTGCCACTAGGGATAAAACATTGATGCTATGTCCGAGGATGTAGTTATTGATTACATTACGCACCATACTTAATGCAATTGTCTGTTGTTTACAACTTAATACTGGAAGGGGTTCAGATGATAACCTGAAGGTGGACTTTTTAGGCATAGATGCATGCTGGATAGCGGTCTATGTACTTTGTCGTAATGCCCAATTAAATCTCACTATACTTATCATATCATGTATGTGCATTGTCATGCCCTCTCTATTTGTCAATTGCCCGACTGTAATTTGTTCACCCAACATGCTATTTATCTTATGGGAGAGACACCTCTAGTGAACTGTGGACCCCGGTCCCATTCTTTTACATTAAATACAATCTACTGCAATACTTGTTCTACTGTTTTCTGCAAATAATCATCATCCACACTATACATCTAATCCTTTGTTACAGCAAGCCGGTGAGATTGACAACCTCACTGTTTCGTTGGGGCAAAGTACTTTGGTTGTGTTGTGCAGTTCCACGTTGGCGCCGAAATCCCCGGTGTTGCGCCGCACTACATCCCGCCATCAACCTTCAACGTGCTTCTTGGCTCCTTGGTTCGATAAACCTTGGTTTCTGAGGGAAAACTTGCTACTGTGTACATCATACCTTCCTCTTGGGGTTCCCAACGAACGTGTGTATTACACGCCATCAAGCTCTTTTTCTGGCGCCGTTGCCGGGGACCTAAAGAGAAGTTACACCCCAGAGATTGCCAACTCCCACGGCAACAACTCTTTTTCTGGCGCCGTTGCCGGGGAGATCAAGACACGCTGCAAGGGGAGTCTCCACAATCCAATCTCTTTACTTTGTTTTTGTCTTGCTTTATTTTATTTACTACTTTGTTTGCTGCATTATATCAAAACACAAAAAAATTAGTTGCTAGCTTTACTTTATTTACTGTCTTGTTCTCCATATCAAAAACACACAAAAAATTAGTTACTTGCATTTATTTTATCTAGTTTGCTTTATTTACTACTACTAAAATGGGTACTCCTGAAAATACTAAGTTGTGTGACTTCACAACCACAAATAATAATGATTTCTTATGCACACCTATTGCTCCACCTGCTACTACAGCAGAATTCTTTGAAATTAAACCTGCTTTACTGAATCTTGTTATGAGATAGCAATTTTCTGGTGTTAGTTCGATGATGCTGCTGCCCATCTTAATAATTTTGTTGAATTATGTGAAATGCAAAAGTATAAGGATGTAGATGGTGATATTATAAAATTAAAATTGTTTCCTTTCTCATTAAGAGGAAGAGCTAAAGATTGGTTGCTATCTCTGCCTAGAAATAGTATTGATTCATGGACTAAATGTAAGGATGCTTTTATTGGTAGATATTATCCTCCCGCTAAAATTATATCTTTGAGAAGTAGCATAATGAATTTCAAGCAATTAGATAATGAACATATTGCTCAAGCATGGGAGAGAATGAAATCTTTGGTAAAGAATTGCCCAACCCATGGACTGACTACTTGGATGATCATCCAAACCTTTTATGCAGGACTGAACTTTTCTTCGCGGAACCTATTGGATTCAACTGCTGGAGGTACCTTTATGTCCATCACTCTTGGTGAAGCAACAAAGCTTCTTGATAATATGATGATTAATTACTTTGAATGGCACACGGAAAGAGCTCCACAAGGTAAGAAGGTAAATTCCGTCGAAGAAACCTCTTCCTTGAGTGATAAGATTGATGCTATCATGTCTATGCTTGTGAATGATAGGACTAATGTTGATCCTAATAATGTTCCTTTAGCTTCATTGGTTGCCCAAGAAGAACATGTTGATGTGAATTTCATTAAAAATAATAATACTTATAGGAATAATTTGGGTAACAACTATAGGTCATATCCTGCTAGTGGTAATGATCATGATAATTCTTATGGTAGATATGAGGAAAAGATGCTAGAAATTGAAAGATCCACTAAGAGCTTTATGCAATCACAATATGAGCAAAATCAATTGTTTACTAAAACTATGAATGAACAATCTACCTTGTTGAAAAATATAGGAAATCAACTTGAAAATTTGAATATGGGATTTCGGGTTTGCAAACTAAGATTTCAAATGCTGAAAACCGAATCTCATACCTGTCTGCGTCACAATCCTCCTTAATTAATAAAATGGCTGCTAAACCTGAGGATATTGAAAATAAGATTGTTACTACAGCAAATGCCATCCAAGTTCGAATTAATGAAAATATAAGATTGATGGCTGAATTGCAAGCTAGGTGGGATAGAGAAGAAAATGAAAAACTTGCTAAAGAGAATAATGTAGCTAAAGTTTGGACTATTACCACCACTAGTAATGTTAATGCTCCACATGTTGCTGCACCTCCTACTAATAATGGTGAAAGAATTGGTGTTGGCAATGTTTCCACTTCTAATGCAAAGCGTGCACAATTACCTGAAACTGCTAAAACTGCTGAAATTGATAAAACTGCTAAAATTTTTTCCAACATTGGGGATGATGATCCCATTGCTTTAGATTATAATGGTTCGGATTTTGATGATTGCCACATCTCTGAAGTTATAAAGTTCTTACAAAAACTTGCTAAGAGTCCCAACGCTAGTGCTATAAATTTGACCTTTACAAAACATATTACAAATGCTCTCATAAAAGCTAGAGAGGAGAAACTAAAACTTGAAACTTCTATTCCTAGAAAGTTAGAGGATGGTTGGGAGCCCATCATTAAGATGAAGGTCAATGATTTTGATTGTAATGCTTTATGTGATCTTGGTGCAAGTATTTCCGTTATGCCTAAGAAAATTCTTTCCAACATTGGGGATGATGATCCCATTGCTTTAGATTATAATGGTTTGAATTTTGATGATTGCCACATCTCTGAAGTTATAAAGTTCTTGCAAAAACTTGCTAAAAGTCCTAATGCTAGTGCTATAAATTTGGCTTTCACGCATCATATTACAAATGCTCTCATAAAAGCTAGAGAAGAGAAACTAGAGCGTGAAGCCTCTATTCCTAAAAAGCTAGAAGATGGTTGGGAGCCCATCATTAAGATGAAGGTCAATGATTTTGATTGTAATGCTTTATGTGATCTTGGTGCAAGTATTTCCGTTATGCCTAAGAAAATTTATGATATGCTTGACTTGCCACCATTGAAGAATTGTTATTTGGATGTTAATCTTGTTGATAATGCTACAAAGAAACCTTTGGGGAGAGTTGATAATGTTCGCATTACCGTTAACAATAACCTTGTCCCCGTTGATTTTGTTGTCTTGGATATTGAATGCAATGCATCTTGTCCCATTATATTGGGAAGACCTTTTCTTCGAACTGTTGGAGCTATCATTGATATGAAGGAAGGTAATATTAAATATCAATTTCCTCTCAAGAAAGGTATGGAACACTTCCCTAGAAAGAGAATGAAGTTACCTTTTGATTCTATTATTAGAAAAAATTATGATGTTGATGCTTCATCTCTCGATAACACTTGATATACACTTTCTGCGCCTAGCTGAAAGGCGTTAAAGAAAAGCGCTTATGGGAGACAACCCATGTTTTTACTACAGTACCTTTATTTTATATTTGAGTCTTGAATGTTGTTTACTACTGTAGCAACCTCTCCTTATCTTAGTTTTGTGCATTATTGTGCCAAGTAAAGTCTTTGATAGTAAGGTTCATACTAGATTTGGATTACTGCGAGAAAACAGATTTCTTTGTCACGAATTTCGACCTGCCTCTCTGTAGGTACCTCAGAAAAATATGCCAATTTACGTGCGTGATCCTCAGATATGTACGCAACTTTCATTCAATTTGGGAATTTTCATTTGAGCAAGTCTGGTGCCACTTTAAAATTCGTCTTTACGAACTATTCTGTTTTGACAGATTCTACCTTTTATTTCGCATTGCCTCTTTTGCTATGTTGGATGAATTTCTTTGTTCCATTAATGTCCAGTAGCTTTGTGCAATGTCCAGAAGTGTTAAGAATGATTATGTCACCTCTGAACATGTAAATTTTTATTGTGCACTAACCCTCTAATGAGTTGTTTTGAGTTTGATGTGGAGGAAGTTTTCAAGGATCAAGAGAGGGAGATGATACAATATGATCAAGGAGAGTGAAAGCTCTAAGCTTGGGGATGGTTCACCCCTGCATATTTTAAGAAGACTAAGCTTGGGGATGCCCAAGGCATCCCCTTCTTCATCGACAACATTATCAGGTTCCTCCCCTGAAACTATATTTTTATTCCATCACATCTTATGTGCTTTGCTTGGAGCGTCGGTTTGTTTTTGTTTTTGTTTTTGTTTGAATAAAATGGATCCTAGCATTCATTGTGTGGGAGAGAGACACGCTCCGCTGTTGCATATGGACAAATATGTCCTTAGTCTTTACTCATAGTATTCATGGCGAAGGTTGAATCTTCTTCGTTAAATTGTTATATGGTTGGAATCGGGAAATGCTACATGTAGTAATTCTAAAATGTCTTGAATAATTTGATACTTGGAAATTGTTGTGCTCATGTTTAAGCTCTTGCATCATATACTTTGCACCTATTAATGAAGAAATACATAGAGCTTGCTAAAATTTGGTTTGCATATTTGGTCTCTCTAAAGTCTAGATAATTTCTAGTATTGAGTTTTGAACAACAAGGAAGACGGTGTAGAGTCTTATAATGTTTACAATATGTCTTTTATGTGAGTTTTGCTGCACCGGTTCATCCTTGTGTTTGTTTCAAATAACCTTGCTAGCCTAAACCTTGTATCGAGAGGGAATACTTCTCATGCATCCAAAATCCTTGAGCCAACCACTATGCCATTTGTGTCCACCATACCTACCTACTACATGGTATTTCTCCGCCATTCCAAAGTAAATTGCTTGAGTGCTACCTTTAAATTTCCATCATTCGCCTTTGCAATATATAGCTCATGGGACAAAATAGCCTTAAAAACTATTGTGGTATTGAATATGTACTTATGCACTTTATCTCTTATTAAGTTGCTTGTTGTGCGATAACCATGCTCCTGGGGACGCCATCAACTCTTTGTTGAATATCATGTGAGTTGCTATGCATGTTCGTCTTGTCTGAAGTAAGGGAGATTTACCACTCATTAAATGGTTAGAGCATGCATAATGTTAGAGAAGAACATTGGGCCGCTAACTAAAGCCATGAATCATGGTGGAAGTTTCAGTTTTGGACATGTATCCTCAATCTCATATGAGAACATTAATTGTTGCTACATGCTTATGCATTAAAGAGGAGTCCATTATCTCTTGTCTATGTTGTCCCGGTATGGATGTCTAAGTTGAGAATAATCAAAAGCGAGAAATCCAAATGCGAGCTTTCTCCTTAGACCTTTGTACAGGCGGCATAGAGGTACCCCTTTGTGACACTTGGTTAAAACATGTGTATTGCGATGATAATCCCGGTAATCCAAGCTAATTAGGACAAGGTGCGGGCACTATTAGTATACTATGCATGAGGCTTGCAACTTGTAAGATATAATTTACATGATACATATGCTTTATTACTACCGTTGACAAAATTGTTTCATGTTTTCAAAACCAAAGCTCTAGCACAAATATAGCAATCAATGCTTCCCTCTGCGAAGGGCCTTTCTTTTACTTTTATGTTGAGTCAGTTCACCTATTTCTCTCCACCCCAAGAAGCAAACACTTGTGTGAACTGTGCATTGATTCCTACATACTTGCGTATTGCACTTGTTATATTACTTTACATTGACACTATCCATGAGATATACATGTTATAAGTTGAAAGCAACCGCTGAAACTTAATCTTCCTTTGTGTTGCTTCAATACCTTTACTTTGATTTATTGCTTTATGAGTTAACTCTTATGCAAGACTTATTGATGCTTGTCTTGAAGTACTATTCATGAAAAGTCTTTGCTTTATGATTCAGTTGTTTACTCATGTCATTACCATTGTTTTGATCGCTGCATTCATTACATATGCTTACAATAGTATGATCAAGGTTATGATGGCATGTCACTCCAGAAATTATCTTTGTTATCGTTTACCTGCTCGGGACGAGCAGAACTAAGCTTGGGGATGCTGATACGTCTCCGACGTATCGATAATTTCTTATGTTCCATGCCACATTATTGATGATATCTACATCTTTTATGCATACTTTATGTCGTATTTATGCATTTTCCGGCACTAACCTATTAACGAGATGCCGAAGAGCCAGTTGCTGTTTTCTGCTGTTTTTGGTTTCAAAAATCCTACAAAGGAAATATTCTCGAATTGGACGAAATCAACGCCCATGGGCCTATTTTTACACGAAGCTTCCGAAGACCGGAGGGGAGAAGTGGGGCCACGAGGTGGCGACACAACAGGGCGGCGCGGCCTGGGCCCTGGCCGCGCGGCCCTGGTGTGTGGGCCCCTCGTGTCGCCCCTAAACCTACCCTTCCGCCTACATATAGTCTTCGTCACGAAACCCCCAGTACCGAGAGCCACGATACGGAAAACCTTCCAGACGCCGCCGCCGCCAATCCCATCTCGGGGATTCAGGAGATCGCCTCCGGCACCCGCCGGAGAGGGGAATCATCTCCGGAGGACTCTTCACCGCCATGGTCGCCTCCGGAGTGATGAGTGAGTAGTTCACCCCTGGACTATGGGTCCATAGCAGTAGCTAGATGGTTGTCTTCTCCTTATGTGCTTCATTGTCGATCTTGTGAGCTGCCTAACATGATCAAGATCATCTATCCGTAATGCTATATGTTGTGTTTGTCGGGATCCGATGGATAGAGAATACTATGTTATGTTGATTATCAATCTATTACCTTTGTGTTGTTTATGATCTTGCATGCTCTCCGTTATTAGTAGAGGCTCTGGCCAAGTTTTTACTCTTAACTCCAAGAGGGAGTATTTATGCTCGATAGTGGGTTCATGCCTCCATTAAATCTGGGACAGTGACAGAAAGTTCTAAGGTTGTGGATGTGCGTTGCCACTAGGGATAAAACATTGATGCTATGTCCGAGGATGTAGTTATTGATTACATTACGCACCATACTTAATGCAATTGTCTGTTGTTTACAACTTAATACTGGAAGGGGTTCGGATGATAACCTGAAGGTGGACTTTTTAGGCATAGATGCATGCTGGATAGCGGTCTATGTACTTTGTCGTAATGCCCAATTAAATCTCACTATACTTATCATATCATGTATGTGCATTGTCATGCCCTCTCTATTTGTCAATTGCCCGACTGTAATTTGTTCACCCAACATGCTATTTATCTTATGGGAGAGACACCTCTAGTGAACTGTGGACCCCGGTCCATTCTTTTACATTAAATACAATCTACTGCAATACTTGTTCTACTGTTTTTTGCAAACAATCATCATCCACACTATACATCTAATCCTTTGTTACAGCAAGCCGGTGAGATTGACAACCTCACTGCTTCGTTGGGGCAAAGTACTTTGGTTGTGTTGTGCAGTTCCACGTTGGCGCCGGAATCCTCGGTGTTGCGCCGCACTACATCCCGCCACCATCAACCTTCAACATGCTTCTTGGCTCCTCCTGGTTCGATAAACCTTGGTTTCTTTCTGAGGGAAAACTTGCTGCTACTGTGTACATCATACCTTCCTCTTGGGGTTCCCAACGAACGTGTGTATTACACGCCATCAGGCATCTACATCACCATGACCGCCTCCAAAGTGATGTGTGAGTAGTTTATCCTGGACTATGGGTCCATAGCAGTAGCTAGAGGTTCCACGTTGTTGATGACGCTGGTAGTGCATCCTGCCATTAGTCAGCTAGCAACACCTTCAGAAGTCACGCCTTTCTCCTACTAGTCAATTAAACCTTGGTTTCTTACTGAGGGAAAACTTGTTGGTGTTCTCATCACACCTTCCTCTTGAGGTTTTCCAAACGCTTCCACAACAACTACCACCAAGATTGTCTGGCGCCATCACCGCAGCACCATCAAGATTTGATGGCGCCGTTGCCGGGGAACCGAAGAAAAGTTACACCACGGAGATTGTAAACTCCCACGGCAATCTGCCTCAGCAAGATTTTCTGGCGCCGTTGTCTGGGAGAAAGAGGATTTCTGCAAGGGGAGTCTCTCACCTCCAATCTCTTTACTTTGTTATAGTTTGCTTAGTTTACTTTAGTTTTTTTTGTTTTATTATATAAAAACACACAAAAAAATAGTTTCCTTTTATAGTTGTCTTTATATCGAAAACACACACAAAATAGCTTCTTACATAGTTGTTATTTTGTTTCTAGTTCATTATGTTGATTCCTAAGTACGATCTAAAGGACCTATCTATAGGTAGTTGTTCTATAGTTGGGAAAGATAATATTGATTTTTTTTTTCAATCATGTTAGTAAGCATAAAGGTATTGAGGATAAATCCTGGTAGAACTTGCTACTAATTATGAAACTTGTTTAGTTCAAATGCTAGAGGCTAGATTTTTTAGCCTTAATCATTTTATGCAGTAAATGTTTCTTAAACTCCATGAAGTTGAGGATGATGAAAAGAAAGACTTTATCCTAGAAACTTTGCTTAGAGAATTTAAAGATGTTGTTATAGAAGCTAGGAAAGTTTTTGACCGGTTTGAGATGCTAGGCTCATGTGTAGATATCTTTGGTACACTTGAAAAAATAGACAAAACCAAAGAACGTAAAATACCAATACCTTTCAAACTTGTAGCAATGCATGAAGCTTGGGAAAAGAATTTTGATTGAATTGTTCCTGAAAATCCATTTGATAAAAGTAGTGAACCTAAAAGTGCTGAGAGGGGATCTCTAAAACTTATGTTGATAAAATACAAATCCTTGTTGAAAAGACTTCTCGCATTGATCTTAATACTTCTTCACTTGATAATACTTGATGCTAGCTCTTTTACTGCGCCTACCCGAAAGAAGTTAAAGAAAAGCACTCTTGTGAGATAACCTATATTTATAATTTTCTTTTGTTGAGTCTTGAAAGTTATTGCCTCTATAATAAGCCCTCCTTATCATTTTTATTCGTTCTTGTGCCAACAATAGCCTCCAATAGGAAGAAAGTAATATTTGGGGAAGTTGTTGTCCTGAAAATAGATTTTGTGATGTTACCATAAAAAATCATAAACATGGCTGATTGCGTGTAGTTGACACGTCCGTTGGGAACCCCAAGAGGAAAGTGTGATGCGCACAGCAGCAAGTTTTCCCTCAGTAAGAAACCAAGGTTATCGAACCAGTAGGAGCCAAGAAGCACGTTGAAGGTTGATGGCGAAGGAGTGTAGCGGTGCAACACCAGGGATTCCGGCGCCAACGTGGAACCTGCACAACACAATCACAGTACTTTGCCCCAACGTAATAGTGAGGTTGTCAATCTCACCGGCTTGCTGAAAACAAAAGATTAGATGTATAGTGTGGATGATGATGATTGTTTGCAAAGAACAGTAAAGAACAATTGCAGTAGATTGTATTTCAGATGTAAAGAATAGGACCAGGGTCCACAGATCACTAGTGGTGTCTCTCCCATAAGATAAACAGATGTTGGGTGAACAAATTACAGTTGGGCAATTGACAAATAAAGAAGGCATAACAATGCACATACATATATCATGATGAGTACTATGAGATTTAATCAGGGCATTACGACAAAGTACATAGACCGCTATCCAGCATGCATCTATACCTAAAAAGTCCACCTTCAGGTTATCATCCGAACCCCTCCGTATTAAGTTGTAAACAACATACAATTGCATTAAGTATGGTGCGTAATGTAATCAACACAAATATCCTTAGACAAAGCATCGATGTTTTATCCCTAGTAGCAACAGCACATCCACAACCTTAGAACTTTCTGTCACTGTCCCAGATTTAATGGAGGCATGAACCCACTATCGAGCATAAATACTCCCTCTTGGAGTCACAAGTATCAACTTGGCCAGAGCCTCTACTAGCAACGGAGAGCATGCAAGAACATAAATAACATATATGATAGATTGATAATCAACTTGACATAGTATTCAATATTCGTCGGATCCCAACAAACACAACATGTAGCATTACAAATAGATGATCTTGATCATGATAGGCAGCTCACAAGATCTAACATGATAGCACAATGAGGAGAAGACAACCATCTAGCTACTGCTATGGACCCATAGTCCAGGGGTGGACTACTCACACATCGATCCGGAGGCGATCATGGCGATGAAGAGACCTCCGGGAGATGATTCCCCCCTCCGGCAGGGTGCCGGAGGCGATCTCCTGAATCCCCCGAGATGGGATTGGCGGCGGCGCGTCTCTGGAAGGTTTTCCGTATCGTGGCTCTCGGTACTGGGGTTATTATCGACGAAGGCTTAAGTAGGCGGAAGGGTAGGTTTAGGGGCGATGCGAGGGCCCCACACAACAGGGCCGCGCGGCCAGGAGGTGGGCCACGCCGCCCTGGCGTGTCGCCGCCTCGTCGCTCCACTTCGTTTCCCTTTCGGACTTCTGGAAGCTTCGTGGAAACATAGGACCCTGGGCGTTGATTTCGTCCAATTCCGAGAATATTTCCTTACTAGGATTTCTGAAACCAAAACAGCAGAAAACAAGAACGGCTCTTCGACATCTCGTCAATAGGTTAGTGCCGGAAAATGCATAATAATGACATATAATGTGTATAAAACATGTGAGTATCATCATAAAAGTAGCATGGAACATAAGAAATTATAGATACGTTTGGGACGTATCAAGCATCCCTAAGCTTAGTTCCTACTCGCCCGAGTAGGTAAACGATAACAAAGATAATTTCTGAAGTGACATGCTATCATAATCTTGATCATACTATTGTAAAGCATATGAGATGAATGCAGCGATTCGAAGCAATGATGAAGATAATGAGTAAACAAATGAATCATATAGCAAAGACTTTTCATGAATAATTCTTTCAAGACAAGCATCAATAAGACTTGCATAAGAGTTACTCATAAAGCAATAAATTCAAAGTAAAGGCATTGAAGCAACACAAAGGAAGATGTAAGTTTCAGCGGTTGCTTTCAACTTCAACATATATATCTCATGGATAATTTTCAACACAAAGTAATATATAACAAGTGCAATAGGTAAACATGTAAGAATCAATGCACACAGTTGACACAAGTGTTTTTGATAGAGAATAGGTAAACTGACTCAACAACAAAGTAGAAGATAGGCCCGCAGAGGGAAGCATTGATTATTATTTTTGTGCTAGAGCTTTTCATTTTGAAAACAAGAAACAATTTTGTCAACGGTAGTAATAAAGCATATGTGTTATGTATAAGATATCTTATAAGTTGCAAGCCTCATGCATAGTATACCAATAGTGCTCGCACCTTGTCCTAATTAGCTTGGATTAACACGGATTATCATTGCATAGCATATGTTTCAACCAAGTGTCACAAAGGGGTACCTCTATGCCGCCTGTACAAAGGTCTAAGGAGAAAGCTCGCATTGGATTTCTCGCTTTTGATTATTCTCAACTTAGACATCCATACCGGGACAACATAGACAACAGATAATGGACTCCTCTTTAATGCATAAGCATTCAACAACAGTTAATTTTCTCATAAGAGATTGAGGATTGATTGTCCAAACTGAAACTTCCACCATGAATCATGGCTTTAGTTAGCGGCCCCATGTTCTTCTCTAGCATTATGCATACTCAAACCATTTGATCATGAAAATCTCCCTTACTTCAGACAAGACGAACATGCATAGCAACTCACATGATATTCAACAAAGGTAAAAGTTGATGGCGTCCCCAGAAACATGGTTACCGCTCAACAAGCAACTTATTAAGAAATAAGACACATAAGTACATATTCTTCACCACGATAGTTTTTAAGGCTATTTTGTCCCATGAGCTATATATTGTAAAGACAAAGAATAGAAATTTAAAGGTAGCACTCAAGTAATGTACTTTGGAATGGCGGAGAAATACCATGTGGTAGGTAGGTATGGTGGACACAAATGGCATAGTGGTTGGCTCAAGGATTTGGATGCACGAGAAGAATTCCTCTCAATACAAGGCTAGGCTAGCAAGGTTGTTTGAAGCAAACTCAAGTATAAAAGGTGCAGCAAAGCTCACATATGAACATATTGTAGCTATTATAAGACTTTACATTGTCTCCTTGTTGTTCAAACACCTTAACCAGAAAATATCTAGACTCTAGAGATCAATCATGCAAACCAAATTTTAACAAGCTCTATGTAGTTATTCATTAATGAGTACAAGGTACATGATGCAAGAGCTTAAACATGATCTATATGAGCACAACAATTGCCAAGTATCACATTATTCAAGACATTAAACCATTTACCACATGCGGCATTTTCCGTTTCCAACCATATAACAATGAATGAAATAGTCCAACTTTCGCAATGAACATTAAAGATAAAGCTAAGAACACATGTGTTCATACGAAACAGCGGAGCGTGTCTCTCTCCCACATAAAGAATGCTAGGATCCGATCTTATTCAAACAAAAACAAAAATAAAAACAAAAGCAAACAGACGCTCCAAGTAAAGTGCATAAGATGTGACGGAATAAAAATATAGTTTCACTAGAGGTGACCTGATAATTTGTCGATGAAGAAGGGGATGCCTTGGGCATCCCCAAGCTTAGACGCTTGAGTCTTTTTTAAATATGCAGGGATGAACCACGGGGCATCCCCAAGCTTTGACCTTTCACTCTTCTTGATCATATTGTATCATCCTCCTCTCTTGACCCTTGAAAACTTCCTCCACACCAAACTCAAAACAAACTCATTAGAGGGTTAGTGCATAATTAAAAATTCACATGTTCAGAGGTGACATAATCATTCTTAACACTTCTGGACATTGCACAAAGCTACTGGACATTAATGGAACAAAGAAAACCATCCGATACAGCAAAAGAGGCAATGCGAAATAAAAGGCAGAATCTGTCAAAACAGAACAGTCCGTAAAGACGGATTTTATTGAGGCACCAGACTTGCTCAAATGAAAATGCCCAAATTTAATGAAAGTTGCGCACATATCTGCGGATCACGCACGTAAATTGGCAGATTTTTCTGAGCTACCTACAGAGAGGCAGGTCGAAATTCGTGACAGCAAGAAATCTGTTTCTGCGCAGTAATCCAAATCTAGTATTGACTTTACTATCAAAGACTTTACTTGGCACAACAATGCAATAAAATAAAGATAAGGAGAGGTTGCTACAGTAGTAAACAACTTCCAAGACTCAAATATAAAACAAAGTGCAGAAGTAAAATAATGGGTTGTCTCCCATAAGCGCTTTTTTTTAACGCCTTTCAGCTAGGCGCAGAAAGTGTGTATCAAGTATTGTCAAGAGACGAAGCATCAACATCATAATTTGTTCTAATAATAGAATCATAAGGTAACTTCATTCTCTTTCTAGGGAAGTGTTCCATACCTTTCTTGAGAGGGAATTGATATTTAATATTACGTTCCTTCATATCAATGGTAGCACCAACAGTTCGAAGAAAAGGTCTTCCCAATATAATGGGACAAGATGCATTGCATTCAATATCCAAGACAACAAAATCAACGGGGACAAGGTTATTGTTAACCATAATACGAACA
Source organism: Lolium multiflorum (assembly GCA_030979885.1). Classification (NCBI taxonomy): domain Eukaryota; kingdom Viridiplantae; phylum Streptophyta; class Magnoliopsida; order Poales; family Poaceae; genus Lolium; species Lolium multiflorum. The sequence continues at coordinate 324,629,209 of CM061748.1, read as the reverse complement.
TTATCAATCCTCCCCAAAGGTTTCTTTATAGCATTATCAACAAGATTAACATCCAAATAGCAATTTTTCTGGTGGCAAGTCAAGCATATCATAGATTTTCTTAGGCATAACAGAAATACTTGCACCAAGATCACATAAAGCATTGCAATCAAAATCATTGACCCTCATCTTAATCATAGGCTCCCAACCATCTTCCAACTTCCTAGGAATAGAGGTTTCAAGTTTTAGTTTCTCTTCTCTAGCTTTTATGAGAGCATTTGTAATATGTTTTGTAAAGGCCAAATTTATAGCACTAGCGTTGGGACTTTTAGCAAGTTTTTGTAAGAACTTTATAACTTCAGAGATGTGACAATCATCAAAGTCTAAATCATTATGACCTACAGCAATGGAATCATTGTCCCCAACATTTTGAAAAATTTCAGCAGTTTTATCAGTTTCAGCAGTTTTAGCAGTTTCAGGTAGTTTTGCACACTTTGCACTAGGAGTAGAAACATTGCCAACACCAATTATTTTACCATTAATAGTAGGAGGTGTAGCAACATGTGAAGCATTATCATTACTAGTGGTGGTAATAGTCCAAACTTTAGCTACATTATTCTCTTTAGCTAGTTTTTCATTTTCTTCTCTTTCCCACCTAGCATGCAATTCAGCCATCAATCTAATATTTTCATTAATTCGAACTTGGATGGCATTTGCTGTAGTAACAATCTTATTATCAATATCCTTATTAGGCATAACTTTCAATTTTAAAAGATCAACATCAGAGGCAAGTCTATCAACCTTAGAAGCAAGAATATCAATTTTATCAAGCTTTTCTTCAACAGATTTGTTAAAAGCAGTTTGTGTACTAATAAATTCTTTAAGCATTGCTTCAAGACCAGGGGGTACACTCCTATTATTGTTGTAAGAATTCACATAAGAATTACCATAACCATCACCATTAGCAGCAGGATATGGCCTATAGTTGTTACCAGAATTGTTCCTATAAGCATTGTTGTTGAAATTATTACTTTTAATGAAATTCACATCAACATGTTATTCTTGGGCAACCAATGAAGCTAAAGGAACATTATTAGGATCAACATTAGATCTACCATTCACAAGCATAGACATAATAGCATCAATCTTATCACTCAAGGAAGAGGTTTCTTCAACAGAATTTACCTTCTTACCTTGTGGAGCTCTTTCCGTGTGCCATTCAGAGTAATTTATCATCATATCATCAAGAAGCTTTGTTGCCACCCCCAAAGTGATGGACATAAAGGTACCTCCAGCAGCTGAATCCAATAGGTTCCGCGAAGAAAAATTCAGTCCTGCATAAAAGGTTTGGATGATCATCCAAGTAGTTAGTCCATGGGTTGGGCAATTCTTTACCAAAGATTTCATTCTCTCCCATGCTTGAGCAACATGTTCATTATCTAATTGCTTGAAATTCATTATGCTACTTCTCAAAGATATAATTTTAGCAGGAGGATAATATCTACCAATAAAAGCATCCTTACATTTAGTCCAAGAATCAATACTATTTCTAGGCAGAGATAGCAACCAATCTTTAGCTCTTCCTCTTAAAGAGAAAGGAAACAATTTCAATTTTATAATGTCACCATCTACATCCTTATACTTTTGCATTTCACATAGTTCAACAAAATTATTAAGATGGGCAGCAGCATCATCAGAACTAACACCAGAAAATTTCTCTCTCATAACAAGATTCAGTAAAGCAGGTTTAATTTCAAAGAATTCTGCTGTAGTAGCAGGTGGAGCAATAGGTGTGCATAAGAAATCATTGTTATTTGTGCTAGTGAAGTCACACAACTTAGTATTCTCAACGGTACCCATTTTAGCAGTAGTAAATAAAGCAAACTAGATAAAGTAAATGCAAGTAACTAATTTTGTGTGTTTTTGATATAGAGAACAAGACAGTAAATAAAGTAAAACTAGCAACTAATTTTTTTGTGTTTTTGATATAGTGCAGCAAACAAAGTAGTAAATAAAATAAAGCAAGACAAAAACAAAGTAAAGAGATTGGAAGTGGAGACTCCCCTTGCAGCGTGTCTTGATCTCCCCGGCAACGGCGCCAGAAAAAATGCTTGCGTGTAGTTGACGTGGGAGTTAGAAATCTTTGTGGTGTAGCTTTTCTTCGTTCCCCGGCAATGGCGCCAGAAAAAATGCTTGATTGCGTGTAGTTGACACGTCCGTTGGGAACCCCAAGAGGAAGGTGTGATGCGCACAGCAGCAAGTTTTCCTCAGTAAGAAACCAAGGTTATCGAACCAGTAGGAGCCAAGAAGCACGTTGAAGGTTGATGGCGGCGGAGTGTAGTGCGGCGCAACACCAGGGATTCCGGCGCCAACGTGGAACCTGCACAACACAATCACGATTTGCCCCAACGTAACAGTGAGGTTGTCAATCTCACCGGCTTGCTGAAAACAAAGGATTAGATGTATAGTGTGGATGATGATGATTGTTTGCAAAGAACAAGAAAAGAACAATTGCAGTAGATTGTATTTCAGATGTAAAGAATAGGACCGGGGTCCACAGATCACTAGTGGTGTCTCTCCCATAATATAAACAGATGTTGGGTGAACAAATTACAGTTGGGCAATTGACAAATAAAGAAGGCATAACAATGCACATACATATATCATGATGAGTACTATGAGATTTAATCGGGCATTACGACAAAGTACATAGACCGCTATCCAGCATGCATCTATGCCTAAAAAGTCCACCTTCAGGTTATCATCCGAACCCCTTCCAGTATTAAGTTGTAAACAACAGACAATTGCATTAAGTATGGTGCGTAATGTAATCAACACAAATATCCTTAGACAAAGCATCGATGTTTTATCCCTAGTAGCAACAGACATCCACAACCTTAGAACTTTCTGTCACTGTCCCAGATTTAATGGAGGCATGAACCCACTATCGAGCATAAATACTCCCTCTTGGAGTCACAAGTATCAACTTGGCCAGAGCCTCTACTAGCAACGGAGAGCATGCAAGAACATAAATAACATATATGATATATTGATAATCAACTTGACATAGTATTCAATATTCATCGGATCCCAACAAACACAACATGTAGCATTACAAATAGATGATCTTGATCATGATAGGCAGCTCACAAGATCTAACATGATAGCTGTTATCACCAGATTTTAACCGGATCAAGAGATGGGCCGTGATTGAGATGAGCTTAGAGGATGTGCACGTAAAATATTTCTGAATTGGCCTTGTACGAGAGTTTGGGCTAGATTGCCCTTGTATTTGTACATTATGGTAGATTTCGTTAGAATTAAGAGATAGAGTTTAGCTCGTACACGGTTAGGTTTATTCCCAAATTAGAAAGTCCACGGACTATAAATATGTACCTAGGGTTATTGAGAAAGGAAGACGATCACGTTCACAACAAACCAATCCAGGCGCATCGCCACCCCTTGTTTCGAGGGTTTCTTCCGCATAAGCGTCATGCTGCCTAGATCGCACCTGCGATCTAGGCATTCGTTTATTCGTTGCCGGTGCTGCTGATCAAGCCTTTTGATGGCGAGCAACACCCTTATCGTAGATGTTTTGGGGCTGACGTCGATACTTTCATGATATGCTTGTTTAGCTACGCTGCCCCTCAACATCTGGCTGCCCTTGCACCCATCTTGGGTGTAAGGGCAGCATCTTGCTTAATCTTTATTTAGTAGATCCGATCTGTTATAGTTGTTCCTTGTTCTCCAAGGATTAGTTTGATATCTGCATGGTTAGGCCTTGCAAACGGGTTGAACGATCCGGTAGTGCGTAAGGTATGGTTTGCTGATCCTAGAAGGGATTGTTCCGGGAATCGACTTCATGTTGGTTTTTAGGCCTCTTTTAGGACTAGTTTTCCATCATCTTTCGTATCTGCTAGGCTCAACTACGTGTAGGATGTTCCGGTTATGCGGTGAAAACCCTAGACTGTCGTAGATTGGTTTAACTTTGTATTGATAAAGCAGGATCCCCATGTCATTGTAAATCCAACGTGAATCATGGGGCAATCGGCTCTTTGAGCCGATTCACAGATAACCTAAGAGCCGATCGGGGCTCGTATTTAATGTTTACGTGTTTGCCATGCAGAAACTAATCGAAGCAATCCATCACCTCTCCCGACAGGTATAGGTCGTGGCACGCCTTGCATTAGCCAGGACGTGTGCCGAGCATTGCGGGCCGTCGCCCGAGGGACCAGGGCCCTCCAGCAGCCTGGGAGTCTCCCGGCTCTCCGTGTTGCTCGTCTCGCCGGTGGGTTTTGGCAGGCAACACATTCTGGCACCCGGTGGGACAAACAACAACAACTACGTCGACATCTGCAGCAGCTATGTCAAAATCTGCAGCTGACATGGCGGACGAACCGGTCATGTACCAAGATCTGCCTGAGGAGCACAAGAAGAAGTATGATGAGATTAAAGCCGTCTTTGAATCCGATCTCATCGGCTCTTTCACGAAGACCCGTTCACATGGTATCAGGTGGAAAGGGTTCTCACCCGAAGGTGTTCTCGACGAAGTAGATCTGTCTACCCCTTCAGAGGAACGCACCAGAGCTCTGCGCCAGGAAGTCAATTACATGGTGGCTCATTCTATACACCATCATTCTGAGAGCCTGGTGAACTCCTTCGAGCGCATTGCGGTTCGCGTGGTCGAAATCATGAACATCGCTCTCCGTCAGGACCTGCCCTGGGGACGCACCAAGGAGAAATACCGTTCCAGACCAGACCGCCGCTGCCATTCGCGTTTGCAGCTCCCGAGCCGCAGAGTTCACCGGCGTACGTCGTCTACAAGGTTGGAGGCGATCCTGGCGATTGCCAATTCCTCTATGAGCCACCTAAAGAGATCCCACATGGATACGTGTGCACATACGTGCCGGACTGCAATAACTTGGCGCGCACGAACCAGATTGCACCAGCAGGGGTTTCTGGAGCAGACACGATAAACAGGCGTGGCTAGCTAAATATGCCACCGGAACGAGTCATGAAAGCTCGGTCCCTGCAGCTCATACCGTGGAGCAAATCAGTACAATCTTGAGAGACCAGTTCGGCATCCTGCCAAAGAGGAAAACAATCGGCTATTCCAAGCCGTACCCCGACGAGTATGATTTGATCCCGCTGCCACCCAAGTATCGGCTCCCTGAATTCTCAAAATTTAATGGATCAGAAGGGTCTAGCTCAATTGAGCATGTGAGCCGATATTTGGCACAGTTGGGCATGATTTCAGCATCAGATCCGCTACGTGTGAGGTTTTTCGCGCAATCTCTCACGGGATCGGCTTTTGGGTGGTACACCTCGTTGCCACCAAACTCAGTCCGGACGTGGAAGCAACTGGAAGAGCAGTTTCATGTCCAATATCACTCAGAGGCTATCGAGGCTAGCATTGCCGATCTGGCACAGGTACGGCAAAGACGCGGAGAAACGGTGTCGGAGTACATCCAGCGTTTTAGGACTGTTAAGAACCGATGTTATTCGGCTCGTCTAAATGAGAAGGAAGCAGTCGAGCTGGCAGTGTTGGGCCTCGCAGCGCCGATCAAGGATCTGGCTTTCCAAGTAGATTACAGTTCACTGGTGCACATGGTCCAGAAATTAACTTTGTATGAGCGCCACCCAGAACTGTACCAAGACAAGTTCAAGCGTCCGATCGGCCTGGTCGAGACAGAAGAAGTTGAGGATTCTGCAGAAGACCAGGAAGTGGCCGTGGCTGAATGGACTCGGGGGGCAGTTCCCGTGTCCTGCAAATGGGTGAAACCACAAGGGCCTCCAAAGGGGTTTGACTTCGATGTAAGCAAGGCTGAGCAGATATTCGATTTATTGCTTAAGGAAAAACAGCTGAAGTTACCCGAAGGCCATAAAATCCCTACGGCGCAAGAGATGAACGGGAGACCGTACTGCAAGTGGCATCATTCGTTCACCCATATCACCAATGACTGCAAAGAGTTACGTCGGCAGATCCAAACGGCGATAGAACAAGGCCGTTTGATCCTCGGCCAGTTTGCCATGAAAGTGGACACCCACCCGTTTCCTGGCGTCAACATGGTGGGAATCAATCACTCCACGAGGCATCGGCCAGGTTTCTCATTTGATGTTAACATGGCAGGGCCTGTGCACCACCGTGGCAGGGATAAAGAAGAAAGCAGTCACTCCCGTGGCAAGGAAAAGGAGGAGGCCGGCCCACGCGACCGGCCCCGATATGATGACAGATGGTACCTCACCGAGGAACAAGTGAGAAGCGTGCGATATCAACGACCACTCTCCACGCATCTCCTTAATAAATATGAGCGTCAGTACGACCGACGTTGGCGGTACGACAGAGAAGACGAAGGACATCATCGGTCTGACGTAGACAATGGAAGATATCGTTGGTATGATAGAGACGACGAAGGATATGAGCGCCGCGCTAAAGGGAGATCAAGAGAGCAGGAGGACATGGATAGACACTGGGACTGTCCTTTCTTTAAGCACTGCCGGGATTCAGGAATGAGCCGATTGCCCACAATCGACAACTGCCGGAGTGTAGACAGAAGAAGGACGCAGAGAAGTTTCAGTTTTCAAGCGTCTAGGGCCTCTCCCACCACAGAACAAACGAGCAGAGTCATCTCAAGATGAAGATTTTGAGGAGTCAGAAGATGAAGAAGAGGATAGATACCACCGGCCAAGGTGGTATCCTGATGGACTCAGCCACTCCCAAAAGCGTAGGGTTCAGCGGCTACGTAGCTTGGAGCAAGCCGAGGCGCAATGCACACGTTGAGGAAAGCTCGGCCCGATCTGGCTGTGAAGATTCAGCAAACTTTGGACGAGGAGAGTCGTCCACAGAAGAAAGAATGGCGCCCCAAGCAAGTAAAAGCCGATGCGAGTGCATCGGCTGGCACAAATATGGTGTTCATACTTCTGTCGGAGTTTCGAGCTCCAGGAACTGAAGAAGTGCCGGTAGCACAGTTTGACTGCGGTCCACGGCCAGTTATCTTCGAAAAGCCACGAGAGAAGGGCTACAAACATTTGAAGGCCCTGTACCTAAAAGGTTATATCAATGGGCAACCTGTCGGCAAGATGTTGGTTGACACGGGAGCGGCAGTCAATATAATGCCATACTCCATGCTACGGCGTTTGGGACGCTCTAGCGCAGATCTGATCAAAACCAACGTCACACTAAACGACTTCAACGGCCAAGCATCAGAGACGCAAGGCGTTCTGAACGTGGATCTAACCGTAGGCCGAAAAACCATCCCAACAGCATTCTTCATCATCGACAGCAAAAGCACCTACGCTGTCCTGCTAGGGAGGGATTGGATTCACGCCAACTGCTGCATTCCATCTACGATGCACCAGTGCCTGATACAATGGGATGGAGATGAAGTGGAGGTCGTTCATGCAGATGACTCGATCGAGGTCTCAATAGCCGGCATGAATATTTGGGACGCGGAGACCAAGAGCCGCTCTCTGGAGTCAGTTTGGACGGCTGTGAGCGCATCGAAGTTACAAAAAATGGGGTGAGGCTGGTCTTATCCACCGGCCTGACAGAGTAGCAAGAGCAACGTCAACCGACGTACGTGGCAAGGCCGATCCCTGCGATCGGCCCCAAAAAATGAAAATCAATGATCTCACCTCAAGCATGTCACGTGGTCGTAGCAGGGAGACTCCCTCCCGTAGTGGAGCACGAATAAGTTGTAAACCTTCATTGAGCAATGCAATAAAAGGAGGCCGATTCCAGCAATCGGCCAAAATTATCCTTGCCATACGTTTTGCCTGTGTTCAGCATCGATCTAGCAGGTGACGGAAAGCTAGGGTATGGGTTTACATCGGCTGATGAGCTAGAAGAGATTGACATTGGTCCTGGGATAAGCCACGACCAACATTTATCAACAAAAAGTTAGATCCGCATCTGAGGGGCCCGATGATAGCTTTGTTGAAAGAATACCCAGATTGTTTTGCCTGGGATTACACAAATGCCCGGGTTAGACAGAGCATCATTGAGCATCGCTCCCTCTTAAGAAAGGATTTCGGCCGTTCCAGAGCGAGCACGACGATGAAGGCCGAAATTTTAGAAGAAGTCAAGAAAGAGATCGAGAAGATGTTGAGCGCCGGGTTCATCAGGCCATGCAGGTATGCTGAGTGGATATCTAGTATCGTACATGTAGAGAAAAAGGACGGCCGATGGCGCGTCGCCATAGATTTTCAGGATCTCAACAAAGCCACTCCAAAGGATGAGTACCAATGCCGGTAGCAGAGACATTGATCAATGCAGCCACTGGTCATAAGGTTTTAAGTTTCATGGATGGCAATGCCGGTTACAACCAAATTTTTATGGCTCCAGAAGATATACACAAGACTGCATTCAGAGTACCAGGTGCGGTGGGCTTGTTTGAATATGTAGTCATGACATTTGGACTGAAAAATGCCGGCGCAACATACCAAAGAGCCATGAATTACATCTTTCATGATCTGATCGGCAAGTTGGTGGAGATTTACATTGATGACGTGGTAGTCAAGTCTCAGTGGAAGGACACTTGGAGGATTTGCGCATCCTGGACCGAACTAGAAAATTCGGCTAAGAATGAATCCAAAGAAGTGTGCTTTTGGTGTGACGGCCGGTCAATTCTTGGGCTTCTTGGTTCATGAACGCGGAATTGAGATCGGTCTGAAAAGTCAAGAGGCAGTACGAACAATGAAGCCACCCAACACGAAGAAGGAGCTCCAGTGTCTCATCGGCAAAATCAACTTCGTCAGAAGGTTCATCTCCAACCTGTCAGGGCGAATCGAGCCGTTCATGGGATTGGTAAAGATTAAAGCTGATGAGGAGTTTCGCTGGGGACAGAACAACAGCGAGCGTTTGACGAGATTAAAGAGTATCTAACGAAGCCACCTGTGTTGGTTCCGCCCCAGCAAGACAGGCCATTCTATATTTACTTGTCAGTAGCCAGCACTTCCATCGCCTCAGTAGTGGTGCAAGTCTATGATGGTCTGGAAAGAGTCGCTTTCTACCTCAGCAGAAGGATGTTGGATGCAGAGACTAGGTACCTGAGATCGAGAAGTTGTGCCTCTGCCTATTTTTTACCTGCACCAAGCTTCGTCACATCTTTCTGACAGCAGAGATTGTCATCATATGCAAATCAGATGTCATCAAACACATGCTGTCGGCTCCTGTGTTGAAAGGCCGACTCGGTAAGTGGATGTTTGCATTATCGGAATTTGATCTCCGGTATCAGCCTGCGAAAGCAGTCAAGGGACAAGCGTTGGCCGATTTTATCGAACGAATCAACACCGATATAGCAGCATTGTCTGTACGTGCATGGGCCATGTTCTTCGATGGATCAGCTTGTGATGATGGTTGCGGCATCGGCATTCTACTCGTGTCGCCCCGGGGGGCAACCTATTCCTTCATCATGTATCTACCCCTTGCACCAACAATGTCGCCGAGTATGAAGCAATACGCAAGGGGATGGAGTTGGAAGCCGGGGCAGAAGCAGTGGAACTTTTTGGAGATTCAAAGTTGGATTTCCCAGCTCACGGAAGAATACAAGTGTGAGAGCGAGTCGCTCTTCCCATTATGGATGCAATGCCGTGAGCTGATGGCACAGTTTAGGTACATAAACTTCAACTGGATCCCGAGGTCGCAGAATACCAAGGCAAATGATCTCGCACAGATGGCGTCAGGCTACAAAGACGTAGCAGGTGGAGCCGATGTCCAGGTACAGTTCATGGAACCGGATGACTTGGAGAGCCGATATCTTCAATTACTTGAAAGATTCGGCTCGGGGGCACCTAAACGGATAAGATACAAGGCCATGAAGTATGTCCTTATTGGGGATGACATGTTCTATAGGACTTTGGAAGGGTACTTCTCAAATGTTTGGGACCAGCCGAGTCAAATCGGCTCTTACACGAGGTACACGAAGGCGCCTGTGGAACTCACCAATCGGCTCATAAGATGAAATGGTTGATCAGGCGATCGGGGTTTTATTGGCCCACCATGCTTGAGGATTGTTTTAAGTACTATAAAGGGTGTCAAGCATGTCAGAAGTTTGGGAGCATTCAGATGGTACCCGCATCAGCAATGAACCCCATCATCAAGCCTTGGCCATTTCGAGGTTGGGGCATGGATATGATCGGCAAAATTAATCCTCCATCGAGCAAATGCCATGAGTGGGTTCTGGCCATTACAGATTATTTCACTAAATGGGTGGAGGCCATCCCTATGAAGTCAGTGGCATCAAAAGATGTTATCAATTTTGTGAAAGAGCATGTCATTCATAGATTCGGGATTCCCCAGACTATCACGACCGATGGAGGTTCGGTCTTCATTTCTCGCGAGTTTAGAAAGTTCTGCGAGGACATGGGAATTAAGCTGATCCGATCGCCTCCATACTATGCTCAAGCAAATGGGCAGGCTGAAGCGTCCAACAAGAGCCTTATCAAGCTGATTAAGAGGAAAATCGACGAGTGCCCTAGACATTGGCATGAGGTATTGTCGGAGGCTTTGTGGGCTTATCGCATGTCATGTCATGGAGCGGTAAAAACCTCACCATACCATCTGGTCTATGGACAAGAAGCCGTGTTGCCCTAGGAAATCACGGCTGGCTCGAGACGGATTACGTTTCAGAATGATTTAACAACTGAAGAATATGCAGCCCTGATGAGTGATAGCATTGAGGATGTCACGGAGCTTAGACTGTGGTCGCTTGAGAAAATTAAAGAGAACAAGGCCAAGGTAGCTCGCTCATATAATAAGAAGGTGAGACCAAAGGAGTTCCACGTTGGTGATCTGGTATGGGAAGCTGTACTGCCATTGGGGACTAAGGATAAAGTTTATGGTAAATGGTCTCCAAATTGGCACGGGCCGTACAGAGTCGACCAAGTTTTAAAGGGTAATGCATACATGCTCGAGGAGCTGAACGGTGTGAAGTTCCCAGTGGCTGTCAATGGCCAGCATATCAAGAAATATTTCCCAAGTATGTGGGATGATGGGCAGTGAAGTGTGGGGGCCGATGTATGAAATCGGCCAGTAATTTTTTTTTGCAAAGTACAGCCGATGCACAGACATCGACTTTAGAATAAAAAGCCGATGCGCAGCCATCGACTCTAGAGGTACAAACTATTACAAGCCAGTATCAAGTTACCGTTTGAATTTGGGGAGTGTCTGCTTGGACTTGTCTGATTAGGTAACTGAATTTAGCCTTATTGGCGTTTTGACGGTGAAAGACCGATGTGTTGCTATCGGTTCTCGGTGCGTGGATTTACTCTGACAATCGGAAGAATCAAATTGGACAATCGGAGAAATCAAGTTGGGAAACGTTCTTCATTGATAAAAGGATTTTTTACAACTAAGAGCCGATTGCTCTCAAAAGGATGATCTACCACCTAAATTACTACTACTAGCCCTATACTAGTAGTCCCTAGCCTAGGGGCCGTCGCTGCCCTGCTGTCGCCGTCGTAGCCGCCGTCGGCGCGTCGCCGGCGACGTCTCGTCGCGTCGCCGGCCACCGGCGGGCTTCGTCTTCTTCATCATCGTCATCGTCGTCATCATCCTCTGACCCGGCGCGGAAGCGCTTCATCGGCGGGTACTCGTCGGAGGAGGTGTCCTCCTCCGCTTCCTCATCCTCCTCGTCGGAGGAGATGTCCTCGCCCCAGAGAGCGTCGTCGTCGCTCTCCTCCTCCAAATCCCCATCAACGAGGAAGTGGAGGTCATCCTCCCCGTCGGTCAGGGATTCATCATCCTCTAACCAGACAGAGAAGTCCCAGTCCGCCTCGTCCCACCTCAGTGGGGCGCGTATGTACTCCGGCATCGGCTCACGGGAGGAGGAAGATAGGGAGGAAAGATCCGAGGAGTAGGAGGAGGAAGAGTCCATGGCAGAGGAAGGGGGTTTTTTAGTGCTAATGCAGAGGAAGAGGATGAGGAAGCGAACTGCTCGATGCGGTTAAATAAAGGAGATGTAGTGGAGATGATTCAATGCTGCGGCGGTTTCCGAGGATGTGGTGTCAAATCTGTCAAGTCGTGCAGTGCAGAGAAGTTGAGAAGGCAAGGCATCATGATGAAGGATACTGCGACGGTTCTGCTCTGCCACGCGTGACCCGACGAAGAAAGAACAGAGTGGTTTTGGAATTATTATTGCCAAAACCAGGGGGCATGTGTTATCACCAGATTTTAACCGGATCAAGAGATGGGCCGTGATTGAGATGAGCTTAGAGGATGTGCACGTAAAATATTTCTGAATCGGCCTTGTACGAGAGTTTGGGCTAGATTGCCCTTGTATTTGTACATTATGGTAGATTTCGTTAGAATTAAGAGATAGAGTTTAGCTCGTACACGGTTAGGTTTATTCCCAAATTAGAAAGTCCACGGACTATAAATATGTACCTAGGGTTATTGAGAAAGGAAGACGATCACGTTCACAACAAACCAATCCAGCGCATCGCCACCCCTTGTTTCGAGGGTTTCTTCCGGTACACATGCTGCCTAGATCGCATCTTGTGATCTAGGCAGTATCTGTTTATTCGTTGCTGGTGTTGCTCGTACTGAAGCCTTTTTGATGGCGAGCAACACCCTTATCGTAGATGTTTTGGGGCTGACGTCGATACTTTCATGATATGCTTGTTTAGCTACGCTGCCCCTCTATCTAGCTGCCCTTGCACCCATCTTGGGTGTAAGGGCAGCATCTTGCTTAATCTTTATTTAGTAGATCCGATCTGTTATAGTTGTTCCTTGTTCTCCAAGGATTAGTTTGATATCTGCATGGTTAAGCCTTGCAAACGGGTTGAACGATCCGGTAGTGCGTAAGGTATGGTTTGCTGATCCTAGAAGGGATTGTTCCGGGAATCGACTTCATGTTGGTTTTTAGGCCTCTTTTAGGATTAGTTTTCCATCATCTTTCGTATCTGCTAGGCTCAACTACGTGTATGATGTTCCGGTTATGCGGTGAAAACTCTAGACTGTCGTAGATTGGTTTAACTTTGTATTGATAAAGCAGGATCCCCATGTCATTGTAAATCCAACGTGAATCATGGGGCAATCGGCTCTTTGAGCCGATTCACAGGATAACCTAAGAGCCGATCGGGGCTCGTATTTAATGTTTACGTGTTTGCCATGCAGGAAACTAATCGAAGCAATCCATCACCTTCCTGACCAGGTATAGGTCAGGTGGCACGCCCTTGCATTAGCTGGGACGTGTGCCAGAGCATTGCGGGCCGTCGCCCGAGGGACCAGGGCCCTCCAGCAGTCCTGGGAGCCTCCCGGCTCTCCGTGTTGCTCATCGGTGCTCGCCGGTGGGTTTTGGCAGGCAACAATAGCACAATGAGGAGAAGACAACCATCTAGCTACTGCTATGGACCCATAGTCCAGGGGTGGACTACTCACACATCGATCCGGAGGCGATCATGGCGATGAAGAGACCTCCGGAGATGATTCCCCTCTCCGCAGGGTGCCGAGGCGATCTCCTGAATCCCCGAGATGGGATTACGGCGGCGGCGTCTTTGGAAGGTTTTCCGTATCGTGGCTCTGTACCGGGGTTATTATCGACGAAGGCTTAAGTAGGCGGAAGGGTAGGTTTAGGGCGACGCGACACAACAGGGCCGCACGGCCAGGGGGTGGGCCGCGCCGCCCTGGCGTGTCACCGCCTCGCCCTCCCCGCCCCCTTCGGACTTCGGAAGCTTCGTGGAAAAATAGGACCTCGGGCGTTGATTTCGTCCAATTCGAGAATATTTCCTTACTAGGATTTCTGAAATCAAAAACAGCAGAAACAACAACTGGCTCTTCGGCATCTCGTCAATAGGTTAGTGCCGGAAAATGCATAATAATGACATATAATGTGTATAAAACATGTGAGTATCATCATAAAAGTAGCATGGAACATAAGAAATTATAGATACGTTTGGGACGTATCAATGGCCAGAGAATTTTGAGCTGTTACTTTTTATGCATATGCCCCAGGTTACTATCTAACTTTCGTTAGTTGACAACTTTTTGAGATGAGCAACAGAGGACTTCTAAAAAATTGATATTTACCTGCTGTTCTGTTTTGATTGATTTCTGCACTATTTGCATTTGCCTCTTAAATCTCTTTCTTTTTTGAGTTCTTTTGATCAAAGAAATTGTTAAAACGTTGATGCAGTAGCTAACGCTTTAATATTTGTTTGATATATGTTATGACTGAACCCATGTGGATTTGTTTATTTTGATTGTACTAATGCTGCTAATAGAGAATTTTGTTAAGTTTTGTATGAAGAAAGTTTTCAAGTGTAGGGAGAGAAGAATGATGTGATGAGATGAATAATGGACAAAATCTCAAGCTTGGGGATTCCCCTGCACCCCAAGACATATTCAAGAGGTACAAGCGTCAAAGCTTGGGGATGTCTTGGGCTATGCGCTATATTTTTATTGCTTCATACACTATGTGTTATTCTTGGAGCGTCTTTATTTTTGTTTTTAGTTTAGTTTAGTTTTGTTTGTTGTAGCATATGTTGGATCACGGCACATTTGTTTTGGAGAAAGACCCGCTTCGTTTTAATTGCATAGAACGCTCTATTTTTCGATGTTATTATTCTGCGAGTGTTCTAGTTTGCTAGTATTGAGTTTAGCTATTGTTCTTTCACTTGAATTTTGTTCAGAGCTCATTAGTATTCTTTATTGATGTATGATTATCTCTCTAGTCCATATTGTATTTCATCTCTGAGAGCTATTTCAAATAAGTTGATTGGTGTTGGATACGAGTAAAATATTTCATGACTATAGTGATGCAAAAGGGAGCTTATCTGCATAGACTTTAGCACGTCATGTTGGAGAGTGAATAGCATAAAACCACCACTTTGATGATGAAATTTACCATATACCACCAATTTACGTTTGCGGGACAAAAACCACCAGATTTTGCTCAGTTTTTTTGCGGAATGCGTTAAATGTGAATTGAACGCGAATTGACAGGAAATCTGACCAGTTGGGCCTACTAGTCAGGGCTGAGGTGGCATAATTTGGTGATGTGGACTGGTTCCCACATGTCAGCTCAACTAAAAAAATAATGAAATCCTAAAAAACAAATGTGAGAATAAATTAGAAGAAACTGGGAACCCATGCCGCCCAACTCCGGCGAGGCTCCAGCGGCGCGCAAGCGGAGCAGGGCCGACGGCTGCGGAGTAGGGGCCAGTGGCGCGTGAGCAAGGCCGGCGGCGCGCGGCTACGAAGTAGGGGCCGGTGGCGCGAGCGGAGCAGGCAGCAACGCTGCTTGGGCATGGCGGCGCGGCCGCTGCGGGGCGACCGGGTGCTACAGGGGACTGCGGCGCGGGCGCTGCAGGGGAGGCAGCGGTGGTCAAGCACGGCGGCGTGGCAGCGCGGGCGCTGCAGGGGGCGGCAGCGGTAGTCAAGCACGGCGGCGCGGCGCGGGCGCTACAGGGCGGGCAGCCGACGGTCGCGAGCGGGTGGGCGGGCGAGCCCGACGGCGACGGTGGCGCGAGCGGGTGGCCAGCGGCAAGCCCGACGGCGGCGCGAGCGGGTTGCCGGCATGAAGCAGCAACCCGACGGCCCGCAGATGGAAGGAGAGGACCTCTCCTTTAGATTTTTCATATTTTTTTAGTGTTGCATGACAGGTGGGACCTAGGTCCATGTCAGCAGGTTCAGTAATTGTGATTCTACCTCAGCCCTGACAATGGGCCCAACTGGTCAAATTTTGTGTCAATTTGTGTTCAATTCGCGTTTAGCGCATTCCACAAAAAATTGAGTAAAATTTGGTGGTTTTTTGTCCCGCAAACGTAAAGTGGTGGTAGATTGTAAATTTCACCATCAAAGTGGTGGTTTTATGCTATCCACTCTATGTTGGATGTTATTCTTGTCATATGGTTAGTATTTATTGTTAGTATTTATTATTGTAGCATGGCTTGTCTCAAATATCTGAGAGTGCATAATGTGTCATTGAAATAATCATGTGTTGTTTCTATCATACAAAGCATAATATTGTGGTATTCTCCTTTGATGTTTTATTGGGTTGACTTGGCACATATTTATACCATGTTATGACTATAACCGGTCAACTAAAGTCTCTATGATTATTTAGTTTTTGACTTGTAATATCACTTTATGCTTTGATTGATAACGTTTTGTCGCTATGCATGATTATGGCCATTATTGCTCTCTTAGTTGGCCGCTCCCAGTCTTTTGCTAACCTCCGCTTGTAGTGAGTATGAACTCTACTCGTGCATCCAATCACCATTGACCAAAGTTTGCCAATTGGGTCCATCATATCTACCTAGTAGCATTATTGCTATTCCAAGTAAATTCATCATGTTTTTATTTAGCTTCCAAATTAAATCTTGGCATGAGAAAATTAGTCAGTAAAGCTCTCACGAACTTGATTGCACATTTACTTTCTTGTACTTAATAAACTTGATCATTTTGACTATCTTATGAAGTTTATATGTTTACAAATTGCAAGTTGAGAGTTAGTATAACCATGCTTTCATGGAGAACACTTTCGACATTGCACTTATTATTTAGTTGATGTCATGTTATTTTATTTATGGACTTGGAAGTCCATGGAGTTTGTATAGAGTTAGAAGAAACGCCTGGGCCGCTAATATAAACCATGCATCATTCATGGTGGAAATTTACAACGAACCATAGTGAGCATTCTATGAAGCATTTGCAATAAAAAATCTATACTCATAGTACATAAAAATTGATGAGATGCTCATTGTCTGTTTGTCTTGTCATTTTGGCATGGGATTGCTCTTACAAGAGTACCTCCATATCATCGAGCAAGAGGTATCCCATTGGCGGTTCTCAATGATACATGTATACTTTCCATGACAAGAACTTATTTGGGACCTAAGTTGAGTATCATGAGGTTTAGGTACTCGCATTCAAGGGGAATGAGATTTTCAACTTGTGATTTGCAAGCATATAGCTCATTTTTTATTCACATTAACTTTAACCATTCAAGATTCTTATGATAGGGGCAATGAGAGCTCAAAGCTAAGAAGCCATACTTCTTGGAAGGTTTATAAAACTTGTTTATCTTGCTTACTCTGCAAAGAGTCTCTCTTTTACTTTTATGTTGAGTCTTGATCTTCTACTTTATGCATCGATTAAGAGAGCATAGTTGTCATTCTTAGTGCGATGTGCATAGTCCCAAAATTATTATTGATTGATTCATGATTGTGCTATTGCTTCTTGTTAAAATACTTGTATCTAGTAACCCTCTGAATTTTAAAGGTGTCCTAGCATTTATGTTTTGCTACTTCATAAAGGATATATTGAGTACCACTTTGCTATGTTTTTCTATGCTCATAAAGAAACATTTGCTTTCAATGCACTATTATTCATGATCCTTTGTTTGAGTTACTCTTCATGTTAAAACATAGTTGCTAAGTTCTATTGAATTATATCTATTATGCCTATGTTTAGAGTACTTTGATCCCAGATCACAATGCTTTACATACTTAATCAAGATTGTGTTGGCTTCATATCACCTTAAAAATTATTTTATTATCACTTACCTACTCGAGGACGAGCAGGAGTTAAGCTTGGGGATGATTGATACGTCTCAAACGTATCTATAATTATTGATGTTCCATGCTTGTTTTACA
Source organism: Lolium multiflorum (assembly GCA_030979885.1). Classification (NCBI taxonomy): domain Eukaryota; kingdom Viridiplantae; phylum Streptophyta; class Magnoliopsida; order Poales; family Poaceae; genus Lolium; species Lolium multiflorum. Next base: position 324,611,632 of record CM061748.1, on the reverse strand, counting down.
CCAATTCATATATGTTTTGCTTACACTTTGTTGCACTTTTACATGATTTCTAGCACTAACCTATTAACAAGACGCGACACTGCCAGTTCCATGTTTTCTGCTGATTTTGTATTTCAGGAAAGTTGTACATGAAATATTCTCGGAATTGGACGAAACAAAAGTTGAAGTCAATATTTTACCGAAATGAAGACGAAGTCCGGAGGGGGGACAAAGTTACACCACAGGGCGGCCAGTCAACCCCATGGCATGGCCTGGGTGTGGCCCGCGCCTAGGGGTGGTGTGGGCCCCCCAGGCACCCCACCGACCTAAATCATCCGCCTATTTAAGCACGATCTCGGGAAAACCCTGGAGACCCGAGCCTCCATCCATGAAAAGTTCCATCGCGGCCGCCATCGCAGAACCCATCTCGGTGGGTTCTAAAGCTCTTCTCGGCACCTTGCCGGAGGAAGAAATCATCGCCGGGGGCATCTATATCGCATGCCCACCTCTGAAGTGATGTGTGAGTAGTTCATCCCTGGACTATGGGTCCATAGCAGTAGCTAGATGGTTGTCTTGTCCAATTTGTGCTTCACGTATAGATCTTGTGAGCTACCCTACATGATCAAGATCATCCTTATGTAATCCTACATGTTGTGTTTGCTGGGATCCGATGAATATTTTATACTATGTTGAGGTCGATTATATATTCATGTCATATTTTATTTGTGATATTGCATGCTCTTCGTTGCTAGTAGATACTCTGGCCAAGTAGATGCTTGTGACTCCAAGAGGGGGTATTTATGCTCGATAGTAGGTTCATGTCTCTAGTTTTTTGGAGAGTGACAGTAACTTCTAAGATTGTAGTGTGTTGTTGCTACTAGGGAGAAAACAATAATGTTTTATCCAAGGGAAATTCTATTGTTTACTTTAAACACATTGCTTAATGTCATAATCTATTGCCTGCAACTTAATATTGAAAGGGTTCGGACGATAACTGGAAAGTGGATTATTAGTCATGGACGCGGTTGGATTACGGTCTATGTATTATGTTGTAATGCCCAAACAAATCTTATAGTAATCATCTTGTCATGTATGGTCGATATTCTTTCAATTGCACAACTGTAATTTGTTCACCCAACATGCATGCTATTTATCTTTATGGAGAGACACCTCTATTGAACTGTGGATCCTGGTCCTTTTTCCTTTACACTGATAAATTCAACCACTAAAATCCTGTTCTGTTACTTACTGAAATTCATGTTCTCTTTAATTACTGTAAACATCTCTTTCCACTTGATACATCTGTCCTTTGTGTTCAGCAAACCGGTGAGATTGACAACCTCACTGTAAGTTGGGGCAAAATACTTTGGTTGTGTTGTGTGCAGGTTCCACGTTGTTGCTGACACCGGTCGTGCGCCCTACCACTAGTCAGTTAGCAACACCTTCAGAAGTCACGCCTTTCTCCTACTGGTCGATTAAACCTTGGTTTCTTACTGAGGGAAAACTTGCTTTTGTGCTCATCACACCTTCCTCTTGGGGTTTCCCAACCGCTTCCACAACAACCACCACCAAGATTGTATGGCACCATCACCGGAGCACCATCAAGATTTGTTGGCGCCGTTGCTGGGGAACTGAAGAAAAGTTACACCATAGAGATTGTAAACTCCCACGGCAATCTGCGCTCAGTAGCGACTAGCAAGTCCGATTCACGAGCGAGGAGACTGGGCAGTCTCGGAGACTAGCGACTGGCGAGTCTCCAACCATGGTAAATCCGCGAGCCATGGAGACTGACGAATAGCAAGTCCCTGAGTAGGTAGACTGGGGAGTTCCAGAGACTATGATGGAGAGTTCGCAATGAGGGAGTACCTGACGGGTGAGTATGCGATGGCGAGTCCGCGGAGAGGGAGTATGCAATGGCGAGTCAGCGGCGGCCGAGTCCCCGAGCGCGGAAACTGGCGACTAGAGAGTCTCCAACAATGCTAACTCCACGAGCATGGTGACTCAACGAGCCGTGGATAGAGTCCTCGAGTGTGGAGACTGTGGAGTTCTGGAGATTGGCCGAGTCCACAAGAACGGCGAGACCGCGATGGAGAGTCGGCGACGGGTGAGTCCTCAAGCGTGACAAATCCATGATGGAGAGTCCGCAGCGGGTGAGTATGCGGTGACGAGTCTGTGGCGGCCGAGTCCGTGAGTGGGGAGACTGGGTAGTCTCGGAGACTAGCGACTGGCGAGTCTCCAACCATGGTGACTCCGCGAGCCGTGGAGACTCACAAATCCCCAAGCGTGGAGACTGGGAAGTCCTGGAGGGCGGTATGATGAGCACACCGTTGGGGAACCCCAAGAGGAAGGTATGATGAGCACAGTAGCAAGTTTTCCCTCAGTAAGAAACCAAGGTTTAATCGATCAGTAGGAGAAAGAAATCACTTCTGAAGGTGTTGCTAGCTGACTTTTTGGCAGGGCGCACTACCGGCGTCAGCAACAACCTGGAACCTTGAGAAGTAACTCAAACAAAAAATCATGAATAATAGTGTACTGAAAGCAACTGTTTGTTTTTTAAGCATAGAGAAACCATAGCAAAGTGGTATTCAGATTGTCCTTTATGAAGTAGCAAAACATAAATGCCAGGACGCCTTTAAAGTTCAAAGGGTGACTAGATACAAGTAATTTGAGAACAAGCAATAACATAATCATGAATCAATCAAGATTTTGGGACTATGCATGTTGTGGGTATACTTCATGGGTGTACCATCGACAGTGCCTAGATCCGGCAAGCCCGGGTGGCCCATAGATGGTGATGTGGCATGTGGCCCATCGGGCGGCCCAGTTGCTGTTGATCCTAAAGGATGAAGTCCGGCCCAGGATAGGGAAGCCGGATCCAACCGACCTTTGGAGGAACCCGGATCCGTGGAGGCCCATTATGAACCCGGATCCGGTACGATGTATAAGGGAAGGCGGATCCTTGAAGTACACGGCAAGACATTGTACCGTAGTTAGGTAACCAGTAATCCGGCTAGGACTCTCCATGTAAACCCTAGATCCGTGCGCCTTTATAAGCCGGATCCCGGGAGCTGATACGTCTCAAACGTATCTATAATTTCTTATGTTCCATGCTACTTTTATGATGATACTCACATTTTTTATACACACTTTGTCATTATTATGCATTTTCCGGAACTAACCTATTGACGAGATGCCGAAGTGCCAGTTCCTGTTTTCTGTTTTTGGTTTTTAAATCCTAGTAAGGAAATATTCTCGAATTGGACGAAATCAACGCCAAAGATCTTATAATTCCACGAAGCTTGAACACCGGAGAGGGGGGAGAGAGCCACAGGCCCACCACACAAGGTGGCGGCGCGGCCCAGGGGGGCGCGCCCCCCTAGTGTCTGGTGGCCCCAGGTCCCCTCCGACTCCGACTCTTTGCCTATAAGAAGCTCCGTGACCTAAATCTTCGAGACGGAAAAAAGCCACGGTATGAGAAACCTTCCAGAGCCGCCGCCATCGTGAAGCCAAGATCTGGGGGATAGGAGTCTCTGTTCCGGCACGTTGCCGGGATGGGGAAGTGCCCCCGAAGGCATCTCCATCGACACCACCGCCATCTTCATCACCGTCTCCCATGAGGAGGGAGTAGTTCTCCATCGAGGCTAAGGCTTGTACCGGTAGCTATGTGGTTCATCTCTCTCCTATGTACTTCAATACAATGATCTCATGAGCTGCCTTACATGATTGAGATCCATATGATGAGCTTGTAATCTAGATGTCGTTATGCTATTCAAGTGGATTTTACTTATGTGATCTCCGGAGACTCCTTGTCCCACGTGTGTAAAGGTGACAGTGTGTGCACCGTGTGGGTGTTTTAGGCTATATTTCACAGAATACTTATTCACTGAGTTATGATTTGAGTTGGATGTCTCTATGAAATTGTGGTGTGTTAGTACCTCCTATGAATGCTCACAGTGACAGCGTGGGGTGTTTATTAGTACTTGGGAATACATCTTTAAGGTTTGCCTACATGATGAATTAGTGTTCGTTATCTTGCCAGAGAGTAATTCAGAATAGCATAGTGAAGTGCTTATTTATATTCAATTATGATTGCAATGTTGAGAGTGTCCACTAGTGAAAGTATGATCCCTAGGCCTTGTTTCCAAATACTGCAATCATCGCTTATTTACTGTTTTACTGCATCTTTACTTCCTGCAATATTACTACCATCAACTGCACGTCGGCAAGTTATTTTCTCGCCGTATTACTGCTCATATTCATTCATACCACTTGTATTTCAATATCTCTTCGCCGAACTAGTGCACATATACATCCGACAAGTGTATTAGGTGTGTTGGGGACACAAGAGACTTCTTGTATCGTGATTGCAGGTTGCTTGAGAGGGATATCTTTGTCCTCTACCTCCCGAGTTCGATAAACCTTGGGTGATCCACTTAAGGGAAACTTGCTGCTGTTCTACAAACCTCTGCACTTGGAGGCCCAACACTGTCTACAGGAATAGAAGCGTGCGTAGACATCAGGAGCCCTAGAGGCACAACCACAACTCATTGTAACAACGCGAAAGCGCCCAGATAATTCCAGACAAGCAGCAGTAGGCCCTGTCATCGTGTGTGTACCGAAGCTGGGTAAATCGCGTACCACCGTCCCGTGGGCACTCCACCCTATGGCCCCTACTTATTCTCCCCTCGTGAGGATCCCTCCTCCGAGGTACCGTCGATTAGGCAACGACAGTTGGCGCCCACCGTGGGGCCAGCGGCGTCTGGAGGCCGGAATCGGGAGGGTTCCGCCATGGGAAGCTACGACGACACCATCGCTGTGGGGCGCGTCCTTTACGCCGGAAACCTTCCGATCGTCCCTCCGGATGAGTGCTGGATTCCGGCTAAGACTGACCCCGTCAAGCTCTCCATCGTCCCAGTTGGCGGCATACACATCTTCATCGGGGAAACCGTCGATTCCGACGGAAACGCACTAGTAAGTAACGCTGACGCGACCGCCGCTGAGCGGGACGCAGTCACGAAGATCCGATCTGAGACGCAGGAACTTCCCAAGGAAGATTCCGCCTTAGATCTGAAAAAATCAAAACCCACCCAATCCACCCTTGAGCGGGAAACAAAGGTGGAAGACCAATGCAGATCCGCATGGGTCTCCCAGGTGTTAGAGAAGCAAAGGTGTCACTTCGTACACTTCTTGGCCCCGCCGGAACCGCCCCTCAGGAAGACGGAGCTGGTCCCGAGCAGGTTGAGGCACCGGAAAACAACGCTGCTCCGGATCAGCAGGAGGCTGTCGGAGAAAGCGCTACTCCGGTTGAAGAGTCGATCCTGGGCAACCTAAGCCCAATTTCCGGCATCCTCCATGGACACCGAAGAGTTCGATCGTAAGGTGAAGGAATTCGGATACGGTGATCAGCCCGAAGTTGAATCCGCCCAGCCTAAACAGGTTCTAGCAACCTTGGCGGCGCTGGATCAACGAGAATCAGAGGATGACAACACCTACTCCGATCCACAGCCATCCCGTGCAGGATCTCCGCTCTCGCGAGAACGTCCGCACAAGGAAATCTTGTCCCCAGAAGAACTGGTTGAGCAAGCAGGCATGGATGCAATCGCACGTTCAGACGTTCTCAACAAACCAATCACCCCCGAAGACGTAGCAAATGCAGAGGCTCTAGAAGCCAAAAGGCTGGAGATGCTGGCAACAGCCCAGAAATTCGCCAGAACCGCAGCGGCGATGCTGGATGAAAGGAAAGAAGCCGCGCACTTCGTGGAAAATTTCCACCAGCGAGAGCTTGAGGTTGACGAACAACTGGTAAAAGTCAAAGAGCTCCAGCAACACTGGAAAGATAAGGTCACCGAGCTTCAGCGGGAGGCGGATCAAATTAGGCGAGATGCTATTCCTCCCCGTAAGATCACCTTCGCAACCCCCACTGAACAACAGCCACTCGCAACTCCAAAGGATAACATGAAGAAGGCTGCAGAGATCTTAAAGAAAAAGGACGAAGAAATCAACATCGACTACGTCCGTACGCTCGTTGCCTCAGCAATGAAGCAGCAAAGCAAGGCAGACACTTCGCGCAGGTTGGAATCCAACCCGGAGCACTGTATCTCTACCGCGCAGAAGGACGCCTGTGACAATCGTCATCGCGATGATGAATCGCGGACCGGATCCTCGGAACGCAGAAGAAAAACCAGAGAACACCCAAATCCAATCCATGTGCCATCCAAGACACCACCGTCAGATCCAAACAAGGGAAAGGATGCGATGTACACTGGCAGGGACAAGTACCGGAACCCCTCACCTCCGCCCAACGGTTACCCGCGTCCTCCACCTCCTCGCCGCCGTAGTCCAGCCGGAAACACCAGGCCTCATGGTCCAGGTGGAATCAACATCCGCGACAACATGCCGCCTCCGAGGAACAGAGAGCGTACGCCAGAACCCCGCCGAAGCCGGAACAATGATCGAGAACCCGAGGCCCAGGAGGAATCGGAATGAGGACCGTGAGCCGGAGCCGCGCCGAAACCGGAACGGCGAGGGCAGCCAGCACCATGGTGAAGGCAGCCACCGAAGCCGAAGTCAGCACCGCGAAGGGCGAGGAGAGTCGGATGGCGGAAGCAAGAGGTCACATCGGCCCCCTCGCAGATCTCCCTCACCACCACCTAGCGGTGGAGGCGGAGGTGGAGGCGGAGGCGGCGGCCGGAGATCTCACTCCCGCTCAAAATCCCCTCGCCACGGCTCGCGTGACGCACGGGAACGTCTCAATGAATACAGAACTGACTACATAGGCCCAAAGTGCTTTGGCCGGATGATTTGAGAGGAACCAACGCCAAGGATGAACCTCAAGCTACCCGGAAACCTGAAGACATATGATGGCACGGAAAGGCCGGATACCTGGATTGAGGATTACTATAATTCAGTAACCTTTGCCGGAGGAACTCCTAATATTGCCTGCCGCATGCTTCAGCTCTACCTTGTGGGTCCAGCCCGGATCTGGCTCAGTGACCTTGAGAAGAATTCCATCTTTTGCTGGTTTGACCTGAAGACCGCCTTCGAAAAGCACTTCAGGGGCACCTACAAGAGACCTGCCACGACAAGCGACTTACAGGCGTGTATCCAGAAGAAGGGTGAAACATCAAGGAACTTCCTCACCCGATGGTTGGCATGCAGAAACGAGTGTGAAAATGTCGATCACACCACAGCTATGCACGCCTTTATAGGAGGATTGCAGAGGGGAGGATTGCTGAGGCATAAGCTCACTTGCTTGGCCAATGCAAACAAACTGACTTTGGATGACATGATCTCCATTGCCAGCGACCACACTGCCGCCGATGACGACGCATGCGGAGACCTCGTAGCCACAGCAATTCCCCTGCACCAGCAGAAGAAGAACCGTGATAACGGTAACACCAGCGGCACTAAGCGGAAAAATCCACCTGATGACCAGAAGAGTGGCCGCTCCAAGATGGTCGCCATGGCTTTCCAGCGCGGAGGTCAAGGAGGCGGAAGAGGCCGCGACCGCGGAGGCGGGGCCGGCAGGGGCCAGCAGCGTGGTGACGAGGTCACCGCTGCCGGAACCCGCGCCTCCCAAACATACGAGGAATAAAGAGACATGCCTTGCCTGGCCCACCTGGATCCGGCTACAGGGAAGTCCACTCACACTAACCGCAACTGCAAGTGGGTCAACAATCTCAAAGCTGACCCAGAAGCAGGATACAAGCGAGCCCGGAAGCACCGCCCACGCGGCAAAGGAGGCAAGGGCAAGAACAAAGACAAAGAGGAAGACAGTTCCGAGGCAATGGATGAGGATGACGCTTCGCCAGACCCCAAAGACGGATCCGCAGCTAAATCCAACCCCTTTGGCAAAAAGAGTGTAGGCGCGTACCACACCTTCCTCGGAACCCCAACAGTCCGCGCAAGCAAGTCAGCTCTCCGGATCCTGAACGCCACAGTTCCGGCTGTGCCGCAGTATGTCAGGTGGTCGGAAGTCCCGTGCACGTTTGATAGGCAGGATCACCCTACCATCGTGCCAAAAGAATGCTACGCCTTGGTTGTAAGTCCCCGCATCGATGGGTATGACTTCTCCAAGTGCCTCATGGATGGCGGAGCCAGCTTGAACATCATGTACCTGGAGACTCTGGAGCGGATGAACCTTACCAAGGAGCAGCTCAAACATAGCACCATTGAATTTCATGGTGTGGTTCCGGGTAAAAAGGCGAATTCCCTTGGCAGCATCAGACTTCCCGTGGCCTTCGGCGACATTAATAATTTCCGCGAAGAGATGATCACGTTTGAGGTCGTGTCCTTCAAGAGCTCCTACCACGTCATCTTCGGCAGGCCCACCTACCACAAGTTCCACGCAAGAGCGTGCTACATCTACAACAAGCTCAAGATTCCGGGTCCAAATGGTATGATTACCGTATCCGGAGACTACAAGAAGGCTCATGAGTGCGAGTTAGGCGAAGCCGCCTTCGCAGAGTCCGTGATATCTGGAGAGGAGCTGAAAGGCTATAGAGCCGCGGTGGATCCGACTGAAATGCAGACCACCAAGAAACAGATCTCCGAACAGAAAAACTCCTTCAAGGCCGCGATAGAGACCAAGAAAGTCAACTTCAAGGAAGGGGACGCTACCAAGCAGGTCTCGGTCGGAGCCAACATGGACCTCAAATAGGAAGACGCGCTTGTCGAGTTCCTCCGTGCCAACATGGATATCTTCGCATGGCAACCTTCTGACATGTCCGGAGTACCAAGGGAACTCGCCGAGCACTACCTCAACATAAACCCGGGGGCTAAACCGGTGAAGCAAGCTATGCGACGCTTTGGAGATAAGAAGCGCGCCATAGGAATGGAATTAGCAAAGTTACTAGAGGCAGTTTTGTAATAGAAGTTATCCATACCGATTGGGTCGCAAATCCCGTCCTTGTACCCAAAAAGAATTCTGAGATACTAAGAATGTGCATCATTACTCCGGCTTGAACAAGCATTGTCGGAAGGATCGGTTCCCCTTGCCGCGCATTGACCAAGTCATTGATTCGACGGCAGGGCGGAACTTCTGTGTTTTCTTGACGCATATTCCGGTATCATCAGATCCGGATGAAGAAGTCCGACCAAAAGGCGACCTCGTTCATCACACCATTTGGCACTTACTGCTATGTTACTATGCCCTTTGGCTTGAAAAACGCAGGTGCCACCTACCAAAGTACGATGCAGCGCTCGAAGGACCAAATTGGCCAGAACGTACACGCTTACGTCGACGACATCGCGGTCATGACCCGGAAAGGATCCGACTTGATCAGCGACCTCACAGAAACCTTTGAGAATATCCGACGGTACAAGATGATGTTAAATCCGCTGAAGTGCGTCTTTGGCGTTCCAGCCGGAAAACTCCTTGGCTTCATCGTCTCTAATAGGGGCATTGAAGTTAACCCGGAGAAAATCAAGGCAATCTTGTGCATCAAAAGGCCAACTTGTCTCAAAGATGTGCAACGACTAACTGGTTGTGTTTGCAGCAATCAGCAGGTTTGTTAGCCGTCTTGGCGAGAAGGCGCTACCCCTGTACAAGCTATTGAAGAAGACAAACAAATTTGTCTGGGACGAGGCAGCAGATGCAGCACTTCAAGGGTTGAAGGAAATACTCACCTCCCCACCTATTCTGGCAGCACCAGGAGAATCAGAGCCTAAGCTCCTTTACCTGGCGGCTACCAACAGAGTCATCAGCCTCGTCATCGTGGTGGAGCGACAGGAAGAAGGACACGAGTATGGAGTCCAAAGGCCATTCTACTACATTAGTGAAGTGCTTACGGAATCCAAACAAAGATATCCTCACTTTCAAAAGCTAGCCTATGCAGTTTTCCTAGGTAGCAGAAGCCGAGGCACTACTTCTAGGAACATCCAAGAATGTGAGAAAAGCTCCGCTGTCAACGATTCTCAATAACGCTGACGCAACAGGGCGCACAGCAAAATGGGGCATTGAATTATCCGCCTTCGACATCAACTACAAAGCCAGGACCGCGGTTAAATCCCAGGTCTTGGCGGATTTTGTTGCAGATTGGACAGAAGCTCCGGATACAAGTCAGGAGCCGGAGTCACCCTGAAATCCCCCACCGGCGAAGAACTGCAGTATGTTCTGCAGATCCACTTCGAAGCTACAAATAACATGGCGGAATACGAGGCTCTACTGCACGGTCTGCGCATCGCTAAGGAGATAGGGATCAAGCACATTATTTGCTGCGGAGATTCCGACCTGGTGGCACAGCAAGTAGCCGGAACCTGGAACGCCAGAAACTCCGTCATGGTGGCTTACAAAGATGAAGTTGATGAGATCGCCAAGTGATTCCTCGGATACGAAGTCAAGTACGTCGAGAGACGACAACGCAGCGCAGACATGCTATCCAAGCTCGGATCCCAGGAAACCAATTCTCCTGTATTTTCCGGAGCATCTACGGATACCCTCGGTGAAGGGCGCTAACCCGGAAAACCAGACGTGGCAGTATCTCCGGCTAGAGAAGTGATGGCTATCATTCCGGCCTGGACGCAGCCCTTTGATGGCGTTCACACGTTGGGAACCCCAAGAGGAAGGTATGATGCGCACAGCAGCAAGTTTTCCCTCAGAAAGAAACCAAGGTTTATCGAACCAGAGGAGCCAAGAAGCACGTTGAAGGTTGATGGCGGCGGATGTAGTGCGGCGCAACACCAGGGATTCCGGCGCCAACGTGGAACCTGCACAACACAACCAAAGTACTTTGCCCCAACGAAACAGTGAGGTTGTCAATCTCACCGGCTTGCTGTAACAAAGGATTAACCGTATTGTGTGGAAGATGATTGTTTGCAGAAACAGTAGAACAAGTATTGCAGTAGATTGTATTTCAGTAAAGAGAATTGGACTGGGGTCCACAGTTCACTAGAGGTGTCTCTCCCATAAGACAAACAGCATGTTGGGTGAACAAATTACAGTTGGGCAATTGACAAATAAAGAGAGCATGACCATGCACATACATATCATGATGAGTACAGTGAGGTTTAATTGGGCATTACGACAAAGTACATAGACCGTCATCCAACGCATCTATGCCTAAAAGTCCACCTTCAGTTATCATCCGAACCCTCCAGTATTAAGTTGCTAACAACGACAATTGCATTAAGTATGGCGCGTAATGTAACTAGTGACTACATCCTTGAACATAGCACTAATGTTTTATCCCTAGTGGCAACAGCACAACACAACCTTAGAACTTTCAGTCACTGTCCATGTCAAGGCATGAACCCACTATCGAGCATAAGTACTCCCTCTTGGAGTTACAAGCATCTACTTGGCCAGAGCATCTACTAGTAACGAGAGCATGCAAGATCATAAACAACACATAGATATAACTTTGATAATCAACATAACAAGTATTCTCTATTCATCGGATCCCAACAAACGCAACATATAGAATTACAGATAGATGATCTTGATCATGTTAGGCAGCTCACAAGATCCGACAATGATAGCACAATGGGGAGAAGACAACCATCTAGCTACTGCTATGGACCCATAGTCCAGGGGTAGACTACTCACTCATCACTCCGGAGGTGACCATGGCGGTGTAGAGTCCTCCGGAGATGAATCCCCTCTCCGGCAGGGTGCCGGAGGCGATCTCCTGATCCCCGAGATGGGATCGGCGGCGGCGGCGTCTCGGGAAGGTTTTCCGTATCGTGGCCTCGGCTGGGGGTTTCGTCACGGAGGCTATTTGTAGGCGGAAGGGCAGGTCAAGAGGCGGCACGGGGCCCCACACCACAGGGCCGCGCGGCCCAGGGGGGCCGCGCCGCCCTAGGGTGTGGCCCCTCCGTGGCCCCTCTTCGTCTCTCCTTCGGACTTCCGGAAGCTTCGTGAGAAAATAGGCCCCCGGGCTTTGATTTCGTCCAATTCCGAGAATATTTCGTTACTAGGATTTCTGAAACCAAAACAGCAGAAAACAGAACTGGCACTTCGGCATCTTGTTAATAGGTTAGTTCCAAAATGCACGAATATGACATAAAGTGTGCATAAAACATGTAGATAACATCAATAATGTGGCATGGAACATAAGAAATTATCGATACGTCGGAGACGTATCAGCATCCCCAAGCTTAGTTTCTGCTCGTCCCGAGCAGGTAAAACGATAACACAGATAATTTTTGGAGTGACATGCCATCATAATCTTGATCATACTATTTGTAAAGCATATGTAGTGAATGCAGCGATCAAAACAATGTATATGACATGAGTAAACAAGTGAATCATAAAGCAAAGACTTTTCATGAATAGCACTTCAAGACAAGCATCAATAAGTCTTGCATAAGAGTTAACTCATAAAGCAATAATTCAAAGTAAAGGCATTGAAACAACACAAAAGAAGATTAAGTTTCAGCGGTTGCTTTCAACTTGTAACATGTATATCTCATGGATATTGTCAACATAGAGTAATATAATAAATGCAATAAGCAAGTATGTAGGAATCAATGCACAGTTCACACAAGTGTTTGCTTCTTGAGGTGGAGAGAAATAGGTGAACCGACTCAACATTGAAAGTAAAAGAATGGTCCTCCATAGAGGAAAAGCATCGATTGCTATATTTGTGCTAGAGCTTTGATTTTGAAAACATGAAACAATTTTGTCAACGGTAGTAATAAAGCATATGCATCATGTAAATTATATCTTATAAGTTGCAAGCCTCATGCATAGTGTACTAATAGTGCCCGCACCTTGTCCTAATTAGCTTGGACTACCGGATCATCACAATGCATTGTTTTTACCAAGTGTCACAAAGGGGTACCTCTATGTCGCCTGTACAAAGGTCTAAGGAGAAAGCTCGCATTGGATTTCTCGCTATTGATTATTCTTCAACTTAGACATCCATACCGGGACAACATAGACAACAGATAATGGACTCCTCTTTTATGCATAAGCATATAACAACAATTAATAATTTTCTCATTTGAGATTTGAGGATTGTTGTCCAAAACTGAAACTTCCACCATGGATCATGGCTTTAGTTAGCGGCCCAATGTTCTTCTCTAACATATGCATGCTTAACCATAAGGTGGTAGATCTCTCTTACTTGACAAGACGGACATGCATAGCAACTCACATGAAATTCAACAATGAATAATTGATGGCGTCCCCAGGAACATGGTTATCGCACAACAAGCAACTTAATAAGAGATAAAGTGCATAATTACATATTCAATACCACAATAGTTTTTAAGCTATTTGTCCCATGAGCTATATATTGCAAAGGTGAATGATGGAATTTTAAAGGTAGCACTCAAGCAATTTACTTTGGAATGGCGGAAAATACCATGTAGTAGGTAGGTATGGTGGACACAAATGGCATAGTGGTTGGCTCAAGTATTTTGGATGCATGAGAAGTATTCCCTCTCGATACAAGGTTTAGGCTAGCAAGGCTTATTTGAAACAAACACAAGGATGAACCGGTGCAGCAAAACTCACATAAAAGACATATTGAAAACATTATAAGACTCTACACCGTCTTCCTTGTTGTTCAAACTCAATACTAGAAATTATCTAGACCTTAGAGAAACCAAATATGCAAACCAAATTTTAGCATGCTCTATGTATTTCTTCATTAATGGGTGCAAAGCATATGATGCAAGAGTTTAAACATGAGCACAACAATTGCCAAGTATCACATTACCCAAGACATTTATAGCAATTACTACATGTATCATTTTCCAATTCCAACCATATAACAATTTAACGAAGGAGAAACTTCGCCATGAATACTATGAGTAGAAACCAAGGACATACTTGTCCATATGCTACAGCGGAGCGTGTCTCTCTCCCATAAAGTGAATGCTAGGATCCATTTTATTCAAACAAAACAAAAAACAAAAACAAACCGACGCTCCAAGAAAAAGCACATAAGATGTGATGGAATAAAAATATAGTTTCAGGGGAGGAACCTGATAATGTTGTCGATGAAGAAGGGGATGCCTTGGCATCCCCAAGCTTAGACGCTTGAGTCTTCTTAGAATATGCAGGGGTGAACCACCGGGGCATCCCCAAGCTTAGAGCTTTCACTCTCCTTGATCATGTTGCATCATACTCCTCTCTTGATCCTTGAAAACTTCCTCCACACCAAACTCGAAACAACTCATTAGAGGGTTAGTGCACAATATAAATTGACATATTCAGAGGTGACACAATCATTCTTAACACTTCTGGACATTGCATAATGCTACTGGACATTAGTGGATCAAAGAAATTCATCCAACATAGCAAAAGAGGCAATGCGAAATAAAAGGTAGAATCTGTCAAAACAGAACAGTTCGTATTGACGAATTTTAAAATGGCACCAGACTTGCTCAAATGAAAATTCTCAAATTGAATGAAAGTTGCGTACATATCTGAGGATCATGCACGTAAATTAGCTTAATTTTCTGAGCTACCTACAGGGAGGTGGACCCAGATTCGTGACAGCAAAGAAATCTGGAACTGTGCAGTAATCCAAATCTAGTACTTACTTTTCTATCAACGGCTTAACTTGGCACAACAAAACACAAAACTAAGATAAGGAGAGGTTGCTACAGTAGTAAACAACTTCCAAGACACAAAATAAAAACAAAGTACTGTAGGTAAAAACATGGGTTGTCTCCCATAAGCGCTTTTCTTTAACGCCTTTCAGCTAGGCGCAGAAAGTGTGTATCAAGTATTATCAAGAGACGAAGTGTCAACATCATAATTTGTTCTCATAATAGAATCAAAAGGTACCTTCATTCTCTTTCTAGGGAAGTGTTCCATACCTTTCTTGAGAGGAAATTGATATTTTATATTACCTTCCTTCATATCAATAATAGCACCAACAGTTCGAAGAAAAGGTCTTCCCAATATAATGGGACAAGATGCATTGCATTCAATATCCAAGACAACAAAATCAACGGGGACAAGGTTATTGTTAACGGTAATGCAAACATTATCAACCTTACCCAAAGGTTTCTTTGTAGAATGATCAGCAAGATTAACATCCAAATAACAATTTTTCAGCGGTGGCAAGTCAAGCATATTATAAATGTTCTTAGGCATAACAGAAATACTTGCACCCAGATCACATAAAGCATTACAATCAAAATCTTTAACCTTCATCTTAATGATGGGCTCCCAACCATCTTCTAGCTTTTTAGGAATAGAGGCTTCACGCTCTAGTTTCTCTTCTCTAGCTTTTATGAGAGCATTTGTAATATGATGCGTGAAAGCCAAATTTATAGCACTAGCATTAGGACTTTTAGCAAGTTTTTGCAAGAACTTTATAACTTCAGAGATGTGGCAATCATCAAAATTCAAACCATTATAATCTAAAGCAATGGGATCATCATCCCCAATGTTGGAAAAAATTTCAGCAGCTTTATCACAGGCAGTTTCAGCAGTTTTAGCAGTTTCAGGCAGTTTTTCGCGCTTTGCATTAGAAGTGGAAACATTGCTAACACCAATTCTTTTATTAGTTATGAGTAGGAGGTGCAGCAACATGTGTAGCATTAGCATTACTAGTGGTGGTAATAGTCCAAACTTTAGCTATATTCTTCTCTTTAGCTAGTTTTTCATTTTCTTCTCTATCCCACCTAGCACGCAGTTCAGCCATTAATCTTATATTCTCATTAATTCTAACTTGAATGGCATTTGCTGTAGTAACAATTTTATTATGATGATTCTCATTAGGCAAAACTTTTGATTTCAAAAGATCAACATCAGCAGCAAGACTATCGACTTTAGAAGCAAGTATATCAATTTTCCCAAGCTTTTCTTCAACAGATTTGTTAAAAGCAGTTTGTGTACTAATAAATTCCTTAAGCATGGCTTCAAGTCCAGGGGGTGAATTCCTATTATTGTTGTAAGAATTCCCATAAGAATTACCATAGCCGTTGCCATTATTATAAGGATATGGCCTATAGTTGTTACTAGAATTGTTCCGGTAAGCATTGTTGTTGAAATTATTATTTTTAATGAAGTTTACATCAACATGTTCTTCTTGTGCAACCAATGAAGCTAATGGAACATTATTAGGATCAATATTAGTCCTATCATTCACAAGCATAGACATAATAGCATCGATCTTATCACTCAAGGAAGAGGTTTCTTCGACAGAATTTACCTTCTTACCTTGTGGAGCTCTTTCCGTGTGCCATTCGGAGTAGTTGATCATCATATTATCAAGAAGCTTTGTTGCTTCACCAAGAGTGATGGACATAAAAGTACCTCCAGCAGCTGAATCCAATAAATTTCGTGAAGAAAAATTTAGTCCTGCATAGAAGGTTTGGATGATCATCCAAGTAGTCAGTCCATGAGTTGGGCAATTTTTAACAAGAGATTTCATTCTTTCCCAAGCTTGAGCAACATATTCAGTATCTAATTGTTTAAAATTCATTATGCTACTCCTCAAAGATATAATTTTAGCAGGGGGATAATATCTACCAATAAAAGCATCCTTGCATTTAGTCCATGAATCAATACTATTTTTAGGCAGAGATAGCAACCAATCTTTAGCTCTTCCTCTTAATGAGAAAGGGAACAATTTTAGTTTAATAATATCACCATCTACATCTTTATACTTTTGCATTTCACATAATTCAACAAAATTATTGAGATGGGCAGCAGCATCATCAGAACTAACACCAAAATTGCTCTCGCATAACAAGATTCAGTAAAGCAGGTTTAATTTCAAAGAATTCTGCTGTAGTAGCAGGTGGAGCAATAGGTGTGCATAAGAAATCATTATTATTTGTGGTTGTGAAGTCACACAACTTAGTATTTTCAGGGTTGGCCATTTTAGCAACAGAAATAAAACAAACTAGATAAAGTAAATGCAAGTAAACTAATTTTTTTGTGTTTTTGATATAGCAAACAAGATAGCAAATAAAGTAAAACTAGCAACTAATTTTTTGTATTTTGATTTAGTGCAGCAAACAAAGTAGTAAATAAAACTAAGCAAGACAAAAACAAAGTAAAGAGATTGAGAAGTGGAGACTCCCCTTGCAGCGTGTCTTGATCTCCCGGCAACGGCGCCAGAAAATATGCTTGATGGCGTGTAATTCACACGTTCATTGGGAACCCCAAGAGGAAGGTATGATGCGCACAGCAGCAAGTTTTCCCTCAGAAAGAAACCAAGGTTTATCGAACCAGGAGGAGCCAAGAAGCACGTTGAAGGTTGATGGCGGCGGGATGTAGTGCGGCGCAACACCAGGGATTCCGGCGCCAACGTGGAACCTGCACAACACAACCAAAGTACTTTGCCCCAACGAAACAGTGAGGTTGTCAATCTCACCGGCTTGCTGTAACAAAGGATTAACCGTATTGTGTGGAAGATGATTGTTTGCAGAAAACAGAGAACAAGTATTGCAGTAGATTGTATTTCAAGAAGAGAATTGGACCGGGGTCCACAACTAGAGGTGTCTCTCCCATAAGACAAACAGCATGTTGGGTGAACAAATTACAGTTGGGCAATTGACAAATAAAGAGAGCATGACCATGCACATACATATCATGATGAGTACAGTGAGATTTAATTGGGCATTACGACAAAGTACATAGACCGTCATCCAACTGCATCTATGCCTAAAAAGTCCACCTTCAGGTTATCATCCGAACCCCTCCAGTATTAAGTTGCTAACAACAGACAATTGCATTAAGTATGGCGCGTAATGTAACTAGTGACTACATCCTTGAACATAGCACTAATGTTTTATCCCTAGTGGCAACAGCACAACACAACCTTAGAACTTTCTGTCACTGCCCAGGTGTCAATGCAGGCATGAACCCACTATCGAGCATAAGTACTCCTCTTGGAGTTACAAGCATCTACTTGGCCAGAGCATCTACTAGTAACGGAGAGCATGCAAGATCATAAACAACACATAGATATAACTTTGATAATCAACATAACAAGTATTCTCTATTCATCGGATCCCAACAAATGCAACATATAGAATTACAGATAAATGATCTTGATCATGTTAGGCAGCTCACAAGATCCGACAATGATAGCACAATGGGGAGAAGACAACCATCTAGCTACTGCTATGGACCCATAGTCCAGGGGTAGACTACTCACTCATCACTCCGGAGGCGACCATGGCGGTGTAGAGTCCTCCGGAGATGAATCCCCTCTCGGCAGGTGCCGGAGGCGATCTCCGGATCCCCCGAGATGGGATCGGCGGCGGCGGCGTCTCCGAAGGTTTTCCGTATCGTGGCTCTCGGTACTGGGGGTTTCGTCACGGAGGCTATTTGTAGGCGGAAGGTCAAGAGGCGGCACGGGGGCCCCACACCACAGGCCGCGCGGCCAAGGGGGCCGCGCCGCCCTAGGGTGTGGCCCCTCCGTGGCCCCTCTTCGTCTCTCCTTCGGACTTCGGAAGCTTCGTGAGAAAATAGGCCCCGGGCTTTGATTTCGTCCAATTCCGAGAATATTTCGTTACTAGGATTTCTGAAACCAAAAACAGCAGAAAACAAGAACTGGCACTTCGGCATCTTGTTAATAGGTTAGTTCCAGAAAATGCACGAATATGACATAAAGTGTGCATAAAACATGTAGATAACATCAATAATGTGGCATGGAGCATAAGAAATTATCGATACGTCGGAGACATATCACCCTTCTTGGACTACCTCATCGATCAGAAGTTGCCTGAGGACGAGGTCCTCGCACGACCGATCATCAGACGAGCAAGATCCTACACAATCGTTGACGGACAGCTTTACAAACGAAGCGCAACAGGAGTATTTCTCAAATGCGTCTCCAACCAAGATGGTATTGAGATACTCAGAGAGATCCATGCGGGGACTGCGGGCATCATGCCGCTCCTGTGTCACTCATTGCAAAAGCTTTTCGGCTTGGGTTCTACTGGCTCACAGCTAAAGAGGATGCTGACAAGCTGGTAAAGACCTGCCGAGGTTGCCAGTACTACGCTACTCAACCAAACGCTCCAGCCCAAGAGCTGAAGACCATCCCTATCACCTGGCCATTTGCGGTCTGGGGGCTCGATATGGTTGGTAAACTAAAGAAATCATCTCCTGGCGGTTTTGAGTACCTCCTGGTCGCTGTTGATAAATTCAGCAAGTGGATCGAGGCCAAGCCTGTGAGAAAAGCCGACGGTGCTACGGCACTAAAATTCGTCTGCAGCCTCGTGATGAGATTCGGCATCCCACACAGCATAATCACAGATAATGGCACAAACTTCGCACAGGGAGAATTAAAGGATTACTGTGAGGAAGTAGGGATAAGGCTAGACCTTGCTTCTGTGGCTCATCCACAGTCCAATGGTCAGGTCGAAAGAGCCAATGGTCTCATATTATCAGGAATTAAGCCACGCCTTGAAGAGCCGCTGCGACGCGCAGCCGGAGCTTGGGCTGATGAGTTGGACTCGTCTTGTGGAGTTTACGAACTACCCCTAACAGATCAACCGGATTTACCCCGTTCTTCCTGGTATACGGATCCGAAGCCGTGCTCCTCTCCGACATAATCCACGATTCACCGCGAGTCTCCGCCTATAACGAAGGAACTGCTGACGAGGCCAGACAGCTATCTGTGGACCTGATAGAAGAAGCTCGGAACCTAGCTGACCAACGCTCCACCATATACCAGCAGAAACTCCAACGCTATCATAGCCGTCGAGTTCGGAATCGCTCATTCATGGCCGGAGACTTGGTCCTCCGCCTTCGTCAGGTGAAAGACCATAAGCTACAATCTCCTTGGGAAGGACCCTTTGTCGTTAGCAAAGTACTTCACAACGGATCGTACTACCTTGTCGATTTCCGGGAGCTAAAGGATAGACCTGCTAACTGGTACCGGAAACGCAAGCGAGAGGATCCGGATGACATCTACGATGAAACAGATCGCCCTTGGAACATTGCACAGCTATGTCCTTTCCACACTTAGCATAATTTTCCGAGTTATATACTCTGTAATAGTTATACATGATCAATGAAATAAAGCTTTTGGTTCACTCTTTGAGTCTTTTACCTCCTTTACTTATTCATCTCTAGATCGTGTATGTTTTCCGACTAAAACCGCAGAGCTGGATATTTCCGCCTAGGCGTGTATGAAAGTTGTGATTTTCAAAAATCGTCCTTTAGGATGTAAGCTTAAGTTTTCTGGTGGAAATATTTTCTGTTGCGAATTCGTGGATTCCTAGTAGCGATTTCCGGCACCTTGGCTGGGGGCTTGTTTCCGCGGTTATTGACGGATTGCCATTGTGCTTCGTCGCGCACGGCGAGCGTTTCCGGCTAAAGGTCTTCCGGCTCGCGGAAGGTCAAGCGAATAAGCCGGAAAACATAGAAATCAGCACTTGCTTTCCAACAAAACGAAACATGCAAATAACATTAACGGATAGCAGGATAAGTTGTTTTCGCCCATTCACACATGTTTTCGTCCCTAGCTACTTAAGAATTTAAGTTATATTACAAACCCACTACGGGGCCAAAATGATACAGCAGTTTGATTGTTTCACAGGATTCCTACTCGGAGGACTGATCCTCAACATAGGCATAGCCGGAGCCGTCGCCGAGTCGTCGGAACCAATGCCGGAGTTGCCTTCGGAGTATTCTTCGACTGCGCTCGATCCGGAACCCTCTGCGTCGCCCTCCTCAACATTTTCCTCTTCGTCTTCCGCGTCCGAGAAGCCCTTGGGGAGATCGTACTTGTTATACCAGAACGAGTGATTAACTCGCCCAACAAAGATCCGATCAAACCCTTTGGTTTCCATCAGGATGGAGCGCCTGTTGGTACCCTTAGGAGAATCGCGCGCAACGTCCGCGAACTTCATGGTGGGGAAGGGCGCCTTGCAGGTGGCTAAGACGAGAGAGGCGACTCCGCGAGCAGATGATTCTTGCCAATCTTTGACAAGTTCCGGCACCTGCCTCATAAGCCTGGTCATAGTGTCAATCACTGTGGTCTTGGCTCTCTTCAAAGACAGGGATTTGGCGATTCCGCGACACGCCTCGACTAGCTCGTCGATGGAACTCCGCGCTTCAACATATGCTTCTGTCCTCTTGAGGGTTGAATCCTTGGACCATTCAAACCCAAGACTCGCTGTGAACAAGTTGATTAGTTCTTCCGCGGACGTAGACAAATATGAGGAAGTCGGAATCAAGATAGGAAAGATGCTTACGGAAGATCATCTTGTCGATAGCCTCCGCCTCCGCTTCTTGAACTTTATTTTTGGCCACTAAGGATGTTACCCTTTGTTGGCTCTTCTTAAGTTTGTCAGCAAGTTCCCCCATGTCACGGGTGTGCTTTTTAGAGAGCTCCTTCCTCGCCAAATTCTCCTTCTCGGAGGAGTCTAAAGGCCTTGAGGGATTCGTTCTCCGCCTCGAGCACTTGGACTTTGGCGGACAGGTCGTCGAAGGCGGAGTGCTTGGCAGTTTCTTCTGTAGGCGGAAAATCGCACATGTTATGCATCATGAAAAGATTATATCAACATGCAACTTCAACCCGAAGTTCTCACCATTCAGGCGGGTCTCCAAGTGCTTTATAGCCTTCTGGCTATTTTCTGCATTCTGGCGCAGCCCCTCTATCTCCGTCATTTGCTCCAGCACGTGGGCACGCAGATCTTCGTGTAGCTTCTGCGTGTTGTGAGAAGCAGACAAGAGTTAGCCAGATATTCAAAATTCTGGGGGCTGGCGAGGAGTTCAAAGTCTTGGATTGATAAAATTTTAAATCTCCGCCTAAGGTACATATTGAAGAAAGCATCGGCTAACACATGTTACACGGAAAAAATGTCTAACCCAATGCTTGGGGGCTAGTGTTACCTGGCGCACCTCCTTATGCTTAGCAAAGAAGACCTTGAGATCGCTCTCGAGGTCGGAGAGCTCCTTCATTTCCGTATCCGCAGGCCCCCACACCTTCTCCATCATTGCGGAAACTTCCGCGTGGCATTGTGAGAGGGGAAGCTTTTGCAAAGACGGAGAAGGGTGAGGATAAGTTTGGGGTGTGCCAGTGGCACGAATAAGCTGCACTTTCTGCTCATATTGTTCAGGCGTAGGTTCAGCGGAGGTGGCAGTTGGCTGCTCAGGCGGAGGTGCAGAGGAGGATGCGCCCTTGTCGGAATCACCATGGCCAGTTGGGTCTTCGGGGAGGTCATCAAGATTGATGACATCCTTGGGATCCGGCTTGGCGGTAGAAGTGGCCTTGGGCGGAACCTCGACTTCCGGAGTAACTGGAATGGAAGCCGGAGACGGCTTCATCTTCTTCTTGAGGGCTTTAGGGGCCTTGGGGGGCTGGCTTCCGGAACTTTTGTTGTGCAAAGGAAAAAGTGTGACGATTAAGTATATGTTGATTCATGATAACAAAAGGGATTCTAAATCGGAAAGCGAGCACTTACCCGGAAGGTTTGAAGAAATGGTGGATGCCGGGTTGGGCTCTGTTGCTGGTGTCGATAAGCTTGAGGCGTTTCTTCTCCGCCTCCGCCTTGCGGGTAGCCTCGGTGCTAAGCACCTCGCGGGAACGTTTGGCTGTGGGGCTGGAGGGAGCAGCCCTCTTTCTCTTGGAAGGGCGCGGGACCTCGGGAGCCTCCGCCTCCGACGCGGCTTCCGGATCGGTGTTGCCCGTTTGAGGGACTCGGAGGAGAGTTCCGAGATCGCTTTCCTCGAGGGCTTCGAGCTATGTTACAAGCCATTACTTAGACAAAATTCTGATTGTAAAGGAATCAACGGTTGAGTCAAGGCAACATACCGCGGTCCCGGAGCCGTCGACGTGGATGTCCTTGTTACACACGTGAACATGAAGCTCACGCGAAATCTTGATGAGGAGTCGGATCCGCTTGTCGATGGCGTCGGCGGAGAGGTTGTCCTTGGAAGCGCGCATCGGATCTTCGCGTCCCGTATATTGGAACATCAAGCGGTCCCGATGTTGAAGTGGTTGGATCCGCTTGGTGAACCAGGACATGGTGAGGTCCTTCCCCGTCAGGCCTTCTTCCGTGCTTGAGGATCCGCGTGAGTCAGCTGAGGTGACTCGGAAAGATGAGGACATTGAGTCCAGGCCGGAGTCTCACTGGCGGGGCTGTTCTTGAAGGCGGCAGCGTCCTTTCGCTCGCCGGGTCGGAGACGTCCTTCAGATAGAAGAAGCCTCCGGACCAGTACCGCGTGGATTCGTGGTGGTCGGTTGGGGGTAGACGCGGCCCGGGCGGAGCATGAACGTGATGGACCCACAAGTGGCCAACTCGGAAGTCTGTCGGATCTTCTCCTTCTTGACGAAGAAATAATATTGAAATAGAGGAAGTGCGGGAGTTACCCGGAGATGGCCCTCGCAGAGAGTGACATGGTTGCTTATCGCCAAGACACTGTTTAGCGATATGTTGTGGGGCTGGAGCCCATATACCTTCAGGATTTCCGAGAAGAAATCTGAGGGCAGAAAAGAGAAACCGCGCTCCACCAGCGCCTTGGTCACCACCATCTCACCATCCTGGGGGGCTGGAGTCAGAGAACCCGGAACTGTTCGCCAGGATCCGGGCCTTAGGAAGCCTTCCGCCTCGAGATTCTTCAGCTCCATCTCGGTGGTTGTGCAGGGCCACCATTTCCCTTTAGCTTCAGAATCTCGCTGACGAGCCTTGGACTTTTTGGCGGCCATTTCTTACGCCTTATGCTCCGCTTGATCCGCCCCGGAGGTTTTCTCCAGGTTAGCAGAGGTCCCCTCGACATCTTTGCCGGAATCCTTGGAAGGATCCAGCTCGACTGGAACGAAGAGTGGAGGGGCGGAGGCGATTGGGGTTGCCATGATTGGCTCGGAAGTTGGAGGCGGAGTCGTAGAAGACATCTGAAGAAAAAACAATGGCGGAAACACAGCTTAGTCGAATCCAACATCAGCATCCTAAAGTTCATCGCTACCAACTACGGCGCGAGGACGAAGCTCGGGAACTCACCGTAATGGTTTCCGCGGTGGTCAGAGTCGCCGGCGGAGAGGTTTTTGCGCGGTGGCTCGCTGAAGTTAAGAACAGGACGAACTCTGCGCGGTGGCGAAGCAGCTCCGGCGAAACTCCGGCGGGATTCCGGCAGACTCCGGCACGGCGGAGAGAGAGCTCGAAGGCGGCGATTCGCAGAGAGGTGAAAGGGGGTGAATGAGGAGTTTAGGGTCGACGGTGGATATTTATAGGCCGTGGGAGGAGATTCGTGCTCCGCATCCTGTGGTCGGAATGCAAGCGTCGCACCGTTGGATGCGTGACACGTGTCGAAACCCTAAACGGTAAAAATGGCTAAGGATAATTTACCGCTCAAATCGCGCGAAAATGGCGCCAGAATTGGCGGAACCGTTTAGTCTTTTAAGATTCCGGGTAACAGCGAGAAGATAAGCAACTCTTGTTCGTAAGCGGGGGAGTAACCCGGAGACATGTCATGTACTATCGATGGATGAAGTCCCGCGGGATGGGATTTTTCCGAAATGTTGGGAAAAAAGAAAATACAGTTGGAGTTCTTCAAGTTTCTCCGTGTTACCAAGATTGCCGGAAACCATGAAGTGTTAGCAAGGCGGAAACTGGAGGTGAAACTCGGAGAACTCTGGGGGCTACTGTTGTGGGTATACATCATGGGTGTACCATCGACAGTGCCTAGATCCCAAGCCCGGGTGGCCCATAGATGGTGATGTGGCATGTGGCCCATCGGGCGGCCCAGTTGCTGTTGATCCTAAAGGATGAAGTCCGGCCCAGGATAGGGAAGCCGGATCCAACCGACCTTTGGAGGAACCCGGATCCGTGGAGGCCCATTATGAACCCGGATCCGGTACGACGTATAAGGAAGGCGGATCCTTGACGTACACGGCAAGACATTGTACCGTAGTTAGGTAACCAGTAATCCGGCTAGGACTCTCCATGTAAACCCTAGATCCGTGCGCTTTTATAAGCCGGATCCCGGGAGCCTTAGAGGCACAACCACAACTCATTGTAACAACGCGAAAGCGCCCAGATAATTCCAGACAAGCAGCAATAGGCCCTGTCATCGTGCAGGTGTACCGAAGCTGGGTAAATCGCATACCACCGTCTCGTGTGCACTCCGCCCTATGCCCCCTACTTCTTCTCCCCCTCGTGAGGATCCCTCCTCCGAGGTACCGTCGATTAGGCAACGACAATGCACATTATACTCAGAATGACAACTATGCTCTCTTAATTGGTGCATAAAGTAAGAAGATGAAGACTCAACATAAAAGTAAAAAAAGTCCCTGCGCAGAGGGAAGAAAGATTACTCATGTGCTAGAGCTTTTTATTTTGAATACAACGTAGGTGTTGAAAATATATTTGGAGAGGTATTTATGTCTATGTCAACGAATGGCATCAAATGATCTATCATCCTTTCATGTTTAATGGCTTCAAGAGCGGCTCCCATAGAGAGAACAATAAAGCTTCTTTTATCTTTTGTTTGAACAATCTAAGTTCATGATTCCTCAAGTACAGTGTTTGGGGATTTTTATTATTGGTTCAATTTATATTTTACTGGGCTGGGCACCCATGCCTGCTCTTTTTTCAATATTAGGGACTAGCACATTATGCATGCTAGTCAAGGTGTGAAGCCAAAATAAACATGAAAGAGACAATAAAGCATTCAACACTTCCTCATAAGCTAAAACAGGAACATAAAACATGTTATGATTTTTGAAGGTTTAAAGGTAGCACACAAGTAATTCACTTTGGAGTGGCGGTAATACCACATATAGGTAGGTATGGTGGACACAATTGACAAACTTTTATTTTTGGGAGTTGGATGCACGAGTAGAGCTCATACTCAGTACAGGTGAAGGCTAGCAAAACACTGGGAGCGACCAACTAGGAGAGCAATAATGGCCATAATCATGCATAGCGACAAAATATTATTAATCAAAGCATAAAGTGATATTACAAGTCAAAAACTAAATGATCATAGAGGCTTTAGGTGACTGGTTTGTAGTCATAACATGGTGTAAGCATGTGCCAAGTCAACAAAATAAAGCATCAAAGGAGAATACCACAATACTATACTTTTATATGATGGAAACAACACATGATTTTTTCAATGGACAATTAAGCACTCTCAGCTATTTGAGACAAGTCATGATACAACAATAACTACTAAGCATATGATTAAAATAACATCCAACATGACATGCTAAAGTCTATGCCACAGTCTAAACATGCTTCCTTTTGTACCACTATAAGCATGAAATATTTTACTCGTCTCAAACACCAATCAATTTATTTGAAACAACTCTCATAGGTAATAATCAATAAAGACAATAGAGCCAATCATAGCTAACTAAATAAAACTAACAAGCTATGAACAAATACGAGTGGAAAAACCATAGCTAAACGCAGTACTAGCAAAAAAGAACACTCGCAGAACAATAAGAGTGAAAACTAGAGTGTTCTATGCAATTAAAATGGAGTGCATCATTCTCCCAAATAAATATGCTGGAATCCAACCATATGATACAGCAAACAAAACAAAATAAAACTAAAAACAAAAATAAAGACACTCCAAGAATAAAACATAGCATATGAAGCAATAAAAATATAGCGTCTTGAAAGATGACCTGATACTTTGTTGATGAAGAAGGGGATGCCTTGGGCATTCCCAAGTTTTGATGCTTGTACCTCTTGGATGTTTCTTGAGGTGATATGGCTATCCCCAAGCTTGAGCTTTTGTCCATACTTCATCTCATCACATCATTCTTCTCTCCCTACACTTGAAAACTTCCTTCATACAAAACTTTAGCAGCATTAGTGCAATCAATACAACAAATCTACTTGGGTTTAGTTCTAACACAAGTAAAACATCCATTAAAACATTATCTACTGTAGCAACTTCTTCAAAAAAATATTTCTCTCAAAATAACTCAAAAAGAAAAAGATTAAGAGGCAAATGCAAATAGTGGCAGAAATCTATCAAAACATAAAAGTGGGTAAAGATCGATTTTTTCTAAAATCCTCTGTTGCTCAAATCGAAAAGTTCAAAACTAACGAAAGTTAGATAATTACCTGGGACATATGCTAAAAAATTATCAGATCAATATGACGTTCTGTCTGGGAATACAAATATTTTTGTTGACATCACAGAATCTATTTTTGGACAACAACTTCCCCAAATCTTACTTTCTTTCTATTAGAGGCTATTCTTGCCACAAAAACGAATTAAAAATGATAATAAGAGGTTATTACAGAGGTAACAACTTCCAAGACTCAACAAAATAAAAATTACAGAAATAAAACATGGCTTATCACCCAAGTGTGTTTCTCTTTAACGTCTTTCAGCTAGGCGCCAGAAAAAGAGCTCGCATCAAGTATTTTCAAGTGAAGAAGCATCAAGATCAATTCCAGGAGTCTTTTCAACAAGTAATTGTATTTTATCCATATAAGTTTTAGAAGACCCTCTCTCAACACTCTTGGGTTCACTACTTTCATCAAATGGGTTTTCAGGAACAATCCAATCGAAATTATTTTCCAGAGCTTCATGCATTCCTACGAGATTGAAAGGTATTGGTATTTTGATTTCCCCCTATTTTCAGGTTTAGTTTTATCTATCTTTTCAAGTGTACAAACAACATCTACACATGAGCCTAGCATCTTAAACCGATCAAATACTTTCCTTGCTTCTATAACAACATCTCTAAATTAATTTCCAGAATAAAATCTCTCTTTTCATTATCCTCAACTTCATGAAGTTTAAGAAACATTTGTTGCATTATGGGGTTAAGGTTAACAAACCTAGCCTCCAACATTTCAACTAAATAAGCTGCAGCAGTTTCATAATTAGGAGCAAGTTCTACTAAGGATCTTTTCTCAATATCTTTGAGCTTACTAACATGATTAAAGAATTCTTCAATGTTATCTCCCAGTTATAGAACCACTACCTATAGATAAGTCTTTCAGAACGTACTTAGGGATCAACACAATGAGCTAAAAATAAAGCAACAAAATAACAACTATAAAAAAACTATTTTTTGTTTTTGATATAACGAAGCAAATAAGACAAAGTAAAATAAACTAAGAAAAACAATAACAAAGTAAAGAGATTGGAGATGAGAGACTCCTTGCAGAAATCCTCTTCTCCCGCGCCAGAAAAAGAGCTTGATGTTGTGCAAAGCACACCGTTGGAGAACCCCAAGAGGAAGGTATGAGACAAAGTAGCAAGTTTTCCCTCGAAGAAACAAAGGTATAATCGACCAGGGAGAAAAGAAATCACTTCTGAAGGTGTTGCTAGCTGACTTTTGGCAGGAAGCACTACTGGCGTCAGCAACAACGTGGAACCTGCACACAACACAACCAAAATACTTTGCCCCAACTTACATTGAGGTTGTCAATCTCACCGATTTTGCTGAAAACAAAAGATTAAATGTATAGAATGGAAAGAGATGTTTGTTTGAAGTGAAATAAAGAACAGTGTGTGAATGCTAGAAAAAAGAGATGGCAGTTGCCATGGGAGTTGGCAATAAAACAGAACATATATTTGCAGTGTAAAAGAAAGGGTCGGGGTCCACAGTTCACTAGAGGTGTCTCTTCATAAACAAAAATAGCATGTTGGGTGAACAAATTACAGCTGGGCAATTGACAGAATAAAGACCATACATGACAAGATAATTACTATGAGATTCATTTGGGCATTAGAACATGATACATAGATTGTAATCCAACTGCATCTATGACTAGTAATCCACCTTCCTGTTAGCGTCCGCACCCCTTTCAGTATTAAATTGCAAGCAACAGATTATTGCACTAAGCAAAGTGTGTAAAATAGACAATAGAATTATTCTTGAATAAAGTATTGTTGTTTTATCTCTAGTATCAACAACACATCTACAACCTTAGAAATTATTATCACTCTCCCATATTACTAGAGGCATGAACCCACTATCGAGCATAAATACTCCCTCTTGGAGTCACAAGAACATAATTGGCCAGTGCATCTACTAACAGCGGAGAGCATGCAAGACTACAAATAACATATGACAAGTATATAATCAATCTCAACCATAGTATTCAATATTCATCGGATCCTAGCAAACACAACATGTAGCATTACATAAAGATGATCTTGATCATGATAGGCAGCTCACAAGATCTAAACATCAAGCATAAATTGGAGAAGACAACTATCTAGATATTGCTATGGACATGAAATACTCACGCATCACTTCGAAGGAGGGCATGGCGATGTAGAGGCCTCTGATGATGATCTCCCTCTCCGGCAGTGTGCCGGGAAGAGTTTCAGAACCCTCCCGAGCTAGGGTCGATGATCGAGACCGCAACGGAACTTTTCGTGGATGGAGGCTCGGGAATTTAGTTTTTCCCGATCAGATGTATTTATAGGCGGAAGGGCGAGGTCGGTAGGCGCCCGAGGGGCCCACACACCATACCTAGGCGTGGCCCAGCGCTGGGCCGCGCCTAGGGGTGGTGTGGTGTGGTGACCCGGCATACCACTGCATGGTGTAGTATGCAAGTCTGATATAACACCAATGAAACACAGTTCCACTAGTATTATATCGCTCAGAGTGGTACACAAGAAACATATGCGGGTCCAAGGCATGTCTATAGAATTACAACATTGACTCTGTTACATAAGATCATCACGGCCTCCTACCTTACAATGAAAACTGCAAATAAACTCCAAGAACGACTCGTAGTCTAGACTTATCACGAACTCTATTTGTAGAGTATTTAACTAGCAATAGATGCTATGAATAGATTCTAGCTAAATAGGATCTAGGTTTAGGAAACAAGTTCCTTTCCATTGCTAAGCTAGGTTTTATCCTTGTTGAATGTGGTGTTTGACTCTTCTGACAGGTTTCTGTCCCTTGAAGTAGTTGTTGACTTCTCGGTCTTCGAGTTGCACTATAGATCCTCCTTCGATGCCTCCATATCTAAGCAGGGATTTAAGAGTGGTATGAGTACGAGCATACTCAACAAGTTCATTATAGGGAAGAGGTGTTTAATGCACTAGCTACGGCATTAGACCAGAAAGTCTAATACCAATGCAGGTTTTCATAACCATTTCTTCAAAAGGTTGCTTTTATTCAAGAACTATGTCCGTCAGCCTTCACCGGTTTACTAGAACTTCATGGAGTTCCTTTCCGGCAGCGTTCGCAGTCCAAACCCGAACAGGGAGTGACAGGTCACGATTCATTACACTCGCAGAGGTGTGTTGCTTTACCCATAAGAGATCTTAACCTTGGTGCCAACCGGGCAATTGCTCGTCCACACTTCCTTTGGTGTGAGGCCCGGTATAAGGTCATAGCCAATCATATTCCTCCGCTACCTCGCACACCCACCCTTTTGTAAGTCTGTCCTCCCCTATATCTATGGAGAGACCGGCATTTGTTCTCCCCTATACCAATAAGGTAGACCGTTCCGAACAATTTATATGCCCTGCCCTATCAACCATAGATAGACCGTTCCGGACATCCTTACAATCCATCATAGACCGCATTACCGTGGGGAATTAGAATGGGATCCCCACCCCACCGCTTGTCCCTCAGGATTCAAGTGTCTACGGTAAGCGCATCCGTTGATGTACAAGAGGTGGAAATACGATTGACTACTCCGTCCCACCTGATCTTATGGTTAACACGAGTTTTACGGACAAGAATCACTGGACGACATTTGTTGTTTAATCCTAGATGGATATAAACCCTTGCAATGGAACCTCCACCATATCAACACATACCATGGTTCCATTGCCCACCACATAGTCATATTCATAGTTATGAAAATAGTGGTTTTGTTTTTTATGCAATAGTGATAAACATAGTACTTTGCAAGTAATTTGGTAAAAATACTCCAATGACATGAGCAAGCGATGAACTTGCCTTTCTTGACTGCAAGATTATGCAATCAAGGTCTTCGATACGCAATAACTCCAAATTCTGAAATAGCATCATCGTCCGGTAAGGACGATGTTTAAAAGATTGGCAAGGATGCAATAATGCATAAGTATGAGATGCAATCGCTCTAAGCGTGACCTAACCCCGATGATTTAGGATTAGTGAGTTGTAATGATTAGTTTTGGGTGTGTTGTACTTTTAGAGTGATTCACAAACAAGGTTCTTATCAGAGTTGTGTTGTTTTAGAATCATAAGCAAGTGGTAAAATGCATAGTAACAATCATACATACCCAGGAATAGTAGTTGTATAATAAGTAAAGAGTAGTTGTCAATTTTATGTCCTGTAGTGCATGGTTGATGATTACTTATTATATAATTCAAAAGAATAACTTTTGAAGAACATGTTATTTAATAAAGAACAAGTATGATTATTAGATTTGTGGGGTTCTATGGTTTTCTATGGTTCTAATTGGTTTCTGGAGTAAGTAGTAGGTGGATCCCAATAAGGTTGGATTCATCAGCATCTAGGGCTGGTAAGGTTGAGTTAATCCTAGGCATCCTAAGCAATTATTCATACAAGGTTGCTATCAAGATTGGTGCATTTTGTTGGTGATAGCTAGCTAGGGTTTATAGGTCCTTATAAGCAGGGTTGATGATGATTCTCTGTTTACTTCAAAAGAATAACTTTTGAAGAACATACTTCTTAAATAATAAGAAATATTTCAATTAGGGTTTATATGTACAAGTTTTTGCTATTAGATCCCTTAGGTAAGTAATAATTAGTTCCTAAATAGGATGGTTCTTAAGTATCCAACACTAGTAGGGTTTAGTGGAATATAGTTATGTAATGCTAAATAATTGGTATGGTTGCTATTAGGGTTGATCACAATGGTGTGATGCTAAATAGGAATGGTTAATGTTGAGGTTTCTGAGAATAGAAACTAGGTTTATACTTGATTGATCTTATTTGATCAACTTGGTTAGATGAGTATGCATACATAGGATGCTAAATTAATAGTGATAGGTTTCCTACATTTTATGTGGACATGGCAAGTATTTGGTTACTAATTATGGATCTATGTCTACTAATGAAGTAACATGATCACATGTGAATTTTGGGTTTAGGTTTGGAAATCATTTAGGGTTCATATGAAGTAATGGAGCTATGTTCCTAATGGTATTAGGATTTTAGGATTACACATGAAATGATGAGTTCCTAGTTTTCTTCCTTATGGAACTAGGGTTTTATAAATACCCTAAAGTTCTTGAATTAATAACTTCACTATAAGGTTGAAGTTATTAATAACTTTGAAATAAAAACAATATTGAATTTGCCATTTTGTTATTTTTGAACAATTAATAATTTAGATAATTATTAATTAGCATTTTAAATCCTCCTAATAAAGATTTAATAAGTTATTAGTAAAGAACAATTGGTTTCATAATTTCTTTATTCACTTACTGGTTTTTATTTATTTTAGAAATTTTTCTTAATTTCTGAATTTTTTATTGCATTTAGAATTAAAAGAAAAGAGTTAGATATCAAGTATGAAATAATTAAATTTTTATTAAAAATAAAAATTTCATTTTATATTTTTATTGGATAGATTTTATTTTTAGGAACATTTTGATATCTCATTTACATTTTTCTGAATAAATATGAATTTTTTACATTTATGTAAAGTTTCAGCAATTACTAAAATTTTAAATACAACGTAAATGCTAACTACACCCGGGCTGTTCCTACCCGCAGTCACTGTTTGGTGGGCCATTGGCCAGGTCATCTTCCACGCATGCATTGACCAAGGTTAAAATCGCCACTATGGCATGGGAGCTCACTACCGGCGGAAATTGGCGACGATCGCCGGCGGTATAAGGTTCCCGCGGGGGTGTGGGTGTGCTTGTTGGAAAGAGGATGCCGAGGCGAACCTCATGGTTGTGGCGCCGCTCCGGTGTGGTCACCGGAGCTTGGTCGGCGACGACGTGCGGCGGCGGTGGTCACGGGTCTATGATGCGGGGCATGCTAGAGATCGCTAGAGGAGGAGCTAGGATACTCGGGAGGATCGCCGGCTCACCGTGAGCACGTAGGGCGTGTCGGCGAGGCCGATGGAGGCTTGCATCGCCGGATTTCATGTCGCCGGCCGTCGGAGAGATGAGCTCGTCGGAGACGCTCCGGGGCCTCTCAGCTCGATTCCTCCCGTATGCTGGGCATGTTGAGGATGCTGAAGACGATGGTGGTCACGGCGGTGGTCGGGGAGGCTCCAGTCATCGGCGATAGGTGGTGACTGATACGCGTAAAGCACACGCCCGTTGGGAACCCCAAGAGGAAGGTGTGATGCGTCAGCAAGTTTCCCTCAGTAAGAAACCAAGGTTATCGAACCGGTAGGAGTCAAGGAACACGTGAAGGTTATTGGTGGCGGAGTGTAGTGCGGCGCAACACCAGGGATTCCGGCGCCAACGTGGAACCTGCACAACACAATCAAAGTACTTTGCCCCAACGTAACAGTGAGGTTTTCAATCTCACCGGCTTGCTGTAAACAAAGGATTAGATGTATAGTGTGGATGATGATGATTGTTTGCGAAGAACAGTAAAGAACAATTGCAGAGATTGTATTTCAGATGTAAAGAATTGGACCGGGGTCCACGGTTCACTAGTGGGGTCTCTCCCATAAGATGAATGCATGTTGGGTGAACAAATTACAGTTGGGCAATTGACAAGTAAAGAAGGCATAACAATGCACATACATATATCATGATGAGTACTATGAGATTTAATCAGGGCATTACGACAAAGTACATAGACCGCTATCCAGCATGCATCTATGCCTAAAAGTCCACCTTCGTTATCATCCGAACCCCTTCAGATTAAGTTGCAAACAACGCACAATTGCATTAAGTATGGTGCGTAATGTATATCCTTAGACAAAGCATCGATGTTTTATCCCTAGTGGCAACAAGACATCCACAACCTTAGAGGTTGCTGTCACTCCCAGATTCAATGGAGGCATGAACCCACTATCGAGCATAAATACTCCCTCTTGGAGTTACAAGTATCAACTTGGCCAGAGCCTCTACTAGCAACGGAGAGCATGCAAGAACATAAACAACATATATGATAGATTGATAATCAACTTGACATAGTATTCAATATTCATCTGATCCCAACAAACACAACATGTAGCATTACAAATAGATGATCTTGATCATGATAGGCAGCTCACAAGATCTAACATGATAGCACAATGGGGAGAAGAC
Organism: Lolium multiflorum; assembly: GCA_030979885.1. Taxonomy (NCBI): domain Eukaryota; kingdom Viridiplantae; phylum Streptophyta; class Magnoliopsida; order Poales; family Poaceae; genus Lolium; species Lolium multiflorum. Next base: position 324,577,610 of record CM061748.1, on the reverse strand, counting down.
AACCATCTAGCTACTGCTATGGACCCATAGTCCAGGGGTGGACTACTCACACATCGATCCGGAGGCGATCATAGCGATGAAGAGACCTCCGGGAGATGATTCCCTCTCCGCCAGGTGCCGAGGCGATCTTCCGAATCCCCCCGAGATGGGATTGGCGGCGGCGGCGTCTCCGGAAGGTTTTCCGTATCGTGGCTCTCGGTGCGGGGTATTCGCGACGAAGGCTTTAAGTAGGCGGAAGGGCGGAGTCGGAGGAGTCACGGGGCCCCACACGCTAGGGCGCGCCCCCCTAGGCCGTGCCGCCCTAGTGTGGCGGCGTCCCGTGGCCCCACTTCGTATCTCTCTCGGTCTTCTGGAAGCTTCGTGGAAAAATAAGCCCCTGGGCGTTGATTTCGTCCAATTCCGAGAATATTTCCTTACTAGGATTTCGAAACCAAAAACATCGAAAACAGCAAATGGCTCTTCGGCATCTCGTCAATAGGTTAGTGCCGGAAAATGCATAATAATGACATATAATGTGTATAAAACATGTGAGTATCATCATAAAAGTAGCATGGAACATAAGAAATTATAGATACGTTTGAGACGTATCGTGACCGTGCGAGCTAGGGTTTCCTACTAGGACGAAATTGAGCAGAGGAAGAAGAAATGGAGGCTAGGGTTCGTCCAGGGGTTTTATACCGCGCGAAGCGAGCCTCGTCACGTCGTCGAGGAAGGAGAGCTTGCCAGCGCGAGGGAGAAGACGAGCACGTCGTCGTGCTGGCCTCCATGCGCGTTGGAGAGGATGAGGATGAACTCCTCATCTTTATTTTTACGAAGGGGTACGTGGGTTTCTTAGTGGGCTGCTCCTGGGTGGTGGCTTGGGCCGCGTTGGTGGACTCCTGCTGGGCCAGTTGCTGGGCTGCTGCGGTCTGGTAAGGTCCAGGTAAGTCCTTTCTTCTTTTTCTCTTTTATTTATTTTCTGTTTTGTATATCTATTTTGAATTCAGATTTGAATTCATATTTTAACTATTTTCTGTTTTGCAGGTATTTGACAATTTGTATTAGGATTTGATAACAATGGTCATTGCATTATTTTTTTGCTCAAAACAAATGTGTAATGCATGATTTTGTTTGTATCCTTGTGGTTTCTTTTTAAATTTCAATTTAGCCATGAATTTATGTGTTCTTTGGGATTACTTTTCCTCCTTGCAATACAACTCTCTTTTGAATTATTTAAAGTGGATAATTGCTTCTCAAAACATTTTATAGATTATTATGAGGTCTTGGTTTCTTATTTGAGAGTTTGTTTTACTTACATATTATTTTATGGGATCACCTATTTATTATTGTTTTGTAAATTCTCTTATAATCCCCTTTTCAAGGTGTACACTATTATTATCTTTGAAAATGTCTAGAGTAATTATTGTTTCCATAATGGCTTGGTCTTGGTTACAAAGGTAAGTGGTTGATCACCTCACATGGTTTTAAATAAAGGGTTTAAACTATGTTCATTTTATGCTCCATAATTAAGTATAGGATTTAACTAGTGAGCAATTCTAGGGTGCTAATCATATTCACCTAATGGCAATTGGTTTGTATCTCTATTATGGCCTGGGTTTATATTCTGATCACCATAGTGATACATAAACTAGGGTTGAGATATTATTTTAGTTTGTAGAGTTGAGATGACATCATATTGCATTTGCTAGGGTTTAATCTCCCCTAACCAAGGTAATATGGTTACTTGCTTAATAAATCATGTGCTCATTTAATTACTAAGGACTTGAGAATTGGTTTTATCTTCCACCAATTGACTTTTATTACTATCCTCCATTTATCATTAAAGTAACTAAAGTGGTTATGGTTCTTTTTGTAGTTAACTTTGGTTATATGAATGAATGGTTTCTCACCATATAAAGTATAGAATTTATTCTAAGGTTTTCTTAGGTTCTTTAATTGATGAATGAATGAAAAATAGATGGGGTAAGATTCTACTTATGATCACCAAGTGATTCACAAGTTAAGGTTAGGGTATAAGCCTATGGTTGCTTACTAGTTACCTCCCTATGATTTCATGTGGTGAATGATATCTACTTATCCTATTAGGGTCTAACTTATCCTCACATACCTCAAGAGCATGATCATGGATTAGGCATGATCAACTTGTTCTTAATATCTTTACCTCAAGTTCTTAGGGTTTATGATCATTACTCATTTTATAATGATCAAGGTTTGGCTTCCTAAAGTATTTCTAATGGAATGGGTTTTCACTTCCATGATCAAGTGTTGTCTTGATCAACTAGGATATAGCACTTCTATTTTACTTTCTAGGATGGAACTACTATGGTTACCTCAATAATTTATATCCCAGGAGAATACCTGAGATATTCTGTTAGGGTTCTACTTAAACAATGATGATATAATCATCTGGTATATGGATAGTTCTCTCCCTCAAATTCAAGTGTTGCCTCAACTAACTTGAGTGTAGCACCAAAGCTTGAGCTCTCTTTCATAGGAATAGTTATTCTAGGGTTTATGGTGCACTCACAATATCTCAATAGGTATCAAGTCTAAAACTCCACTTTGCTATCTTGGTTGAATTAATCTCTTCCTTACTTTATCAATTCATTGATATGGTATTATTCCATGTGATATTAGGTTATCTCACCACTCCAAGGGAAATGGTTTTCAACCAAATACTTTAGTTTCAAAGTTGTCCTTTATTCTTAAATAGGTAAAGCTTGGATTGGTATGAATGGTCTCTCTCATTTGGGAATGACTTGGATAATACTCTAGGGTTCCTCTTGAAGATGATGTTGTGATCATATGGACATTTATATCCAAGGTTTGCCTCAAGGTTTGTCATTGCTTCCCTAAATAGAATAGGACTCTCACCTCTTTAGGTTTGATGTAGAGCTATTTGGAATAGAGAAGAATATATACGTCTTGAGTGGATATCCTTGTTATAATTTCAATGTTGAAGTGCAATGAATACCATGAGGTTTCATGGTAGGATCATGGATTAGTTTTAAGACATGGAGAAGATAAGTCAAGAATGGTTTCTCCATTTTATTGTTACTTGGTTTGTAATTGAATAGATGTTCTTATGTTATGGCAAGGATTACCATATTATGATCTGTTATAAGATCAAGCAATGGATCATTGATTAAAGTGTTGTTGTGTTAGTTTTAATTCCATTTGATCTAACCCCTTAGATCAAATCATCTCTACCCAAAACAAGGTTTTATCAAAGGTCACATTGAGGTTTATAGCACTTGACTTGATGAGCTACTTCGATTCCACCAAGGTCAAGTGACTTCAGTTACTGTGACTGTTTTACTTTAAAGCGCGAAAATTCCCAGATTTTCTATGCATGAATGCAATGCACACATCTGTTTCCTCTATTTTTGTAACCCCAATTCCTGGGATATTACATGTGGCCACCTCCTGACTCGGCTCCGTCTCTCCTCTAGACTCCGTCTTCGTTATAGTAAAATAGGAACTTCGGCTTTCGTTTTGTCCAATTCCGAGAATATTTTCTGTACAACTTTTCTGAAATACAAAAATAGCAGAAAACAGAGAACTGACACTGTTGCATCTTGTCAATAGGTTAGTTTCAAAAAATACATAAAAGTGTCATAAAGTGTAAACAAAACATATAGAAATTGGTGTAAAACAAGAATGGAGCATCAAAAATTATAGATACGTTTGTAATGTATCAATAACTCCGCGAGCCGTGGTGACTGGCGACTGGCAAGTTACCGAGCCTCGATACTGGGGAGTCTCGAAAACCGGCGGCTGGCGAGTCTCCAACCATGGTGACTCCACGAGCAAGTCACTGAGCATGGGGACGGGACTGCCGGTGTAATTAGCTCAAAGAAATCTGTTGGACTTAGGGTCTTGGTGTAATGGTTACTAGATGCTGCCCCGCGCGTTGCTGCGGAACCATGTAGAGACTGATTTTATGAGCATCCAAAACGATAGGAGATTGCGCAAAAAAACTAAAGTTAGAAACATTATTATTACATACATATAGGACAAAGTAACACTTTGGGTCATAGATCGCCCACCCATTGATGTCAAAATACAGCTTCAAAAAATCATCCACTTACTATTAATGTTACTCTTTGAGTTTTAAATATAAATAATTTCCGTTGTTCGTAGGTTCCCAAATTCGTTATAAGCCAAATCGAACAAAAGAAATGTCTCAAATCACAATTCCTTCCATTCTGGATAGAATACTCCTTCGAAATAAATAGGTGATCTGTCAATTCATAGCGATGCAAGCAATACTAAATCAAGAAAGGGCGCATGTTGATAAATGTACAATTTTTAAAAATGATATATGAGTATATATGCAGAAATTCAACAACGTCCGAAGGTGCTTCTGTAAGTACTGTAACGAAATTAGATGCAGTTATCAAGTTTATGAAGAAAATAGGCAAAGAATATGCACGGAAGAAATGTAATAAAGGACAAACATAAGTACTATCAAACCAGATAATTGTACCTTCTTATTGCATAGCATGCTGCTCATTTCAACCTATCAGCTGCAAACAAATCATCTGCATCGCACATATAGGAGAAAAAATATCACCAATGAAAGAAATTGCACGTGGCTGTATATGTGAATTACCTCTGCATGCGTAGATTTGTGTGAGGTTATAGCGAAAGGAAAATGGATAGGTAGGCAGATGCTCTCTTACCGATCTATACCTGTAACATCCAATCTGTTAGATGTATATATCTGTATATTGTAGTTTACCCATATGTTAGGGGGCTTTCTGCATATGTGCACCTGTACATGTACTATATATTGTGGCATTTGGCCCCCTGGTAATACAACAAGCATATTTCCTAACATGGTATCAGAGCAAATATTGATCCTCTAGTTTCCCCGGGCCGACGTTGCTTGTTCAATCTCCCGTCTGTCGCCCAATTACTCTGCTCCAATCTCCCGGCCGATTCCGCCCGGCCTCGCCGCCTGCTCTCCGTTGCGTGGCGCCCGATTCCGCCTGCTCTCCATCCCGCTCCCGATTCAGCTCGGGACTCCGTCGCCTCCGTCCGCACGCACGTCCGCGCGTGGTGCGTGGATTCTCCCCAAGCCCCGGCCGATTCTCCCCAGCTCCGGCCGATTCACCCCTGCCGATCGTTTCCGCCCGTGCGCGGCCGCCCTGGCCGATCAGCCTCCGGTCCGCCCGGGCCGGCCGGCTCCAGCTCGCGCCCGGCTTCGTCGTTGACTTCGACGTTCGATCGGGCTCTCCTGACTTCGATCTGGAAGCAAAAAAATCAAAAAAATCAAAAAAAATCAAAAAAAAAAACTGTCGTCGGCTGTTGTTACCTGATGTCTTCTTCCGCTGATCCTTCGTCGCCTTTGCGGCCTCTTCACGCGGCTCTGCCCGCGCTTCACCGACTCCGTCTACGTTGGCTCACCGCTCTATACCGACTTTTGCTCTCTTCATGCGGCTCTGCCGCGCTTCGCCGACTTTGTCTCCCTCGGCCTGCCGTTCTAAATCGACTTTTGCGGCCTCTTCACGCGGTTCTGCCGCGCGCCGACTTCGTCTACGTCGGCCCGCCGCTCCTACATCGACTTTTGCGGCCTCTTCCCGCGGTTATGGCCGCTTCGTCGACCCATCTACGTCGGCCTGCCGCTCTACATCGACTTTCGCGGCTCTTCACATGGTTATGACCGCGCTTTTCCGACTCTGTCTTCATCGGCGTGTTGCTCTCCGTCGCGCCCTTTGGTGGCCTCTGTGCGTGTGGGTGATAGCTCTTCGTCGGCACCTGATTGTGCGTCGACCTCTCCAGTCGCGCCCCTCTCTGCGCATGAGATAGCGCAGCTTCACTGCCTGCTTGATGCTTGGGATTCCAGTTTACGTCAGCAGCCTCGCGGTCCGAGTCTCTGCCCTCGTTCTCATTGCACCTACTGTGGCAAGGTTGGCCACACTTCCTCCACCCGGGACGCGGGATCCCAGCTTTACGTCAGCCTGGATCGTCGCAGCTAGCTCTTCAGATCTTCTCGCTTGCACTCTCGATCGGACATTCTCGGGGTCTTCGTGGTCTCGCTCGCTACTCCGACTCTTCCCGCCGGCGCTGCTGGTTCTCGTGGATCGGCTCTTCCGGCATGCGCGGCCACCACTTTCTGCTACGCCGTACGTCCCCGTGGTATCTGGATTCTCGGAGCTTCCTTTCATATGACCTCTCGAGTCTTCTATTCCTCTGCTCTTCGGTCTCTTATTTCTCCTGTCCGTGTTGTCACGGCTGATGGTACCTCTATTCATGTTTCTAGTACAGGCACCCTTTCTACTCCCTCTTTCTCTGTCCCGATGTTTCTCATGTTCCTCGCCTTCAGATGAACCTTTTCTCTGCTAGCCAGCTCACCGATTCTGGTTGTCGCGTCATTCTTGACGCTGAGTCTTGTGCGGTTCAGGATCGTCGCACATAGGTCCTGGTTGGAGCTGGCCCTCGTAGCCGTCAGTCTCCGGGGCTTTGGGAGTTAGACTGGCTTCGTGTTCCTTCCGCTGCCACTTCATCTGCCGTTCTCCTCCGGTTGTTGCCTCTCACACGGCTCTTTTCAGCAGTGGCATCATCGTCTTGGTCACCTTTGTGACTCTCGCCTGTCGTCTTTGGTTCATCGTGGCCTTCGGGGGTCTCTCTGGAGATGGGTCGTTACACTGTTATGGTTGTAGGTTAGGCAAACAGATTCAGCTTCCTATCCTACTAGTGTGTCTGTCTCTGCGACCGTTCGATTTAGTCCATTCGATGTTTGGGGTCCGGCTCCCTTCGCTTCGAAAGGGGGCCATCGATACTATATCTTATTCATTGATGATTTTCACGGTACACCTGGGTGTTTTCCATGCGCTCTCGCAGTGAGGTGCTCTCTATTTATCAGCGTTTTGCAGCCATGGTCCGTGATACGTCTCCGACGTATCGATAATTTCTTATGTTCCATGCCACATTATTGATGATATCTACATGTTTTATGCATACTTTATGTCGTATTTATGCATTTTCCGGCACTAACCTATTAACGAGATGTCGAAGAGCCAGTTGCTGTTTCTGCTGTTTTTGGTTTCAGAAATCCTACAAAGGAAATATTCTCGGAATTGGACGAAATCAACGCCCAGGGGCCTATTTTTGCACGAAGCTTCCAGAAGTCCGAACGAGAGACGAAGTGGGGCCACGGGCGACGACACGCCAGGGCGGCGCGGCCTGGGCCCTGGCCGCGCGGCCCTGCTGTGTGGGTCCCCCGTGATGCCCTCTGACCTGCCCTTCCGCCTACTTAAAGCCTCCGTCGCGAAACCCCCAGTACCGAGAGCCACGATACGGAAAACCTTCGAGACGCCGCCGCCGCCAATCCCATCTCTGGGATTCAGGAGATCGCCTCCACCCGCCGGGAGGGGAGTCATCTCCCGAGGACTCTTCACCGCCATGGTCGCCTCCGGAGTGATGAGGAGTAGTTCACCCCTGGACTATGGGTCCATAGCAGTAGCTAGATGGTCGTCTTCTCCTTATGTGCTTCATTGTCGGATCTTGTGAGCTGCCTAACATGATCAAGATCATCTATCTGTAATGCTATATGTTGTGTTTGTCGGGATCTACTTGCCCTCTACATCCAACTAAACCCTAGTCTACAATCCGTAGGCATTGACAAGTTAATACCTTGACAATTGGCGCCGTCAGGATCTAGATGCGACAAGGAGCTGATCTCGTGGCACGTTCAAGATCGTCGACTTCATCGGTAGCAAGCAACATCATGGACAGAGGTAAACGTATCGAAACTGGTCTCGTTGATTTTATTCCTCACCCGCCCTCCCGTTTGGATGCATATGCGTATCTGGAGGAGCCCATGAAGATGACGTTTGGAAAATTCCACTTCCACGTTGAGAAAGAAGGATCGTATCGTCTCGAAGTTCCGATTTCGTCGGGATTATCGGCGGATGGTCTTGATCCCTTAATCTCAGTGTCATCCGTCGAGTCAAGCGACAAGGAGATTTCGTCGCCACGCTTCATCGGCAGCAGGGCAAGTGAAAAACTCGCCAAAATCTTCAGCGACATGTCCTTCGAGTCATCGGCGGACTCCTATATAAGCGATGATTCGAGCGACACCGATAGCTTCGACTTCATCGACAAATCCATCTCTATTGGGAAGGTCTTCACCAATCTCTATGATGGTGTCACCGAACCAAGCAAAGCGAAAACTCCAAAATATCACCAAGTTTATGCCATTGGAGAAGCAAGTCGCGATCAAGAGGAAACATCAGAGGCTTTCGACGATTTGGGAAATCCTTATGTCGATCCCTCAGATCTAAGGAGAGGTTTGGGCACTAAATATGTCAGGCCCACACCACGTGCCAGAGTTCAACTCCCACAAGCAGCCTGGGATAGAGCTGCGAAAGTTTTAGATGGCTCTGAACCAATGGAGACAACTGCTACAGTCGAAGAACTGCAAGCTTATCATATAGACTCGCCAGAGCTGGAAGAGAGTTGGAAAAACAGACAGCTGCTTTGAAACGAAGGGAGGCAGCTTCCGCATCGAGCGGCGACGAGCGGAATTAAGTCGACACTCAAACTTCGGGAGATAGTCACAGAAAGCTCGGAGGAGAGCAAGATCTCGGCTGCAAAATATACCGGAAGCCGAAAGAGAGACTTTAATCCAAAAACCTCGACATGTCCTTTATGTCAATCGACACGAGGGGGAATATTATCCCAAAAACACCGGAAGCAGGGTACATGGCGACACAAGCCTTCATCTTAGCGTCCAGGCCACCTCCCGGAGATCCAAGGGAAGCGTTGTAACATGACCATGGCAGATGTGGAGCCATGGGAGCAGCGTTCACAACACACCTCCCGAAGGAACTGCAAGGCAAAATAGTCCAAGACCTACTGCAGCAGTGCAAGATCCACCAAGAGCAAGTGGAGCCAGGGACATAACAACTCAGGCTAGAGTTGATAGAGCGCGACAAGAAAGAAGGGAACGTCGACACTCACCAGAACTTGCTGAAGAGGACATGTGTGGACTTCCATGTTTCACACGACGAGTCCGAAAAACTCGAGTTCCATCAGGATTCAAGCTACCCGATAGTTTCAAGAAATTCGATGACCGCAAGACCCCGAGGATTGGCCGGGTGGATTACCTCGAGACAAGAAATTGATAGGTGGGACCAGAGCGACCGCCATGCAGAGCATCCGTATACATCTAAGCGGAGCGCGTATCATGGATAAAAAGCTTCCCCAGGTTCCATCGACAGCTGGGAAAGTTTCAAGACGTATTTATCAAGAATTTCCATCAACTTTCAAGAAACCTGCGACGCTAGAAGAGTTGAGATCATGTCGACAAAAACATGATGAATCAATGAGAAGTACATCCAAAGGTGGAACATCATCAAAAACTCGGCAGAAAATATATCTGATGAAAGAGCGATAGATGCATTTGTTGCAGGAGTTCGACGAGGAGATTTCGTGGAGGACTTGGGGAGGACAAACCTAAGAACAGTATCAGTTTTAATGGAGATAGCAAACAGATGGGCTGATGGTGAAGATGCGGTACATAACAAACGACATAGGTCCCCAGAGGAAGATCGCAATCGAAATTTTCAAAATAGACGCCGATTTCCCCGTCAATTTTCAAGTTACGATGCACCTGGCCAAATATCGGCTGGCTTTCGGGGAAACAATGGAGGAAACAAGAGAGATGACTACCGAGAAGTAATGCACAGCAAGGCGGCAATAGAGATAACAGCAAAATAGCGGGCCAAGGTTCCAGAGACCTTTTGTGTCTCCCGAAGAAATGATGAACGGGCCATGTCAGATGCATTTTTTTCTCGATAGCAATGGAAAAAGACAGTCAGGACACTTGTAAAAGGATTGCCGAAATTTCCAGGCAATGTTAAGATGGACAGGACATGCAAATGCTCAGGCAGCTCACAGAAATCCTCAAGGACCTAGGAGTGAAATTCACTTGCCACCTCCTCCCGCGGTCACAGACGAAAATCGACATCAGCTCAGAATAGCGGCAGCACCTGCTCCACCGCCTCACGTCGATCCTAACCTAACGGAGCTGTCTCGATGATTCGTAAAGGCAGCCATCCAATAGAGCTCGAAAGTAATCTCGCAGTGTTTATGGCAGAGAAGATGCCACCACCAACAGTCGAGTACCTTAACTGGTCAGGGCAAGATATTGGCTTCACAATAGCTGATCATCCACAGCAAGTTCCTCGACCAGGGCAGTGATCTTACCAGCAGTAATTGCGGGATTCGATGTATCTCGAAGTATTCATAGATGGCGGCAAATAGCCTAAACCTTATGTAACGCAGATACGCTAAGGAAGATGAATATTTCTCGCAAATTTGAAACCAACCGACACACGTTTCCACGGCATCACACCAGAAGCCAAGTTACCCACTAGGGAAGATCAATCTCGACGTTCGCTTTGGGACCCGGAAAACTACAGACAGAAAGGTTGGAATCTTCAAGTTGTGGATTTCCTGCCGCAATATCACGCTTTGTTGGGGCGACCAGCATATGCCAGGTTTATGGCGGTACCACATTACACGTACTTGCTTTGGAGGTTACCCGGACCTAAGGGACCAATCACAATCAAAGGAAAGCTTCGCGCTAGCCGATAAATGCGACAAAGATTTTCATCGACTATCGAACTTTCGGGATGCAGCAGTAGCACGCAGCCAAGGCTCATGACCGATTACGATGTGCGCTCACGTAGGGAGGCCAACAAGGAATCAACTTTCAATACAGCAAAAGATTCTAAGGAAGTGCAGATTCACCCGACAGATCCCAAGAAAACGACGTCCATCACAACAAACATGGATAGGAAAGCGTGCTCGTCGAGTTCCTCCGTGAGCACCGAAAATCTTCGCATGGTGTCCACCTGACATGCAGGAGTACCAGGGAACTTGCCGAGCACCACCTAAATTTGGATCCTATTGCGAGACCAATCAAGCAACCTTTGCGTTTTTCTGAACCAAACCCATGCTATCAGAAATTGATCGACTTAGAGAAGCTGGTTTCATCAAAGAGATATCTACGGAGGCTACTTGGGTAGCTAACCCAGTAATGGTGCCGAAGAAAAACACGAAAGTCCTTCGCATGTGTGTCAACTTTACGTGCCTCAATAAACATTGTCCAAAGGATCACTTTCCCCTCCCAAGGATCGATCGATTATCGACTCCACGGCAGGATGTGAACATCTTTCCTTCTGGACGCATATTCTGTTACAACGTGATCAGACTAAAGAAGACGACGAAGTTAAAACAGCGTTCATCACACCGCACGGCGTATTTTGTTACAAAACAATGCCCTTCGGGTTGAAAAACGGGGAGCAACATATCAACGGATGATGCATAAGTGCCTGCAACACAGATTGGGAAAATGTACAAGTGTACATCGACGACGTCGTCATCACATCAAAAAGGGGGCAACATTAATCGAGGACTTGAAGGAAACTTTCGACAACCTCGACAAATTTTGTCTCAAGTTGAATCCGACGAAATGTTTTTCACGTCTCGCAGAGAACTTCGGGTTCCTAGTCTCAAGCAAGAGGGATCGAAGCAAATCCCGAAAAATCCAAGCTATCGTAACAATGAGGAAGCCAACAAAGTTGAAGGAAATACGCAGCTAACTGGGCGAGTCGCAGCTTTAAGTAGATTCATCGCAAGGGGAAAAAGCGTTACCATTCTACGCCCTAATCAAACAAGGAGAGAAGTTCCTGGAACGAAGAGGCAGATAGGGCCTTCGAGGACCTCAAACGGAAAATTTCGACACCACCAATTCTAGTGGCGCCAAAAGAGAAAGAACCACTCCTGTTATATATTGCGGCTACACCTTAGGTGGTCAGCACGGCACTAGTTGTCGAAAGAGAAGAAGAAGGAAAACTCCATGGAGTGCAGAGGCCATATTTCATCGCGAAGTATTATCGCCTTCAAAACAGAGGTACCCGCACCAAAAGCTAGCATATGGAGTATTCACAACCGCAAGAAAATTGCGCCATTATTTTTCGGCGCATCCGATAATAGTGGTCAATGAGGCGCCTTTATCCAACATACTCAATAATCCAGAAGCTACAGGCCGTGTCTCCCTTTGGGGAATAGAACTTTCTCCTCGGGACATCACGTATGAAAAAGAAAGGCAATAAAGTCACAAATTCTACCAGACTTCATCGCAGAGTGGATGGAGTTGCAAAACATAGGACCTCCGGATTTATCGAGAACCTGGACTATGAACTTCGACGGGTCCAAAAGGTTAGAAGGAGTTGGAGCAGGGGTAATACTCATATCACCTGAAGGCGACAAATTGAAGTACGTCCTGCAATGACGTTCCCAAACGCATCTAATAATGAAGCAGAATATGAAGCCCTTATACATGGGATGAAGATGGCGAAAGCCTGCGGCGCAACTCGACTAAAAATATTCGGCGACTCACAATTAGTAGCTCAGCAAGTCATGAACCAATGTGATGCGATCAATGATAGCATGGTGGCGTACAAAGAGATGTATAATGAGCTGGAGAAACTGTTTGATGGATGCGAGGTAAACCATATCAGTAGGTTGAGCAATGATGAAGCCGATGTTCTCACAAACATCGGGTCGCAGTGCCTCGCAATTCCCCAGGTGTGTTCTGGGAAGAGATAACAGAAAGATCCACGAAGCCGAAGAAATCAACAAAGAAGGAGAAGAGCGAGAAATCCTCGGGGGCTGCGAAAGGAGCATTGGAAGAAGAAGAAGAAGAAGAGGAACAAGATCTAGTATTGATGGTGCAAATCCCGTGGATGCAGGCATACGTATCATACATCCTAAGAAAAACAATACCCGACGATCCAGTTGAAGCAAGGCGAGTTATTAGGCGATCCAAAGCTTTCACGGTGGTCAAAGGGGAGTTGTACAAATGCAGTATCTCGGGTGTGTTACAACGGTGCGCCACACCCGAAGAAGGAAGGATAATTCTGAAAGACGTACACGAAGGAGTATGTGGCCACCACGCAAGCAGTCGAGCTATTGCAGCCAAAGTTTTTCGAGCAGGATTTTACTGGTTAACAGCAATTGAGGACGCAAAGGAGATAGTGCGAACTTGTGACGCATGTCAGAGATTTGCCGCAAAACCTCACTCTCCGGCAGCAGAATTAATGCCAATACCCTTATCTTGGCCTTTTGCTCAATGGGGTCTCGATATGGTGGGAAAATTACACAAAGCTTCGCCGGGAGGATACGAGTACATGTTGGTTGCTGTCGATAAATTCACCAAGTGGATAGAAGCAAAGCCGATAAATTCACCAGATGCAGCATCAGCAATAAAGTTTGTGAAGGGCATCGTTTTTCGATTTGGAGTACCTCACAGCATCGTCACGGACAATGGCAGCAATTTTACGTCAAAGGAGTTCAAGGCGTACTGCGCAGAGGTAGGCATCAAATTGCACTTTGCGTCGTTGCACATCCTCAAACCAATGGTCAAGTCGAGAAAGCCAATGGCATCATCTGCAATGGCATCAAGAAACGTTTGTTAGGACCACTGGAAAAAGCTCGACATACCTGGCCGAAGAATTACCAAGTGTGTTATAGAGCATCCGAACAACACCAAATACAACACAGGAGACCCCGTTCTTCCTTGTCCATGGAGCAGAGGCAGATCGCCGATAGAAATAGAGCACGACTCCCCCAGAGTCACAGAGTATAATGAAGAAGCTTCCAGGAAAGCATTGGAAGACGACGTCGACGCACTCGACGAAGCTCGAGACGAAGTATTATCAAGGGTAACCAAATATCAGCAGGACTGAAAATTACCACCGACGTTTGCGACCAAGATCTTTTCAAGTTGAAGACTTAGTTTTGCGACTCAACCAAGAGCGTAATGAAAAACTCGAGTCGCCATGGCTTGGCCCCTACGTCATTACGGAAGTAATCGAAGGAGGAGCATACAGAATAAAAGACAAGAAGACAGGGTTCCCGAAAAACCCCTGGAACGTGGCACAACTCAGGCGGTTCTACGCTTAGAGTCGAAATATAGTCCTCCTCTCGTAAAAATACAATGTACCGAAACGCCCATGAAGTTTTCGACGCATCTTTCCTTTTCGGGGCACCGAGTGGGGCCGAAAAAGGTTTTTAATGAGGCGGGTTGGGTGCTGCAATATAATAAAGATAGTGGAGATATACTTCTTATTCTTCGACGCACTGGGGGCTCAATGCCTTCAAAGTTACAAAATATATACAAAACTAGGCTTACCGAAATATTTCGCCTTGCTACAAGAATACCTCGCCAAATAGAATATCGGAAGCCAACAACTATAAATATAGTGTACTCGTCAAAATGTTATTGCTTTGGTTTGAAAACCTCGCAACAAAAAGATAGAACGTCACCACCAAGACACTCGGGGGCTCGTACCCATTGATAGCGAAATATATGTACCTTCTCGCAATAAGAGACAAATCTTCGAGATAAAAAAATAGTACAAACTCCAGCCAAAGGCTCGGGGGCTGGACGATCAAAAATAAAAACAATACATACTTACAGAGTTGACAGCTTTACAATATAGATCATGTTTACAAAGGCATATCAATGGTGAAACTACAGCAAGAAAAAAGGAAAAACCCTCAATGGATACCTAGCACATGGTCTATGGTTACTCGTTCATTGGAAGGACGAGTACTATGCTCGGCATAGCTACCCTTCACGAAGAATTCAGCGTCCATCCGAAGAAGTTCATCCATCATATCTTCGGCTACAGGAGTCACCAGATCATCAATCTTGCTCATGTTTCTCTTTTTCTTCGACATTTTAGCCAGGCACGTGGGAACAATTTGATCCATGGGCAATTTTGGATGGCAAATCTTTATCATCATCATAGCAAATCTTGCGCCAGCAGAGAGTTGAGCCCGCACAAAGCCATGGATTCGAGGAGCATCTCGAAACTTTTCCATTAATGCAGGAAGAGTTTCTGGCATTTTGTTGCGAGGGAACATGGTTCCATAAACTAAAAACAAAGACTTCGTACAGAAGTCAAGGAAATCACGGACCTGACCCGCGCGATCTTGGAATCTGACAATTTGACGGGTACGCTCGGGAGTAACCCAAAAGTTAGAACCATGTTGCGCAGCCAGTCTGAGCAGAGCATTGGCTCGAGCTTCAACACGTTGATCTTCGGCAGCAGTATCCAAAAATGAGCCTGGTACAGCGAATAAATTGACAAGGAAGGACAAATAGCAAAAATAAAATCCAGCATGGTTAGGAACAGGAAGCATACCTGTCATGTCCAGGCTGGCGTCAGTCATTAGCTGAAGCATATAATTTTCTCGAGAGGAAGCTTCGGTAGCCTCAGCAACAGCAGCATCCTTTGCAGCAATGGCCTCTTGTGCTTGTTGAAGGGCAAATTTTTCTCTCTCAGATGCTTGTCGAGATTGTTCCATCATCGCAAGAGTTTGTTTTTTCATGGATTGGAGTTGTTGGCGCAATTCTTGCAAATCTTGCGACAGATGTTGTCCTGAAGAACCGTCGACAAGGTTATCATTGACTAGTGTTTTCTTCGAGAAGGAGGAAGCAGGAGAAGTATCGGCAGAATGAGGATCGGCAGAGTAGTTATCAAATATCAACTGGAAAAGAAAACTCCAATATCAAAGGATTGCACAAGACAGAATTCCATTGATCTTCAAGAAATTTACATGGATATTACAGAAGGAGTTCTTCAAAAGTACTAAGGTAATTGTCGCCAAAGATAATATGGCGACAATAGCTAAAGAAACAAGAAAAAATAAAAAGAAGGGGCATTCAACTAGACCTCCAGCTTTGATGAGCTAGGAGTTGAAGATGGCTTGATCCCAAGATAGGACAGGATTTTCTTCGTGTTGGGCTTCGCCGCCTTGATCAACGATCGCCATTTTGTCTGCTTCTATCTGCTCTGTGTCGCCTACTTTCGCCCGATAGTTTGTTGGCTATCAGCAACCAAGCAAACAGTGCTTTCAACAGCACCTTCATATTTTCCGGCGCATCTTCAGCCCAAGATCTTCAGCGGATTAAAGCACTTGGCAAGAGCAAGGAAAGTTGTGGGTTCCTCCTTTTTTCGAAGAAATAGGGGAAGAGTCGCGACAGCCCTGCTTTAGCTTGATCAACTCGCGTGCTTCTGTTCCATGAAACTCAAGGAACGAAATGGCGTCAAGAAGAGGATCATTGTCGGATCTTCAAGTTCAAATTCTTGAGATGTTTTACCTGTCACGATCAAAACTTATTGATCAAAAAGCAAGTGAAGAAAAGAAAGTCCAAAGGATGTGAAGTGGTTCAGATACTTACTGACAAAGTGATGGTTTTGCGACCTTATGCGCTTAAGGATCGTTTTCTCGCGAGCAGCTTGTGCAGCTATATGCTCGCTCAGCGAAGTCTCGGCATCGTGAAGTCTCTTCCTAAGATCTTCGACACCAGCAGCATCGGCCTTGGCCTTGTCAGCCTCTGCCCTAGCTTGGATAACATTTGATTCGGCCTTCTTACAAGCCTCTTCACTTTGCTCTAATTTTGAGCAAGTGTATTGGCACGTTCGTTGACCTCCGCCAGTTTTTCTGCCAAGAAAGTTAGTTAAAAACATCGACAACAAAGGAGTAAGAAGGCAAGGGCAAAAAGAAGCAGCAAGGCATTACCTTCAGTCTTACTCGCATACTCACGATACCCAATGAATTGGGCACCGATACGAATAAGCTCTTTGATCATAGGCTGTCAAAGAAGGACAAAGAAAGAAAATGTCGATATAGGAAAAATATTATGGCATAAAGAAGCAAACAGAGGAAATATAGACAGTGACAAGAAAATTAAGAACTTACATCATCCAAGAGAGGGTTAGAGGAGTTACTCAATTGGAGAGTAGGCTCCGGGATTGTTTCAACCCTTGCCCTTTTCGGTGAAGGGACAAGGGGGCTGGAAGGAGGAGTAGAAGCGCCGACATCTTGTTGAGGAGGCGAGGATTCATCTCCTTCAACTGGCATCTCCGAAACAACTAGAGTATGTGACGTACTCGTTCGAGCAGCCACATCAAAAGCTGGTACTTCTTCCTCATCATCACTGCGATTAAATGATGGCAGCATAAAAAGCAAGATAGAGAAAAATCTTCGAGTACAAAAAAAAATAAAAAATAAAAGAGGTGACTTACGAACTGATGAGGGCCTCAAGGTATGGATCATAAGCTGCCTTCTGATGTGAAGGAACAGCTTCTTCGGCTTTGGAGGTGCCGGAATCTTCGACATCACTCCTTTTCCTTTTGTTCTTTGGAGAAACAGCAGGAGGAGGAGATTGTGCTTGCAAAGGCCTTCGTAGGCCTCCTTTTCACAGATCCCGCAGATTTTCGAGAATCTGCGGGTTCATTCACAAAAGAGGGGGCATCTTGGTTGTCATCGGTGACAACGGCCCTTTCTCGACTTCTCCACCTCAGGAAGGGGCGGAAGTGAGACAAGATTTGGATGGTTCTATAAAAAAACGGGGGAAGGTGTCAAAAAAGGAGTTACAAAAAGATAGCAAGGCAATAACAAATCAATCGACAAAGTCTACCTTAGGAAGCGCATTGGTGGCGTTGTATGGTTTTACACGACAAGAAGAAGGGACAGAATCTTTTTTGCTGAGGGAGGAGATTTTTCGGACAAGCTTTTCTAAATCCTTGACCTCCAAATCTACCGACAACCGATCTGTGTCCTCGTCGCCAGCATACTTCCAGAGAGGATTTTTGCGAGCCTGAAGAGGCTGCACTCTGGCCCTAAGAAAATACGCTGTGATTTGGATACCTGACAATTCTTCACCGCGAGTATTTTGTAACTCATGGATGCGAGTCATCAAGGCCTCTGTCGATGTTTTTTCTTCCTCGGTAGCCTCTGCATCCCAGGAGCGGCGGCGAAGGATTTTTTCGGCACCATCGAAAGGAGGGATGTTGTCTTCAGCGCATCCATGGTTCTCCTCTTGAATGTACAACCACTTCTTGCGCCACCCTTGAACCGAGTCGGGAGTTTGACGTCAAGTAATCGACGTGGGGCGCACAAAAATAACAACGCCGCCTATATTATAGACGATATTGGGAGAGCCATTGCGGCGACAAAAGAAAATGCGCTTCCATAGCACCCAGTTAGGTTGGACGCCAAGGAAGGCTCGCAGAGGGTGATGAAAATGGAGATATGGAGGATTGAGTTGGGCGTGAGGTGGTGAAGTTGAAGACCATAAACAAAAAGCAATCCACGGAGGAAAGGATGAATGGGGGCGGAAAGACACGGATGAGATGGTCGACAAAACTTACCCGATACCCCATTGGAGGGGTTGGGTAGCTTTCTTCACTAGGGAAGCACAGCGCTTTGGGCTTCTTGCTAATCCCTAGCTTCTTCAAGAGATTGATGTCCTGAGAGGAAATTTTGGACCTTTCCCACTCCGCGCTTCCCAGATCTGCGGCAGCCATTGATGATTCAGGCGTGTGCGCTTGATCAACCGACGCGGTGGCATCAACAATGGCGCAGGAATGCAGCTTGAAGAGGATGGGCTCAGGAGTTGTGGGGCGCAGGAGAAGGTTTTGCGAAGAAGAGCAGGAGAGCGGCGCGAGCGGAAGTGCTCGAGGAAGAAGAAGGAGATCTTATATAGAGGTGCGACGAAGCGGCGGACCGTTGGATGGAAAAAATGTGTGACAGATGATAACCACGTGGACACAAGGGTAAAAAAGTATTTTAACACTGGAGAAGTTACGGTACGTGCGCCAGGAAAAGCGGAGGACGTGTGTCCCCCACTTACACGACGTGTCAAGATAATGGATAATTTGGGTCCGCAAGGCAGTGGGAG
The DNA here is from genome assembly GCA_030979885.1 of Lolium multiflorum. Classification (NCBI taxonomy): domain Eukaryota; kingdom Viridiplantae; phylum Streptophyta; class Magnoliopsida; order Poales; family Poaceae; genus Lolium; species Lolium multiflorum. The sequence continues at coordinate 324,558,835 of CM061748.1, read as the reverse complement.
AAAACTTCTCGCCATTTTCGGATTCACAATCGTGGCTATCGTCAGCAATAACGTCACCTTGTCAGAGAGAAAAATTCGACTCAACAGCGGCATAAAAAGGCGACATGAAAAAATATCGGAGAGCCTTTGATCAAATACAAGTTTTTGATCAAATGCTCGGGGGCTACTTTGGAAAAATGAAAAGATCAAGAAAAGCAAAATAGAAATGGCATGAGCCTATGATCAAATACAAATATTTGTTCATAGCCTCGGGGGCTACTCCCATCGGGAGCGCTGTTCGCGCACCCGAGAAATTATAAAACTTCGGAGAGAAAGAAAATATAGCGGTATAGCGTGGAGCCTACAACCAAGCACAGTCCTTGGCTGTAGCCTCGGGGCTACTCCCATCGGAACGCTGTTCGCGTGCCCGATGAAATTATAAAAAAGAGAGAGAAAGAGAAAGAAAGAATGCAAAGAAGAAAGATAGAAGGGCAAAAGAGTATATTTCGAGTTATAAATAACTCGCATATACTCCCATCGGGAGAAAAATATAAGTCATCTTTGACTCAATAAAATGTGCCATTCCAATAGCCGAATAAGCACTCGACAATATATTCTCGAACGCCAAAGTTGCGATCAATTTCTGAATGCCGCAGAACTTTGCGAAGGTAAGACCCCAGATCCGTTCTGTGAGGCGTGGCGCCGTCTCTGACGTCGGTTTGCTACTTTTATCCGTGTCAACAGATATGAAGAAAAATCCTAACGGACGTGTTAGGTACCCGATAAATATAACTGGGACTCTACAGAATGGTAAGACCTTAAGCGGCACCTGTCGAAGTTTACACCAGTATCCCGAGATCATGTCCAGGGACGTGATTTTGAAGTAGGTTTTTGCGGATTGCCACTAGAGCAGTTAACTAGTACCTGATCCGTCAGATGAACTAGCCCCAACTACCATTATCCCTGCACAATATAGAAACTTATGTGAAGAAATATAGAAAGGTTTTTGAATTGTCGAGTAAAAATAAACAGTGGAGATTTTCCCTGACTCTACGATTCAAGCAAAATCTCGGGGGCTACTGACATAGGCATCCCCAATGGCCTTGCCGATGATGGTACCCGGGGTTTATTGAAGGCCCACTACCCGAAGAGTAAGAAGGTTCGGAAGCCCAAGATATTGTTAAGGAAAGCTAGAGTTGTAATAGGAAGCATTATTTGTAATCTCGCGGGAGGAGTTAGAAACCTACCCGGATTCTGTAACTTGTACAATACGAACCCTCGGCTCCGCCTCCTATATAAGGGGGCGTCGAGGGATGCAGAAAGGATCGAATCATTGTTTGACAAGCCCTAGTTTTCATATTCGTCGAGTACTTTTCGGCTGAAACCTTCGAGATCTACTTGCCCTCTACATCCAACTAAACCCTAGTCTACAATCCGTAGGCATTGACAAGTTAATACCTTGTCACCGATGGATAGAGAATACTATGTTATGTTGATTATCAATCTATTACCTATGTGTTGTTTATGATCTTGCATGCTCTCCGTTATTAGTAGAGGCTCTGGCCAAGTTTTTACTCTTAACTCCAAGAGGGAGTATTTATGCTCGATAGTGAGTTCATGCCTCCATTAAATCTGGGACAGTGACAGAAAGTTCTAAGGTTGTGGATGTGCTGTTGCCACTAGGGATAAAACATTGATGCTATGTCCGAGGATGTAGTTATTGATTACATTACGCACTATACATCCCTACCACTACTACCTCCGTCATTACCAAGAAGATGAACCTGCTGTGAAGCTCAAGTCCAATGAAGTCAGGATTGGACCAATGACACGAGCTCGTGCAAAGCTACTTAAACAACAGAACTTGTTCCTAAACGATACCTTGATTGATGAGAACTTTATACTACCTAAGTCCTATTACTTATGTATCATCAGGTATGAAGAGGAGACAAGCATCGCACGAGGAGGAGAGGAGCAGCTGGACGTGAAGATGGACGTGAAGCTGGACATGGAGCTGGACATGAAGATATCTCATGGACGCGCGAGGGAGGAGCGGGAGGAATGCGCGAGAGGAGAAGAAGAAGTCCAGCCGGTCCAGCCCGGACCGGCCCCCACGCCGGTCCGCCCGGTCAACCGCCACCAACCGCCGCCAACCGAGGGAGCGCATCGTACGGCGTAAACCGGAAACTTCGTAGCTTCCGGTTGCCGCCCGCTGACCGGACCGGCCGGTCCACAGCCCGGTCGACCGGATTCCACCGACAAGTCCGGTCCTGTCTCGACCAGATCTATTCTCGGGTCGGTTTTACTTGTATCTTTCGACCAGAACTCGTCCCGGACGCCTATATAAGTGCCTTGGACGACCCCTAGCTGCTTTAGACCACGTTTAAGATAAACCCTAGTTCTTAGTTGTTTGCTCCGCAAAACTATTGAATTCCCTACACCATATTGCTTGATATTGTGTAGATCATGTTTAAGTCTTGTGTGATCTGCTGTTCCATTGGGAATTAGACGGTTGCAACTTACCGCTTCATGGTCGGCGGCTACGTGCGCAAGTGTGTGGAGTTGCGAATATCTTGCAGGGTTGAGAGCTGTTGCATTGGCGACAGGACCAATCGAGAGATCTCGTTGCGTCAAGTTATCATCCATTACATCGTCGTGTTTCTCCGCTGCTATCACCCCATGATCATGATCACCATCGTTGCTTACTGAGAAGACCGGGCCACCCCATATCATCTTGGTATCAGATTTCAGTTTCCTCGGTAAGCCATCCACAATCCACCCCATAGTTGAGTTGTGAGTGTTTTCCTATACAGAAAAAGCCAAAAAAAATTAGGGTTAGGGTTTGCCATAGCCATAGCTTGCACTAATTTCGAGTTTTAGTTGCTTTTCGTAGTTGTTTTTGCGTAACTTTATCTTTCATCTAGTATTTTAGGGTTTTGAGTTTACTCTATCATCTTGTGTTATTTAGTCGTCTAGTGTCAATTTTTGTTACTCCGAGTCCACATAGCGTACAGTGTGCTTGTTCCCAACCATAGACACAGCCTTTCGATATACGTGACTAGGACCTTCCCCATAAGAGACTAGTTTTACCGCTCGACAGGCTGCTCATTAGGGTTTTGGTGCTTTGCATATCTTGTTGGCCGTGTTATCAGGAAGTTGAGTCATAAAATCAAAAAAAAAGAGAAAATTGAAAAGAAGCAAAAAGAGCTACATAGCTGCGTGTGTTAAAAAATATATATACAAAAAGAAAAATGCAGTGCTAGTTGAATCAAGTGAAAGGCCTACGTTTCCTTTACTGCACCCGTAGTTGAGCAATCTTGTGCCTGTCTCGTTGAGCTTTGCTAGCGTCTCTCTAGTGCATTGCAACCTTTCCTCCATATAGTTGCATTGCCCCATTATATCGCCTTGTGTGAGTATCATTGGTTGTCTACGGTCAGCGCTAGAGCTTGTTATTGGTACAAATAGGTAGCCTACCTACAGCCCCACATATACCCTGCTTTGTCGTGTGATTGTTCTTATACCCTTGATATTCGTTTCGCTACATCCGTGCACTAGTTGTTACTACAAGTGGTAAGCAATACTAATTTACTTTGGAACGGTAAGATTTCCTTTTCTTATCAGTTTTGAGTGAGTTGTGAGAGTACCACCATATATTTTTGATTTAGTGCACTAATCTACTAATCATGTCTGCTCTAGTGATAATAAGATTGTTAACCAGGAAAACAAGAATTCGGCAGATATCATCACATGGAGGGAGTATGAAGCTCTTCGTAATGAGATGCGACGTGAATTCCGCACTAAGGATGATGAGCTAAAGGGTACAGTTGACGAGATCAAACAAACGCTGGATGCTACTAATGTCACCGTCACCGGATTGGCTGATCAAATGACGGATATCCAGCGCACATTGCAGATATGCCTCGCTATTGAGAATTTGACTCACAACAACAACAAAGCAAGACATGATGAAGATCCTGAGTTTGAAGATGACGCACACAATGCTCGTGGTGCCTCGTGGTCATCGCCCGTGGCTGGGTTCCACTTGGCCGCAATGGTCGTGGACAAGATGAAGAAGATGGATTGGGTAAGCCCAAGTTTTCCATACCCAAGTTTGAAGGAGGAGCCGATGTTGAAGAATATCTCACTTGGGAGCTCAAGATTGAGAAGTTATGGAGCTTACATCCCAACTATTCTGAAGATAAGAAGATCAAGCTTGCTTCTTCTGAATTTGATGGTTATGCATTGCGTTGGTGGGATTCTTTGGTTCGTAACCGCGACGAAGATGGTGCACAACCTATCCGTACATGGCGTGCTATGAAGGAGGTTATGACTTCTCGTTTTGTGCCTACAAATTACATGGAATATATTTGATAAGCTAACACTATTGAGGCAAGGTGTGAAGAATGTTGATGAGTATTACATGGAGATGGAGATGCTTATGCAGCGTGGTCGTGTCCGTGAGCCTCTAGAGATGACAATGCAGCATTTTCTCAATGGATTAAAGTATGATGTTAAAGGCATTGTTCGTCATTACACCTACACCAATATGAATCAATTGTTACATCATGCAAGAGAAGCTGAATCACAGTTGGCTGACGAAGCAAAGGTTAAGGGACGTGCTACGGGAGGTGGGCGTTTTACACCCCGTGCGCCTTCTACAGCGCCGGCGCCTTCGACGCGCTCCGCTCCTTACTCTACTCCGCCTAGCAAACCGGTCTCCAATGTATCTAATGCAAAGAAGTCCGAATCTGCTGCAAGTACGAGTGGTTCTAGCATGTCTACAGCGCGCAACCGCGATATGCTTTGCCATACATGTGGTGGCAAGGGTCACTTCAAGAGAGATTGTCCTAACCGCAAAGTCATGATTATCAATGAGGACAATGAGTATGAGATTGGAGATGATGTTGATCCAAATGCTCCAGACGATGATGACTATGACACTGATGGTGAAGATGCCTATCCTTCTGATGCTCGTACCATTGTTGTGTCGCAGCGTGCTCTTAATGTGTTGCCTAGTGCATCTACTCAGCGCTGCAATTTGTTCCAAACCAAAGCTTTAGTTGGTCCCGACAAGGCTTGCAAGGTCATTATTGATGGCGGGAGTTGCCGCAATTTAGCAAGCAAGGAGTTATGTACCAAGCTGAAGTTGAAGTACCTACCGCACCCGCATCCATATTATATTCAGTGGTTGAGCGACAATGGTGAGATGAAGGTAAACCACATGGTGCGTGTTGAGTTTGAGATTGGACCGTATAAGGATTGCATTGATTTTGATGTGGTTCCTATGACGGTTTGTCACCTACTATTGGGTCGGCCTTGGCTCTATGATCGTTCTGTGCAACACAATGGCCGAGCCAATACATATCACTTGGAGTACAAGGGCAAGAAAATTAACTTACAGCCTATGTCACCACAACAGATTGTCAATGAGTCTCGTCAGAAGATTGAAGTGAATTTGGAGGATGCACCTCTAGATAGGCGAGAGAATTGTAATGTTGTGAGTGATATAACAAAAAGTGAGAGAGTGAATTCCTTAGTTTCATTAGCCACCAAAGAAGACATGAGAGAATTTAGTGAGGATCCCACGGCCATGCCTCTTGTGCTTTTGTACAGGGGGTACGGTCTTGGTTACTAACGACATGACCCCTCTTCCTCTTGGTGTTTCTAATGTTTTGCAGGAATTTGGCGACGTGTTTCCGGAGGAGGTACCCGCAGGACTACCACCATTGCGAGGTATTGAGCATCAAATTGACTTGATTCCCGGAGCTTCGCTGCCCAATAGGGCGCCATATCGCACTAATCCCGAAGAGACGAAGGAGATACAGAAGCAAGTACAAGCGCTACTCGACAAAGGTTATATCCGCATAAGCCTTAGTCCTTGTGCTGTTCCTGTTATTCTAGTTCCTAAGAAAGATGGTACTTGGCGTATGTGCGTAGATTGTAGAGCTATAAACAACATTACTATTCGATATCGTCATCCTATTCCCCTTTTAGAGGATATGCTAGATGAATTGAGTGGTGCTGCTGTGTTCTCTAAAATTGATTTGCGTAGTGGTTATCATCAAATTAGGATGAAAGAAGGGGATGAGTGGAAAACAGCTTTTAAAACAAAATTTGGTTTATATGAGTGGTTAGTAATGCCTTTTGGGTTAACTAATGCACCTAGCACTTTCATGAGACTGATGAACCATGTTTTGCGTGAATTTATTGGCAAATTTGTGGTTGTCTACTTTGATGACATATTAATCTACAGCCGCAATGAATCTGATCATACTATACATATTCGACATGTTTTGCAAGTGTTGCGTGATAATCAACTCTATGGTAATCTTGAGAAGTGCACATTTTGCAAAGATAAGGTCATATTTCAGGTTATGTTGTCTCTAAGCATGGAGTAGAAGTAGATGTGTCTAAAATTGAAGCTATTCAAATTGGCCTACTCCCATGAATGTGAGTCAAGTAAGAAGTTTCCATGGTCTAGCTGGGTTTTATCGGAGATTTGTGCCCAACTTTAGTACTATTGCTGCACCTTTGAATGATTTGACTAAAAAGGGTGTTGTTTTTGAGTGGGGCGCAGCCTCCAAGATCATGCTTTTGATGAACTTAAGAGATTGTTAACTTCTGCACCGTTGCTTGCACTTCCCGATTTCAATAAGCAATTTGAGATTGAATGTGATGCTAGTGGTATTGGAATTGGTGGTGTGTTGATGCAAGAGGGTCGCCCAATTGCATATTTTTCTGAGAAACTTTCTGGTGCTAAGTTGAACTATCCTATATATGATAAAGAATTGTATGCTTTAATTAGAGTTCTTGAGGTTTGGCAACATTACTTGTGGCCAAAAGAATTTATCATACATTCTGATCATGAAGCTTTGAAATATATCTGAAAGCTCAATCTACTTTGCATAAGCGTCTAGCTAAGTGGGTTGAGTTCATTGAGTCTTTCCATACATTATTAAGCATAAGAAGGGAAAAGATAATATTGTTGCTGATGCTCTATCTAGGAAGAATATGCTATTAACTCAACTTGATGTTAAAATTCCTGGTTTAGAGATACTATGTGATTTGTATGCTACTGATCATGATTTTGCTGAACCATATCGCTTATGTGCTCTTGGTAAAGCATGGGAAAAATATCACATACATGATGGGTTCTTGTTTAGAGCTAACAAACTATGTGTTCCAGAATCGTCTGTGCGTTTGCTCTTATTGCAGGAATCACATGCTGGAGGTTTGATGGGTCACTTTGGGCGTGAGAAGACGCTACTCATGCTAGCTGACCACTTTTATTGGCCAAAGATGAGGCGGGACGTGGATAGATATGTGAGGAGATGCATTACTTGCAACAAATCCAAGTCCAAGCTGAAGCCTCACGGTTTACATGCACCTACTACACCATGGGAGGATATTAGTATGGATTTTGTGTTGGGTTTGCCGCGTACTAAGAGAGGCCATGATTCTATATTTGTGGTAGTGGATAGATTCTCTAAGATGTCCCACTTTATTGCCTGCCAAAAAGCGACGATGCGTCGCATATTGCTAACCTGTTTTTCGGGGAGATTGTACGTCTACATGGAGTCCCAAGACTATTGTTTCCGATCGTGACGTGAAGTTTATGAGCTACTTCGGAAGACGCTTTGGAGAAAGTTGGGACGAAGTGCCGTTCAGCACTACTTGTCATCCCCAAACCGATGGTCAAAGTGGTGAATAGAACATTGTCACAACCGTTGAGATCCATGATCAAGAAGAACCCGAAGGTGGAAGAGTGTTTGCCGCATGTGGAGTTTGCTTACAACAGGGCGGTATTCTACCACAGAGCTATGTCCTTTTGAGGTGGTGTATGGTTTCAAACCCATTACGCCACTTGACTTGTTGCCTTTGCCCATACATGAGAGAGTTAATATGGAGGCATCAAAGAGGGCAGATTTTGTGAAGAAGATTCATGTGAAGACTAAAGAGTTGATTGAGAAGTGTTATCACCCGAATTTGACCGAGTCAGAGGTGGGCCGCGATCAAGATGGACTTGAAGAATATACATGGAAGAATCACGTGAATCGGCCTGTTATGCTGAGTTTGGCTAGTTTGCCTTGTATCTGTAATATAGTAGATCGCATCTTAGATTAGAAGATAGAGCTTGCCTGCACGGTTAGGTGCACGCCTAAATTAGAAAGTCCCCCGGACTATAAATATGTATCTAGGGTTTATGGAAAAACAACAACCAACGTTCAACCAACAAATCAATCCTGCGCATCGCCAACCTTCGTCTCGAGGGTTTCTCCGGTAAGCATCATGCTGCCTAGATCGCATCTGCGATCTAGGCAGCACAAGTTTATGTTGTTCATGCGTTGCTCGTACTGAAGCCTTTTTGATGGCGAGCAACGTAGTTATCATAGATGTGGGTAACATAGTTCTTTGTATAACATGCTATCGTAGTGCAACCCTTTATGTCTAGCCACTCTTACACCTATCTTAGGTGTAGCGCACCCCGCTGATCATTATTTAGTAGATCTGATCCGTTACTGCTCCTTGTTCTACAAGGATTAGTTTAATATCTGCAATAGTTAGGCCTTACAAAGGGTTGGAGGATCCAAAGGGCAATTTAGGGTGTCGTTCGTTAGTCCTAGGCAGATGTTCCGGGGATCAACCTCGTGTTGGTTTTTAGGCCCTATCTAGGATCGGCTTACGATCACCGTGCGTGGCCGCGAGCTCAACGTGAGTAGGATGATCCGATTGCGTGTGAAAACCCCAAATCACGAGATCGCATTAGCTTTTATCTTGATTGCAGACCACCATTCGTGCACCTCAGACTAATCATGGGTGGATCGGCTCCCCGAGCCGATTCACAGGATAACCCGAGAGCCGATCGAGGCTCGTATTTAATGTTTACGTGTATGCCATGCAGAAACTGCGAGGCATCTCCATCACCTTCCCGACTGTATAGGTCAGGGTGGCACGCCCTGCATCAAGACGGACGTGGCCCGAGGCTTTGCGGGTCGTCGTCGAGGGACCTCGGCCAGCCGCAGCCCTAGGTTGTTCCCGCTTCTACGGTGTTGCCCTGCCGTTGCCCGCGGTGGTTTTGGCAAGCAACACATTCTCCGGCACGACCCTGTGGGACCAGCTTCTACATCAACCACATCGCCATCTACATCTGAGATGGCGGACGGCACGCCGTCACGTACGAGGATCTGACCGACGAGCTCAAGAAGAAGTATGACGAGATCAAAGTCATCCTCGAGCCGACCTCATCGGCTCATATCACGTAACCCGTTCACATGGCATCAGGTGGAAGGGGTTCTCGCCTAATGGTGCACTAGATGGGATAGACCTCTCTCCCCCGTCGGAAGAACACGGTCCCCGCGACAGAGATCAACTACTTGGTGGCTCACTCGCTACACCGCCACTCGGAGAACCTGGTCAACACGTTGAGCGTGTCGCTCTTCGCGTGATCCAGGAGATCATGAGGCACCGATTCTCACCGTCAGTGACCAGCTCTCGGGACGCATCAAGGAGAGTTGCCACCCAGTCCCGTCCACCGCTGCCATTTGCGTTGGCAGCACCAGAAGTGCCGACTTCACCGGCATTCGTCGTCTACAAGATCGGTGGTGACCCTAGTGACTACCAGCTTCTGCTTGAGGCGCCTAAGGAGATCCCTCACGGGTACACGTGCACGTATGTGCCGGATTGGTAACCGGGCGCTCACAAACCAGGCCACAACATCAGGGACTTCTGGGAAAACAGGAGGGACGTCAGCAGTATCTTGAGAAGCGTACGTGGCTTACTAAGCACGCCACCCCGACGAACCTCCGTGAGCTCAGCTCCTGCAGTTGGCTCAGAGCTGGAAAGCAAACATGGCTGGCTAAGCACGCCACCCCGGCGAATCTTCGAGTTCAACTCCCGCAGCCAGCACAGGGATCAGATCAGTACCATACTGAGAGATCAGTTCGGCATGGTGCCGAAAGGAGGGCAATCCGGCTATTCCAAGCCGTACCCCGGCGACTACGAGATGATCCCGCTACCACCTAAATATCGGCTCCCTGATTTCTCCAAATCTGGATCAGATGGTTCCAGCTCCATCGAGCACGTAGGCCGATATTTGGCACAACTAGGGCCGGCTTAGTGTCGGATCAACTACGCGTGAGGCTCTTCACACCCTCACGGACGGCTGGTGGTGGTACACCTCGTTGCCACGCACTCCATCCCGACTTGGAAGCAGTGTTGGAAGAGCAGTTCCATATGCAGTACCATTCGAGGCTTCCGAGTCCGGCATTGCCGATCTAGCACAACTACGTCGAAGCGTGGAGAAACCGTGACAATACATCCAAGGTCAGAATCTTAGAACCGATGTTATTCGGTTCATATAACTGAAAAGGAAGAAGTTGGCAGTAGCGGGCCTTGCAACACCGCTCAAGGACATGGCCTCCTGCGTACTATCCCTCACCGGGCGCACATGGTTCGGGAAACCGTCGCATATGAACAGCGCCACTCAACCCGTACTCAGACAAATTCAAGCGTGCGAGTCCTGTTGAGGCGAGCAAGACGGTTTCTGCGGGAGATCAAGAGGTAGCAGTGGCTGAATGGACTTGGGGGACCCCGTGTCCTGCAAATGGGTAAAGCCACCAGGCCCGCCCAGGGGGTTTGATTTTGATGTGACCAAAACTGAGCAAATCTTCGACCTCCTGCTCAAGGAGAAGCAGTTGACGATTCCTGAAGGTCTCAAATTCCCCACGGCACAAGAGCTGAACGGAAAGCCATATTGCAAATGGCATAACTCGCTCTCCCATGCCACCAACGACTGCAGGGTGTGGCGTCAGCACATCCAATCGGCGATAGAAAACGGACGTCTGATTTTCAACCAGTACGCCATGAAGGTCGACACCCAACCCTTCCCCGCCGTTAACATGGTGGAATGCACTTACCCTGAAGGTTGCCAGCCAGGATCCTCATTCAGCATCAACATGGTAGGACCTGGGCACCACTCTGGCAAAGATGGAGACGAGGGCAGCTGCTCGTAGCAAGGACACAGGGAGGCCGCTCCACGCGATCGGCTCCGTCATGATGGCAAGCGCTACGTCACGAGGGAGAAGTGAAGAACATGAGATATCAGCGACCCCTCTCCGATCACCTCCTCAACAAGTATGTGAGTCGGATGACCAACGCCGACGATCCAGCGATGATGATGATCGTCGCCAGAGAAGCGTAAGACATCGTCGGCATAATCACGATGAGGAGGAGCACGAGCGCCGTGCCAAAGAGAATCAAGGGAGCAAGATGACAACGACAGGCACTGGGACTGCCCCTTCTTCATACACGCTGGATTCAGGAATGAGCCGATTGCCCACAATCGGCAATTGTGTGCATGCAACCAAAAAGAAGGAGGCAGCCAACGTGTTGTGTTCAAGCGCTTAGGGCCTCTCCCGCCACAAAGCAAACGCGCTGAGTCCCCAGGCAGATCTCGAGGATTCAAGACGAGGGACAAGAAGGACAGACACCACCGTCCAAGGTGGTGCCCCGATGGACTCAGCCGTTCACAAAAGCGCAGGGTTCGGCGATTGCGCGGCCTGGAGGAAGCCGAAGGTTATGGCATACGTTAAGGAAGGCACGACTGATCCGGTCGCAAGTTCAGCGAACCCCGGACGAAGAGGGTCGTCCACGGAAAATGGAGTGGCGTCCCCAAAGGAAAGCCGATGATGAAACATCGGCTGGCACAAACATGGTGTTCATCCTCCCTTCAGTTCAGTGCTCCAGGATTAGACGAGGCACCCGTGGCACAACTTGATCGGCCCACGGCCGGTTATCTGAGAAGCCACGAAAGAAGCTACTGGACATCTGAAGGCCCTGTACTTGCGAGGTTATATCGATGGGAGGCCTGTAAATAAGATGCTGGTGGACACCGGAGCGGCAGTCAACATCATGCCGTACTCTATGCTACGTCGGCTGGGACGCTCTAGCTCGATCTAATCAAGACCAACGTGACATTGAGCGATTTCAACGACAAGCGTCGACGCACAAGGTGTTCTGAACGTGGATCTGACCGTAGGAAGGAAAACTATCCCTACAACGTTCTTCATCGTCGATAGCACGAGCACTTATGCTGTTCTGCTAGGAAGAGATTGGATCCACGCCAACTGCTGCATTCCCTCATGATGCACCAATGCATAATACAGTGGGATGGAGATGAGGTAGAGGTCGTCCAGGCCGATGACTCAGCCGAAATTTCAACGGCTGGCATGAACGCATGGGAGGCAGCAGGCCAAGAACCCCTCTCAGGTATCAATTTGGACGACTGCGAGCGCATCGACTTGACGAAGAAGGGGTTAAGCTGGTTTTATCCACTGGTCTGACCGAGTAGCAAGAACAAACCGATGAGCAAACGGGGCGAGGCTGATCCCTGTGATCGGCCCCAAAAATCTATGAAGGGACATTACAGAACCTTCAGTCAGCGCTTCAATCATTATGGTGGCCGATCCCAGTAATCGGCCAAAATTATCCTCACCACATGTTCTGCTTGTGTTCGTCCTTGATCCTATCGGAGCCGACGTGCGAATTACAGAGCCGATATCTGCCATTCCCTGACAGATTCGGCTCGGGGGGCACCTAAACACGATGAACATGGGAACAGATGCAGGGGTGCAGTGAAATATTGGGGCCGATAGGAGAAAATCGGCCAGAAAAAATTTAGCCGATGGGATCATAGAACTAAGAAACAAAGCCGACACGAGGTTTATCGATCTCCACCAAATCCAGTTCAGCTGTGGGGCCCTCTGCTTCTTCGCGGGGGTAAAACAATGAGAACTTCTTCAGCTGCTTTGAGCCGATCCGGGTTCCTGAACCTTCTTGTCGAGGATTCTCAACCTTTGGTACTAGTTCAGCCGTGTTGACAGAAGGGGTATATCGGCTTTCTAAGGAGGAAAGGTGATCGGTTTTGGTGCATCCTCTCTGACATTCTCGCTCGAGTAAGGCTCGGGGGGCAGCAGGCCTGGTGGATGCTCTGTTTAAGAGCCGATTGGGGTACCATCGGCTGATCTTTCGTCGCAACCTTCTTCACAAAATGATGAGTGTTAAAAAGACCATTAGGTTTGGTTGGAAGAATTCAAAGGCTTCCCTGAAGATTCTACATTATCAACCAGATTTCAAAATCATCAGTTGAAGAATGGAAGGGTGAATTTTAAAGGACCGATGCATTGCTATCGGCTCATTACGCATTGGCAAAGGGGACAAATCGGCAAGGTCAGGGAGAGGAAATCGGCAAAATCAAATTGGGAAAAGTTCTTCATTGATAGGCGATTTCTTACATAAGAGCTGATTGCTCTCAAAAGGAAGTACTAGGGGATACATTGCCCCATCTACTACTACTGGTCCTATACTAGAGGTCCTATCTACGGGCCGTCGCTGCCTCGTCGTCGCCTGCCGCCGCTGCCGCTGCCCCGGCAGGCTCGTCGTCGCTCCAATGGCCGCCGACCGGGCCCTCATTGTCCTCGGCCTCTTCGTCAGCGTCGTCGTCGTCGTCGCTGTCGAAGTCGCTGAGGCTGCCCGGCCAGGGCAGAACCGCTGGCCGGCGGCTCGTCGAGAGGTGTCGTTGGCTCCTCCTCCTCCTCTTCCTCCTCCTCCTCCTGGGAGAGGTGAAGTCGCAGGAGAAGCGATCGTCATCGCTCTCCTCCTCCGTTTCCCCGTCGGGGAAGCAGAGGTCGCTTTCCCCGTCGGTCAGGGACTTGTCGTCCTCCGACCAGATGGAGAAGTCATGGCTAGACTCCTCCCCGGCCTCAATGGCGCGGCGGGTGTTGGCTGCGTGGACCTCCGCCGGGTTTGGCTCTGGCGTCGGCTCGCGGGAGGAAGAGGACTGGGTGGAAAGATCCGATGAAGCAGAGGAGGAGGAAGACATGGTGGCGCAGGAGGGCTTTTGGAGTGCTAATGCGAAGAAGATGCGAAAATAAACTGTGCGGAGCGGTTAAATAAAGGGGATATAGTGGAAATTCAATGCCACAGCAGTTTCCGAGGAAGTGGTGCCTAAAAAAAAAAAAACTGCCAGGTCACGCGGAGAAGTTGAGAAGGCAAGGCATCAGGATGAAGGATACTGCAACGGTTCTGCCACGACATGACCCGACGAAGGAAAGCAGAGTGATTTTGGAATTACCAATTCCAAAACCAGGGGGCATGTGTTATCACCCGAATTTGACCGAGTCGAGGTGGGCCGCGATCAAGATGGACTTGAAGAATATACATGGAAGAATCACGTGAATCGGCCTGTTATGCTGAGTTTGGGCTAGTTTGCCTTTGTATCTGTAATATAGTAGATCGCATCTTAGACTAGAAGATAGAGTTTTACCCGTGCACGGTTAGGTGCACGCCTAAATTAGAAAGTCCCCTGGACTATAAATATGTATCTAGGGTTTATGGAAAAACAACAACCAACGTTCAACCAACAAATCAATCTCGGCGCATCGCCAACTCCTTCGTCTCGAGGGTTTCTACCGGTAAGCAACATGCTGCCTAGATCGCATCTTGCGATCTAGGCAGCACAAGCTTCATGTTGTTCATGCGTTGCTCGTACTGAAGCCTTTTTGATGGCGAGCAACGTAGTTATCATAGATGTGTTAGGGTTAGCATAGTTTTTTCGTATAACATGCTATCGTAGTGCAACCCTTGCATGTCTAGCTGCCCTTACACCTATCTTAGGTGTAGGGGCGGCACCCCGCTTGATCATTATTTAGTAGATCTGATCCGTTACGGTTGCTCCTTGTTCTACAAGGATTAGTTTAATATCTGCAATAGTTAGGCCTTACAAAGGGTTGGAGGATCCAGCGGCACGTAGGGTGTCGTTCGTTAGTCCTAGGCAGGATGTTCCGGGATCAACCTCGTGTTGGTTTTTAGGCCCTATCTAGGATCGCTTACGATCACCGTGCGTGGCCGCGAGGCCCAATCGTGAGTAGGATGATCCGATTATGCGATGAAAACCCTAAATCGTCGTAGATCGCATTAGCTTTATCTTGATCAAGCAGGACCACCATATATTCGTGCACCTCGTACGAATCATGGGTGGATCGGCTCCCTGAGCCGATTCACAGGATAACCTGAGAGCCGATCGAGGCTCGTATTTAATGTTTACGTGTATGCCATGCAGAAACTAAGCGAGGCATCTCCATCACCTTCCCGACCAGGTAGAAGGTGGCACGCCCTTGCATCAGCATCGGACGTGTGTACCAGAGGCTTTGCGGGCCGTCACTCGGAGGGACCTCGGCCAGCCGCAGCCCTAGGTTGTTCCCGGCTATACGGTGTTGTTACCCGTCGCTGCCCGCCGGTGGGTTTTGGCAGCAACAGAAGAAAGGCAAGAGCAATGCTGCAAGAATGAATAAGAAGCGCAAGGAGATGTTGTTCAAGCCTGGTGATTTGTCTGGGTACATTTTCGCAAGGATAGGTTCCCGAAGCTGAGGAAGTCTAAGTTGAAGCCTCGTGGTGCGGGTCCTTACAAAGTGCTTGCCAAGATCAATGATAATGCATACTCGATAGATCTTCCAGAGGATGAGTTTGGTGTCAGTAATTCTTTCAATATTGCTGATTTGACACCATATGACGGAGAAGACCTTGGAGCGTCGGGGTCGACGCCTTTTGAAGGGGGGGAGATGATGAGGACATCCCTACCTCACTACTACCTCCGTCATTACCAACTGAAGATGAACCTGTGTGAAGCTCAAGTCCAATGAAGTCGGGATTGGACCAATGACACGAGCTCGTGCGGTTACTAAACAACAGGTGAACTTGTTCCTAAACGATACCTTGATTGATGAGAACTTTATACTACCTAAGTCCTATTACTTATGTATCATCAGGTATGAAGAGGAGACAAGCATCGCACGAGGAGGAGAGGAGCAGCTGGACGTAAAGATGGACGTGAAGCTGGACATGGAGCTGGACATGAAGATATCTCATGGACGCGCGAGGGAGGAGCGGGAGGAATGCGCGAGAGGAGAAGAAGAAGTCCAGGCCGGTCCAGCGCCCGGTCAGACCGGCCCCCACGCCGGGCCGCCCGGTCCCTGGCCCGGTCACCCGCCGCCAACCGGCCGCCAACCGGAGGGAGCGCATCGTACGGGCAGAAACCGGAAACTTCGCAGTTTCCGGTTGCCGCCCGGTTGACCGGACCACCGACCGGACCGGCCGGTCCACGCCCGGTCGATCGGATTCCGACCTGACAAGTCCGAGTCCTCGACCGATCTATTCGGGGGTTTTACTTGTATCTTTCGACCAGAACTCATCCCGGACACCTATATAAGTGCCTTGGACGACCCCTAGCTGCTTTAGACCACGTTTAAGATAAACCCTAGTTCTTAGTTGTTTGCTCGCAAAACTATTGAATTCCCTACACCATATTGCTTGATATTGTGTAGATCCTGTTTAAGTCTTGTGTGATCTGCTGTTCCATTGGGAATTAGACGGTTGCAACTTACCGCTTCGTGGTCGGCGGCTACATGCGCAAGTGTGTGGAGTTGTGAATATCTTGCAGGGTTGAGAGCTGTTGCATTGGCGACAGGGACCAATCGAGAGATCTCGTTGCGTCATACAAGTTATCATCCATTACATCGTCGTGTTTCTCCGCTGCTATCACCCCGTGATCATCATCACCACCGTTGCTTACTGAGAAGATCGGGCCACCCCATATCAGCACCATACTTAATGCAATTGTCTATTGTTTGCAACTTAATACTGGAAGGGGTTCGGATGATAACCTGAAGGTGGACTTTTTAGGCATAGATGCATGCTGATAGCGGTCTATGTACTTTGTCGTAATGCCCAATTAAATCTCATTATACTTATCATATTATGTATGTGCATTGTCATGCCCTCTCTATTTGTCAATTGCTCGACTGTAATTTGTTCACCCAACATGCTATTTATCTTATGGGAGAGACACCTCTAGTGAACTGTGGATCCCGGTCCTATTCTTTACATCGAATACAATCTACTGCAATTGTTCTTTACTGTTTCTGCAAACAATCATCATCCACACTATACATCTAATCCTTTGTTACAGCAAGCCGGTGAGATTGACAACCTCACCGTTACGTTGGGGCAAAGTTTGGTTGTGTTGTGCAGTTCCACGTTGGCGCCGAATCCCTGGTGTTGCGCCGCACTACATCCCGCCGCCATCAACCTTCAACGTGCTTCTTGGCTCCTCCTGGTTCGATAAACCCTGGTTTCTTTTGAGGGAAAACTTGCTACCGTACGCATCACACCTTCCTCTTGGGGTTCCAACGGACGTGTCGATTGCACGCATCAAGCACATTTTCTGGCGCCGTTGCCGGGGAGTTCAAGACACGCTGCAAGGGGAGTCTCCACAATCCAATCTCTTTACTTTGTTTTTGTCTTGCTTTATTTTATTTACTTTTTTGTTTGCTGCATTATATCAAAACACAAAAAAATTAGTTGCTAGATTTACTTTATTTACTGCCTTGTTCTCTATATCAAAAACACAAAAAAATTAGTTACTTGCATTTACTTTATTTACTTTTTGTTTATTTCATCATGTTTCCTCCTAAGTACACTCTAAAAGACATACCGGTAGGACGTGGGTCTATAATTGGGAGAGATAATATAGAAGATTTTTTCACTCATGTTAGTACCACTGAAGATTTTGAAGATAGACACTTGGTAGAACTTGCTCCTACATATGAAATTGTTGTTGCTTCTTTAGTTCACATGTTGGAAACTAAATTTGTTAATCTTAATCCTATAATCCAACACATGTTTCTCACACTCGGTGATATGGAAGAAGGGGAAAAGAAAGATTTTGTTTTAGAAACCCTTCTTAAAGAATTTGGAGGTGTAGCAAGAGAGGCTAGAAAGGTTTTTACTAAATACAATATGCTTGGCTCTTATACCAATTTTGTTAGTATCCTTGAAAAGATGGACATGGAGAGAGTTAGGTACACTAATAATATTAATGATGGTGGGGAGATTAAGACAACAATACCTTGTAAGCTCCTGGGAATGAATGACGCTCTAGAAAATAACTATGGTTGGCTTGTTCCTGAAAATTTGTTTGATGAGGATAGCAAGCCTAAGTATAATGAAAAAGGAGCCTCTGAAACTCACATAGATAAGATAAAATGCATAGTTGAGAAAACTCCCAACACCTATGTTGATGCTTCATCTCTTGATAACACTTGATATACACTTTCTGCGCCTAGCGAAAGGCGTTAAAGAAAAGCGCTTATGGGAGACAACCCATATTTTTACTACAGTACTTTTATTTTATATTTGAGTCTTGGAAGTTTTTTACTACTGTAGAACCTCTCCTTATCTTAGTTTTGTGCATTGTTGTGCCAAGTAAAGTCGTTGATAGTAAGGTTCATACTAGATTTGGATTACTGCGCAGAAACAGATTTCTTTGCTGTCACGAATTTCGACCTGCCTCTCTGTAGGTAGCTCAGAAAAATATGCCAATTTACGTGCGTGATCCTCAGATATGTACGCAACTTTCATTAAATTTGGGCATTTTCATTTGAGCAAGTCTGGTGCCACTTTAAAATTCGTCTTTACGAACTGTTCTTTTGACAGATTCTGCCTTTTATTTCGCATTGCCTCTTTTGCTATGATGGATGAATTTCTTTGTTCCATCAATGTCCAGTAGCTTTGTGAAATGTCCAGAAGTGTTAAGAATAATTATGTCACCCCTGAACATGTAAATTTTTATTGTGCACTAACCCTCTAATGAGTTATTTTGAGTTTGGTGTGGAGAAAGTTTTCAAGGATCAAGAGAGGGAAATGATGCAATATGATCAAGGAGAGTGAAAGCTCTAAGCTTGGGGATGCCCCGGTGGTTCACCCCTGCATATTTTAAGAAGACTCAAGCGTAAGCTTGGGGATGCCCAAGGCATCCCCTTCTTCATCGACAACATTATCAGGTTCCTCCCCTGAAACTATATTTTTATTCCATCACATCTTATGTGCTTTGCTTGGAGCGTCGGTTTGTTCTTGTTTTTGTTTTGTTTGAATAAAATGGATCCTAGCATTCATTGTGTGGGAGAGAGACACGCTCCGCTGTTGCATATGGACAAATATGTCCTTAGGTTTTACTCATAGTATTCATGGCGAAGGTTGAATCTTCTTCGTTAAATTGGTATATGGTTGGAATCGGGAAATGCTACATGTAGTAATTCTAAAATGTCTCGAATAATTTGATACTTGGCAATTGTTGTGCTCATGTTTAAGCTCTTGCATCATATACTTTGCACCCATTAATGAAGAAATACATAGAGCTTGCTAAAATTTGGTTTGCATATTTGGTCTCTCTAAAGTCTAGATAATTTCTAGTATTGAGTTTTGAACAACAAGGAAGACGGTAGAGTCTTATAATGTTTACAATATGTCTTTTATGTGAGTTTTGCTGCACCGGTTCATCCTTGTGTTTGTTTCAAATAACTTTGCTAGCCTAAACCTTGTATCGAGAGGGAATACTTCTCATGCATCCAAATCCTTGAGCCAACCACTATGCCATTTGTGTCCACCATACCTACCTACTACATGGTATTTCTCCGCCATTCCAAAGTAAATTGCTTGAGTGCTACCTTTAAATTTCCATCATTCGCCTTTGCAATATATAGCTCATGGGACAAATAGCCTTAAAAACTATTGTGGTATTGAATATATACTTATGCACTTTATCCCTTATTAAGTTGCTTGTTGTGCGATAACCATGCTCCTGGGGACGCCATCAACACTTTGTTGAATATCATGTGAGTTGCTATGCATGTCCGTCTTGTCTGAAGTAAGGGAGATTTACCACTCATTAAATGGTTAGAGCATGCATAATGTTAGAGAAGAACATTGGGCCGCTAACTAAAGCCATGATCCATGGTGGAAGTTTCAGTTTTGGACATATATCCTCAATCTCATATGAGAACATTAATTGTTGCTACATGCTTATGCATTAAAGAGGAGTCCATTATCTCTTGTCTATGTTGTCCCGGTATGGATGTCTAAGTTGAGAATAATCAAAAGCGAGAAATCCAAATGCGAGCTTTCTCCTTAGACCTTTGTACAGGCGGCATAGAGGTACCCCTTTGTGACACTTGGTTAAAACATGTGTATTGCGATGATAATCCCGGTAATCCGAGCTAATTAGGACAAGGTGCGGGCACTATTAGTATACTATGCATGAGGCTTGCAACTTGTAAGATATAATTTACATGATACATATGCTTTATTACTACCGTTGACAAAATTGTTTCATGTTTTCAAAATAAAAGCTCTAGCACAAATATAGCAATCGATGCTTTCCTCTTTGAAGGACCTTTCTTTTACTTTTATGTTGAGTCAGTTCACCTATTTCTCTCCACCTCAAGAAGCAAACACTTGTGTGAACTGTGCATTGATTCCTACATACTTGCATATTGCACTTGTTATACTTTTTGCATTGACAACTATCCATGAGATATACATGTTATAAGTTGAAAGCAACCGCTGAAACTTAATCTTCCTTTGTGTTGCTTCAATACCTTTACTTTGATTTATTGCTTTATGAGTTAACTCTTATGCAAGACTTATTGATGCTTGTCTTGAAGTACTATTCATGAAAAGTCTTTGCTTTATGATTCATTTGTTTACTCATGTCATTACCATTGTTTTGATCGCTGCATTCATTACATATGCTTACAATAGTATGATCAAGGTTATGATGGCATGTCACTCCGAAATTATCTTTGTTATCGTTTACCTCCTCGACGAGCAGGAACTAAGCTTGGGGATGTGATACGTCTCCGATGTATCGATAATTTCTTATGTTCCATGCCACATTATTGATGATATCTACATGTTTTATGCATACTTTATGTCGTATTTATGCATTTTTTGGCACTAACCTATTAACGAGATGCCAAGTGCTGTTTTCTCTGTTTTTGGTTTCAGAAATCCTACAAAGGAAATATTCTCGGAATTGGACGAAATCAACGCCCTGGGCCTATTTTTGCACGAAGCTTCCGTAAGTCCGAAGGAGACGAGTGGGGCCACGGGACGACGACACGCCGGCGGCGCGCTCGCCCTGGCCGCGCGGCTCTCGTGTGGGTCCCCCGTGACGCCCTCCGACCTGCCCTTCCGCCTACTTAAAGCCTCCGTCGTGAAACCCCAGTACCGAGAGCCACGATACGGAAAACCCACCGAGACGCTGCCGCAATCCCATCTCGGGGATTCAGAGATCGCCTCCGCCCGCCGGAGAGGGGAATCATCTCCGAGGACTCTTCACCGCCATGGTCGCCTCCGGAGTGATGAGTGAGTAGTTCACCCCTGACTATGGGTCCATAGCGTAGCTAGATGGTCGTCTTCTCCTTATGTGCTTCATTGTCTGGATCTTGTGAGCTGCCTAATATGATCAAGATCATCTATCTGTAATGCTATATGTTGTGTTTGTCGGGATCCGATGGATAGAGAATACTATGTTATGTTGATTATCAATCTATTACCTATGTGTTGTTTATGATCTTGCATGCTCTCCGTTATTAGTAGAGGCTCTGGCCAAGTTTTTACTCTTAACTCCAAGAGGGAGTATTTATGCTCGATAGTGGGTTCATGCCTCCATTAAATCTGGGACAGTGACAGAAAGTTCTAAGGTTGTGGATGTGTGTTGCCACTAGGGATAAAACATTGATGCTATGTCCGATGATGTAGTTATTGATTACATTACGCACCATACTTAATGCAATTGTCTCTGTTGTTTGCAACTTAATACTGGAAGGGGTTCGGATGATAACCTGAAGGTGGACTTTTTAGGCATAGATGCATGCCGGATAGCGGTCTATGTACTTTGTCGTAATGCCCAATTAAATCTCATTATACTTATCATATCATGTATGTGCATTGTCATGCCCTCTCTATTTGTCAATTGCTCGACTGTAATTTGTTCACCCAACATGCTATTTATCTTATGGGAGAGACACCTCTAGTGAACTGTGGATCCCGGTCCTATTCTTTACATCGAATACAATCTACTGCAATACTTGTTCTTTTTTCTGCAAACAATCATCATCCACACTATACATCTAATCCTTTGTTACAGCAAGCCGGTGAGATTGACAACCTCACTGTTACGTTGGGGCAAAGTACTTGGTTGTGTTGTGCAGTTCCACGTTGGCGCCGGAATCCCCGGTGTTGCGCCGCACTACATCCCGCCGCCATCAACCTTCAACGTGCTTCTTGGCTCCTCCTGGTTCGATAAACCTTGGTTTCTTTCTGAGGGAAAACTTGCTACTGTACGCATCACACCTTCCTCTTGGGGTTCCCAACGGACGTGTCGATTGCACGCATCAGTCCGCACTCAGTATTCCTCACCCATTCGTGTGTTCCGTGCTGATTCTGCTGGTGAGTATATCTCTCAGCACCTTCGTGGTGTCCTTGCTGAGGAGGGCACCCTCGCTCAGTTTTCTTGTCCCGGCGCGCATGCTCAAAATGGCGTCGCCGAGCGTAAGCATCGTCATCTTCTTGAGACCACCCGTGCTATGATGATTGCCTCTTCTCTTCCGCCACATTTCTGGGCTGAGGCTGTCGCTACGTCGGCCCACCTCATTAACATTCAGCCTTCCGCTGCTCTACAGGGTGGCATTCCTCTCGAGCGTCTCTCTGGTGTTTCTCCAGACTACTCGACTCTCCGTTCATTTGGTTGCGTCTGCTATGTCCTTCTTCCTCCTCGCGAACGCACCAAACTGACCGCTCAGTCTGTTGAGTGTGTTTTCTCGGTTACAGTGATGAGCATAAGGGCTATCGCTGTTGGGACCCCGTTGGTCGTCGGATGCGCATCTCTCGTGACGCCACATTTGATGAGACGCGTCCCTTCTATCCTCGCCCCACCTCGGGTACTTACCCGTGGATGATATCTCTTTTCTTCTTTTTCCGGATGCACCCCCTGCTGTCCCTCCTCCCCTCCCTCCTACTTCTGATGCGCCCCCTTCGGCGCCATCCTCTCGTTCGTCTAGTCCACCTAGTACTCCTCGTTCTCCGGCTTCGGCTCCTTCCGATGTTGTCCCTTCTTCCTCTTCTTCTGATGACTTGTCTTCTGCAGATGAGCTTCCCCCTTCCCGGCCTGTTCGTCAGCGTCGTGCTCCAGTTCGTTACTCTCCTAGTCATGGTCTCTCCGTCGTTTCCGAGCCGATTTCTTATCGGGATGCCGAGCGTCATCCTGAATGGCAGCTTGCCATGGCTGAGGAGATCGCTGCGCTTGAGCGCACTGGCACTTGGGATCTTGTTTCTCCCCCTTCTGGTGTTCGTCCCATCACGTGTAAGTGGGTCTATAAAATTAAGACTCGCTCCGATGGATCTCTTGAGCGCTATAAAGCGCGTCTTGTGGCTCGTGGTTTTCAGCAGGAGCACGGCCGTGACTATGATGAGACTTTTGCCCCGTGGCTCATATGACTACCGTGCGTACCCTTCTTGCTGTTGCTTTGTTCGCCGCTGGTCTGTCTCCAGCTTGATGTTCGAATGCTTTTCTTAATGGCGAGTTGAGTGAGGAGGTTTACATGCAGCCTCCTCCTGGGTATTCTATTCCCGATGGGATGGTTTGTCGTCTTCGACGTTCTCTCTATGGTCTCAAACAGGCCCCTCGTGCCTGGTTTGAGCGCTTCGCCTCTGTCGTGACTGCTGCTGGTTTCTCTCCTAGTCTTCATGATCCAGCACTTTTCGTTCACACTTCTCCTCGTGGACGTACTCTTCTTCTTCTCTATGTTGATGATATGATCATTACTGGTGATGATCCTGAGTATATTGCCTTCGTCAAGGCTCGTCTTCGTGATCAGTTTCTTATGACTGATCTTGGTCCTCTTCGCTATTTTCTTGGCATTGAGGTTTCCTCCACTTCTGATGGCTTTTCTATCTCTCAGGAAAAGTACATTCAGGATCTTCTTGCTCGTGCTGCTCTTGGGGATGAGCGCACGGATACTCCTATGGAGCTTAATGTTAAGCTTCGTCCTACTAATGGTGATCCTCTTCCTGATCCCACCCGTTATCGCCATCTTGTTGGGAGTCTTGTTTATCTTGTTGTCACTCGTCCTGATATTTCTTATCCTGTTCATATTCTGAGTCAGTTTGTCTCAGCTCCTACCACTGTTCACTATAGTCATCTGCTCCGTGTTCTTCGTTATCTTCGTGGCACGATCACTCGTCGCCTTTCTTTCCCCGTTCCAGCTCTCTCCAGCTCCAGTGCTATTCGGATGCTACGTGGGCGAGTGATCCTACGGATCGTCGTTCACTTTCTGCTTACTGTGTGTTTCTTGGTGGTTCGCTTGTTGCTTGGAAGACGAAGAAACAGGTTGCTCCCGTTCGAGTGTTGAGGCTGAGTTGCGGGCTATGGCTTTGTTGATTGCTGAGGTGACTTGGTTACGGTGGTTGCTTGCAGATTTTGGGGTCTCTGTTACGACACCCACTCCACTTTTGTCTGACAGTACAGGTGCTATCAGTATTGCACGTGATCCGGTCAAGCATGAGCTGACCAAGCATATTGGTGTTGATGCTTTTTACACACGTGCTCAGGTACAGGATGATGTTGTTGCGGTTCATTATGTGCCTTCAGATTTGCAGTTGGCGGATTTCTTTACGAAGGCACAGACTCGAGCGCAGCATGATTTCTTACTCTCCAAACTCAGTGTTGTGGATCCACCATGAGTTTGAGGGGGGTGTTAGATGTATATATCTGTATATTGTAGTTTCCCCATATGTTAGGGGGCTTTCTGCATATGTGCACCTGTACATGTACTATATATTGTTTTGACCCCCTGGTAATACAACAAGCATATTTCCCTAACACAATCACCGTCATTCTCCTGTAAAATCTAATTAGACTGCAACATTAGGACATTGAACACCATGCACACATACTAAAACGAACTGCTCTAGCTATGAAAGATTCATGCGAGACATTCATCCCACTTTGATCTTCTTAATATTCCTCCGCCCCACGGTGCCATCATGACCATAGTCCTGACTCCCTCCTTGTGCAGTCAGGCGGTAACCACTGGTGAACGAAGCGAGCAGTACTTGATGAAGAGGGCCAACCGGTCATGGCAGGATAACCACCAGCCGAAGCTCTTGAAGCAAAGGAAAATGGAATGGGATCTTCATCACGGTGATAGAAGATTAGGCGCATGTGCTCGATGTAGGATCCTGAGAAGAGATATCAATTGGCAGCACCATTGGGGATTTGGGGCCAAGAGAGACAGGCTGAATTTGGTTTAGGATGAAGAGGAAAACGGGGAGACTGATGGAGTTTATAATTTTATATCAGAGGAAGTGTTACTGCTGGTGGCGTTAATTTCTTCTGAAGATGAATGGTGCCTTTGATGGTTGCGTTTGGGAAGTGGAAACATATGGACTGAAGGATGTCATGCGAGTGGGTATTTTAACACATTATGACAATGGAAGGGCAAACGGTTAAGGAACTCTCCCAGAAGAGGAATAGCTTCATTAGCATTAAAAGGCAAGAGGAGCAAAGCATGCATCCAGCGTATATTCAGAAAGGAAAAGTTTTTGGCATCAGCACAACAACAGATATCCAACGGACATAACAATTCAGATGACGTGGATAGTCTGCATGGCTTGCAAAATCAAGTAGTGGGGGTTTCCTATTTAGAGATAGAAGATTAATTGATATCTTTCTAGTACTTAGTCATCTATCCAAGTGACCTGTAAGCACCAATAACTAAATCTGCAGACTGTAGTACATTTATTTTTGAAATACACATTACACAAATTTTGAAATTTAAAAAAAATTAAAACCAAAATTCTCAGCGTATATCTTCATGTGCTACCGATCACAAAGTCGTTTCATGAAAAATTAACTTATCATGCGACGTCTGTAAAAAAGATAAAATTTGGTGCTAAAAAAGCTTTTCACAAGATAAATTTTCTCTTTTTTACGTAGACCACAAAAATTATTGGTTTTTTTGTGAAACTTAACGAACTCACGTATATTGTGGAAATGTACATGTAAAAAAGTTTATCAAAAAATTTCAACACTTCGAAATATGAATTTTGGTAGAGGGGGCATATGCACCGGGGAGCCGAATTGAGTTTCCGATTTATATAGTAGTATGAAAAATCTACAATCAAATTGTTTCACTGTATTGCTTTGTCGGTGTCATCAATTAGTTATGTTTCTTAAGCATTTATCAATTAGTTATGTTTCTTAACCATTTTACAGACACCTGCTTCATGGTTTGATTACAGGTTGGTTTCTCTCGCCATCTTTAGTTTGGCGAAACAGATAGTTACCCATGTGGATGGCATAATCATTTTCTTTGGAAGTCAGTCATCCTCGCATAACTTGATAAAAGGCTCTGATTTGAAACCATGACAATTATGTTCAGTTAAATCCTCTGCTTTGTTGGTCTATGGTAAAAGCGATTTCCCACCCTTTGGTTTTTTTGCTTTCGAAAGTCATGAAGACCTGGGGTTGTTTTCATAGAAAAGTAATGCTGCCTACATGCTCGAGCTTTATGAAAAGCTGTGGTTGTTTGAGTGGAATCCGGCATAGAATGCCATAGAGATTTTACCTTTTTTGCCTTCTAGGAATATATATGTCTGATGGCTTGGTTTGTCTCGCTGATCTTTGGTATCTTTACGAGTTGATCTTTAAGCACGTGCACTAATGCTTTGGTACAGTAATTGATGTAAGCATCCCACATTGCTTTGGTACACTAATTAGAAGAAGTCTTATCGGTTCCAGACATACCTCTTGGCAGGAATTATTACAGCGTCTTGAGTTAGTTCAATTGACGCAGGGACCGGATGTATTTCGTTGGAATCTTACTGGGAATGGTTCATTCTCAGTGGCTTCCATGTACAATACTTTAATTTAGCCTGAACTTCTGGTCGATAATAATTTCAAAATTTGGAAGATGAAGATACCACTGAGAACAAAAATCTTTGCATGGTATCTCCGTCGGGGGTAATTCTTACTAAAGATAATCTTGCCAAACGCAACTGGCATGGAAGTAAAAAGTGTGTCTTCTGTCATCGACACGAGACAATTAAACACTTATTCTTCTAATGTAAGTTAGCTAGGTCTATATGGTCAGCCATCCAAATAGGGTCTACCTTATACCCACCAAGTAGTGTTGCCAATTTATTTGGCAACTGGCTCAATGGTGTGGATGTTAGGTTTAAACGTCTTATTAGGATGGGAGCGATTGCAATCATTTGGTCGTTGTGGCTATATAGAAATGACAAGATTTTCAATAATATTTCTTCTTCTTTTTTTGCAGGTCATATACCGGTGCACAGCTTTGCTTCGTTCATGGATACCGTCGCAGCGTGTGGAGCACCGGAACCTATTTACGGAGGTGTCTTCACGGTTGGAGAATACGACGAGAGATATTTTCTCCCAACATGGGTGGCAGCGTGACCTTCGGCTGGATCCTCCTAGCTAGACTTTGTTCCTGCTTTTGAACTCAGTTTTTTCTTTGAACACCTTGTGGTTTTGTAACGTATTTGTAAGCGGCTGTGTACATCTTAATTATGCAGAGGCCAGGTCTATTGCGCAAGTAATAAAGTGCCCATTTTCGAAAAATTCTTCTTGGCCAATACAGCAGCCACACAAGACTCTCAGATGGTCCATGTTCAAATTCAGTAATACTAGGAAGTGTGCGGCGCGGCGCACGCCGCGTCCGTGCTGTCTAGGGTATGGGAGGAAGATTATGTTGTTGATAGCTTTTATCATCTTAAGAGGAACGCTGATGGTGATATGAGAGACAAATCATATATAAGTTCAAGAAAGAAGAGACTAGTGCTTGTGGCGGATTTATTTATATCATAGAACCTTATGGGTGAGGTGAAGTTGCACATAGGAGGAAGAGATAACATGAAGCATGTGACAGAACTCATACGAAGCAACGTTTCAAAGGGCACCGATACCGAACACGAAATGAAGAAACAAAGAAGATCATCTTGAGGGACAATTTAATTCTTGAGCGTATATGCGCCGACGGAAACTCTGTTGCTTCTCGAAGTGCGGCACTCTGGGCAACAGTCTTGCCCGCGAGTTCTAAGAGGAAGGGGAACAGGCCGTGTCGATGTTGTCGAAGGGCAACCGGTTGGCAGGGTGCGCACCCAAAGAAGGGGAAGCGGTGTGTGTGGGTGGGGGGGAGCACCGCAATTGGCGGATGGGGAACTGGTCGACGTCAACTGCTTAGGCGGAGAGTGAGCAGCGGGGAGCCAAACCAGCTAGTAATACGCAATACATAGGTATGTTTACTTTTTTCGGGTGACCCAAAGCTAATTTCTTCTGCATGCGCCATTGAGTTGGGTTATTTGTGTCTGCTGAATTTCTTCTAGGTAGGCCAAAAAGATTGTCGAGACGATTTGAGCTCCATCTGCAGCTTACTAAATACTCCTCTGTGTTCACCTGAATACACTGAAACCAAAGAGGAAATGCAGAAAGCTTAGTTCACTGAGCACATCAAGGCTCCTTTATTGTGTACGGCCTGCCGAGTGCAAACGAAAAGTAAAGATTAAGTTGTATAGCGATCACAGCAACAGGAGGAAGCGCATTGATAGATAAATCTTACTACTGCGTTTAGCACGGTGATTATTGTTACGTGAAACTACAAAAGCCTAGAAAAGGAGCTTCAGTTATGCCCTAACATACATCTAGGTTGCAACGAAATAGAATGTAGAAGCTGGCGGCAAAATGATGCAACCTAACTACAGCGTGTCCATAATCTTGGTGATTTGTGACTTGAAGCAACGATATGCAAATAGGGGCGACTACATAAGAGAAGTTCAAAGTCTTATCTCTCAGGGTGAAAATCTAAGATCTGGCCTTAATTAGTTGTGCCTCACAATGTCCTTGTTAAAGGCATTGCTTTGAGAGTGGGAATTTTCTTCAGGGTGAAAACCTAAGATCTATGATCGAGCGACGACAGCACTGGTGCTATGTTTTCTTCTTGAAGGCGTCGATTTTAGAGAAGCTGAACTTCTGGTGTTGTCTTGGTGGTGTTAGTGCCGTTGTTTCAAGGAATAGATTGTTGTAGCGGGATTTTTCTTTTTTGTAATTCTTCTTTCTTTTCGAGCTGTGTGTATCTGTAGTGCCGCTAGGTCAATGTGTTGTTGCAGAGGCTGGATTTAATTTGTATCTTCACGATATTAATATATACTCTTTATCAAAAAAAAAGCATCGACTGATGGCTTGAGGATTCAATGTACGCAGTGCATGTAGATATGTGTAGACAACTGTCATTGTGTGATGGTAGTCCTGCATTGCAGACCAATCAATTAGTTTTTTCTGAATAAACAAACAAAAGCAGACAAAACCGATACTAGAATAGACATATAGGAGGAGAACACCATTTAGATAAGTAAGAATAGAAAATAATGTACACCATCGTTCACACGGGCAGCACATTATCACCTTCTCAGCCAACGCGCACGCTCAGTAAGAGCAAGTCTCGCAAAAAAAGAAAAGCAATCAACGTATTAGCTCACCAAGCGTAGAGGACACTCAGAGATTGGTTCTGCTGGTATCGATTAAATATTGTTAGGTATCTCCTGTTTCTGAAGAGCCAAAACCTTTAATCCTCTCCTGGAAGTTGCCCTTGAGACGGAAACATATAGCTGCCCGTGAGGGAAAGAAGGCTTCAGCAAATAAATGCCGACCTTGTCAAGGGTCTGGCCTTAACTTTTGTTTATCGTTACTGCATAGCAGATGCAAACTGGGTGCAGCTGATGCTGAAGTGTAAAAGGCCATCTTGTCGATGGTGCATGTAACACTATCCTTGTATATACACGCGCTCACCAATGTTACGGCTAGTCATTATTTTGGCCTCCGTGACACATTTGCTCAATCAAGTAACCATGACACAGGTACCATTGCAAAGGCCAATAGACTGATTAGGATTCCGGAGAAGCATTATTGGAACACCAACTTTTAGCGTTATCTTATGGCATGGGAAGTTAGTAGGATCACAGTGTGGAGAAACTCTAGAGAATATGGGAGGTCTGTGTTTTTTTTTTTTTTTTGAGATTTCCTCAACTTAGTACAGCTGTAGTATCTGAACTTATGCACTAACACACTCCACACGCACACCACACGCACACACACCCCTAGTGCACAAGCTAGATAGCACACGTACTAAACCGCGCGCCTAGTCAACTCCAGGGTTAAACCCTGTGGCAGTGGGAAGCACTGCAATACCTCTAACCGAACCGCGGGAGGAAACTAACATTTTTTATATTCTGGAGCAGAGCCCCCGGTGAGACACCCGGAAAATCGCTCCCACTGGGAATCGATCCCGGGCGGGCTGTGTGGCCACCGCCAACCACAGCCACCGAGCTACACGCTCGTTCTCTGGGAGGTCTGTGTTTGCTGTGTGATGCATGGTCTTGCAAATAGTATCAGAGGTGTCAAACCCAGTTGCATCTCCAGGAACCATGGAGAACACCACACCATTTAATCGATATTTGTAGAATCAACAACTTCATTTGTAGGGCAAACAATAGCACGAGTGGCCAAATAGGATGCATCAGAATATTTTTTGACAAATGAATAGTATACAACATAACCAATATGATCAGAAGGAGGCAGCATAGCTATGTCAGCTGGTGAAGAGACCCAGGAAGGACTTGACTGTCCCATCTCGTATCTTGAGA